>CM060913.1:6030833-7261666 GCA_030737875.1 Allium sativum | reverse complement strand
TGGCGGCTTGTTTCTGCGTTTGACTGGAGAGAGTAAAATGGTTAGGGTTAAGGTAAAAGAATGAGGGTATTTACAGAGTAGAAAAATTATTATTTTATTAATTTATATGGTTATCGTAATTTGTATTCATCTTCTAAAAATCCATACGATTATAGACGATACCCAAATCCGATGAAAATGGACATGTAGCTACAGCTCGACATTACGAACCAAACAAAACTTAGTTCGTCGAATTCCGACTTTGTTCGCTCACACAGCGTATTTTTTACCATTAAAATATCGACTGTATTTCACATTTAAATCCCGTACGGCCACATACTGACTTCAAAAATCGCGGAAATTGAAATCTAACAATAATTTAATATTACGAATCCAACAAAATAGGTTTCGTCGAATTTGAAGGTTGTTTGTAAAAACGGCTATTTTTAAAGCTCTAAATAAAACCTTTTAAATATTAAATATATATAAAAACAATTAAATTAAATATTTATAAATAAATATTATCGTATATTCACGTACGATATACCATAGCTATAAAATAAATATATCGAGATTTACAACTTGATATTTCAAATCCAGTGTTAAATCGATATTCGATTTATATTTAAATCCTTTTATAATATAAATAAATCGTTATAAATTATAAAGGAATTCCATAGCGACTTTTCTAAAATTTGATTTGGACATAAATAAAAATCTACACAACGAAATCCCGATTTTTCTCTTCCATTAGAAAAATATACTTCAACAACTCCTAATGTTTCTCGTTTCACAGAAATCCGATTTAAAACGGCTTCTGTATATTTGTTTAAAGTTCGAATCGCCAAATGATGAACTTTTGCGCCATTTCGAGCTCGATTATAATTAAACTATAATCTACGTTCAAACTTCGTTTAAATAATATATTCGTTATTCAAATTAAATTCCAAACTGAATTATATATTTTGAATTTGTCCAGTTCACACAATATTGTCAATTCAACTTAATTCTGATTATTTCAGAATTAAATATATTATTCTATTATTTATATTAATTACATATAAATATTATTTAACTCAAGTTATTGATATCGCCAAATCGATATTTAATAATTAAATAAATTAATTATTCAACTGTGTAAAATACGGGACATTACAAAACAACTTCAAACTATTGGATCTAGATTAATCCTAGAGGGGGGTGAATAGGGTTTATTACAATTTTTCACTGAGTTAAAATATGACGGGATATTATAATAATAATTAGATCATAGAATATAGCAGAAATAGAAATGTAGAAAGTAAATGACACAAGATATACCAAGCTTCGGCAAAATACTCCGTACTACTGCATTCCTAAGGTTTCTACTAGGTGATAGAACAGATCCCGCTTCCAAGACCATGTAAACTCGCGAACCCCTCGCTCCTATTTTAAACCTACGCTCAAAACCCTAGACTGATCTAATCTCCTAAATTTGATTTCCCTTGATTATGACCCTGTAACTAGTAACCCTAGTTTTTACAGACTCTAGTAAACTGCCAGCTAAGACCCTAACTGGTCCCCCCTAGATTTTACAGACTTTAGAACTATTTGATCAGTTTACAAAAGAAATTGAAAATACAACAAAATGAAATTAAAACCCTAGAATTAAAAAGCGATTTAAACACTCCCTTTAACAACTTAAAACATGACTTGGTCGGCCACTTCTATGTTTGTTCCACCCTCTTTTCTTTTATCCGATCTCTTCCTCTTTGATAAAAAATGGCGGCGGCTCTGTGGAAAATTTCTAGGGTTTTCTTCTTGAATCCCCAAATCGATCGATGGCTTGAATTTGATAATCTCTGAAGCTCGAAACATTGTGGCTTGCTTTGTCTATGATTTGGTAGTTTCTTCAATTGAAAACTGCAAGTACTTCGATTGATTTTGAAATCTGCTCTTGAATTTTGGCTTGTGTTTTTCGATGACAATTGCTTGTGATGAGTGGTGTTTTTATAGGGTAGAATTGAAACCCTAAATGCTCTGATTTCAGTAAATTGATTTCATCTGAAATTGCGGGTTTCCCCTTTTGAATTGATTGAATGAACGTAGCTATGGTTTGGATTGAATTCGACTTTGAAATGAAATAGAGTAATTCTTGGAATATAATCTGCTGGCCCCTTTAATTTGCTCGTCTTGATTTTCTGAATTTATTGATAAATCTGGAAAGTGTTTGATTATTGTCATGTTATAAAAAAATTCCAAAGAAAAATGCTTGCTTTATTTCTGGAAAGACATTCGAGACTGATTTCTTCAAAAAAAATTGAAAGCACCAGATTTATTTTAGAAAATATTTGCCATATTATGATTTCTGGATTGATTTGAAAATCTGCCTTTTTTCCATTGCTTAAATGACCCAATATTCGAATGCACAATTCTGGAGATGTATATATTTGTTCCATATATGATACAACCACCCGTCACTGGTCCACAAGACTTTCTGATTTTCCTTTGCTAAACGGATTTGAAACCCTTGACAAATGTGAAAGCATAATTTCTGGAACCATTGTAACTACTTTCATGTTGCTTGCCACCTCCTGTACTTCATCTGGAAAACTATTGTGTATTTACATTGTTTGAGTACTTGTTTGCCATACTTCATTTTAACTATTGAGCTTGTGCATGCTAGTTTACTTGTCTCTATGCACAACCATGCTGGCTGGCCATTTTTGTTACTGCTGCATATGCTCCATGTATACACTGTCTTCATGTTGAATTGAGTTTGAACTTGTACATGCCATTTGCTATACGAATTGACCTTGTGTATTTGGCATGTGAATTGATCTCATATTTGCACCATCCATTTTCTCGACAACTTGTTGCATTGACCAGAACTGTTTTCAATTGACATGCACATTTTGTTTGCATTTGTTGCTCTTCCTATCCCATTTGCAAAACAGTCGAGTTTTTTATACATGTCATTTGCTATTGGTTTGAGATGCACATATTTGGGTTGCATGCAAGTTTCCCCTTGTCTTGTATTTAGTTAAGTCTTGGTGCAGCTGCTTATGTGTACATCGCCCATGCTTCACCATACTTACATGCATATGCCAATGCATATATTTGCATTTCCGTAGCTGCTTGACAATTTTTTTTATGCTGTACTTTTCACCTGTGTTCGCTTATTCCTTATGAACTTAACATGTATGTATATGTTGTTGCATTTCTTTGCAACTTAAACACTACCTCTTGCTCCATGCTTGTCCTTACTAATTTTCTTTTTGACATTCATGCTTGTTGAAATGAACTGTTATCATCCATATGAGCTGCACCATTTGTTGAGATCTCACTGAGCTGATTTGGTCTAGTTGTTGTGTTATGCACTTGAAAAGTATACCTTGCTTCATCACCATGTATACATAGATCTTTATTTGTTGACCAATGCATTGACCATTTAGTTGCACCTTCATATATGTGTTGACTTGAGTTTGAGGAAATGATCACCACTGTACATGCGGCATTCATGTAATTGATGTTGTTGCTGTCCATTTGCACTTGCTTGTGCACCCATACCCATGCCATGTTTACTTGTTCTCGACCCCACTGATTATTGTTGCATTGAGTCAAGATGGTCCACGTGTCTACTCCTCAGTTGCACACTAGATTGCCGAGGCAGTGCACATGTGTGTGTGTATATATACACGTGTGTATGTGCAGCCAGTCAGGAAATTTTCTTGTCCCTCCACTAAAATATTTTGTAGATACATTGATCGCCTTGTGGTATTTACAGGTATCATTGTGAATATCACAAGTTGTCTAGACACAGTTGGATAAAATAATAAATCAGATCGAGTCAAAAAAATGATGAGAAACACACCGAAATTCTGAGGCAAATAAATTTTTAAAATAAAAATTATGTGACACCCCACGTCCGTTAATGTCATCACTAAGGGAATGCATTAAGTTCCGTGAAGCGTTATAGGTAAACAGACACAGAATAATTACAAGACATATAAATAAGATAGCAGCGGAAATTTTTATTTTTATTTCAAACATAAATCATAATGTCGTGGTCCACAATACCATAAGTCACAAAAAACATTATAATAAAATAACTTCTGTCTTGCACCATCAGAGTACATAAGTATATAAAAAGCATAATTCCCCAAATAAAAGAGTTAATCCATAGTAAAGACAAGAACCATACTTCGGACGTAGCTCCTAGCAAGATGATATCTAAGTCCTGACTAAGCCTGAGTGTTTCCTCCCTGAGAACCTGGGGGGAAATGGAAGAAAGAAGGAGAAACAAAAGGGTCAGACATAAAGTATGGCGAGTCTAGTTACTTTTAGCCAGTAAATTAATAAAAGTAGCATGAAAGGCATATAAAGTGGGTAAGAGAGATCACTACATAAATGGCAGATGTGACATGTTAGACAGGATAAGGTGTACACACTTCTCTAATGATTACTCTGCACTATACCAGTATAACAAGAATGAGATGATCCCTTTACACTTCACAGTGGTAGACTTGGGCATACGTCCAAATATGCCCTAGCTACTACCCTAATCGATCGGCTCCCTACTAGGTAGATACTCTGTACCGGCCCCACGGTAGGATGTATCACGTCCTAAAGTGGCAACCCTTTACTGATATGCATAGCCCCATATCTACAGGTGTCACGGTCGTCTTATCCCCCTATGTCGGCTCATGTACGCACATGGCCCGGTCGGTTTGTGCCTCCCACACTGTCCTCCAAGTTTGGATCGCTTACAATCAGTCAGTAAGCATGCCTCCTCTCCACCTAGTACGAAGTACTTTGTTTAATACCTACTATTCCCATTGCATTCCTCTCGTAGAGCCGTATCAGACCAGATACATCTATGGATTCTATATAATCATCTTCATTTTTCTATTGATAGGGATCCCCAATCATTCCGTTATTCCCGTAACTACGGATTGATTGTCCCTACCTAAATGGTAGTGGTCTAGGGAGCGCAATTACTAAAGCACAGGAAAATAGTAATGATTTAAGCAAGAGCAGCCGGACGGACTACTATAGTGAGTCTAGTGACTACTAAAGTCTTTTATTTCTTTGTAGTTTAGTAATAATGTTTGGTATAGTCTGAGCGAGCCTCTGGGATCTCCTGTAAACCCCCATTCTATTAATTGGTAAAGGGAGGATATTAGGGGAAGCAGTGAGTGGAGATTCCCCTACGGAGAGCTGGATGAGGGGAGACCCTCACGTCCGGTTCGGAGGGCGCACAATATGATACAGGCTCCTCCATTTTGTCTTGTATCCCCACTAGGTTTTCTTTGGCTATATGTACCACTAGGTGTCTTTAGTTACATAGCCCAATTATTTCTACAAGTTATGCATACTCTAAAAGGTGTCTTTAATTACATAACTTTATTAATTCCTCTGGTTATGTATACCACTAGGTGTCTTTAATTACATAAACATATTGGGTTAAGTCTGTGGGCCTATATATAAATATTATCCACCCCCTCAGATTTACTTAACCGATCCACTATCCAATCAATTTACTTAACCTTAACTTTAGTTCACAATCATACAATCCCTATGGATTAGATTTGGTTAAGTAGTCCAATCCATTATCATGTCCATTTATGGTTCATAATGGGCAAGACCTCCCACATTAGGACTACAACGTGTGGATGCTGGATATGCCGGTTGGGTCCGGGCATTCCACAGTTGGGCCTAACCTCGTGTCTTAGCGCGATTCGTATTTTTGCACTTAGACCTATCACCTTAGGTTCAACATTCGTGGTTACTGGATATGCCGGTCGGGTCCGAGCAGACTTTCGCCACTAATGCAACCTAACCTCGTGTCATAAGTGCAATTACAATTCCTAATTGTAATTACTAAACATTCCATTTTTAATTAATCAATTAACAAAACCTATACCTTTATAGGTGTTAATTACCACTCTACCCAATAATTTGAATTATATGTCCAATGATGTTTATATTCAAATTATGCCAACTATTAACCTTTTTCCCCCGTTCCTTAACTAGCGCCCTCAAAAAATTGGCAGCATGCCTAAGCTAGACAATAGCCTAGCCAGGAACGATAAAAAGGGAAAAATAGTAAGAGTGCAACAAAAGTGATTGTTTAACATAACATGGCATATGCATATACTAACATGGTGATAAGATGAACATACATAACGGCATGGACATGTAATTAATTAACATCACAACCTTGTGGACATAAATTTGATGAACTTGTGGCAGTCAACTGATTCTAAAATAACTACGATGTCATAATAAGCATAGTAAGATCTAAATTAGCAAATTAGATGTCCAATTGGTTTAGATCTAACATGATAAACACAAGGTGATAAATTAGATCCCATAATTCAGATCCAAAGGTTAAAATGGATCTAACACAATTAGGATGACATAATAGCATGTTTAGATCTAAATATGGGTTCACATGTCCAATTTACAACATATCTAAGTTGATCACAATATAACAGGTGAAAGGTGATTTACATAAAGAATTAGATCTAACCAATGTTGTAACCGTCTCAATTAATAGATTTACATTGTCCACAATATAGTTACAAATCAAGATCCACAAGGCGACATAATAGAATAACCACCATTGAACTAGATCTAGAGAAGTAGATCTATCATGACATTGTATAAGATTTGACAATAGCATAGATATATCCAAATCACAGTCCTTCACAATTTACTTTTATTTATTTAAACCTAAAAATAATCAACTCACTTTGTTTGGATTGTTAAGATGATAGAAAAGAAGTTGGTGTTGAATCTATGCTTGAATCTCAGAATTTGATTTGCAAAACTAATAGTTGTTTGAAGAAAACGGATCCCTCTCAATTCGCACGCCGACAGCATTTGGCTCCCATAATTTCCAATGAGGAAAATAGGAGGATTGGACACATATTAATAGGTGCAGAATCCTCTGAAACCAACTGCCACCTCGGCCCTAGGGGTGTCGATACCCCTGTAGGTAGGTCGACCCATGAGTCGACACCCCTCTAGGGGGTCGGCCCCCTAGAGCAGGAAATCTGCCGCCACTTTTCAGTTCTCGAATTTGAACTATTCTAGATAAAATTATGACTCATACGTGACTTGTACACACACACACACACACACACACACACATATATATATATATATATATTCTTTCCGTGTGTATACAAACTTAAAACCCTCATAACTTCTCCATACGGTGTCCATTTTATGCAAATCAAATGTCTATCTTGACCAGAATTTCGAGACGGGCGCAATGGCATAGTCCGTTTTCCTTAATTCTGAATATTAAATTAATTATAATTTAATTTATCCTCTTTTAGTGTCGTTAAAATTTCGGGGTGTTACAAGTTATATCTGCTAGAATTTGAAATATTATTTCTGTTTTAGATACTGTTAGTGTGTTTCTGTATATGACAGGAATGGATGACTGGACTGACTGAAAGATACTGTGAAGACAGAAGATAGAAGATTGAATACAGTAATGAGTCAGTGTGTCAGTGTCAATTAAAGAGTATTTGTACAGTGTATGTATAGATGAATTGTAAACTGAGTATATGACTGTATAGTCAAGTGTCGGAGTGAAACTGTAGTGAGGAGCTTTGTATATAATGAAATTGATTATACTATAATGAATATCAGTGAAATGTATAAATAGTGGAGTTTATAAATTTGTACTGTTTTGACTGTTGAAATAAAATATTATATTTAATAATATACTATTTGAATATTTAATTCTTGTCCAGTAATATTTTATATAAATATTATATTTCTGCCTGTGATATATAATAACAGTACAATAACAAACACATTTAAAATAATATTTATTTGGTTGTTATCATCAAACAAAAATCATATAATTGTGTATACAACACTGTTATATACAACAATCTACCACTTTTGATGATGACAAACAAATAAAAGATTTTGAGCACAATAAATGTGTTTGACTGTGAATATTGAACTCCCCCTATTTTTTAGCTCACCCTACAACAGAAAACTCCCCTTATAACTGTGCATGAGTGAAATGATTGAAAAATGAATGGAATTTTCAATATTAAAATATTTATAAAATATTCACTCATAAATCAAAATCTCAATCCATTCTCCCCCTTTTGTTATCATTAAAAGGATGCAGAAATTAAAATATAGATGAAAAATGACTAAAAACATAATATCGGCTTAAGAGGAAGAAAGTTCATCATAAATCTCAATCAGTTAAACAAAAATCATAATATACAAAGAATTAGAAGCAAATTTTACATGGGGAGAACGATAGAATTACGATGAAATTTAAATAAATGGAGAGAGTTTTAAAACATGTAATTCCAATTGTTTTCAAAAGAATTTTCATAAAAATGAAGTACAAAACAGTGACAGATTCGGACTATAATAAATTCAACTTAAGTGATGCAATCATATAATCTCAAATCCTAGTAGCTATCAATCAACAAATCATAATACATCATAAAATATTAACACATTTCACAGATTAGAAGGTGGATTGATAGGCTGGTTTTTACACACCACGGAGAATTTCAAATTAATTTCTATTTATATCACATTATTCCCTTTTTCTTTTTCTTTTTATTTAAGAGCACACTGACCACGCATAACCAAAGCTTGGATTTTTAAATGAGGTCGGTCGCAGCTTAAATTATAAGTTGTCTCATAACCATGCATGACTAGAGCTTGGATTTTTAAATTAGGTTAGAGACACACTTATGTATTAATTATATATTTATCGTGTTCAACTTCAAAAGAAAAACTCCTCAGTGTATAAAACCAATATGGATGATAGAAATGTGGTAGGTACAGAAATGGTTTGTGAAATAAATTTCTAAATTAATCATATTATGGAATATGCTCGACTGTACCGGGATTATTGAAAATTTTCAATTATCACTAATTCTGAATAATAACATAGTCCAATTTCTATCACAAATATTTCCACTGTTTGTTCCAAAAGATTTTAAAAAAATTTAGCTTTCCACATTAATATATAAAAAAATGATAGATGACAGAATAATGGTAGATAAAGAAGTTGGTTGTGAAATAATCGCCAATTCAAAGATATTATAATAATTATTCAACCATCATGAAAAACTAAATAAAATCTCCCCTTGTTGTGAAATATACTACAGTCACAATTCATCACAATTTCAAAATCTGATAATAATTTTGATGAATTATAAATACAGTTCAATTTTGATATTGATTTCAATTTCTGAATGAATAGACCATAAATAATTTAAAATTGAAAATCAGTTACAAGAGAAATTTAAAATGATTTATACAAGAAAATATAGCTGTGAAATCTATACAAGATGAAGATTCAAAACAGATGGGTGAGCAAAAATATAAGGCACTTCTGATACCAATTGATGTCTCTATTTACGATGATTTTAACATAACACTGGAGATGAACAAGGATATTACATACAACAGAATTTTAATCACAAAGCCCAAACAGACTAGATTAACAAATCAAGCATATTTATTAGAGAGGCAAATAGTTTTACTCAAAACAAGCAGTTTCAAAAACATTTTCAAAGATGATTCCTTTTATCAGAGCAGCAGACAAAAAATTATTTATCAAAGAAAGCAGTTACCAAAAAAATTTCCAAGTCAATATCAGGGCATCACAACAAACAGTTTCAAATCAGACTTGACAAGTTGACGGTCATAAAAAGATGATTCGCGATCTAAGATTTAAAAATACCGTTTATTTTAAATCATTTGAAGGAATATGAAAATATTAGGATTCAACGAATCAATAATTCGAGATATGTGTGAGATTTAATAAATCAATAATTTCAAATGATTTTAAACAAATAAATATGCAAATCAAATAATCATGAAAAACAGTGAGTTTCAAAGACCATCTTTCAAAAGAATTTCTCAAATTATTTCTGACAAGCACATGAGTAATTTCAATCATTTACATCAAGTTTGAGAGATATTCATGATCCAAAGAAATGAAAATAATTTATTTGAAATCACTCGAACCAATGTCAAGTTTTGAGATATAATGAATCAGTCACACAAGATTGATGATTTCGAATTTAAGAGGTGTGTGATATTCAAAATATCAAGAATTTCAGATGATTTCAAACAAAAAAAATTTCAAACCTAATTATTGTAACAACCCATATTTTTGATAACATGTTATAACATAAATCGAGGCAGAATTTAATGCTAAAATCTGAATCAAGGGAAAACGGGCTATGCCATTGCGTTCGTCTCGGAAAAATACGCGAAATAGAGTCCGAGTTTTCGAAAATCGGAGTCCGTATGACCCGATTAAGGCCCAATAAAGTTTTCAGAAATTTCCAAGTTAAAAACAGATTTGGATTTCAAGTTCAAATTTCGAATTTCGGGCCTGGAAGGCTAGCCGGGAAATTTCCCGCCAAGCCAACCAAGTGGACAGGCCTGTCGACTTGGCAGTCGACTTGGTTGGACCCAAGTCGACAGCCCTGTCGACTTGGCTGTCGACTTGGTTCAGCCGGGCAGTTTTGCCTGGCGCACCATTTTGGGGTTTTGGTTAGGTTTTGGGGCCAGATTCGATTTTAAGGGCTGAGATTGGAATTAGGGTTTAATCCTAAGGTTGAAACTAATCCTAATCTCTATAAATAAGCCCCTAACCTAACCCTAAATCATCATTAATCAACCCTACAACTAAACTATGGCAAAATCATTCCTCTCATGGCCTCCACTCTCTTCATAAAATTCTAAGTTATTTCTATGAGAGATTTTCCATGCATACAAGTGTTTTTAAGCTTGTATGAGTGTCATTAGCTTGCATTCAAGTCAAGTTTCCATATTTACATCGTAAAGCAAGAGTTTTGATCATTTTGGCTCAAGGGTTTTTCTATTGGAGCTTGCATTTTGGGTTTATTTGATTGCATAAGGGCTTTGTCTCAATCTATATATATTTTTGTGTCTTCATAAGCATTGTAAGCCCTTTTCTACTTTCATATTTAAACTCTAAAGTTAAATGAATGATGCAAGTTTGGTTGATCATTATGATATGCAAGTTTGCCATGATATGCAAGTTTGCTATGTCATGTTATGCAAGTTTGATATGTTATGCTATGCAAGTTTGCCATGTTATGATATGCAAGTTTACCATGTTATGTTATGCAAGTTTGCCATGTTATGATATGCAAGTTTATCATGTTATGTTATGCAAGTTTGCTATGTTATGATATGCAAGTTTGCCATATGATATGCAAGTTATGTTATGCAAGTTTGGGTTGATCATTTTGCTCATGTTATCATGTTATGCAAGCTTATCTTGGGTTTATGAGCTTAAAGCTTCAAGCTTTAGGCTAAAGGTTGCATTTTGGCAACATGTAAGTTATCATATCCCTTATGATAACTTGCATGTGAGGCTAAATGCGAACTTATGGCAACTTCTACATGTCATTTATCACCATGTATCACTTATATGCTAAGTTTGGTTTTATGCATGCTTTTGAGGCCTAAAAATGTAATATGCAAGTATATGAACATATGTACATTTCATATGCCACCATGTTAAACTTGTGGCTTCAACACCTTTATGTCATGATTATGCCAAGTTCCCTCTTTCTATCCTTTATGCGCTATTGCGATATGTAAGCGATGGGATTGCGTTTGGGGTTGGGTAAACTTAAAAGACATAAAAACATAAGATTGGGAATTTACCTATTAAGTTAGGTCTACCCATTGGGAATTTACCTATTAAGTTAGGTCTACCCAAATGCTTGAAAACTTGTAATATGTTTTGGAAACATAATGGACATGACACTTAGAAAATATAAGTGTGACCAACTCGAGGTTGGGTTGAGTTTGTAGCGTAAACCTACCCGGAACCGACCGGCTTAACTGGTTGCTACAAACAATAAGACCCAATGTGAGAAGTTGGTCATGTTGTACCTTGAACCCGAGGTTAGACCAAGTTGTGGTATAAAGCTACCCGGAACCGACCGGCTTAACTAGTAACCGCAACGAAGTCTAATGTGAGAGGTTAAGGCACATTAATTAATTAATGCCTCATGATTAGGGTTTAAGTCATGGTCCACTTAATACTTAATCAATGTGGGCTTGGTAGATTAATCAGGGTTAAGTCGTGAACTCATCGTTACACTTAACCAAGTTAATCCATGATTAGCAAGAGGGTTAAACCGTACTTAACCCACTAGAAATTCCTAGCAATGGGGGTCCACTCCAGCAGTAATCCCAAGTTTGTATCATTAAGACCCTAGGGACTAGGCTAGGGAGGGGGCACGATTACTGGACTTGAGGTAAGTGACCAAAAACGACGGCAGAGTGGTACGCCGGTGTAGTTCCGGACGGACTATGGTCGTGCACGTAGTCCGTAGCCGGAGAAAACATGCACGGGTACCAGTAGATCGAGACTGTACACTTATGTTTATGGTGTCCAGGGGTTTACACCCTAGGGCTTGATACACTCGAAGGGTGGACCCGGCACAGTCCGACTACAATTATGTTTGGGCCGTATTGACACCAACACGTGACGAGTTAGGCTTAGGGAGCCGATCGATTAGACCGTTTGGTTGGACCTCGTATTAGGGTCACTTCATGTTATTGGACCTCGTATTAGGGTCATTTCATGTTATTGGGTCAAAGCTTGGGCCAAGGGATCAATACGTGTTTATTCAAGTCATGTTAGTTTGCTAGTACACCTGTGGTGCAAAACCTTAAACCTGATTATGCGATGACACCTTTATCTATCATGGCAGTATGTAGTTATCCTTATGTTCATCCCTGCTTCTCATGCCAGTTAACTTTATCAGTTTACATTGATTGTAGTAGGGCTTACTCAGTCTTTTTGACTGACCTGTTTTTCTTTCGCCTCTTTTCTTCCGTTTCCCCCCCAGGTTCTCAGGGTGGGAATATTGGAGTTTAGCTTGGATTTCTGATCGCTTGCTTGTGGGATTTTAGCTCATGTACGGTCTTGACATGAAGCTAGCTATGGTTATCACTTATTTTGGGGATAGTACTTATGTATTTCAGTTTTTTTTCAGAGATGTTGTTTTTATCTAGACTTGTGTATTTGGAAAGTTGACATCATGTTGTACCAGACTTGTTTTGAAATGGTTTGAAATATTCCGCTGTTTTACTTATCTTATTTACTCTGTTTACATATATACATATGTTCTTGTTCTGCCTTGATATATCATTATGCATGTTTACCTGATTCAAACGCCTCTCCAAAGTCAGAGTGCTTGCAAGAGCCACCCTGGCGGAGGTGGGGTGTTACAATTATCATGAATAAAGATGAATTTCAAGATGTAACACAATGATTCAAGACCAAATAGAATATTCAAGCCAATCTGAAAATCAATGGCATTCACAACTGAAAACTAGCAGTGTGATGTTATGAGTGAAATATTTCAAGCTTTTCTAAAATGAATTATAAGGAACTCAAAATAGCAGAGGTGTGTGAAATTTCATTAATTTTTCAGATCTTCAAAAAATTTAGTATCCAAATCAACAGTGTTCAAGATATGATAAGAATACATCAACACCGTTATGAATTCAGAAAAACAGAAAATAAATTACAAAAAAATTGCAGATATTTACAAGTTTAAATTCAAGACCTGAAAATGATTAAAAAAAATCAGATCATTACTCAAAACAAGAAAATTTCCAGAAAAATATGAATTCTGCAATTGGAAGTTAATAAAGCCCAAAAATAAACAAAAAACATATGGCAAGGACAAATAAAAAACAAAAGAAAAGAAGTAGAGATAGAAGGAGAAATAAACAGAAAAATATATTTACAAAGATGAGTTCAGAGATCATACCTAAAATCAATGTAAACCGGAATATCTGACTCAACCCATCTTGGCTAAGGAACTCTGAATGATACAAACATATGGAACAGCTTGAATTCAGTTTCCTTTTAGCAAAGCTGTTCTAAAGCCTCCTCCGGTACCTAACAGTTTATAGAATCGAGTGGTCTACCAAAATTTGTAAAACCACTCACAGTTTTATTCACACATTTTGGTACCCAGATTTATTTATACAACAACCCATCTGAATTTACCTTTATACACTTAGGAACCCAAATCTGTTTGAATTTAGTCGAAATTTTATTTATTTCCTTTTGGGGTCTAGGATTGTCTAAATGGATCGTTATACAACAACTTCACATCTCGGTTGTGATTTAAAAACCTTTCGGAATTTCCAGAGTTCAAATTTTCAGAAAGACCCTTTTTGAAGCAATTTGAAGGATTTTTGAAATCACAAGAGTTCAAATTTTCAAAAACATTTCTTTTCCCAAAACCAAGACCATTTTTATTTTCCGAAGAAATTTGGTTTTTCAACAATATATTCAAAGATTTTTCACCGTTAGAAAATTTAGCCAATGTTGTTTCAAGTTGTTGAATTTTAAATTTAAGATCACCATTTTCTTTCATTAAATATGAACAACGGTTTTCAGTGATCTTATTCTTTTCAAAATCAGTTTTCAAAACCAAATTTTCATCTTCAAGAAATTTAATTCTGGCTTGAGGTTCTGAGATTTCAAATTCAAATCGTTTTTGTTTTTCAGACTCAAAATTCTTGGATTTTTCAATCTCATTTTCAAGTTCTTTCAAAATCAAATCACTTTTCACCAAATTTTCATTTTCAGCAATTTAAAGTTTGGAATTTATAGCAATCTTAAAAATTTCAAATTCCTTTTGTAGAAAATTATTCGAACTTGATAACTCAATCTTGTTCTCTTTTAAGATAAAAATTTCATTTTCAAACTTTTGAATATTTTTATTGAGATGAACAAGATTGGTTTCCAATTTCAAACAATTTTTGCTGTTTGAATTTGAAGAGGTTTTAAAATATTCAAGTTGTAATTCTAAATCATTAATTTTGTTGGTCAACTCAAGATTTTTAGATTTTAGAGATTTGTTTTTAGATTGGAGTTTATCAACAGACTTAGTTAGATCAACACACATATAAATTAAATCTTCGTATGAGAAATTTCCTGTCTCATTGTTTGTTGAATCTCCATTCGACTGATCCATCTGAATTTTCATTTGTAAATCCTGTTAAGCATAACTCTGAATTTGAGTTGACTTTCTCGGGTTTTGAGCAGCTTTTGTCAATTTGTCCATACTTCTTATTGAGAGTATTCCAAATTTCCTGCGTAGTTAAAGAATGGGAGATAAGTTTAAATGTATCAATACAATGGCAAGAATAAATAATGTCCATAGCATGAGTATTGATAACTTTATTCCTTTTATCTGACAAATCTTCTCCATTAATAATAATTTTCCAATATTTAATATGAATAGATTTTAAATAGATTTTAAATAGATTTTAAATAGATTTTCATTTTTATTTTCCAATTTAAAAATTATGTTCCATTGAAAATAGTTGAAATATTACTGGACTGACTCTCACTGGGCTGACAACTAGGATAACCCATGACTCTAGAGTTAATAGAAAATGCCTGTTCTGATACCACTTGTTGAATCTCGATTAACCCTAGAGGGGGGTGAATAGGGTTTATTACAATTTTTCACTAAGTTCAAATCTGATGGGATATTATAATAATAATCAGATCACAGAAAGCAGAAATAGAAATGCAGAAAGTAAATGACATAAGATATACCCAGCTTCGGCAAAATACTACCTACTGCTGCATTCCTAAGGTTTCTACTAGGTGATTGAACAGATCCCGCTTCCAAGACCATCTAAACTCGCGAACCCCTCGCTCCTATTCTAACCCTACGCTCAAAACCCTAAACTGATCTAATCCCCTAGATCGGATTTTCTCTGATTACGACCCAGTAACCAATAACCCTAGTTTTTACAGACTCTATTAAACTGCCAGTTAACACCCTAACTGGTTCCCCCTAGATTTTACAGACTCTAGAACTATTTGATTGGTTTACAAAATAAATTGAAAATACAACAAAATGAAATTAAAACCCTAGAATTAAAAAGGGATTTAAACACTCCATTTAACAACTTAAAACATGACTTGGCCGGCCACTTCTATGTTGGTTCCACCATCTTTTCTTATATTCGATCTCTTCCTCTTTGATAAAAAATGGCGACAGCTCTATGGAAAATTTCTAGGGTTTTCTGCTTGAATCCCCAAATCGATCGATGGCTTGAATTTGATAATCTCTAAAGCTCGAAACACTGTGGCTTTCTTTGTCTATGATTTGGGAGTTTCTTCGATCGAAAACTGTGAGTACTTCGATTGTGAAATCTGCACTTGAATTTTGGCTTGTATTTTTCGATGACAATTGCCTGTAATGAGTGGTGTTTATATAAGGTAGAATCGAAACCCTAAATGCTCTGATTTCGGTAAATTGATTTCATCTAAATTTGTGGGTTTACCCTTTTGAATTAATTGAATGAACATTGTCGTGGTTTGGATTGAATTTGACTTTGAAATGAAATGAAGTAATTCTTGGAATATAATCTGCTGGCCCCTCTAATTTGCTCAGCTTGATTTTCTGAATTTATTGATAATTCCAGAAAGAGTTTGATTATTGTTCCCTTATAAACAAATGCCAAAGAAAAATGCTTACTTCATTTCTGGAAAGACATTCGAGACAGATTTCTTTAAAAAAAAAGGAATGCACCAGCTTTGTTTTAGAAAATATTTGCCACATTCTGATTTCTGGATTGATTTAAAAATCTGCCTTTTTTCCATTGCTTAAATGCCCCAATATTCGAATGCACAATTCTGTAGATGCATATATATTTGTTCCATATATGATACAACCATCCATCACTAGTCCACAAGACTTTGTGATTTTCCTTTGCTAAAAACTAGCATATTTGAAATCCTTGACAAATGTGAAAGCTTAATTTCTGGAACCATTGTAAATACTTTCATATTGCTTGCCACCTCCTATACTTCACCAAGAAAACATTTGTGTACTTACATTGTTTGAATACTTGTTTGCCATACTTCACTTTAACTGTTGAGCTTGTGCATGCTAGTTTACTTGTCTCTATGCACAACAATGCTGACTGGCCATTTTTTTTACTGTTGCATATGCTCCATGTATACATTGTCTTCATGCTGAATTGAGTTTGCACTTGTACATGCCATTTGCTATACGAATTGACCTTGTGTATTTGGCATGTGAATTGATCTCATATTTACACCATCCATTTGTTCGACAACTTGCTACATTAACCAATATTGTTTTTAATTGACATGCACATTTTGTTTGCATTTGTTGCTCTTCCTATCCCATTTGCAAAACAGTCGAATTTGTTCTACATGTCATTTGCTATTGGTTTTAGATGCACATAGTTGGGTTGCATACAAGTTTCCCCTTGTCTTGGGTTTAGTTAAGTCTTGATGCAGCTGCATATGTGTACGTTACCCATGCTTCACCATACTGACATGCATATGTCAGTGCATATATTTGCATTTCCATAGCTGCTTGACAAATTTTTTTTGATGCTGCACTTTTCACCTGTGTTTGCTTATTCCTTATGAACTTGACATGCATGTATATGTTATTGCACATCTGTGCAACTGAAACTCCACCTCTTGCTCCATGATTATCCTTACTAATTTTCTATTTTGACATTCATGCTTGTTTAAATGAACTATTATGACCCATATGAGCTGCATCATTTGTTGAGATCTCACTGAGCTGATTCGGTCTAGTTGTTGTGTTATGCACTTGAAAAGTATACCCTGCTTCATCAGCATGTATATACAGATCTTTACAAGTTGACCAATGCATTGACCATTTAGTTGCACCTTCATATATGTACTGACTTGAGTTTGAGGAAATGATCACCACTATTGTAATGTCCCGGTTTTTAGCTAACTTTTGTTTAATAATAAATATTTATTATAATGGGATAATTAAAGTAAAATTCAATTAATAAACAAACTAAAACAATTATAATTATATGCATAAATATATAAGTGTATGAATACACTAATAATGCATATATTTAGTTATATGTTAACATAACATAAGTTGCAACAAAAACCTTAAACAATTACATACAAATTAAGGTATAATGTATGGGTTAATGGATGAAATGTGACATTCATTGCTTAGGAATATGGATGATCTCTAATAAGTAAAGGAAATAAGGTAGAAAACATGTGCAACAAATCAATACAACAAATAAAATATACGTGGACATTTAAAATGATATTGAACACAACATGTATGGTAAAATGCCTAAGTAAAAATAACAAAGGGAAAATGCAAGTAACAACATGAAACACCCCGCATTTTTATTGACAATTAAAAATATGCATATATGTATATATTATATGCATAGACATATTTAAAGGAAAAATTAAATAATATTAATATGATGGCATGTAATAAGTTCATGCAGTGAAATGAAGAAAAAGATTAATAAAAGAAATTACATGCAATATATGAAATGAGAAGAAATGCAATGTAATGCAATTGAAATTACATGCGAACATTTAAAAAGAAATAAAAAGGAAAATTTTAAAAGCTTCCAGAATTTGGTCAGGAGATTAGCATCAATGCGTTCATGGCGATTTTCTGGTCAATTTAGACCTATGGTTTGTAGAAAACTGATTTAAAATGAAATAGATATCTTTAATTTAAATAATGTAACAAAACGTGAAAAAGAGGAATGAGGAAAAGGATAATCTCTAGCATTGTCATAAGTCTTGTTAACAAAAGACTTAGTAGCTCAGTTGGTTAGAACGTGTGACTTGTATACAAGAGGTTCTGAGTTTGATCCCCTTCAACGCCATTTTTTTTAGGGGGGAATGGCTCAAAAGTGGCTTAGTGTGAAAGCAGTTAAAAAGTGGCTTAGTATGAAAAGGGTTAAAAAGGGGTTTAAATTAGAGAATGATTCAAAATAGTAAAAAAAAAATATTAGTTGGTTTGAAATTTGAAATTGTTCGCATATAAAAGATTAGCATACGCACAAGAGTTGAATACATATGAACATAATTCAAAATAGAGGTTGCATGGGAACAAAGAAGTAAGCAAAGAAAGGGTGTTTGAAATTTGATTTATACGCAAATAAATAAATCAAATTTCAAATAAATAAATAAATAAAAATAAATAACATATATAGGGGACGACACACCTGCGCGTCATACTATGCACGTCGACTGTTTTGGTTGGTGGACGCTGCGACGTGGCCAATTCCTATTAGTCGTATGACGTGGCAAGCTATGATGGAGTTTTAAATTAGATCTAAAGGCCCATACCTTGCTACCACACCTATAAATAAACCCCTAGACCTAATCCTAAACCTCACAATTCGGCGGCTACGGTGGAGCTCTGTCATGGCTTCCTCTCTCTCTCTCTCTTCTCTTAAATCTCTTCTTAAAATAAAAAAATAGATCTAGGATTCCTCTACTCAAAAATAAAAGATAAGAATTCAGATGCCTAGATCTATGCTGCACAAAAAGGGAGAAAATCATGGATCAGATCTAGAATTGGGAAAGAATACAAGTGAGTGGATTTAAAATACATTTTTTGTATAATGGTAGATCTATCGTTCGTCATTCTTCATTTACACACATAATAAACATATTGAAGAGCTAATCCGATAAAGTGAGTTTGTGGTACTTATAGATTAAAATACCTAATAAGTAATTGGATCTAAGATTTGGACTAGAATCATATCAGTTCACCATAGTTTGTAGATCATATCTAGAATTCACCTATGCCTAATTTTATCATCGTATATTTAACTTGTTATTATGAACAGTTGTTTTATGCCTATGCTTGTTTTCCTCCCTTCTTCTTTTTTTAGGTAGGCTATCTTCGAGCCTACGTCTATTGCAGATTTATGCGATTGAAACAATATTGGAAATAAAAAGGGAAAACGTTGATTTGGGTATAACATGGGATTGGGAGGTTTGGGGAATATCTTATAATGGGGTTATGGGCATAACTATGCTTGGAATTATGAATACAACTATGGTGGGATTTATATATGAATACAATTCAAATTGGAATTATGAATATGAAATTTGGGATTTTAAATTGAATTGGATTATAGGCATGATCTATTGATAGGATTATAAGCATAAACGTGAATTGGGGTTTATGGGTAATTGACATATATTATAATCCAAGATTTGAATTATGGGTATAAGTTATAATAATAACTTATATGCCTAAGACACGAGGTTAGATTTAGATTGCGTTATAAGTCTACCTGGAACCGCCCGACATATCCAACAACCGCAAACGGTAATCTAACGTGAGAGGTCGAAGGCAGAAATTAGATGTGTAATAGTGCTAAGACACGAGGTTAGATTTGGATTACAGTAGAAGTCTACACGGAATCGCCCAGCATATCCAGCAACAGCAAACGGAAATCTAATGTGGGAGGTCTTGCACAATTACGGGTATAATGAACTAATGGACACTTAACCAAGATGAGACATGTGGGAAGACACGGGAATAATTAAAGGGTTAAGTGGGTGACATGGGTAGCATGGATTACATGGGTAGCATGTACAACATAAATAATAAGCACTTAACCAAGATAAGACATGTGGTAAGACATGAGAATAATAAAGGGTTAAGTGGGTAACGTGGGTAGCATGGATAATTCATTAAATTGGAATACTTAACCTAATTAAATCTGTAGTGGTGTTACGAACCAATTCAATTGAGTAGGGGTTAAGTAAACTTGTTAAAGAAGTGGGAAGGATAAAGTAAATCTTAATTAATGCCAAAATGGGGAATGATAACAACCTATTATGAATGAACTTGAATAAGAAGAGGAAAGATAATAGGTAAGCTTGTCCTAGGGACAAGTGGGAATTATAACTTTAGAAATAAGGTAAGTTATAATGAATGATAGGGGAAAATGAAATAACTTATGTAATAAAGTTGTACTTAATCGAAGATTAAGTAATTTGCGAGAATAAGAATAAATCCATAAATGAGGATAACATAAGTTATATGAAGGAAAAGAGAAACTTATTAGTAAACCTTAGTTAAGAGAACTAAGTTAATAAGTAAATTATGATAAATTGTAATGACGGTGTACGACGAGATTATGATTAAATGAGAAAGAAGAAGGCAAACTTATGGAGATAAGTAAGTTGTATTTAATCATAAATGTTGAATGACATGTTAATAGAAAACATGTAAATTAAGATGTACTTAATTATAAATTAAGTAGAACTTGTTATGGCAAACATGAGATAAGACAAAGAGTAGTGTAAAGAGAATGAATTATGAATATTAAATTACAATATAGAGAATAGCATGTTGTAGGCTTATTAATGAATTTAAATGAATTAAGTTATGAATGAGGTTAATAAGCAAGAGAAACTTGGTAACTTGAAGAAGAAATCAAGGGAAAATGGAAACAACCAAGTTAATGGGAAATCTGTCGAGGTGGAGCAAGCGCGTAATTGATGATTAGACATAGGATCTAATGACACAGTAAACTGAGGCGCTCTAGATAGTCCGTAAGTTAGACGATGAATAACCAAATGGGGTAGATCATCGTGGTGTCGTAAGACATGAGGGGAGCGCATGTTAATATGATTATTCTAGCGGCTCTGACGGACTGGAAGGGAAGCACGCGGCTTCCTGAGACGTTAAAGGTGCTCCTGGTAGTCCTCTATGGTGGTGTAGTTTCGAACTATGCTCACGGAGGTTGGGTCTGCGTGTAACTATCAGGAGGGTGGGCCTTGAATGCACAAGTAGGGGCAGTCAAAATGTTGTGACGTGGTGACATTAAGGGTAGCTCGGTGGCTGCCCCATTCGGAGGCGGAGGGTCAGGACCAACAAAGATATTATAGGTCATCGAGAACCTGTCATCGGCATCCAGCGAGATGCGGAAAGACTAGAGCTAAACCCAAGAGGCGATCGACCTTTCATTATCGAGGCGATGGTTGAGGGTTGACGCCACATGGATGTTTAGATTGTTTGCTTAGGGGCTTGTCGCTTAGCTCTTGTAGTCTTTACTAGTTAAGGGAGGGGCCGAGGTGAGGCCATAGCCACCATAGAAAAACAGACCCTATGGATATTTGTGTGAGAGGCTCTTAAAGGCGGGCCTGCACAAATATAAGGAAAGCTCCCGGCCGAGTTCCGTGTGTAGCCCTGCCACGGAACTCGGGCACGCACACATGATAGGTGTATGGGTTAGGCATCGAATACATTTGTCGATACGTACGTCGGAAAGTCTAGGTACATACATGTCTACTCTGGGTGGTGTATCGTAGATTAGAGGGCATTATTTCATGATGGCAGTCATTACGCCTACGTAATATAGTTATAGTGGTTCCATGCAGACGTATCGCTGTTATACAAAGATCCATACGTCACTTGGACGTAGGATGAGGGACTATGTATATTCCTTCGATGATACGGTGAAGACCGTGCGAGTAGGGTACCATGGGGTGTACCTTTGGGGGTAGATACATATACACTATATTAGGTTAATCTACTAGGGAGTAGATGGGTATGACGTGTGTGTAAGCCCTGAGTGCTATTAACACAATTAACCTAATAAATAAGAAAATGTAACTGAACGGTATATGTAGGATTATCCAAGATGTGTAGTTTAAATTCAGTCACACAGAACTTATGTTCTGACCCCCTCCTCATAACGTTCGCATGTTAGGTTTATGGCAGAGATGTTATAGCTTTGGATACTGGCTAGGCAGTATTCTTACTATGATAAGGCTATGTTTGATTATATTATATTTTATCCCTTCCGCTGTAAGATGTTTTTTTGAGTTCTGATATATTTTATATCTTTGTCTTTTCTGCAGGATACCAGGGCAAACCAACTCGGGTTTTGGTAGATTGGAATTTTGAAGAAAAAAAATTGGTTTGTCTGAACCCGGGTTGTTACACAACAAAGAGAGTCAACACCTAATATAACCTAATTTTTTAAAGGGTATGACTATAGTATACAAGCCATTCTCTGAAACAAGACAACACAAAAATTAAAAATGTGAAAAATCTGGTTTAGGCTAATGTGATGCAGGAAAATACAATAGCTACAATATTTTATTTTGTCATCAAATCCAGTGATCCTTGAAACCATTCGGCAGCATTAAATAGTTATGACCTAAGACAAGATATGTTTCTATAAACTAAGCAATAGTCAAAGTAGGGTATATTTTTATTCAACCTAACATGTGATTTCTGGAAGAAATCAAATCAAAATGGAAAACTGTAGGCTAAGGCTTAAATGTGATGTAATATCATATGTTTAACCTGTAGGGTAAAAGTTGGTGCAAACATTTAATTAGTCAAATAACTTAATACTAAAATGCGGCTATAAATAGCACCCTAAGCCTAATTATTTTCACACACAAACAATCGAATCAGTGTTCAAACAACAGCAGAATACAAGAACAGAGAGGAGCTAAGTAATAAGTGAGTAAAATAAACTTGCAAAATCTTTATTTTAAAGCTTTCTGTTTATAAACTAATGCAAGTATTATAGAACTCTGTATATATCATTTGCTGTAATGTTAAGATTTAAAAACCAATATAGGATGATAAATTTGTCTGTGAGTAAATCTTTACTTCTTATATACACTGATTGTTTTAGGTAAGGCTAACATATATATAGATGCATTCATATAACATGTTTATGCTTGTCAAAGCCTGAAACCCCAACACTTGAAATCTGGAACTATATGCAAAAACCCGGAGTATTAAACATAAAATTATGAGAAAACTATCCCACTTAGTTATTGATTTGTATATAATACGATGTAATTATATATGTGTATGCACACTTGATATGAATGAGTTGTATTAGGCTACTAAAACTTCATGAAAACCTGAAAAGAAATGGCATAAAGCAGTTAATATGAATGGTGAAGTAAACACATCCTTTTCTCTCCGATTACATACATAAAACTCATTTTGTTTAGAAATATGTATGGAATGCTTATATAGATACAAAGCATGCTGTTATAGATAACTCATAACTACGTTGATTAAACCAAATATAATCACTGAAAAACAAACATGAAAGAACAGAGAGTAAAAACAGAGGCAGTAAGCGAATACATTGAGCAAACTCTACTTTTAATCCATGGAAATCTATTTTAGATTGATATATAATATGGTAAATACATATGTGCATGAAAATCTATTTTAATGTATCAAAACTAGGATGCTTTAAAATCTGGATACAAGTTTGAGATAAGAAGTTAAAACAAGTGAGTTGATCTCTGTTAGCAACGTTAATCTACTGTTAACCCAAAAATAATAAAGATATAATAATGTGTATTGTGGCCTTAGTGCCAGTAAAGTGAGCGTATGCTGTATGCACCCTTAAGTTGTGTGTGTAAGCCATTGTGTACAAGACAAAGGATGGGCAAGGAGACTGGGTAGAGTTTCAGAGAAAGGTGGTCGTGCAGAGACATGGCGGTCTGTGATGATCACCTGGAATGGAGGTGGAGTATGCGGAAAGTGGTCCGGCAGCTATTCGATAACCGGAGCAGGTGTGCACATACACCAGTGCACAACCGTGCTTTTAAAAGAAAAAAGTAAATATAAAAAAACGTAGTGAGAATAAATAAAAGGGCTTGGGCTCGGCTGACCCAAAGAAATAAAAGGGAAAAACGTAAGTACAAAAGCCTGGAAAGGAAGCATGAGATGGCAAGATTATTTGGCGTCTGGAGCCTTAAGATGAAGAAACTAAAGAAGGCACCATCAGGTAAGGAAAGAAATGGGTGATGAGGTTGAGACTGGCATCACGGGGTTCGATGAACGGGGAGTACTGACGTGGTTTTTCGGGAAGGAACTGCTGGAAGAAGCATCGGTGTGGTTGGTAGGTAAGGCAATGAAACTGAAAGGAAGAGGGTGGCGGCATCAGGAAATTGGTGCAAATTGTTTTGACTAGGGCTTTTATTTACGTGGGGGTCGGGTTTTGGGCTTTAGCCCAAGAAAAAAAAGAACAGGAGAGGAAAGGTAATTGGGCTGACATAAAATGGGCTATTTAATAAAAGAAGTAATAAAAGGGAGAAAGGGCTTGGATGGGAAAATCAAATAAATGCAAAAACAAAGGAAAGGAAAAATGGAGATCTAAAAATAAATAAAAAGAGATTTTTAATAAGATTAAAAAGGAACAAAATACTTGGGCCGGTAGAGGTGAAGGCATTGGAATGGAAATAGACCATAGTAGCTTGTTTTAGAAAGATTTCAAC
Organism: Allium sativum; assembly: GCA_030737875.1. NCBI lineage: Eukaryota > Viridiplantae > Streptophyta > Magnoliopsida > Asparagales > Amaryllidaceae > Allium > Allium sativum. Next base: position 7,236,534 of record CM060913.1, on the reverse strand, counting down.
AAGTTTTAAAAATCGAGTGAAGAAGGAAATAATAAAATATAAAATAGAGATTAGTATAAATTAAATTATAAATGATTATTTAGAAATCAAAAGACAGTTTACATGGACAAAGGTACAAAATTACAATTAATTATCGTATATACAACTTGACATTTTTGAACAAAATACCGTGTGCGACGCACACGCATTAGTTGTTCATGTATAAATGATAGTCAAAATTGAATAAATTACCGTGTGCGACACACACGCTTAAGTTGGTCATTTATAAAAGATAGTCAAAATGTCTGGATTTAAACAATGCAGACATATACCATTCTATTTGGTTGAAGCTTATAAATTAAAGATTATATAAAATGAATTGTGCTGAGTCGATAACTATTCCATTGAACGAGAAATGTTTTGATATAAATGAATATTTAAATCTGCTTCTTAGTATCGACTAACCGTAAAAGACATTATGCTAATCATTTCGAAGAGTTCGGAATTAATATTCCACTACGATTTGATTTATACGTTGCGTGTCAGAGATTATTGAAGATAATTGAAGATGGAGATAAGCAAGGGCCATTTTGTTTTACAGAATAGTGCCTTCGGTTTGTCCAGTCCTAGGACAACTTGTATGGTCGGGTGTCTGACAACGTATATCTATCAGATCTTACATAACGACTTTTCTGAAGTATATTATGTTGGTGGCCGAGGAATTAGATTCTCTTAGCTTTATGCCCATAATGTATTTGGGAAAATAAATTGTGGTTTCTGACAGATATGATGGTGTGACATCCAAAGTGATTGAAGAAGTTATCTGTCATAAGAACGAAACGATCTCAAGCCTCACAACCGGGAATTGACAAAAATCGGGCAGGCAACATGGCTAGGTGGGTCATTCCCAAGCAGGGTTTATTGTCACTATATATAGAAATTCCTTTCTGTCTTCTTATCTTTTTCACTGCTGCTGCATTCGGTAGCGGTTGCTGGTCCCAACCATGGGGTGATAATACATTCGCTACACTCAAGCTAAATGAGTGGGTGGTCCTGTGTGGCCGGGTTGCAAGACGTTCTTGTTGAACCCCAGTGTATCCCCTCTAGAGTACACTGATCGACAGGTGGTCCTATACCTTGTCATAGTTGGACTCAAATTTCCAATAAGAGCCCGCAGTTTGTGATTTTATATTATATATATGTGGAGCGTGAGATGCAAGAGTTCTGCTAGATGGTTATTTATTTGATAAAAACTATTATAATATGAGATGATTTTGATATCAAAAATGTTTTGGGTTATAGTAGGGTAAAAACCGTCCATATTTATGTGTGTGTTGTGTAACACCCTGTATTTTCTGTGATTATTAATGTAACAAATTAAAGAATACTTAATTTTGCTTGAGATAGAGTTTGCGTGAAACGGGTTACACCATTGCGTTCATCTCAAAATTCTGCTTGAGATAGAGTCCGAGTTTGCGTGAATCGAATTCCGTATGAAGAAGTTATGGAGGTTAGAATATTTTTAAGTTTAATTCAAAATTAAATAAATAATTTAATAATCAAGATTCGAAATTCAAACTGGAAGGAATTTGTAGGCGGGAAATATCCCGCCGTACGGTGTCGACCTCCCCAGGGGGTGTCGACATAGGTGTCGACCCCCCTATAGGGGCGTTGACATGGGTGTCGACCCCCCTTGTAGGGGTCGACTCATGTGTTCTGATCCGAAGAGTGACGATTTCTGGTCATTGCTGAGTCATTACGGCATATGTGGCGATTTCTGGATAGCTCTCTTTGGTTTGGATGGCTCTAATTACTCCTAGGTTGATCTAACGGCTCAAATTAATCTGAACTTCTATATAAACAACCCCAGCCCTCAACCCTAAACCTCATAATTTCAATCCAAGGAGCCGTCATGCTGTCCATGGCCAAACTAGCGTAGCCTCCAGTCTTCTCTAAACTAGAAAGTAAGTTAGAAAGCTACAAATCAAAATCTAAACTAGTGAATCAATAGTCTACATCAAAGGATAGCTTTTCAATTTCAGAAATCAGATCCTAGAAAACAAGATTTGTCCTTTCTTTCGTAAGTTCAGTTATTCTTTAGATTGGAACAAATAAAAGTCATGACTTGTAATGAAGCGAAACTAGAATTGTGCCTAGTTGTAAGATAATCATATTTTGATTCTTGTTTTGTGGCAAATTCTGAAATTACCTAGGCCTACGTGTAACGACATGGATTTTTGACCAGTTTTCGCTGGTAATTAAACCAACTCAAACCGTTCAAAAGGACAGATTGTTATCGCTTATGAAGTTGAAATACAAATCATCACAAAATCACAGACACATAATATCTCATAGCGGAAGAAAAATTTATACAATGTTACAAAATCCTTTAAATTTACATAATATCAGAGTACATGATAAATATAGAAATAGCGAAAGACTGAGAACCTTACTAAAATATGAATAACTGACTGAAGTGGGAATAACTGCAATGGGTGATAACAAGTGGATGACCGGATCTTCAATGAATCTCAGGCTCTAACAGGTATTTCTCTAAGCTGAAATACTCGGTCTGACTCGGACATTTTGCAAGGAATAAAACAAACAAAATACACGAGTCAGGACTAACAGTCTCATGTAAGTGAATTAACTCAAATGAAGTGTTCACTGAAATGCACAGTAACTTAAAGGATGTTCGGGATTCCCATCCTCTAAGGATCCGTGAAACTAATATCTATATAATAATACGCTATTATTGTAATGTATATTCAGTAAAGTAAACATAATGAAAATAGCATAAGCGAGATTACATTTTTACCCTTACACCGTTTATAATACCGTATTCTATATAGTACCGTAAACCCAACCTAACACGGATGGCATTAGAGGGCACTCCATAGGTACGATACAAATCAAAATCGTATGGGGCTCGCTAGGGTAAATGACAAGGCACTCGAGGCAATACCATGGTAGGATTCTACCAATTGCACTCCCGGACCGGTGGTAACGCATAGCAGCCACTACCGCCCACCTCGGAACACACTCCCAAATTAAAAAGGGCCCTAATCATCATCATAGTCATAGAAATAGTATAGGAGAAGTGCGTCCGATCAGAGGTGCCACCTCTATTAGTCACGGTATAGCTCCTGTTTTAGTCATTTTAATTCTGACCCGAAGGTCAGTGTTATTTCGTCATCATTCGCCTTCCTTGATTCAATCGTTGCCTCCAAGTCATAATGCTTCATTTTGGATACGTCATCACATACACAGTTGTTAAAGTGGCATCGGCACTGACAGAGAGTATGCCACTTACCGACTCCGGTCTCTTTAACAACCGACGCTTACATTTTTCCACACCGTGGTCATTAGATTTGAAATCACATTTTCAAGTATAGCAAATCGATTTATTTCAAGTCTTGCCCAAAATCAATTACATAAATCATTTGTCGCCGGTTCGAAAATAAAACCAATAATCCCCATTCTTTGTCAACCATTGTTTTAACTTCCAAATTCCATGAAATGTTGTTATTACTTGGAAATCATGTACTTCATCCCTTGGATTCACTAGACTGGATTGGACATAAGTTTATAAATTAAAAATAACATAAATACATTTAGAAAAGTTTAGTTTTGAAATAACATATGTATATTAAATTTAAAATAGTGTATACACATATATATTTTTGGAAAATAATTATAAAATACATATGGTTAAAGTAGTCAAATCATTTTACAAAAGAATACTTATAAAATCAAGTAATGCAGAAAATTACTTTTATGAAATTTTTAGTTAAATTCAAGTAATATTAATCCAATCCAATTCTAATTCATGTCTTACAATTCCTTTCCCAACCAAATTCCACATTTAAATCAAATTCCTTTGATTTGGTTCGATTTCAGTACTTCACGGTTAAAACGATTCTCACATCATTGTTCACCTTAGCTTTCACGTATCCATTTCATATAACAATCCCCAAATCAAAAAATTGTGATTTGTTAAATTCTAGCTTGTTAACAAACTCGTATTCACCGTGATTTAAATAAACATATTCTTTTATACTTGGACTTATACGTTTATTTTAACAAATCCTTCTTATAAATTTCATGTCGAAAATTCATTAACAAATCATATTACAAAAATAAGTTTGGGAAACATTTGTCAAGTCCTTGCAAATCCCTTATATTCAATCATTCAATTCAAAAAAAATTCGCATTATCACATTATATAAAGTTGTAAAGAATTTATTTAAATACATTCAACTTGGTGTTAATTTGCAAAAATCACTTTACAACTTATTTTAATACAAATTGGATTTCATAAAAATATCAAGTAGATATTTGAACAAAAATTACTTTTAAAACTTTCTTAACGCTATATGGGAATTTCATTAAAATTCCTACTTATAAAAATTGAAAAATATTTTAAAATAATTTATTTTATTGACCACGGTGTCTGTATAAAATTTTCTATCCTATGGTCAAGTGATACGGATATTTATCATTTCAATCCGTTCTTTAAAATATTCGAATCCCGGGTATGTATCATTTCAACCCGCATCCCAAATTGATTCGAATACACAAAGGTTCGGGTATGTATCATTTCAACCCGTAATGTTTCTAATCTAAGGGGGAACTTGCATGGTGAGAAAAAAATCATAGCATGTCAAGCATACATTCATATGTGTCATATGAAATACAGTGTGTGTCGCACGTGCACAATCACAAGCAAACAAATCTAGAGCATCCTAACATTCCATTCAACAACTCAATTGTTTAATTCACTTAATAATTAGTTAGTCGCGAGTGAGAAAACTCACCTTCAAAAGAAAAGGAAACGGACATGAAATCGACAACAAAGCTGAAGCGAACGCTATATCCAACATGACGACTTCAAATCAATTTATATACACATATACGTATGTATATGTGTACATAAATAAAATTTAGATATTCCCAAGCACGACAAGGCCAAATCTTGACTATGAATCCTAACCCAAAATTTCGATAAACACCAAATCAAACCCAACCATATATATTTCTCTTATAATTTATTTATTAAACGAATAGGGTAATGAAATATACCTAAGCTTCTAGCCAGGTTTTTCACAAGCCAGCAAAGCGTCAAGGAGCTAACCCAAAATAAGACTTAAACGTTGTGCTGAAACCATCTAGCTTCCCTTCAAGCATTTTTCCAAGCACCTGGAATGCATGTTTTCTGAACGCCATATTGTTGAAATCTGCAGAGGCACTGGGACTGCTGGGTGGTGCATCAGCCAAGGCAGCTTGGACAACGACAAATTGGTGGATACTAGAGCTTAACCGTGCCTCCAACCCTTCCTTGTCTTCGGTTTTGGCTGTAGAGCCAGTTCTAGCTAGGGTTTTTGTGATTTTGGTATTTATATTGAGGAGGACTTGGGTTTAAAGTGGTGAAAGGCGGAGAGCGGTGGTTGCCGAAGTAGTTAACGAGGTGAGGCGGCAGCGGTAGGCACCTCCGGCGAGCGGCGTCAGGTAGTCGGTGGTAGAACAGGGTTAAGGCTCAGCTAGGTTTAATGGAGAGGACCTTAACCTCTTTCTCTTTTTTTCGGGTTGATTTAGAGGAAAAAGCAAGATCAAATTTTTTCGCTTTACTGTTTATTCGGTGGAAATAAGAACGAGAAGGGAGGAAGCTGATTTCGGATTATATTGGGAAACAAAGAATGGCCGCGTGTTTTATTTCTCCAGAAGCAAACGACAGATGTCATATGTTCTATTTCCATTTAACAAGTGTAAATTTGCTTTTATATGTATTAAATTTTTAATTTCCAAATTTTCCTTCCTATTGTATAATGATATGTAAGCTCAAGACAACTGCAAATACACAAGAGTAAGGACAGAGATACACATACCAACATCGTTTGATTCCTTTTTATTTAAATTTTTATTACAAAATTTATTCTTCTGTTATGTCTCGTTACACATATCTTAATTACTAAATTTCCTAATATAATTCGTATTTTAAATTTTTAACGCCAATTACGATATATCAGTTACTGTTACCGCACAACGATCGTCTAACTTGGTTTAGCCGAAGCGAACGAACCTATAAGTTTTCGTTATACAATTATTTCAATTGCTACAAATTTAAATTCAAGTTGTAACAAATATTCTACAAATTATTGATTTCGCATTTTTTTCCATTAAATAAGTTCTAAATTATTAACCTATCTTATTGTTTTAAATTGGTATTTCCAACAACTTACCTGTTGTTTGAGTTTATATTTGAAACCCCAATTCATCTTGTCGATTTAAACTGAAGATTCAAGTTTCTAACTTAAGTTATAATTATAAATATTCATTCAAAATTTCGATTAACTTCGTATATTTAATCGTCAAAATTATCGGTTCGTTACATTCTCCCCCACTCAGCGCTTTTCGTCCTCGAAAAGGAAACGTCATACAAAATTACGGCTTTATATATAGCTATTCAACTACCTTTACTTAATTTGAAACTTATTAGAAAGAAAATTTAAGTTGTAGAATTTTAAAACTCAAAATTTTTTCTAACACCCGGAATTTACGGAAAATTCCGGCAGCATCCCCCCTGCACGGTTTGATCGGGAAAATTTTCTCGTACACAAAAACAACAAAAACACAAAATATGCATCTCATCTATACGATGAGGCATCCCAAATTAGGGGAACCAAAACAAAACAACCCAAAAGCGATAAAAAATGCGAGATACGTACCTTTTTATAGCATTTTAAAGCATATTTTCTTATTTTTCTTAGCATTTTGCGCAAAAGCGAGCCTCCAAAGCAAAGCACGCCATTACAACCTACTAAGACACTCAAAATATAGTGTGTGTCAATCATGTATATGGCAAAACTTCATATGCATAATATGCAAAACATGGCATGAAATGAGATAGTATTTTGACAAATATGTGAATGCATTAATAATGTACAAAATTTTATTACTTTGCAACATATGTTTCATTTCCATTAACATATTTATTTCCATTCATGACAGTCCTCATTTTGTTTTTGCTAACTTACCCTCTGTTTTCATAAATTTTGTTTATCTTCAAACCATCGATTTTATTTTAAAAAGAAGTGAGAACTAAGCAAAATATATATAAACATATGTAGCAAAAATGTACATGAACAAAATGTGTACCACATTCCGCAATATGCAAATGCATTTTTTTTTCACATGTAATAGCAGCCCTTTGCTGCTGCTACAGCATTAGCAGGGCCTTACGTTGCTGCAGCGAGGTTTTTTTTTATATATATATTGTTGTGCAGCAACAGCCTAGCGGCCTACTGCTAACGCTGCTGCTGGCAGCAACATCCACTTGGAGTAGCAACTGTGCTACTGCCATAGACTTGTGGTTTTTTCTCCCCTCTACTTGCACACAATGAAGTTTTCAAATTGTTCATACATTTTCAATTAAAATTTAATACCAGTCTAACTTGTTCATTTGATTAAATTAACAATTTGATATCTCAAGTTCTAATGGCTTGCAAATAAAATAAAACTAACAGTCCACCACTTCTACACTTAAAAACTTAAAGTCAATCATACCCAAGTTAAACAACACTAATTAAAGTTTCAAAGACTTCATTTCTTTACAAAATATCATCATGAAATTTTATTTTCTACATCCCTTTGCATAGCATCTTCAAGTTTCAAACACACATTGTTCTCAAATTTCTCTAAGGTTCATGTGTTTGCTTTTTATTGCAGTAAAAATATATATTCAATTTCATAAGTTTATAATACATAAATCATTTACATAAATTACTTTTCTGATTCATGTTCATACTCATACCTATAGGTATCACACAAATACCCTTAATCAATTTATATTTCATGTTCTTTCCAACTTAGAAACAAAGTTCCAAATTTTCAAACTATAAAGTTAATAATTTTTCGTAATCATTAAGAATTCCACCAAATCATTTATTTCCAAATAATCTTACAAGTTTTACTTGTACAATTCCTTAATATATTACTTATTAGCTCACAACCATATCATTCATTACTGTAGCATTTTATACTATGGGGTTTTCTATCAAATTTCAACTTGCAATTTCTACTTGTAAATTTTTTCCTAATATAACATTCATACATTCACAACAAATAAACCATTTCAATTTCTTCTATAAGGCTCATTCTATAAAAGGTTCAAATTTATTCTTATGGAAAATTTTCATAACCTAAACTATTGCAAATATCAATCAGTGATACCCACTACTACCTCTTAAAGATTTTCATCTTATGTTGTACATAGTATATCCTTCCTTGTTGTGTGTGCGTTTTTTTTTCTTTTCCTCTTTTACTGCCGCTGCCCTATGGCAGCAGCTCCTTCTTAGTAACAGCAGCTTTTGATGCTGCATTTTTTTTCCCAAATTATCTTTCCGGGGTTCAAACCTTGTAATGTTTCGATTCTCTTTTTCTCTTCTTCTTTAAATAGATTTTCAATAGTATGTACATTTCTGAAAAGAAAAAAATGGGTTTACATTAAACATATTCTCTAAAAGATTTTTTTTTCATCTTCTGTAGTCGGATTAATTCCAGAAATCATACTAACTATGTCCGCAAATAATTTAATCTTTCTTGCGTTAGAATCTATTTCAAACAATTAGAATTGAGTCCAAATGAAAATAAATGAATTTTTCAAATACTATTGAACTATGCTCTTTAAACCAATGATTATCTAGTTCTAATTTAATTGTTTGCTCAAATCAATTTACAATTATACACTTCCAACTTAGAGCGGGATTTATTTTTCTTTTTCTTTCCATTTCCAACTCTATTTATTTACTTAGTTCCGCATTGCTATTCTACCAAATTTCTCTCGAGTATAATCTTTAACCAAAGCTTTCATTTCAAGTTCTAAATCATTTTACTTATAAATTTTCAAAATTTTCAATCTATTTCTTTGAATATTGACAAAGTAAGGCTGTAAGTATTAATTAGACGCCCCAAATTGGTAATATATACTCATTTCACTTTCGAAACCCGAAAACAAACTCAAATGATGCTGCAGTCATCACAAGCTTTATTTCCAGGAATCTATAGTGCAATTTTATACCTATCTAGTACATAAAGAATTTAGTACATACGTTAGCTAGGCGTATGTGTAAAAATCTTCAAATACCAGATAGTCAAATCTTAATAAAATGCTCGAATTCTTAAGAAATTTTTTTTAATATAGGAGTATAAATCCACCTATAACTCAATACATTGTATTTCAATTCCATTCATTAAGTAATTTACACCAAGTTGTTTATTTTATTTTCTATTCCCAATCCTTAGTCTAATTCGCTCCGAACCAAGTTGGGTCATAAGCTAGGAGTTGCACGAACGGACTAATCAAATCAATAGGATTTACTGAGGAGAGGTCAAATAAATTGAGGATTCAGAATCTAGAAGGCGACAAATCCAAATTTTCCTAAGCTAAGACCAGGCACGATTTGAGACTTAGATTCGAAAAATCTTAACTTAGGAAGGATCCAGCCGAGGGACGAGTTCAAGGGAACAAAATTTAAACAAGAATTTATTTATAAAACCAAGCTAAAATTTCAAATTATTTATATATAGAAAAATCTTTTAAATCACTTAAAACATTTAAAATATTTCATTTTCAAAATACGTTCTCTCGGGTATGATTCTAAGCTGATTCCACTCATTCTAGAGTATTTCTACCCCATCTCTAATGAGTGTTTCAACTTCATAAGCTAAGCTTTGTATAACCAAAGCTCTGATACCACATGTAACGACCTGGCTTTTTGACCGGTTTTCGCTGGTAATTAAACCAACTCAAACCGTTCAAAAGGACAGATTGTTATCGCTTATGAAGTTGAAATACAAATCATCACAGAATCACAAACACAGAATATCTCACAGCGGAAGAAAATTTTATACAATGTTACAAAATCCTTTAAATTTACATAATATCAGAGTACATGAAAACTATAGAAACAGCGGAAGACTGAGAACCTTACTAAAATATGAATAACTGACTGAAGTGGGAAAAACTGCAATGGGTGATAACAAGTGGATGACCGGATCTTCAATGAATCTCAGGCTCTAACAGGTATTTCTCTAAGCTGAAATACTCGGTCTGACTCGGACATTTTGCAAGGAATAAAACAAACAAAATACATGAATCAGGACTAACAGTCTCATGTAAGTGAATTAACTCAAATGAAGTGTTCACTGAAATGCACAGTAATTTATAGGATTTTTGGGATTCCCATCCTCTAAGGATCCGTGAAACTAATATCTATATAATAATACGCTATTATTGTAATGTATATTGTAACACCCTGTATTTCTGTTAATACTAATATTCACAAATTAAAAGAATTAATATTGAGAATTTGCACGAAATAGCCTTAAAAAGGCATATAACAAATTTGAGATACGTGAATTGCCTTAAAAGACGAAAAATGGAATTAAGACATTAATTGGAAAATTAATGTGTAGAAATGGTCATAAGTTAATTATGGATTAATTCGAATTCATGAATAGGTGCGTGTGTGTGTGTATATATATATATATATATATATATATATATATATATATATATATATATATATGGGCAGTTAATGTAAACATGAATAGGAGTTTATTAATTTGCTGAGTGTTTGCTGAGTCACTTCTGACTAATTGCTGAGTCAATAGGATAAACCCCATCTGGTCTGAATGGCTGCGATTATTTCTAGGTTAAATCTAATGGCCTAAATGAATCCTAACATCTATAAATAAGTGGGTAGACTCTAACCCTAAATCACTTGAAAAATTGGAGAGCTACCGACATGCCGTTGCCATGGAGTTCAGCATAGCCGTCACAAACTAAAGAAGAAGAAGGCCTAATCTACAAACTAAATCTACTCAAATCAAATCAAAAGCTCTCTCTCTCTTTCTATTTCTCTTCTTTAAAATTGTGAGTATGATGAATCTCACAATATTATTATAAAATAATTTGATTAAGTTATGAATGGATCACAAGAAAGTGATATGAATTGTTATGTATTTGTAAATTATTTTGTGGATCTCTTGTTATGCTATTACGTTATCATATATATGTTGTTATGTTGTAGTGATTATGTTGTAAATAATCCTATGCTATGTCATATGTGATTAATCATGCTATGTTATGTTGTAAATCATATCATGCTATGTTGCAAATTATGATATGCTATGTTGTAAATCTTATATATGTTGTAGATCTCATATTATCACATATGTTGAAATACTTATGTTATATGATAATGATGTCATGTTAAGTTGTGTTGAATCATACGAGTTGTAAAATCATGATGTTAGTATTTATGCGAATTGGATCATGTTTAAAGTTTATGTTTTTTTTATAATAGATCTTGATTATGGGAATTTGCCTATTGGGTTAGGTGTACCCATATACATGAATCTACAAATTAATTGGATCTTGAATATGGGAATTTGCCTATTAAGTTAGGTGTACCCATATACATGAATCTATGATTAAATGAATTTTGATTTTTGGGAATTTGCCTATTGAGTTAGGTGTACCTATATAAAACCATATTGTTAATGATGTTGATTCACACATGTCCTATACAAGTTTATGAAATTTGATCAAAATCATATTATGTGAATTATGAATAAGTTGACACCCTTAGATCCATGACATGTATAACCTTATGCAAGTTGTAATGTATGCAAGTTTTACCCATTGTTATGATTTATTTAGTCACATATATATGTTGTTGTTGTGAATATTTTCTTTTATGCTATGAGTTAGACTAATCGGGTCTAGCATACATTTTGCGAATAAACGTTCAAACGTGGGGTAGGGGTAATATCAGGAAATTAATAAATTGGGGCGCAATTGATATGATTTTGCATGCCTTAAATGGATGTCCATAATTGAGTCAATTATGGACATTGTTAAATTTGGAATTAATTAATAATTCAAGTAGGGAGTTATTAAAATTGGGGAAAGTGGATTATTAATAATAATCAATGCTTAGGACACGAGGTTGGACCCGTTTGTGACGTAAACCTGCCCGGACCCGCCCGGCAAGTCTAGTAGTCACAAATGTCGGCCCAATGTGAGAGGTCCTAGGCCCAAACTAAAGCATAACAGTTGTAAAGACACGAGTTTAGACTCTTTTATGGTGTAAGACTGCCCGGACCCGCTTGGCAAATCCAGCTGCCATAAATGCCAGTCTAATGTGAGAGGTCTTTATGAGGTTATGGCCTTAATGAATTAAGAAATACTTAGCCAGATAATCATGTAAGGTGGGACATGGGGGTTAAGTAGGTGCCTTCGGTGGCATGAGGAATCTAGTGGTTGCCTTTAGAGGCATTTGAAATACGATTAGACTTAACCAAATACACATGTAAATGAACATGACTAAGTGGGTTAAGTGGATGGACTAATGGGACAAGCTTAGGTGGAATGCTTGTGGGAAAGAATGGGGACCCATTTCAACCAGTATCCCAAAACGTATCTTTGTGGGCTCGACCCAAGTCGAGGACGGGACACGCATACTGGGTTTGACTATAAGAGGCCAAAACAGGGAGCGGTGGGAACGCAAGTCCAACGGGTTTCATATGCGTGTGTGGACCCGGGCTGGTAGGTAAGACGTTGTTGCATCGTGTAGGTATAAGTCGTGCATCTCCGTTATATCGGGTTGCCACTTTAGGGGAATGATACACCCCACTGTGGGGTCAGCACGGGTATCTACGAGTAGGGAGCCGATCGAAAAATGGAAAGTGAGGTACACCTAGTGGAGATAGGGGCAGGCGGCACCTATGTAGTCAGCTAGGAGCACGTAAAGCCATTAAGAAAGTTTCTAAGTGAAGCTAAGTGGAATCAATCTTTAGGGTGACTGGTGTGGTGCAGTGTAGTGTTTATCCTTTAGTATTTAGGAGCGTCTATAACGTTTCCTTTAGCGATTGTCTATGTCCTTAATCTGCTCTTTCATAGACATTTCCTTGTTTTCCAGCTTATGTCTTAGTCCAGTTATTTTGATAATAGTATTGTAGAATTATCATACTCGCCAGACTTTATGTCTGACCCCCCCCCCCTTTTCATCTTTTTCTCCCTTCAGGTCCTCGGGTTGGGCCAAGTTCCAGTGGAGTCTGATTGGATTGCTTATCTCTTGGAAAGCTTGGACTACTGAAGTAAAGTCCATCTTGTTATCTTTCTTTTTAATGGTTATTTATGTAATGGGATTATGTACTTGTTTTATCAAGATAGATATTGTACTTGACTTTGATTATGGTGTTATGATGTAATCAAACATGTTTTGACTTCTGCTGCAACTGAAATAAAGTTTTTAAATTTCCAAGTACTATTTATATCTGTCTTGTTGAAATTTTACTGTTCTATATTCACCTAAAACCTCCATAGAAGTTAATGCATTCCCTTTGTGAGTGACATTAATGGACGTGGGGTGTTACACGTGGTATCAGAGCATAAGGTTACTAGAACAGATAAAATTTTTAGAAAAATATTTTTCTAAAGTATTTTTGGAAGAAGTGCTTTCAAAAACATGTTATTTAGAGAAAGTTTTTATGAAAAACATAATCCCAATTAGCCATATCCTTATCTTTATCTTTCGAATTCTCCATTTTGAATCTTTCCTTTTTCGTTTCAGCGTGGCTGAAGATCTTAATCTCCCAGAAGGTGTGATGGTTCCAAGGTGGTTTAGGAGATATTTGGAGGCTAGGGCCACCACTGCAGGCCCAGCAGATGTTCCTCCACCCCCAGTTGCACCCATTCCTCCTCCTCCTCCTCGTGTTGACACTTTTGCAAAGACGTGCAAGGAATTTAAGGCTATGGGAGGAAAAACTTTTCAAGGGACTGATATGTTTGTGGAGGCCAGAGACTGGCTTAAGGAGACTGAGGAATTGTTGGATATCTTTGAAGTGGAAGATGGGAGGAAAGTCCGTTTAGCTGCTTGGTTAATGAAGGGAGAGGCCTCGTTTTGGTGGGAGGTCACTAACTGGGAACGTCCAGTTGATTCATGGGCGGATTTCAGACGAAGGTTTGAGGCAAAGTTTCTTTCAAGGGCAGAGGAGAATTTAAATATGGAAAAATTCCTGACATTAAAGCAAGGGAGCTTATCAGTGAAGGAGTATGTCAATAAATTTAATCAGTTAGCAAGGTTTGGCTTGGAGTTGGTGAACATGCCAGGGAAGAAAGCTTTGAGGTTCGTTAGAGGCTTGAATGAACCGTTGCAAGGGTTGGCTATGACCCACATCCCTATGGGAGCCACCTTTGAAAGGCTAGTAGAAATGGCACTTATGCATGAGGATAAGGCAGTTGAAAAGAAAGGGGATCATAAGAAACCCCAACAGCAAAATAAGAAGGGTGGTAAAAACAATAATGGCAAAGGGAAGAAGAGATGCTTCAATTGTGGGACGCCTGGCCATCTCAGCAAAGATTGTAGAAAGAAAAAGAAGACTGGTTGTTTTCATTGTGGAGATGCGGGACATTTGGTAAAGGATTGTCCAAAGAAGGGACAGAGGGCAGGGTCTACCTCGGGAGGACAGGTGCAGGCTCTTATGGCACCAGGGCAGGCAAGGGGGCAAGTTCAGGCTATTGCGGCCCCACCGCTGTAAGAAAGAGGTAGAACAATTTCTGTTGAAAGCTTAGTTTTTCTGTTTGATCATCCTGTCCGTACGTTATTCGATTCTGGCGCATCTCATTCGTTTATCTCTGCATCATTAGTTGAATTACTGCACTTGAACACCAGTTTAGTAGAGGATCCCTTGGTTGTTTCAAATCCAATTGGGGGTTTGGCTCATTTGACCATGATATGTTTGGATTTGAAAATCTCTATACTTAGCGTTGAATTTAGATGTGATGCTTATGTATTGGGCTTCACGGGCTATGGGCTAATTTTAGGAATGGATTGGTTATCTAGAAATGGGGCCATTCTTGATTGTGAAAGGAGAGTAGTTAGGCTTGTGACTCGCCTTGGTAATGCTCTCGACATCTTTTGTAGTCCCATAAATTCCGTTATGTTAAGTTATCTTGAATCGCTTGACGCATCTGTAGAGAATCTGCGAACGGTAGAGGTGGTCCGGGAATATCCGGATGTGTTTGAGGAGGTGAAGGGCTTACCTCCAAAGCGGGAGATAGACTTTCGAATTTATCTTGTGGATAATGCTAAACCCGTATCTTTGCCAGTGCGCCACATGGCTCCTCGTGAAAGGAGGGAACTCAATAAGCAAGTGAAGGAGTTGCTTGAGAAGGGGTTCATAAGACGTAGTATATCAGAGTGGGGTGCTCCAGTAGTATTTGCTACAAAGGCGGATGGCTCCCTTAGACATTGTGTGGACTATAGAGAACTAAACAAGCTTACTAAAAAGAACCGACACCCACTGCCGAGGATTGACGATCTCTTTGATCAGTTAGTTGACGACTCAGTGTTTTCGCAGTTGGACTTAGCCACTGGCTTTCATCAACTGAGAGTGGCTGAGGATAGTATAGATAAGACTGCTTTTAGGACTCCTGACGGATTCTATGAATGGCTAGTGATGCCCTTTGGTTTGACAAACGCCCCCGCATATTTTGTTGATTTGATGAGTAGGGTGTTTAGGGAGTACCTTAACAAATTCGTGGTAGTCTTAGTGGACGACATCTTAGTCTTTTCTAAGAATGAAGAAGAGCATGCCCTACATCTTAGGGAAGTGTTGGAAACCCTTCGAGCGCATAACCTTAAGGCAAAATTTTCTAAGTGTCACTTCTAGAGGAAAGAAGTACGGTTCTTAGGGCATGTGGTTTCCAAGGAAGGGATAGCAGTGGATCCCGCAAAGGTGGTGGCCATCCAAGATTGGAAGGTCCCTAAAAATGAAACCGAAGTAAGAAGTTTCTTGGGGTTGGCTGGCTATTATAGGAAGTTTATCAAAGACTTCGAAAAAATATCAGCTCCATTAACACGGTTAACGAAGAAGAACCTGGTTTTTACGTGGGACGAAGATTGTGATGATGCGTTCCAACGTTTAAAGAGAGCCTTAACTTCAGCCCCAGTCTTAGTGCTTCCAGACGGGAATAAACCGTTTACCTTCTATACTGATGCTTGTGGGACGGGACTTGGCGCGGTCCTCATGCAAGAGGGAAGAGTAATAGCCTATGGTGGAAGGCAGTTGAGGGTTCATGAAAAGAATTACCCTACGCATGACCTTGAGTTAGCCGCAATTGTTTTCGCGCTTAAGTCTTGGCGTCACTATCTTCTTGGTGAGAAATTCGAACTGTTCACTGACCACAAATCATTAAAATACTTATTCTCTCAGAAGGATTTGAATTTAAGGCAGCAACGGTGGATGGAATTCCTAGCCTCCTACGATTTTGAAATAGCATATACCCCGGGCAAGGGTAACGTGGTAGCAGACACCTTAAGTAGGAAAAGGTTGTCCTTGAGTCCGTTGCTTGTTGAACGACGAAGCTTAGAATTCATCTCCATGTTTGACTTTAGACCCTTCGTTGACCTAGTACCTGGTTTGTTAGCATCCTTGGAGGTTAGACCTACACTTCTAGGATGAGTTGGTGAGGCACAGCAAGACGACCCCCAGTTGGTTGAGATAGTAGAAAAGCTCAAAGGAGGGGAGTCGTCTAGCCATCTTCGTAGGTATACCCTAGACGATAAGGGTTGGTTACGAAGGGATAATAGACTTTGTGTACCACAAGACGAAGACTTAAGGAAGGCCATTCTTGATGATGCTCATCGCTCAAAGATGACCATTCATCCCGGCGGAGACAAGATGTACAAAGATATGAAGCGGGTTTTCTTTTGGGCCGGTATGAAAAAGGATGTGGCCGAGTACGTCGCTAGATGCTTGGTGTGCCAACGAGTAAAAGCGGAACAAAAGAAACCCGGTGGGTTGCTTCACCCATTGGAAGTTCCACTATGGAAATGGGAAAGCGTCTCAATGGATTTTGTGGAAGGAT
This sequence comes from Allium sativum, assembly GCA_030737875.1. Classification (NCBI taxonomy): domain Eukaryota; kingdom Viridiplantae; phylum Streptophyta; class Magnoliopsida; order Asparagales; family Amaryllidaceae; genus Allium; species Allium sativum. The sequence continues at coordinate 7,219,619 of CM060913.1, read as the reverse complement.
TACCAAGATCAAGGAAGGGTAATACGGAGATTTGGGTTATAGTAGATAGACTTACTAAGAGCGCCCATTTTATTCCCATGAAAAGTAAGAGGACTACTCCGTGGTTGGCTTCTGTATACATTAAAGAGATAGTTCGTTTGCACGGTATTCCTTCTAGTATAGTAAGCGACCGTGATCCCATCTTCACTAGCGAATTTTGGAAGAGTTTACAAGAGGCGGTAGGGACTCAGCTATGTTTGAGCACCGCATATCATCCTCAGACGGATAGCCAGACCGAGAGGTTGAATCGTATTCTAGAGGATCTTTTAAGGCTTTGTATCCTAGACTTTGGGGGTACATGGGAAGAGCACCTTCCGTTGGTAGAATTCGCATATAATAATAGCTTTCAGTCTAGTATTGGCATGGCACCTTTCGAAGCTCTTTATGGAAGGCCTTGCCGTTCGCCTACATGTTGGTGGGAATCTACCGATAAAATCCTACTTGGGCCCGATATGGTTAGGTAAACCTCGGAGAAGATTGATTTGATTCGAGGGAGGATGAAAGCAGCACAAGATAGGCAGAAATCGTATGCTGATAAGAGGAGGACAGATCTTGAGTTTGACATTGGGGACATGGTTTTTATCAAAGTGTCTCCGTTACGGAATGTTGTTCGCTTTGGTTCCGTTGGGAAATTAGCGCCAAGGTTTGTAGGGCCGTTTCCTATAAAAGACAGGATTGGGAAGATGGCGTATAGGGTGGAGTTGCCTGAGAAACTTAGTGGAGTACACGACGTATTCCATGTATCACATTTGAGGAAGTGTTTGCACAAGACCGCGGAGGTGGTAGAGCCGAGCTTGCTTAAAGAGGTGGAAATAGAGTGTGATGCAACAATTAGACGAGCTCCTACATGCATTCTTGGGTCGAAGATCAAAAAGTTGAGAAATCGAGAGGTCAGACTAGTTAAAGTGCAATGGGGAGATGATGAGAGCAATGCTACTTGGGAGACAGAAGGGAAGATGCGTTCGCTATACCCTTTTCTTTTTGAGGGTATGTCTTTTAATTTCTCCTTTATCGCTTAGCTTATCTTATCTTATCTTTAGTATGTCCTCTCATTAGTATCTTTGACCTTTAGTTAGGATAACCCTATGGTTGAAACATGTGTTTGAGACATGTTATGTATGATGGATGCAAAATGGATGCAAGTGGTTGCTAGTGGTTGCTCGTGGATGCATATATACACACACTTTAGGCACTAGATCGGCTCAGTCACTACATATTGCATATTGCATAAATGAATGTATTTAATATAATGGATGTATAATGGTTGTACCATCATATAGATGCTGCATTCAGTTGAATGGATGTGCACGCATATAGAAGTAGTTTGTAAGCAATTAGGATCTTCTGCATACCTAATGGATGCATGGCACTATCATGAATTGCATCAAGGAGGTCAACTGAATCAGTGGAACGCCTGATTTTGCATTAGATACGGACATAGACACACACTGTGCATTTAAACATGAAAGCATTAGAAGTCTATAAGGACAATGGATGCCAGTGTTTGTTGATTGAGTAGATGGTTGATGATAGGATATAAACTTGAAGATTTCGGGGTCGAAATCCCTTAAGGAAGGGAGAATGTAACACCCCGTATTTCTATTAATACTAATATTCACAAATTAAAAGAATTAATATTGAGAATTTGCACGAAATAGCCTTAAAAAGGCATATAACAAATTTGAGATATGTGAATTGCCTTAAAAGGCGAAAAATGGAATTAAGACATTAATTGGAAAATAAATGTGTAGAAATGGTCATAAGTTAATTATGGATTAATTTGAATTCATGAATAGGTGCGTGTGTATATATATATATATATATATATTTATATATATGGGCAGTTAATGTAAACATGAATAGAAGTTTATTAATTTGCTGAGTCACTTCTGACTCATTGCTGAGTCAATAAGATAAACCCCATCTGGTCTGAATGGCTGCGGTTATTTCTAGGTTAAATCTAATGGCCTAAATAAATCCTAACATCTATAAATAAGTGGGTAGACTCTAACCCTAAATCACTTGAAAAATTGGAGAGCTACCGACATGCCGTTGCCATGGAGTTCAGCATAGCCGTCACAAAATAAAGAAGAAGAAGGCCTAATCTACAAACTGAATCTACTCAAATCAAATCAAAAGCTCTCTCTCTTTCTATTTCTCTTCTTTAAAATTGTGAGTATGATGAATCTCACAATATTATTATAAAATAATTTGATTAAGTTATGAATGGATCACAAGAAAGTGATATGAATTGTTATGTATTTGTAAATTATTTTGTGGATCTCTTGTTATGCTATTACGTTATCATATATATGTTGTTATGTTGTAGTGATTATGTTGTAAATAATCCTATGCTATGTCATATGTGATTAATCATGCTATGTTATGTTGTAAATCATATCATGCTATGTTGCAAATTATGATATGCTATGTTGTAAATCTTATATATGTTGTAGATCTCATATTATCACATATGTTGAAATACTTATGTTATATGATAATGATGTCATGTTAAGTTGTGTTGAATCATACAAGTTGTAAAATCATGATGTTAGTATTTATGCGAATTGGATCATGTTTAAAGTTTATGTTTTTTTTATAATAGATCTTGATTAAGGGAATTTGCCTATTGGGTTAGGTGTACCCATATACATGAATCTACAAATTAATTGGATCTTGAATATGGGAATTTGCCTATTAAGTTAGGTGTACCCATATACATGAATCTATGATTAAATGAATTTTGATTTTTGGGAATTTGCCTATTGAGTTAGGTGTACCCATATAAAACCATATTGTTAATGATGTTGATTCACACATGTCCTATACAAGTTTATGAAATTTGATCAAAATCATATTATGTGAATTATGAATAAGTTGACACCCTTAGATCCATGACATGTATAACCTTATGCAAGTTGTAATGTATGCAAGTTTTACCCATTGTTATGATTTATTTAGTCACATATATATGTTGTTGTTGTGAATATTTTCTTTTATGCTATGAGTTAGACTAATCGGATCTAGCATACATTTTGCGAATAAACGTTCAATCGTGGGGTAGGGGTAATATTAGGAAATTAATAAATTGGGGGCACAATTGATATGATTTTGCATGCCTTAAATGGATGTCCATAATTGAGTCAATTATGGACATTGTTAAATTTGGAATTAATTAATAATTCAAGTAGGGAGTTATTAAAATTGGGGAAAGTGGATTATTAATAATAATCAATGCTTAGGACACGAGGTTGGACCCGTTTGTGACGTAAACTTGCCCGGACCCGCCCGGCAAATCAAGTAGTCACAAATGTCGGCCCAATGTGAGAGGTCCTAGGCCCAAACTAAAGCATAACAGTTGTAAAGACACGAGGTTAGACTCTTTTATGGTGTAAGACTGCCCGGACCCGTCCGGCAAATCCAGCTGCCATAAATGCCAGTCTAATGTGAGAGGTCTTTATGAGGTTATGGCCTTAATGAATTAAGAAATACTTAGCCAGATAATCATGTAAGGTGGGACATGGGGGTTAAGTAGGTGCCTTGGGTGGCATGAGGAATCTAGTGGTTGCCTTTAGAGGCATTTGAAATACGATTAGACTTAACCAAATACACATGTAAATGAACATGACTAAGTGGGTTAAGTGGATGGACTAATGGGACAAGCTTAGGTGGAATGCTTGTGGGAAAGAATGGGGGCCTATTTCAACCAGTATCCCAAAACGTATCTTTGTGGGCTCGACCCAAGTCGAGGACAGGACACGCATACTGGGTTTGACTATAAGTGGCCAAAACAGGGAGCGGTGGGAACGCAAGTCCAACGGGTTTCATATGCGTGTGTGGACCCGGGCTGGTAGGTAAGACGTTGTTGCATCGTGTAGGTATACGCCGTGCATCTCCGTTATATCGGGTTGCCACTTTAGGGGAATGATACACCACACTGTGGGGTCAGCACGGGTATCTACGAGTAGGGAGCCGATCGAAAAATGGAAAGTGGGGTACACTAGTGGAGATAGGGGCAGGAGGCACCTATGTAGTCAGCTAGGAGTACGTAAAGCCATTAAGAAAGTTTCTAAGTGAAGCTAAGTGGAATCAATCTTTAGGGTGACTGGTGTGGTGTAGTATTGTGTTTATCCTTTTGTATTTAGGAGCGCCTATAACGTTTCCTTTAGCGATTGTCTATGTCCTTAATCTGCTCTTTCATAGACATTTCCTTGTTTTCCAGCTTATGCCTTAGTCCAGTTATTTTGATAATAGTATTGTAGAATTATCATACTCGCCAGACTTTATGTCTGACCCTCCCCCCCCCCCCTCTTTTTCATCTTTTTCTCCCTTCAGGTCCTCAGGTTGGGCCAAGTTCCAGTGGAGTCTGATTGGATTGCTTATCTCTTGGAAAGCTTGGACTGCTGAAGTAAAGTCCAGCTTGTTATCTTTCTTTTTAATGGCTATTTATGTAATGGGATTATGTACTTGTTTTATCAAGATAGATATTGTACTTGACTTTGATTATGGTGTTATAATGTAATCAAAAATGTTTTGACTTCTGCTGCAATTGAAATAAAGTTTTTAAATTTCCAAGTACTATTTTATATCTGTCTTGTTGAAATTTTACTGTTCTATATTCACCTAAAATCTCCATAGAAGTTAATGCATTCCCTTTGTGAGTGACATTAATGGACGTGGGGTGTTACATATATTCAGTAAAGTAAACATAATGAAAATAGCGTAAGCGGGATTACATTTTTACCCTTACACCGTTTATAATACCGTATTCTATACAGTACCGTAAACCCAACCTAACACGGATTGCATCAGAGGGCACTCCATAGGTACGATACAAATCAAAATCGTATGGGGCTCGCTAGGGTAAATGACTAGGCACTCGAGGCAATACTAGGGTAGGATTCTACCAATTGCACTCCCGGACCGGTGGTAACGCATAGCAGCCACTACCGCCCACCTCGGAACACACTCCCAAATCAAAAAGGGCCCTAATCATCATCATAATCATAGAAATAGTGTAAGAGAAGTGCGTCCGATCAGAGGTGCTACCTATATTAGTTACGGTATAGCCCCTGTTTTAGTCATTTTAATTCATACCCGAAGGTCAGGGTTATTTCGTCATCATTCGCCTTCCTCGATTCAATCGTTGCCTCCAAGTCATCATGCTTCATTTTGGATACGTCATCACGTACACAGTTGTTAAAGTGGCATCGGCACTGACAGAGAGTATGCCACTTACCGACTCCGGTCCCTTTAACAACCGACGCTTACATTTTTCCACACCGTGGTCATTAGATTTGAAATCACATTTTCAAGTATAGCAAATCGATTTATTTCAAGTCTTGCCTAAAATCAATTACACAAATCATTTGTCGTCGGTTCGAAAATAAAACCAATAATCCCCATTCTTTGTCAACCATTGTTTTAACTTCCAAATTCCATGAAATGTTGTTATTACTTGGAAATCGTGTACTTCATCCTTTGGATTCACTAGACTGGATTGGACATAAGTTTATAAATTAAAAATAACATAAATACATTTAGAAAAGTTTAGTTTTGAAATAGCATATGTATATTAAATTTAAAACAGTGTATAAACATATATATTTTTGGAAAATAATTATAAAATACATATGGTTAAAGTAATCAAATCATTTTACAAAAGAATACTTATAAAATCAAGTAATGCAGAAAATTACTTTTATGAAATTTTTAGTTAAATTCAAGTAATATTAATCCAATCCAATTCTAATTCATGTCTTACAATTCCTTTCCCAACCAAATTCCACATTTAAATCAAATTCCTTTGATTTGGTTCGATTTCAATACTTCACGGTTAAAACGATTCTCACATCATTGTTCACCTTAGCTTTCACGTATCCATTTCATATAACAATCCCCAAATCAAAAAATTGTGATTTGTTAAATTCTAGCTTGTTAACAAACTCGTATTCACCGTGATTTAAATAAACATATTCTTTTATACTTGGACTTATACGTTTATTTTAACAAATCCTTCTTATAAATTTCATGGCGAAAATTCATTAACAAATCATATTACAAAAATAATTTTGGGAAACATTTGTCAAGTCCTTGCAAATCCCTTATATTCAATCATTCAATTCAAAAAATTTACGCATTATCACATTATATAAAGTTGTAAAGAATTTAGTTAAATACATTCAACTCGGTGTTAATTTGCAAAAATCACTTTACAACTTATTTTAATACAAATTGGATTTCATAAAAATATCAAGTAGATATTTGAACAAAAATTACTTTTAAAACTTTCTTTACACTATATGGGAATTTCATTAAAATTCCTACTTATAAAAATTGATAAAATATTTTAAAATAATTTATTTTATTGACCACGGTGTCTGTATAAAATTTTCTATCCTATGGTCGAGTGATACGGATATTTATCATTTCAATCCGTTCTTTAAAATATTCGAATCTGGGGTATGTATCATTTCAACCCGCATCCCAAATTGATTCGAATACACAAAGGTTCGGGTATGTATCATTTCAACCCGTAATGTTTCTAATCTAAGGGGGAACTTGCATGGTGAGAAAAAATCATAGCATGTCAAGCATACATTCATTTGTGTCATATGAAATACAGTGTGTGTCGCACGTGCACAATCACAAGCAAACAAATCTAGAGCATCCTAACATTCTATTCAACAACTCAATTGTTTAATTCACTTAATAATTAGTTAGTCGCGAGTGAGAAAACTCACCTTCAAAAGAAAAGGAAACGAACATGAAATCGACAACAAAGCTGAAGCGAACGCTATATCCAACATGACGACTTCAAATCAATTTATATACACATATACGTATGTATATGTGTACATAAATAAAATTTAGATATTCCCAAGCACGACAAGGCCAAATCTTGACTATGATTCCTAACCCAAAATTTCGATAAACACCAAATCAAATCCAACCATATATATTTCTCTTATAATTTATTTATTAAACGAATAGGGTAACGAAATATACCTAAGCTTCTAGCCTGGTTTTTCACAAGCCAGCAAAGCGTCAAGGAGCTAACCCAAAATAAGACTTAAACGTTGTGCTGAAACCATCTAGCTTCCCTTCAAGCATTTTTCCAAGCACCTGGAGTGCATGTTTTCTGAACGCCATATTGTTGAAATCTGCAGAGGCACTGGGACTGCTGGGTGGTGCATAAGCCAAGGCAGCTTGGACAACGACAAATTGGTGGATACTAGAGCTTAACGGTGCCTCCAACCCTTCCTTGTCTTCGGTTTTGGCTGTAGAGCCAGTTCTAGCTTGGGTTTTTGTGATTTTGGTATTTATATTGAGGAGGACTTGGGTTTAAAGTGGTGAAAGGCGGAGAGCGGTGGTTGCCGAAGTAGTTAATGAGGTGAGGTGGCAGCGGTAGGCACCTCCGGCGAGCGGCGTCAGGTAGTCGGTGGTAGAACAGGGTTAATGCTCAGCTAGGTTTAATGAAGAGGACCTTAACCTCTTTCTCTTTTTTTCCGGTTGATTTCGAGGAAAAAGCAAGATCAAATTTTTTTCTCTTTACTGTTTATTCGGTGGAAATAAGAACGAGAAGGGAGGAAGCTGATTTCGGATTATATTGGGAAACAAAGAATGGCCGCGTGTTTTATTTCTCCAGAAGCAAACGACAGATGTCATAAGTTCTATTTCCATTTAACAAGTGTAAATTTGCTTTTATATGTATTAAATTTTTAATTTCCAAATTTTCCTTCCTATTGTATAATGATATGTAAGCTCAAGACAGCTGCAAATACACAAGAGTAAGGACAGAGATACACATACCAACATCGTCTGATTCCTTTTTATTTAAATTTTTATTACGAAATTTATTCTTCCGTTATGTCTCGTTACCCATATCTTAAGTACTAAATTTCCTAATATAATTCGTATTTTAAATTTTTAACGCCAATTACGATATATCAGTTACTGTTACGGCACAACGATCGTCTAACTTGGTTTAGCCAAAGCGAACGAACCTATAAGTTTTCGTTATACAATTATTTCAATTGCTACAAATTTAAATTCAAGTTGTAACAAATATTCTACAAATTATTGATTTCGCATTTTTTTCCATTAAATAATTTCTAAATTATTAACCCATCTTATTGTTTTAAATTGGTATTTCCAACAACTTACCTGTTGTTTGAGTTTATATTTGAAACCCAATTCATCTTGTCGATTTAAACTGAAGTATCAAGTTTCTAACTTAAGTTATAATTATAAATATTCATTCAAAATTTCGATTAACTTCGTATATTTAATCGTCAAAATTATCGGTTCGTTACATTCTCCCCCACTCAGCGCTTTTCGTCCTCGAAAAGGAAACGTCGTACAAAATTACGGCTTTATATATAGCTATTCAACTACCTTTACTTAATTTGAAACTTATTAGAAAGAAAATTTAAGTTGTAGAATTTTAAAACTCAAAATTTTTTCTAACACCCGGAATTTACGGAAAATTCTGGCAGCATCCCCCCTGCACGGTTTGATCGGGAAAACTTTCCCGTACACAAAAACAACAAAAACACAAAATATACATCTCATCTATACGATGAGGCATCCCAAATTAGGGGAACCAAAACAAAACAACCCAAAAGCGATGAATAATGCGAGATACGTACCTTTTTATAGCGTTTTAAAGCATATTTTCTTATTTTTCTTAGCATTTTGCGCAAAAGCGAGCCTCCAAAGCAAAGCACGCCATTGCAACCTACTAAGACACTAAAAATATAGTGTGAGTCAATCATGTATATGGCAAAACTTCATATGCATAATATGCAAAACATGGAATGAAATGAGATAGTATTTGACAAATATGTGAATGCATTAACAATGTACAAAATTTTATTACTTCGCAACATATGTTTCATTTCCATTAACATATTTATTTCCATTCATGACAGTCCTCATTTTGTTTTTGCTAACTTACCCTCTGTTTTCGTAGATTTTGTTTATCTTCAAACCATCGATTTTATTTTAAAAAGAAGTGAGAACTAAGCAAAATATATATAAACATATGTAGCAAAAATGTACATGAACAAAATGATGTACCACATTTCGCAATATGCAAATGCATTTTTTTTTTCACATGTAATAGCAGCCCTTTGCTGCTGCTACAGCATTAGCAGGGCCTTACGTTGCTGCAGCGGGGTTTTTTTTTTATATTGTTGTGCAGCAACAGCCTAGCGGCCTACTGCTAACGCTGCTGCTGGCAGCAGCATCAACTTGGAGTAGCAACTGTGCTACTGCCATAGACTTGTTGTTTTTTTTCCCTCTACTTGCACACAATGAAGTTTTCAAATTGTTCATACATTTTCAATTAAAATTTAATACCAGTCTAACTTGTTCATTTGATTAAATTAACAATTTGATATCTCAAGTTCTAATGGCTTGCAATAAAATAAAACTAATAGTCCACCACTTCTGCACTTAAAAACTTAAAGTCAATCATACCCAAGTTAAACAACACTAATTAAATTTTCAAAGACTTCATTTCTTTACAAAATATCATCATGAAATTTTATTTTCTACATCCCTTTACATAGCATCTTCAAGTTTCAAACACACATTGTTCTCAAATTTCTCTAAGCTTCATGTGTTTGCTTTTTATTGCAGTAAAAAAAATATTCAATTTCATAAGTTTATAATACATAAATCATTTACATAAATTACTTTTCTGATTCATGTTCATACTCATACATATAGGTATCACACAAATACCCTTAATCAACTTATATTTCATGTTCTTTCCAACTTAGAAACAAAGTTCCAAAATTTCAAACTATAAAGTTAATTATTTTTCGTAATCATTAAGAATTCCACCAAATCATTTATTTCCAAATCATCTTACAAGTTTTACTTGTACAATTCCTTAATATATTACTTATTAGCTCACAACCATACCATTCATTACTGTAGCATTTTATATTATGGGGTTTTCTATCAAATTTCAACTTGCAATTTCTACTTGTAAAAATTTTCCTAATATAACATTCATACATTCACAACAAATAAACCATTTCAATTTCTTCTATAAGGCTCATTCTATAAAAGGTTCAAATTTATTCTTATGGAAAATTTTCATAACCTAAACTATTGCAAATATCAATCAGTGATACCCACTATTACCTCTTAAAGATTTTCATCTTATGTTGTACATAGTATATCCTTCCTTGTTGTGTGTGCGTTTTTTTTTCTTTTCCTCTTTTACTGCCGCAGCCCTATGCAGCAGCTCCTTCTTAGTAACAGCAGCTTTTGCTGCTGCATTTTTTTTCCCCAAATTATCTTTTCAGGGTTTAAACCTTGTAATGTTTGATTCTCTTTTTCTCTTCTTCTTTAAATAGATTTTCAATATTATGTACATTTCTGAAGAAGAAAAATGGGTTACAGTAAACATATTCTCTAAAAGATTTTTTTTTCATCTTCTGTAGTCGGATTAAATCCAGAAATCATACTAACTATGTCCGCAAATAATTTAATCTTTCTTGCGTTAGAATCTATTTCAAACAATTAGAATTGAGTCCAAATGAACATAAATGAATTTTCCAAATACTATTGAACTATGCTCTTTAAACCTATGATTTTCTAGTTCTAATTTAATCGTTTGCTCAAATCAATTTACAATTATACACTTCCAACTTAGAACGGGATTTATTTTTCTTTTTCTTTCCATTTCCAACTCTATTTATTTATTTAGTTCCGCATTGCTATTCTACCAAATTTCTCTCGAGTATAATCTTTAACCAAAGCTTTCATTTCAAGTTCTAAATCATTTTACTTATAAATTTTCGAAATTTTCAATCTATTTCTTGGAATATTGACAAAGTAAGGCTGTAAGTATTAATTAGACACCCCAAATTGGTAATATATATTCATTTCACTTTCGAAACCCGAAAACAAACTCAAATGATGCTGCAGTCATCACAAGCTTTATTTCCAGGAATCTAGAGTATAATTTTATACCTATCTAGTACATAAAGAATTTAGTACATACGTTAGCTAGGCGTATGTGTAAAAATCTTCAAATACCAGATAGTCAAATCTTAATAAAATGCTCGAATTCTTTAAAATAAACGTATACACAAATTTCTAAATTTATGTCGAAATAGTATCTTTAAAAACATATCTTACTGTAAAATTTCCAAGCGGGTAAAATTGTATATCTTGTCATATTTAACAACAATTGTTTAACTTATGCCTTCTTGTAATTTATAAGCGGAAATCATATGAAGCTTTAAAACACATATATAATAGAAGGTTACCCCAAACCAATTGATCATTCACAATTTTACCACATTATCTTATTTTCAATTTAAATTTACAAGGCTTACTTGTATAAAATTTCTTTAATATAGGAGTATAAATTCACCTATAACTCAATACATTGTATTTCAATTCCATTCATTAAGTAATTTACACTAAGTTCTTTATTTTATTTTCTATTCCCAATCCTTAATCTAATTCGCTCCGAACCAAGTTGGGTCATAAGCTAGGAGTTGCACGAACGAACTAATCAAATCAATAGGATTTACTGAGGAGAGGTCAAATAAATTGAGGATTCAGAATCTAGAAGGAGACAAATCCAAATTTTCCTAAGCTAAGACCAGGAACGATTTGAGACTTAGATTCGAAAAATCTTAACTTAGGAAGGATCCAGCCGAGGGACGAGTTCAAGGGAACAAAATTTAAACAAGAATTTATTTATAAAACCAAGCTAAAATTTCAAATTATTTATATATAGAAAAATCTTTTAAATCCCTTAAAACATTTAAAATATTTTATTTTCAAAATACGTTCTCTCGGGTATGATTCTAAGCTGATTCCACTCATTCTAGAGTATTTCTACCCCATCTCTAATGAGTGTTTCAACTTCATAAGCTAAGCTTTGTATAACCAAAGCTCTGATACCACATGTAACGACCTGGCTTTTTGACCGGTTTTCGCTGGTAATTAAACCAACTCAAACCGTTCAAAAGGACAGATTGTTATCGCTTATGAAGTTGAAATACAAATCATCACAGAATCACAGACACAGAATATCTCACAGCGGAAGAAAAATTTATGCAATGTTACAAAATCCTTTAAATTTACATAATATCAGAGTACATGATAAATATAGAAACATCGGAAGACTGAGAACCTTACTAAAATATGAATAACTGACTGAAGTGGGAATAACTGCAATGGGTGATAACAAGTGGATGACCGGATCTTCAATGAATCTCAGGCTCTAACAGGTATTTCTCTAAGCTGAAATACTCGGTCTGACTCGGACATTTTGCAAGGAATAAAACAAACAAAATACACGAGTCAGGACTAACAGTCTCATGTAAGTGAATTAACTCAAATGAAGTGTTCACTGAAATGCACAGTAACTTAAAGGATGTTTGGGATTCCCATCCTCTAAGGATCCGTGAAACTAATATCTATATAATAATACGCTATTATTGTAATGTATATTCAGTAAAGTAAACATAATGAAAATAGCGTAAGCGGGATTACATTTTTACCCTTACACCGTTTATAATACCGTATTCTATACAGTACCGTAAACCCAGCCTAACACGGATGGCATCAGAGGGCACTCCATAGGTACGATACAAATTAAAATCGTATGGGGCTCGCTAGGGTAAATGACAAGGCACTCAAGGCAATACCAGGGTAGGATTCTACCAATTGCACTCCCGGACCGGTGGTAACGCATAGCAGCCACTACCGCCCACCTCGGAACACACTCCCAAATCAAAAAGGGCCCTAACCATCATCATAGTCATAGAAATAGTATAGGAGAAGTGCGTCCGATCAGAGGTGCTACCTCTATTAGTCAAGGTATAGCTCCTGTTTTAGTCATTTTAATTCTGACCCGAAGGTCAGGGTTATTTCGTCATCATTCGCCTTCCTCGATTCAATCGTTGCCTCCAAGTCATCATGCTTCATTTTGGATACGTCATCACGTACACAGTTGTTAAAGTGGCATCGGCACTGACAGAGAGTAGGCCACTTACCGACTCCGGTCTCTTTAACAACCGACGCTTACATTTTTCCACACCGTGGTCATTAGATTTGAAATCACATTTTCAAGTATAGCAAATCGATTTATTTCAAGTCTTGCCCAAAATCAATTACACAAATCATTTGTCGTCAGTTCGAAAATAAAACAAATAATCCCCATTCTTTGTCAACCATTGTTTTAACTTCCAAATTCCATGAAATGTTGTTATTACTTGGAAATCATGTACTTCATCCTTTGGATTCACTAGACTGGATTGGACATAAGTTTATAAATTAAAAATAACATAAATACATTTAAAAAAGTTTAGTTTTGAAATAGCATATGTATATTAAATTTAAAATAGTGTATAAACATATATATTTTTGGAAAATAATTATAAAATACATATGGTTAAAGTAATCAAATCATTTTACAAAAGAATACTTATAAAATCAAGTAATGCAGAAAATTACTTTTATGAAATTTTTAGTTAAATTCAAGTAATATTAATCCAATCCAATTCTAATTCATGTCTTACAATTCCTTTCCCAACCAAATTCCACATTTAAAATCAAATTCCTTTGATTTGGTTCGATTTCAATACTTCACGGTTAAAACGATTCTCACATCATTGTTCACCTTAGCTTTCACGTATCCATTTCATATAACAATCCCCAAATCAAAAAATTGTGATTTGTTAAATTCTAGCTTGTTAACTAACTCGTATTCACCGTGATTTAAATAAACATATTCTTTTATACTTGGACTTATATGTTTATTTTAACAAATCCTTCTTATAAATTTCATGGCAAAAATTCATTAACAAATCATATTACAAAAATAAGTTTGGGAAACATTTGTCAAGTCCTTGCAAATCCCTTATATTCAATCATTCAATTCAAAAAAAATTCGCATTATCACATTATATAAAGTTGTAAAGAATTTATTTAAATACATTCAACTTGGTGCTAATTTGCAAAAATCACTTTACAACTTATTTTAATACAAACTGGATTTCATAAAAATATCAAGTAGATATTTGAACAAAAATTACTTTTAAAACTTTCTTTACACTATATGGGAATTTCATTAAAATTCCTACTTATAAAAATTGATAAAATATTTTAAAATAATTTATTTTATTGACCACGGTGTCTGTATAAATTTTTCTATCCTATGGTCAAGTGATACGGATATTTATCATTTCAATCCGTTCTTTAAAATATTCGAATCCCGAGTATGTATCATTTCAACCCGCATCCCAAATTGATTCGAATACACAAAGGTTCGGGTATGTATCATTTCAACCCGTAATGTTTCTAATCTAAGGGGGAACTTGCATGGTGAGAAAAAAATCATAGCATGTCAAGCATACATTCATATGTGTCATATGAAATACAGTGTGTATCGCACGTGCATAATCACAAGCAAACAAATCTAGAGCATCCTAACATTCCATTCAACAACTCAATTGTTTAATTCACTTAATAATTAGTTAGTCACGAGTGAGAAAACTCACCTTCAAAAGCAAAGGAAACGAACATGAAATCGACAACAAAGCTAGAGCGAACGCTATATCCAACATGATGACTTCAAATCAATTTATATACACATATATGTATGTATATGTGTACATAAATAAAATTTAGATATTCCCAAGCACGACAAGGCCAAATCTTGACTATGAATCCTAACCCAAAATTTCGATAAACACCAAATCAAAACCCAACCATATATATTTCTCTTATAATTTATTTATTAAACGAATAGGGTAACGAAATATACCTAAGCTTCTAGCCTGGTTTTTCACAAGCCAGCAAAGCGTCAAGGAGCTAACCCAAATACGACTTAAACGTTGTGCTGAAACCATCTAGCTTCCCTTCAAGCGTTTTACCAAGCACCTGGAGTGCATGTTTTCTGAATGCCATATTGTTGAAATCTGCAGAGGCACTGGGACTGCTGGGTGGTGCATCAGCCAAGGCAGCTTGGACAACGACAAATTGGTGGATACTAGAGCTTAACCGTGCCTCCAACCCTTCCTTGTCTTCGGTTTTGGCTGTAGAGCCAGTTCTAGCTAGGGTTTTTGTGATTTTGGTATTTATATTGAGGAGGACTTGGGTTTAAAGTGGTGAAAGGCGGAGAGCGGTGGTTGCCGAAGTAGTTAACGAGGTGAGGCGGCAGCGGTAGGCACCTCCGGCGAGCGGCGTCAGGTAGTCGGTGGTAGAACAGGGTTAAGGCTCAACTAGGTTTAATGAAGAGGACCTTAACCTCCTTCTCTTTTTTTCCGGTTGATTTCAAGGACAAAGCAAGATCATAAATTTTCGCTTTACTGTTTATTCGGTGGAAATAAGAACGAGAAGGGAGGAAGCTGATTTCGGATTATATTGGGAAATAAAGAATGGCCGCGTGTTTTATTTCTCCAGAAGCAAACGACAGATGTCATAAGTTCTATTTCCATTTAACAAGTGTAAATTTGCTTTTATATGTATTAAATTTTTAATTTCCAAATTTTCCTTCCTATTGTATAATGATATGTAAGCTCAAGACAGCTGCAAATACACAAGAGTAAGGACAGAGATACACATACCAACATCGTCTGATTCCATTTTACTTAAATTTTTATTACGAAATTTATTCTTCCATTATGTCTCGTTACCCATATCTTAAGTACTAAATTTCCTAATATAATTCATATTTTAAATTTTTAACGCCAATTACGATACATCAGTTACTGTTACCGCACAACGATCGTCTAACTTGGTTTAGCCGAAGCGGACGAACCTATAAGTTTTCGTTATACAATTATTTCAATTGCTACAAATTTAAATTCAAGTTGTAACAAATATTCTATAAATTATTGATTTCGCATTTTTTTCCATTAAATAAGTTCTAAATTATTAACCTATCTTATTGTTTTAAATTGGTATTTCCAACAACTTACCTGTTGTTTGAGTTTATATTTGAAACCCCAATTCATCCTGTCGATTTAAACTGAAGTTTCAAGTTTCTAACTTAAGTTATAATTATAATTATTCATTCAGAATTTTGATTAACTTCGTATATTTAATCGTCAAAATTATCGGTTCGTTACACTACGAGACAATTGTGATTGATACAATTTATCATGTTGTATATTAATTTGGTGATGAACCTATCATGTTGTCTATTTATTTGACGATGAACCAATCATGTTGTATATAAATTTGGTGATCCTTTTTATGTTATGTTATATGCAGGTTCATAAGCTATGTCATATTCATATATGTCTATATGCCAAGATCTACACTCTTATATGTTTAGATCTATGTTAATTTGATCCAACTCAAATGCAAGTTCACATCTACATGCTTAATTAAATTTGTGTAGTACTATGCCAAATTTATATCACACATGCTTAGTTGATCTATATTGTTTTATGCCGTTGGAAAGTTACATGTCCCTTTTGCTTTTACTTCTTGTTTATGAGCTAGACTAATTTGCAAGCCTAACGTTTTATGTAATTCATGCGAACGGATAATGGGGGATACGTTGGGAAAAATATTAAATACTTACTATTGGCATAGATTGGCTCATAATTATGTAAACGATTAATGGCATGAAATGGTATAATTAGTATACCTAAGAATTATGGACATAATTTAGAGGGTAAATGGGACATGACTTGAATTGACAACATTTGTGGACAATTTACGTATAAGCATAAATGGTAAATATGTAAATTAATTAAAAGATGAATATGCCTAACCCAAGGTTAGATTGAGTTACGGTGTAAGACTGCCCAAAACCGCCCGACACATCCAGCAACCGTAACAATACAGATCTAATGTGAGAGGTTAGCTCATTAAGCCCAAAAACCCGAGGTTAGATTGAGTTGCGGTGTAAGACTGCCCGGAACCGCCCGACACATCCAGCGACCGCAACAATATAAATCTAATGTGAGAGGTTGGTGCTTTAATGAATGAATTAAAGCTAAGGAACAGGCAGGCTAAGAATGGTAGGGTTAAGCTAATTAAGGCAACATTTAACCAATACAACATGTCAACTAAACTGATGGGTGGGGTTAGGTTAATTTGAGAACACTTAACCATTTTAACATGTTGATTAGGAAATCCTAGTAATGGGGACCCATTTCAGCAGTAACCCACATAGATGTATCATAATACCCTGAACTAGGCAGGGTGGGGCACGATTACTGGGCTGATTATAATGGTCAAAACAACGGCGGGTGGTGCGTCAGTGTAGGTTCCAACGGAGTACGGGCGTGCACGTACTCCGGAGTGGAAAAAGCAGACATTGGGCATCAGTAGTTATACATTGTGCATCTTGAATTGTGTCGGGTTGCCACCATAGGATTTGATACACCCCATGGTAGAACCAGCATAGGTTTCTACAATCAAGCGGGGCCGAATGACACAAGTAGTAAATGTATATGAATAGGAGCCGATCGATAAAGGGATCACTTTGTTATGAACACGTGAGGCTGGTTGGAACAATAGTTAGTAGGTGCAGAGAAATATAAATCGGTGCGATGGTATATTCAGTTTAACCTTCCTTATCTTGGCCTTTGTTATATTGTTATTCCGGTACTGTCCTATTTTTTAGTTTATTCATGTCCTGATCCTTTTTCTTGTTCACATGCTGAAAAATCACTGGACTTACCAAGCTTATGTCTGACCCGTTTTCTTTCATCTTCTTTTCTTCCTCCCCCCCCCCCCGGGTCCGTAGGGAGGAATAATTCAGCTTAGTTCGGATCATTTCCAGCTTGAAGAGAGTAGTGTATTGCTTGGTTTCTCTTTTCTTGAGCTATGGCCGTGGTTACACTCTTATTGGGGATTTATGCTGCCTTATTGTTATTTTATGCTTCTTTATGTTTTATTCAAGACAGAGGTTTTATTGTAATGATTTGGAAGTTGATTTTTGAGACAGTTGTTGTAATGCTTTAACAGAACCACGTGCTTATGAAATAAATTTAGTTTTTCGCTGTTTATATGTCTGTCTTATAAATTATCTATATCTTTTAACTAAAACGCTCCTCTGAAGTTAATCCATTCCCTTTGTGGGTGACCTTAACAGAGGTGGGGTGTTTCACTTGGTATCAGAGCTGATGGTTATCAGATCAGATAAAAATTTTGGAAACTAATTTTCAAAAAGAAGTTTAAAGAAGCATTTTCAAGAAAAAGTGTTGTTTTTATTTTAAAAAGCATAATTCTCAAAGCCGTATGCACTATCTTTCTATCCTTTGTTTTGAATCTTTTCTTTTTCGTTTCAGCATGTCTGGGGATCTTAACCTTCTAGAGGGCGTACAGATACACGGCCGGTTCAGAAGGTATCTGGAGGCTAGGGCTGATGCCGCAGGCCAAGCAGACGTTCCTCCTCCCCCAGCTGCAGCTGTTCCTCCTCCTCCGCGTGCAAATGCTTTCTCGAAGATATGTAGAGACTTTCGAGCTATGGGTGGAAAGAACTTTAATGGAACTGGATCATTTGTGGAAGCAAGAACTGGCTCAAAGAAACTGAGGATTTGTTTGTTATCTTCGAAGTGGACGATAGGCAGAAGATATAGTTAGCGGTATGGTTGCTCAAGGACGAAGCCTTCTCCTGGTGGGAAGTTACCAATGCTGAGAGACCAGTTGAGATTTGGGAGGATTTTAGAATGAGGTTTGAAATGAAGTTCCTCTCACAAGTTGAACGAATCCTACAGGTGGAGAAGTTCTTAGCTCTCAAACAGGGAGGCATGTCGGTCAAGGAATACGTCAACCAATTAAACCAGCTGGCTAGATTCGGACTGGAGTTAGTAAACACTCCACATAAGAAGGATCTCCGTTTTGTTAAAGGGTTGAACGAGCCACTACACAGCCTAGCTATGTCCCATATACCTATGGGTGCAACTCATGAGAGACTGGTGGACATGGCACTGTTACAGGAGGAAGACAAGGATGGAAAGAAAGAGACAAAGGTGGAAGTACCTCAAGACAAAAAATGGAGGGATCATAGAATAAGAAGACGGGTTCCAAGAAGGGCGGGAAGAATAACATACCCCGTGACAAGAGGAAGTGTAATTTTTGTGGCATACCTGGACATCTGATTAAGTACTGCAGAAAGAAGAAGAGGAAGACGGGTGGTTGTTTTCAGTGTGGCAAGACAGGACACATGGCTAAGGACTGCCCAAGAAAGCAAGGGCAAGGGAAGAGGACTGGATCTACTTCTGGAGGGCAGGTTCACGCTCTCATAGCACTTCCGCAAGAATAAGGTACGAATATTTCTGTTAAGAGTTTAGTTTATCTTTTTGATCATCCTGTGCGTACTCTCTTTGATTCTGGCGCATCGCACTCTTTTATATCTACTGCTTTAGTTGAATCTCTGCACCTCGACACCAGTATAGTAGAGGATCCCTTGGTTGTTTCAAATCCAATTGAGGGCTCGACTTATTTATCAATGATTTGTTTGGATTTGGAAATTCCTATACTAAGCGTTGGGTTTAGATGTAATGCCTATGTTTTGGGCTTCACGGACTATGGGTTGATTCGAGGCATGGATTGGCTATCCAGTAATGGTACCGTCCTCGATTGTGGAAAAAAAGGAGTTAGACTTACGACTCGCCTCGGTAACACTCTCGATATCTCTTGTAATCCCATAAACTCTGTTATGCTTAGCTACCTAGAATCTCTTTATGCATCTGTTGAAAACTTGCAATCTGTTAGAGTAGTCCATGAATACTCGGATGTCTTTGAATAGGTGAAGGGTTTACCTCCAATGCGAGAGATAGACTTCCGCATGTACCTTGTTGATAATGCAAAACCCGTTGCTCCACCCGTTAGACACATGGCTCCAAGGGAAAGGAAAAAGCTCAGCAAGCAAGTTAAAGAGTTGCTTGAAAAGGGGTTTATAAGGAGGAGTATTTCTGAATGGGGTGCTCTAGTGGTGTTTGCAACCAAAGAGGATTGTTCACTTCGCCTATGCGTTGATTATAGGGAGCTAAACAAGACGACTAAGAAGAATAGGCAACCACTTCCAAGAATAGATGACTTGTTCGATCAGCTTGTAGGTGCATCGATTTTCTCCCAACTAGATCTAGCTACTGGGTTTCATCGGCTAAGAGTGGCTGAAGACAACATTGATAAGACTGCACTCAGGACCCCGGATGGTTTCTTTGAATGGCTTGTCATGCATTTTGGCTTGACAAACGCACCTGCCTATTTCGTTGACTTGATGAGTCGGGTGTTCAGAGAGTTTCTCAACAAATTTGTAGTGGTCTTCGTGGACGACATTTTGATTTTCTCAAAAAGTGAGGAAGAGCATGCTCTGCATTTAAGGGAAGTCATGGATACTCTTCGTGCACATCAGCTGAAAGCCAAATTCTCCAAATGCCATTTCTGGAGAGAAGAAGTAAGGTTTCTTGGACATGTGGTGTCCAAAGAGGGGACAACTGCAGACCTCGCAAAAGTAGTTGCGGTACAAGATTGGAAGGTTCCGTGGAATGCAACCGAAGTCCGAAGCTTTCTCGGGCTAGCGGGCTTTTACCGGAAGTTCATTAAAGACTTTGCGAAAATCTCAGCCCCACTTACAAGGTTGACGAAGAAGAACCTAACTTTCGCTTGGGATTTGGATTGCGATGTTGCTTTCCAACGTTTGAAAAGGGCTCTAACAACAGCCCCAGTTCTGACATTGCCGGACGGGAGCAAAATGTTTAAAGTATACACAGACGCATGCGGTACATGATTAGGCACTGTCTTGATGCAAGAAGACAAGGTAGTTTGTTATGGGGGAAGGCAGTTGTAAGTACATGAGAAGAACTACCCAACTCATGATTTGGAGCTAGCTGCCATTGTTTTCGCTCTTAAGTCATAGCGTCATTACCTACTAGGAGAAAGGTTTGAACAGTTTACTAACCATAAATCATTAAAGTACCTTTTCTCACAGAAGGATCTTAACTTAAGACAACAAAGGTGGATGGAGTTCCTTGCCCCATACGATTTTGAGATTTCCTATACCCCTGGCAAGGGCAATGTGGTAGCAGACGCCTTGAGTAGAAAGAAGCTGACCTTAAGTCCTCTCTTTGTAGAAAGGCAAAGCTTGGAGTACATAGCAAACTTTTACTTCAGACCTTCCTTTGAGTTTGTACCTGGCTTGTTAGCAACACTAGAGGTGCGATCTACACTTTTGGACTCAATAGGAACCGCGCAGCATGAAGACCCTCAGCTAGTTGATGTGATGGATAAACTAATTAGAGGTGAGACTTCTAGTCACCTCAATAGATACTCTATCGATGAAAAGGGTTGGTTGAGATGGGATGGAAGACTACGCGTCCCACAAGCAAGGGACTTGGTGAAGACGGTTCTCGAAGAAGCACACCATTCTAAGTTGACCATACACCCAGGTGGAGACAAGATGTATAAAGACATAAAAAGGATTTTCTTTTGGAATGGCATGAAGAGGGATGTAGCTAAGTTCGTCTCTTAGTGTTTGATATGCCAGCAAGTCAAAGCGGAGCAGAAGAAGCCTGGTGGTCTGCTTCATCCCCTAGAAGCCCCCACAGTGGAAATGGGATAGCATTTCAATTGAGTTATTGATGGGTTGCCTAGGTCAAGAAGGGGCAATACCAATATTTGGGTAATAGTGGACAGGCTCACTAAAAGTGCTCACTTTATACCTGTTAAGAGTAGGAGGACTACCTCATCACTATCATCCATATATCTTAAAGAAGTAGTTCGACTGCATGGGATACCCTCTAGCATAGTGAGTGATCAAGATCCTATCTTTACGAGCGAGTTTTGGAGGAGTTTGCAAGAGGCTGTAGGCACACAGCTATGCTTAAGCACGGCCTATCAGCCCCAAACCGATGGTCAGACAGAAAGGGTGAACAGAGTATTAGAAGACCTCTTTAGATTGTGTATTCTTGACTTTGGAGGAACATGGGAGGATCATCTTCCTTTGGTGGAGTTCGCCTACAGCAATAGCTACCAAGCCACATAGGCATGGCACCCTTCGAAGCTTTATATGGAAGACCATGCCGATCACCAACTTATTGGTGGGAGTCTACAGACAAGCTTATACTTGGGTCATACATGATCAGAGAAACTTCAGAAAAAGTGGACTTGATATGAAGACGAATGAAGACTGCCCAAGATAGACAGAAATCCTACGCAGACAAAAGAAGGTCAGACCTTGAGTTTGAGGTTGGTGACAGGGTTTTCCTTAAAGTATCTCCTTTGAGGAATGTCATTCACATTGAGTCCATAGGAAAGTTGGCACCAAGATTTGTAGGGACATTTCCTATCAATGAAAGGGTGGGGACGATGGCTTACAGAGTAGAGCTGCCCAAAAGACCGACTGGAGTTCATAATGTTTTTCATGTTTCTCAACTACGAAAGTGCTTACATGAGTCTACGGAGGTTGTGGAGCCGAGCATACTAGAGGAAGTAGAAGTGGAGCGTGAAGCGATGGTGAGAAGTTTTCCAACTCATATCTTGGGTACAGAAGTCAAAAAGCTACGCAACCGTGAAGTCAAGCTTGTTAAAGTTCAATGGAGTGACGCTGAGGAAGACACGACTTGGAAGACTGAGGGCAAGATATGCGCAGCCTACCCTTTTCTTTTTGAGGGTACATCCTTGATCTCTTTATCCATAAGTTTATGCATGCTTGTATCTACCTTTTATGTATATCTCCTCGGTCCTAGATCCTTAAGTAGAAACCAATGTATGTAAACATGTAATTGAAGCATGTTATGATTGATGGTTACAAGTGGTTGCAAGTGGTTGCTCGTGGATGCATATACACACACATTAGGTACTAGATCGGCTCAGTCACTTTCATATTGCATATGTATATATGTATTTGTATATGAATTGAAACTTGATGAGTTTTCATATGGATGTCGCATTTGTATAAATGATTGTGCACTCATGTAGAAGTTATAAAGTATGACTAGGAATAATTGCATACATGATGGACTCATGGCACTGACATAATTCGCATTAAGGAGGTCAACTGAAACAGTAGACTGCCTGATTTTGCATTAGATAAGGACATATACACACACTATGCATACAGTCGTGAAAGCATTAGAAATCTTTTTAAGGAAAATGGATGTCTGTGTTTTATGGTTGAGTAGATGGACGATTGGATGGTAAGATATACATTCTTCCTGACTTGAAGATTTCGGGGATGAAATCCTTTAAGGAGGGGAGAATGTAACACCCTGTATTTTCTGTGATTATTAAAGTAATGAATTAAAGAATACTTAATTTTAAATGAAAATTTAAGGGAAACGGGTTACGCCATTGCATTCGTCCCAAAATTCTGCTTGAGATAGAGTCCGAGTTTGCGTGAATCGGATTCCGTATGAAGAAGTTATGGAGGTTAGAAGATTTAAGTCTAATTCAGAATTAAATAAATAATTTAATAATCAAGATTCGAAATTCAAACCGGCAGTAATCAGTGGGCGGGAAATATCCCGCCATAGGGTGTCGAGACCCCCCAAGGGGCGTCTACATAGGTGTCGACCCCCTTATAGGGGTGTCCACATGGGTGTCGACCCCCGTGTAGGGGTCGACTCCTGCATTCTGATCCGAACAGTGACAATTTCTGGGTCATTGCTGAGTCATTAGAGCATATGTGGCGATTTCTGGATAGCTCTCTTTGGTCTGGATGGCTCTAATTACTCCTAGGTTGATCTAACGGCTCATATTAATCTGAACTTCTATATAAACAACACCAACCCTCAACCCTAAACCTCATAATTTCATTCCAAGGAGGTGTCATGATGTCCATGGCCAAACTAGCATAGCTTCCAGTCTTCTCTAAACTAGAATGCAAGTTAGAAAGTTACAAATCAAAATCTAAACTAGAGAATCAATAGTCTACATCAAAGGATAGCTTTTCAATTTCAGAAATCAAATCCCAGAAAATAAGATTTGTCCTTTCTTTCGTAAGTTCAGTTATTTTTTAGATTGGAACAAATCAAAGTCATGACTTGTAATGAAGCGAAACTAGAACTGTGCCTAGTAGTAAGATAATCATATTCTGATTCATGTTTTGTGGCAAATTCTGAAATTACCTAGGCCGGCGAGACTATTGTGATTGATACAATTTATCATGTTGTATATTAATTTGGTGATGAACCTATCATGTTGTATATTGATTTGGTGATGAACCTATCATGTTGTCTATTAATTTGGTGATGAACCAATCATGGTGTATATAAATTTGGTGATCCTTTTTATGTTGTGTTATATGCAAGTTCATAAGCTATGTCATATTCATGTATGTCTATATGCCTAGATCAACACTCTTATCTGTTTAGATCTATGTTAATTTGATCCAACTCAAATGCAAGTTCACATCTACATGCTTAATTAAATTTGTGTCGTACTATGCCAAATTTATATCACATATGCTTAGTTGATCTATACTGTTTTATGACGTTGGAATGTTACATGTCCCTTTTGCTTTTCCCTCTTGTTTATGAATTAGGCTAATTTGCGAGCCTAACATTCTATGTAATTCATGCGAACGAATAACAGGGGATACGTTGGAAAAAATATTAAATACATATTATTGGCATAGATTGGCTCATAATCATGTAAACGATTAATGGCATGAAATGGTATAATTAGTATACCTAAGAATTATGGACATAATTTAGAGGGTAAATGGGACATGACTTGAATTGACAACATTTGTGGACAATTTACATATAAGCATAAATGGTAAATATGTAAATTAATTAAAAGATAAATATGTCTAAACCGAGGTTAGATTGAGTTATGGTGTAAGACTGCCTGGATTCGCCCGGCACATCCAGCAACCGTAACAATACAGATCTAATGTGAGAGGTTAGCGCATTAAGCCCAAAACCCCGAGGTTTGATTGAGTTGCGGTGTAAGACTGCCCGGAACCGCCCGGCACATCCAGCGACCGCAACAATATAAATCTAATGTGAGAGGTTGGTGCTTTAATGAATGAATTAAAGCTAAGGAACAGGCATGCTAAGGATGGTAGGGTTAAGTTAATTAAGGCAACACTTAACTAATACAACATGCCAACTAAACTGATGGGTGGGGTTAGGTTAGTTTGAGAACACTTAACCATTTTAACATGTTGATTAGGAAACCCTAGTAACGGGGACCCATTTCAGAAGTAAACAGATAGATTCATCATGGTACCCTAACGGGGTAGGGCATGATTACTGGGCTGATTATAAGCGGTCAAAACAACGGCGAGTGGTGCGTCAGTGTAGGTTCCAACAGAGTACGGGCGTGCACGTACTCCGAAGTGGAAAAAGCAGACATTGGGCTTCAGTAGTTATACACTGTGCATCTTGAATTGTGTCGGTTTGCCACCATAGGATTTGATACACCCCATGGTGGAACCAGCACAGGTATCTATAATCAAGCGGGGCGGAATGACACAAGTAGTAAATGTATACGAGTAGGAGCCGATCGATAAATGGATCACTTTGTTATGAACACATGAGGCTGGATAAAACAATAGTTAGTAGGTGCAGAGAAATGGAAATGGGTGCGATGGTATATTTAGATTAACCTGCCTTATCTTGGCTTATGTAATCTTGTTATTCTGGTATTGTCCTATTTTTCAGTTTATTCATTTCATATCCTTTTTCTTGTTCACATGCTGAAAAATCCCTGGACTTACCAGGCTTACGTCTGACCCATTTTCTTTCGTCTTCTTTTCTTCCTTCCCCCCTCCCCCCCGGTCCGCAGGGAGTGAATACTTCAGCTTAGTTCGGACCATTTCCAGCTTGAAGAGAGTAGATGTATTGCTTGGTTTCTCATTTCTTGGGCTATGGCTGTGGTTACAATCTTATTGGGGATTTATGCTGCCTTATTGTTATTTTATGCTTCTTTATGTTTTAATCAAGACATAGGTTTTATTGTAATGATTTCGAAGTTGGTTTTTTAGACAGTTGTTATAATGCTTTGACAGAACCACATGTTTATGAAATAAATTTAGTTTTTCCGTTGTTTATATGTCTGTCTTGTAAATTATCTGTATCTTTTAACTAAAACACTCCTTCGAAGTTAATGCATCCCCTTTGTGAGTGACCTTAACAGAGGTAGGGTGTTTCAGGCTGGTCTTACTATTATCTTTTCTTTCGAAAGGTTTTCGAACGTTAAATCAATCTGTTCTCGCAAGAGAATAAACCATTCTGAGTTAAGAATTGCTTTTAAACTATTTAAAATTGTTTACTCACACCAGTCCCCTGACTGACCCAGAGTTTGTTTTTCTTTGTTTTCCTAAACTCTTGGGTACTCATAACAATTGTTATGAGTAGACACGTGACCCAGGTAGTCAATGGAAATCTATTGGAGTATTTTGGACTGGAAATCATGGAGTCACCTTATTAGTTATATCTATATCTAAGTATCAAGGTTTTATGTTGTATTGGGCCCGTAATCATGTATAATGTATTAGGATGAAGTATTCTAAGATGTAACAGACTGTGATATGTTATATATTAAGTGATATTATATTTTGTCAAATTCCACTGTGAGATTCTGATGTCCTTCTTACTCTTCTATTCTAATAGTTCTATCTTATCTTTCTCATCCTCTTGTTTCTTTCAATTAAAGATCTGTATTTTCGTACACTTTGGGTTGAATGTGTAGGATATTATTCAGCTCAAATTGGATACAGATTTACGGGCCTTTACAGTTGGTATCAGAGCTATTGGTTGAGTAGTAACCTTGGCTCTGTGGCGTAACTCAGTAGAGATAGGGTTAGTAACACCCTAGGTTGAATTTGAGTGTGTATTAAGAGAGCGTATTTCAAAAAATTTAAACTATAAAATAAATTATATATAGATCAACTCGAGTTATCGATTTGAGTCACTTTTAAATCATCTCCCGATCTCGTAAAAGATTGGATTGTCAAAATCCAATTATAATGGAAAAGGAGTTAAAATGAATAAGGTCAAACTCGTAATATGTTAAATTAGATTTAAAGTAATATTCAATGAATAAAATTGGTATTTCCCAGTAATAAAGACCAGACTTGAGTTATTAATTGGATATGAACACATGTGAGTTAAGTAAACAGATTTTGCAATAAAATTAGAATTTTGGATAAAGATAACTAAATTCCAAATAAATAAGAAGTCTATTCGGAGGTGTGGTAGATGGTTACGGATGTGTTTGACTTTAGTTAAAACTAAAATCTATTCGTCATGCTTTAATTTATGGGATGAAGTTCTTTTAAGGGGGGTAGATTGTAATGTCCCAGTTTTTAGCTAACTTTTGTTTAATAATAAATATTGATTATAATGGGATAATTAAAGTAAAATTTGATTAATAAACAAACTAAAACAATTATAATTATATGCATATAAATATATAAGTGTATGAATACACTAATAATGCATATATTTTGTTATAGGTTAACATAACATAAGTTGCAATAAAAACCTTAAACATTTAGATACAAATTATGGTATAATGTATGGGTTAATGGATGAAATGTGACATTCATTGCTGAGGAATATGGATGATCTCTAACCAGTAAAGGAAATAAGGTAGAAAACATGTGCAACAAATCAATACAACAAACAAAATATACATGGACGTTTAAAATGATATTGAACACAACATGTATGGTAAAATGCCTCAGTAAAAATAACAAAGGGAAAATGCAAGTAACAACAAAGAGAGTCAACATCTAATACAACCTAATTTCTGAAAGGGTACGGCTATGGTATACAAGCCATTCTCTGAAACAAGACAACACAAAAATTAAAAATGTGAAAAATCTGGTTTAGGCTAATGTGATGCAAGAAAATACTGTAGCTACTATATTTTATTTTGTCATCAAATCCAATGATCCTTGAAACCATTCGGCAGCATTAAATAGTTATGGCCTAAGACAAGATATGTTTCTACAAACTAAGCAAAAGAACAAAGTAGGATATATTTTTATTCAACCTAGCATGTGATTTATGGAAGAAATCAAATCGAAATGGAAAACTGAAGGCTGGGGCTTAAATGTGATGTACTATCATGTGTTTAACCTATTGGGTAAAAGTTGGTGCAAACATTTAATGAGTCAAATAATTCAATACTAAAATAAGCCTATAAATAGCACCCTAAGCCCCATTGTTTTCACACACAAACAATCGAATCAATGTTCAAACAACAGCAGATTAAAAGAATAGAGTGGAGCTAAGTAATAAGTGAGTAAACTAAATTTGTGAAATCTTTATCTTTAAGCTTTCTATTTATAAACTAATGCAAGTATTATAGAACTCCGTATATATCATTTGCTGTAATGTTAAGATTTAAAAACCAGTATAGTATGATGAATTTGTCTGTGAGTAAATCTTTACTTCTTTTATACACTGATTATTTTAGGTTAGGCAAACATATATATATATGCATTCATATACCATGTTTATGCTTGTCAAAGCCTGAAACCCCAACACTTGAAATCTGGAACTATATGCAAAAACCTTGAGTATTAAACATAAAATTATGAGAAAACTTTCCTACATAGTTATTGAATTGTATATAATATGATTTTAATTATATATGTGTATGCACACTTGATATGAATGAGTTGTATTAGGCTACTAAAACTTCATGAAAACCTGAAAAGAAATAGCATAAAACAGTTAATATGATGGTGAAGTAAACACATCCTTTTCTCTCCGATAACACACATAAAACTCATTTTGTTTAGAAATATGTATGGATTGCTTATATAGATACAAAGCTTAACTCATAACTACGTTGATTAACACAAATATAATCACTGAAAAACAAACATGAAAGAACAGAGAGTAAAAACAGAGTCAGTGTGACACCCCATCTCCATTAAGGTCACTCACAAAGGGAATGCCTTAACTTTGATGGAGCGTTGTTAGTGTATAGAACAGAAAAGTTAACAAGACAGATAAATATATGGGTACTTGGAAAATTAAAAAACAACTTTTATTGCAGCGGAGAAATAGTTTGGTTATATTACATCCAAAACCAACTACAAAACCAAATACACTTATTATCCATCTTGACAAATAAGTCTGAGTACATAAAATAAAAGACATAACCCTAACAAAAAATGGCCATAAATGAAAAGAGCTGAACTTTACTTCAGCAAATCCAAGTGCTTCCAAAAAGAGAGAGAAAGCAATCCAAATCAAGCTCCGCTAGTACTAGTCCCACACTGAGCACCTGTGGGGGGGAAGGAAGAAAAGAGGTGGAAACAAAGAGGGTCAGACATAAAGACTGGCGAGTCCGACAACTTTAACAATATGATCATTAAAGTAACTAGGAGAAGACATAAACTGGTAAATAAGGAAATGACTATGAATAAATGGCAAGACCAAACAAACATAGGAAATAAGATCAACAAAGATAACGTTAAAGGCGCTCTTAATCACTACAAGATAATTACTACACTACACCACAGCGAACACCCTAAATTTTGATCCCACCTAATGAACTTAGTAATCATAATAGTAGTTTAGTGTACCCCTAGCTGACTACATAGGTGCCGCCTGCCCCTATCTCCACTAGGTGTCCCGTGCGGGTCCCACAGTGGGGTGTATCATTCCCCAAAGTGGCAACCCAATACCACTAAAGACGCACGACTTATACCTACATATGCAACAACGTCTTACCTACCAGCCTGGGCCCACGCATGCACATGACCCCGTTGGACTTGCGTTGCCACAGCTAACCCGTTTTGACCTCTAACAATCTGAACAAGTATGTGTGCCCCTTCCTCGACTTGGGTCGAGCCCACAAAGATACTTAATGGGTTACTGGTCTGAAAAGGGCCCTCATTCTTGACTCAAGCTTTCCACCTATGCTTGGTCCCCTCTAGTAATTTCTACTTAACCCCTTCTTATCCATGTCCACATAAATGTTCCAATTTGGTTAAGTATTTCTATTCGTATTTCCACATGTAACCCACATGTCACCCACTTAACCTCCATGTCCCACTATATGTTTACTTTAGTTAAATGTTACTTAATTTATCACTACCGCAACCCTGTAGGACCTCTCACATAAGGCCACCCTTTGTGGTTGCTGGATTTGCCGGGCGGGTCCGGGCAGTCTTACACCACAAACGGGCCTAACCTCGTGTCCATACAATTGTCACGCATTTAATTTGGGCCTATGAAATCTCACACTGGACTACCATTTGTGGTAGCTGGATTTGCCGGACGGGTCTGGGCAGTCTTACACCACAAATGAGCCCAACCTCGTGTCTAAGGCATTGATTATTATACGTAATCTTTTCACCCCAAGTTTGGATTAATTATCCCTATTCAAATTTGTCAATAAATTTCAATTATACTTATGTCCATAATTATCACCTAAATTATGTCCATAAATTATGTCAAATTTACCAATTATGTTTTCAAAATACATATATGCCTTTTAAGGCCATTACAAGCCAATTCACAATTATGTGTATATTTAAATATTTTCCCCTTGTCCCCGTGTCGTTCGTACGCTTAACATTAAATATATGTATTAGACTAGCAATATAGTCTGACACATAAAAAGGAAAGAAAACACCACACTTGCATAACA
This sequence comes from Allium sativum, assembly GCA_030737875.1. NCBI lineage: Eukaryota > Viridiplantae > Streptophyta > Magnoliopsida > Asparagales > Amaryllidaceae > Allium > Allium sativum. The sequence goes on along the minus strand of CM060913.1, from coordinate 7,189,010 downwards.
CATAAAAATGGATCTAACTTGCAAATAAGAATTTTGACATGGGTTTGCATAGCCAACAAATCATGCATAAACGGTGTACTTGTCATGGAACTAAACATAGACCTAAAAGGTGTGAACTTTCATGTATGAGTATAGTTTTCACCCAAACTTGCATAAACTATGTATGTCATAGATCTAAACATAAAGGTGTAAACTTGCATATATGAATCCAATTATGTTTCTAAACTTACATATGAACAAATTAGCATATGATTCACATAACAATTAGCATATAATTTACATTCCAACTTGCATATAATTGATGTCATAGAATAGGCATATGTGATTGGGCATATGAAAGGGATTCACTAACACAAGTTAACCAAAACTAGCATATGAACAACTAGCATAAACAATATCACATTTTTCATTAATTCACAAACATGGTCTTATCACCCATATTACAACTTAACCTAATTAATTTATTAATTATCTTGTTAGAGAAATCGAACTCACAACTTAAAGGAAGTCTTGAGTTTTGGGATCTGTATTATGTAGTTGAATAAGCTCGCCTTTGATGAAGACAAATTTTTGTTGTTGAATTGAGTTGAATTCATTAGGTTTTCCTTTCTTCTAGTTGGCGGCGGCTACTCTAGGTTGCGGAGAGACAGCATCATGGCCATGACTCTAATTTTGATTAGGTTTAGGGCTTTAGTCTACATGTGTTTATATAGAGTTTAGGATTAATTTAGGCCATTCGATTAACCTAGAAGCAACCTGAACCATTGAACCAGCCAACTCAACCCTAATGACTCAGCAACAGCCCAGAATTGGGCTTAATCCAATTCTTCCCGAGGGGGTAGGTCGACCTGTAGGGGGAGGTCGACAATAGGGTCGACCTGGCCTGGGGCGGGAAATTTCTCGCCCTGCCCGGTTCTGAGTCTGTTTTCGATTTTGAATTTTCTGAAACTTCCGATCGCCATAGCTTCTTCATATGAAGTCCAAATCACGCAAACTCGGACTCTATCTTAACCAGAATTCTGAGACGAACACAATGGCGTATCCCGTTTCCCTTAGTTCTCACATTTAAAAATAATTATTCTTAAGTTCGTTAGTTTTAGTGTTACAGAAAACACGGCATGTTACATTCTCCCCTTCTTAAAGGATTTCGACCCCGAAATCTCCAAGTCAAGAAGAATGTATATCCTACCATCCAATCATTCATCTACTCAACTATCAAACACAGGCATCCATTGTCCTTAAAAGATTTCTAATGCTTTCATATTTATATGCACAGTGTGTGTACATGTCTGTATCTAATGCAAAATCAGGCGGTCTACTGATTCAGTTGACCCCCTTAATGTGAATCATGATAGTGCCATGCGTCCATTATGTATGCAAAAGATCCCTAATGATAAATATTATTTCTACATGCGTGCATAACCATTCATCTGAATGTAGCATCCATATGATAACACAACCACATATTCATCCATTAACCTAAATAAGCACACATATTCATATGCAATATGAAAGTGATTGAGCCGATCTAGTGCCTAATGTGTGTATATATGCATCCACGAGCAACACTAGCAAGCACTTGCATCACTAGTATCCATCAATCATAACATGTTTCAAACACATGCTTACATCCATTGGTTTCTACTTAAGGATAAAGAATGTAACCGAGGAGATACACTACAAAGATAGATACAAGCTTGAATAAACTTAAGGAAAAAGAGTTCAAAGATGTACCCTCAAAAAGAAAAGGGTAGGCAGCACGTATTTTGGCCTCAGTCTCCCAAGTCGCGTCTTCCTCAACGTCGCTCCTTTGCACTTTAACAAGCTTGACTTCACGGTTGCATAGCTTTTTGACTTCCGTTCCCAAGATACGAGTTGGAACTCTCCTCACAGTCACTTCTCGTTCCACTTCGACTTCCTCTGGTATGCTTGGCTCCACTACTTCTGCCGACTCATGCAAACACTTCCATAGCTGAGAGTCATGAAAAACATTATGAGCTCCAGCCAGTCTTTTGGGCAGCTTTACTCTATAAGTCATCGTCCCAATCCTCTCAATGATAGGAAAAGGTCCTACAAATCGTGGTGCCAACTTTCCTACAGACCCAAAGCGAATGACTTTCCTCAAAGGAGATACTTTAAGGAACACCATGTCACCAACCTCAAACTCATGGTCGGTCCATCTTTTGTCTGCGTAGGATTTTTGTCTATCTTGGGCAGTCTTCATTCTTCTTCGTATCAAGTCCACTTTCTCTGAGGCCTCTCTAATCATGTCTGGCCCAAGTACAAGCTTGTCCGTGGACTCCCACCAACAAGTTGGTTATCGTCATGGTCTCCCATATAAGGCTTCGAAAGGTGCCATGCCTATGGTGGCTTGGTAGCTATTGTTGTATGCGAATTCTACCAAAGGGAGATGATCCTCCCAAGTTCCTCACAAGTCAAGAATGCACAGTCTTAAAAGATCTTCCAATACTATGTTCACCCTTTCCGTCTGACCGTCGGTTTGGGGGTGATAGGTCGTGCTTAAACATAGCTGTGTGCCTACAACCTCTTGCAAACTCCTCCAAAACTCACTCGTAAAGATAGGGTCTCGATCACTCACTATGCTGGAGGGTATCCCATTGAGTCGAACTATCTCCTTAAGATAAATGGAGGCTAACGATAAGGCAGTCCTCTTACTCTTGACAGGTATAAAATGAGCACTTTTCGTGAGCCTGTCCACTATTACTCAAATGTTGGTATTGCCCCTTCTTGACCTAGGCAACCCATCAACAAAATCCATCGAGATGCTATCCCATTTCCATTGCGGAACTTCTAGAGGACGAAGCAAACCACCAGGCTTCTTCTGCTCCGCCTTGACTTGCTGGCATATCATGCACTTCGAAACAAATTCAGCTACATTCCTCTTCATGCCATTCTAAAAGAAAACTTGTTTGATGTCTTTATGCGTCTTGTCCCCACCGGGGTGTATGGTCATCTTGGAATGGTGTGCCTCTTCGAGAACCATCTTCACCAAATCCCTTCCTTGTGGGACGCATAGCCTTCCATCCCGTCTCAACCAACCCCTATCATTGATGGTGTATCTATCGAGGTGACTAGAAGTCTCACCCCTAATTAGCGAATCAATCACATCAACTAGCTGAGGGTCTTCACGTTGCGCGGTTCCTATTGAGTCCAACAAAGTAGGTCGCACCTCTAGCATTGTGTAACAATCCAAATCTTAATAACATGTTGAAACTAGAAATCAAGGTATAATTAATTTTTAAAATGAGAATCATGGGAAACGGGTTGCGCCATTGCGTTCGTCCCGGAATTCTGCATGAAATCAAGTTTGATTTTCGAAAATCGGAGTCTGTATGACCGAGTTATGATCTCTAGAAGTTTCACGAATTTTCAGAGTCAAAAATAGCTCAGAAATTCGAATTCAAGACCCAAAAGCGGGCTGGGTGGGAAAATTCCCACCCAGAGCCCAGGTCGACCTGGCCAGACTAGGTCGACCATAGGGTCGACCTGGGGGTCGATCTCCCTGGTCGGCCTGGGTGCCACTGGTTGGCTGGATGGGTCTGTTTGCGGGCCTATGACATTTTTTGATGGTTCAGATTGATTATAGGGTTTATCTAAGGGCCTAAACTAGTTCCTACACCTATAAAAACACCCTAAGTCCTAACCTAATTCACAACAAATCATTGTTACACTGTTATGCTGCTGAACTCCCTCTTGAACCATGGCCGTCGCCTCCTAATCAAAGTACAAGCATTCAAACTCAAATCAATTCAAAGAACAAAGCTTCAACAATGGTTCAAAAAATAAATCAACACTTCTACAACGTTCTACGACAATTTCAGTTCTTAAATTCTTTAGCCATGCCCTGTAAGTTCTAGTTATTTTCAGATTAAAAAAATCAAGTTTAATATGGACACGTGATATAGTGAAATTGGACTTTTGATTCAAGTTTATTCTTGTTTCTTCTTGGATCTTGATTTTGGGAACTTCTCTATCTTTATTCTCATGACAAGTCTATGGTCTATTCAGCTTGTTGTAAATTAATTCTCTTGGTTCATGTTGATAATATTATCAAGATCCATTCTTTATGCCTGAGATGATGTTTTTATGCCGTTTTTTCTCTGATCTTGTTTTATTGAAACTTCCACCTTCCTCTATTTATTTTCCTTTGATCAACCTAGGTCAATTTCGGACCTAGGCCCAAACTACGATATACATGCGACGGTATACGGGGGAAATATTGGAATATTACCTAGTGGAAAATATGTGTTTGGTAGAATTGAAGGCATAATATGAAAATTGGATATTTGGGGATAGTTCACCATTAACATGAAACGGGGAAATTTTGTGTATTGTCATTATAACAATAATAGCGCGATTGGAATTGATCTATGTAAATTGAGCATAGCTTTGTAAACATGTAAATCATGAATCTTGACATATGTAAAACGGCATGAATTGAACATACGTAAATTAAATCACGAGTTCGGACCTATGTAAATTAAATCAAAAGATTGGGCTTATGTTAATCGGGCATAAGTAGAATTGGGAATTTGAACATGAAAGCGATGGTAAACTTGATAATTGGCATAATTATGCATTATGAACTTGGGTAATTGGCATGTATTGTAATGAAGAGATTATAGTTTGGGATAACTACATCATGAATCATGATTTGGGTTTATTTGGGCATGAAACTTGATACATGTAATTTTTGGCTAGAACTGGATATGGGGAAAATGGCATAAACTTGGCATACATGTAAATAGGTAAGAATTGGACATGTGTAACTGACTAGAAATGGGTACATATAAAAATTGGCATGTAAATTGGAACTTTGGCATATGTTTATTAACATGTAAAGTTGGGAATTTTGATCTATACGACACATATGTAATTGACAATCTAACGGATGCCTTTGACACGAGGTTAGACTTGAGTTGTGGTGTAATTCTGCCGGAACCGCCCGGCATATCCAGTGACCGCAACAAAAATAGCCTAATGTGAGAGGTCGTAGACAAAGATTAGGTTGTGATGGTTCCTAACACAAGGTTAGACTGAGTTGTAGTGTAATTCTGCCTGGAACCGCCCGACATATCCATTGACCGCAACAATATGTCTAATGTGAGAGGTTAGCGAATTTAATGCTTGAACCCGAGGTTGGAATGGGTTTGCGGTGTAATTCTGCCTGGAACCGCCCGACATATCCAGTGACCGCAAATAAGTCCAATGTGGGAGGTTGATGCATTATTAAATAATAAATGCTAATGAAACATGTTAAGTAGGGTAAGGTTAAGTAATATGACTAGGCTAATGACACTTAACCAATATAACATGTTAATTAGGCAAGTGGTAGGGTTAAGTTAAGAACACCTAACCGTTATAAATTGACTAGTGGATGGGTTGAGTCAACTTGAATGGGTTGATAACACTCAACCAATATAACGTGACGCGTGGTAGGGTTAAGTAAATACAGGAGAGTAACACTTAACCACCATAACATGATAAGTGGGCGGGTTGAGTTAGCATACACTTAACCAATAGAACATAACGCATGGCAGGGTTAAGTCAACTTGAACATATAGATAATACTTAACCAACTTAGCATAATATGTGGGCGGATTAAGTCATGAACTACTTGAAAAACACTTAACCAATTTGATATGCTAAGATAGCGGGGTTAAGTTATGAATCAATAGATAACACTTAACAATCTTGGTATGATACGTGGGCGGGTTAAGCCATGAATTAATTGAAAACACTTAACCAATGCAACCTGACGAATGGGAGGGTTAACTAAAATGGGTTGGCGATGCTTAACCAATATGACATGGTGTGTGGTAGGGTTAAGTTAACTAAAACACTTAACCAATCCAACATGTTAATTAAACTGATGGGTGGGATTAGGTTAATACAGACACTTAACCACTTAACATGTTTGACTAGAAAACCCTAGTAACGGGGACCCATTTCAGCAGTAACCCAATTAGGTTTCATGGTACCCTGAAACTAGGTAGGGTGGGGCACGATTACTGGGCTGATTGTAAGCAGTCAAAAGCAACGGCGGTTGGTGCAACAGTGTGAGTTGTGACGGAGTGTGGGCGTGCACACACTTCGGAGCAGACAAACATGGCACTGGGCACCAGTAGCATAACCTATGCATTCTAGAATGGTGTTGGTCCGCCACCATGGGACTAGATACACCCCATGGTGGGACCAGCATAGGTGTCTACAATCATATGGGGGCCATATGACATAGGAAGAAAACGTTGCGAGTAAGAGCCGATCAATTAAGATAGGTACGGTAGGGACATGAAACTGTCAATATGAGGTAGAACCCTCATCGTGGGATATGTACCTATAAAACTATCATGTGGGTTATGGAGGATCACTTATCTTGTAATTATAACTAAGTAAACTAGTTGGTACGCTAGTTAGGTGGTGCAGAGCAAATAGATATCATAGGAATATTTTAATGGTGAAGCAGAAAAATCTTGCGATGCTTGAAAGAAATCTTGCGAAATTATACTTAGTTCATCTTGAATGGGAACCTTGCAATGTTATACATGACAAAAATCATATGATGTTATTCTTAGTTATCGTGCCTGTAGCTTATCTTGTCATCATGCTTATGTTTACTTTTAGTTTATTCATGACATGTTATCTTACCTGTTTTTATGCTGAAAGTCACTAGGACTTACTTATTCTTTATAACTAACCCGGTTTGTTTCGCCTCTTTTTCTTCCGTTCCCCCCCCCCCCCCCCCAGGTTCACAGGGTGGGAATACAACTTTGTTCGGATCTTACCAAGCTCCAAGGCTCTTTCATATACGGCTTGGATTTCTCTTGGCTATGGCTTGCTTTGCTTTATTGGGGAATACTACAGTTTATTTTTATGCTTCTTTGTTTTTAAGCAAGACAGATATTTTAGCTATGTAGTTGGGTATTGGAAGTTGATGTGCTTTTATTGTAAACAATTATATTTAATAAGATTTGAAGTACGTCTACTTTACTTTCCGCTGTTTTATATATGTCTATCTTGTAATATTTCTGTTCCAGTACCCATAATGCTCCATTGAAGTTAAGGCATTCCCTTTGTGAGTGACCTTAACGGATGTGGGTGTTACATTTGGTATCAGAGCAGAAGGTTACCGGACTGGGCAAAAGCTTTTAAAAACCTTCTGAAACTATTTTCAAAACGTTTACAAAGAAGCATTTTTCTAAGGAAAGTTTTGTTTTATGAAAGGCATATTCCCCAAAGCCATATGCACTATCTTTTGATTCTCTCCTCGAGTCTCTTCTCTCTTTCTTTTTCACCATAGTTTTGGCGGTGTATGACACATGTAGGAGGGCAAAGAGGTGCCCAACTTCCATCTGCAGCCGTAGTAGTTCCATCTGCGTCTGATCTTATTTCAAGCTTTGTAGAGTTGCCATGCGATGGAGGTAGCTTTCGAGAAACTTGTCAACATGCTATACAAGGATAGTAAGATCGAGGATAAAGAACACAAGCCTAAGGATGAGAAACTTGTTGATATGGATTAATCCACGAAGGTGGAAAAGGTGAAAGGAAAGAGGTCAAAGTGTAAGAATAATAAAACCCATGATAAGAAAGAACATCGTTGGTATGGTAAAAAGGGACATGTAGTTAAGTATTATAGAACAAGGACAAGGGCAAAGAACAAGATCGTCGAGAGGGCAATTGTATGCTCTCACTACTAGCACACCTAAGAGAGGTGGTAACGTTTCTGTTAAAGGTTTAGCTTTTCTTTTCTATCATCCCATTAGAACTTTGTTTTTGTGCATCGCAACCTTTTTATTCCTGCTTCGATAGTTGAGTCTCTGCACCTTAGTACTTGCGTAGTAGAGGATCCCATTTTTGTCTCAAATCCTGTTGGGGAATCGGCTCATTTATTCATGACTTGTTTGGATTTGAGAATGTCTATGCTAAGTGTTGAGTTTAGAAGTAAAGCTTATGTTTTTGGGCTATGGGTTGATTCTAGGGATGGAGTGGTTGTCCAGAAATGATACCATTCTCGAGTATGAAAAGAGGGTAGTTAGACTCTTGACTTGCCTCGGTAATACCCTCGAAGTCTCATGTAACCTTTAGGGTTTTGTCATGATTAGTTACCTAGAATCTCTTGACACATTTATTGGTAATTTTTAATCCACTCGAGTAGTGTTCGCCACTAAGGCGGATGGTTCATTTCGCTTATGCATGAGTTATAGAAAATCACCTTAGTAAGTACATTTGGCAACATGATTGGCATTTGTTTGTTTTCAAGAGATAGTTCTTCTGCGTGGAATACCTTATAATAAGTAAACGAGATCCAGGATTCACTAGTGAATTTTGGAGAGCTTGCATGAAACCATGAGTACGTAGTTATGTTTGAGCCGAGTATACTAGAAGGAGAATAAGTGAAAAGGAACAAGGGGCAACAGTGGAATGAGTTCCAACTCATATTTTGGAAGCAAGAATTAAGAAACTACAAAATTGTGAAGTTAAAGACGGTCAAAGCACAATGGAGTTAAGCTCAAGGAAATGCGACTTAGAAGATCGAAGACTAGATACGTGCATCATATCTCTTTTGAAGAGTATATCCTTGATCCCTCTTTTCCCGTAGAGCTTATTTGCATGCTATCTTTTAAGTATATCCTCTCGGTCCTATTCTCCATCCTATTTCTGTTGCAAACCCCATAGGGAGTATGACTCATCTGTTAGTAATACATGTTGGGGCTTGAGGGTGTCCGTTGGGTTGACTAAACTTTTTGGGTTCTATAGGATACGGGTTCGTTTTAGGAAGGGATTTTGAAACACCCCACCTCCGTTAGGGTCACTCTCAAAGGGAATGCCCTAATTTTGGTGGAGGTTTATAAGTATAAGTCACAGATACACAAGACAGATATAAATACACATATTTTTGAACAGCGGAAAACAAAAGCAATTTTTATTTCAACAAAATACGTGTTACACAAACCATGTCATAATTGTCTTACAATACTTCCAAAAACATTACATTTCATAACTGTCTTGATTTCATTATTTAAAGAAGCATAAAAACATAAGTAAACTGCATATGTCCAATAATTGCTGTCCAAAGCCATAGTCCAAAACGAAAGAGATCCAAGCAATACATTCTTTCTCTTCAAGATGGATGTAAAAACTGGTCAAGCTGCGGTATACCCTCCCTGTGGACCTGAGGGGAAACGAAAGAAAAGAAGACGAAAGAAAAGTAGAGTCAGACATAAAGCCTGAGTAAGTCTAGGACTATTCAGTCTATGAATAAAGAATTGGGCATGATAAGTATAAACTGGAAATGGGAAAGCACCATAAACTAAGTTAAGATGTCTAGAGTCGAATATACTATCGTACCCCATATTAATCTTTGCACCCCTATAAACTAGTTCCCAACAGGCACCCAATAATCAGGGTGAAGTGATCCATTTCAAACGATCGGCTCCTACTCGCATAGTTACATGTGTCTTATGGCCCCCGATGTTGTAGTTACCTATGCTGGTCCCACCATGGGGTGTATCAAGTCCCATGGTGGCGGCCCGACACAATTCTAGAATGCACAGGTATACTTCTGGTGCCCAGTGCCTTATTTTTCTACGCCAAAGTGTGTGCGCGCCCGCACCCCATTAGAACCTACACTGGTGCACCACCGCCGTCGATTTGACCTCTTACAGTCAGCCCAGTACTCGTGCCCCACCCTGCCTAGCTCAGGGTATCCGGATACACCTTGTAGGGTTACTGCTGAAAAGGGTCCCCCGCTACTAGGTTTTCTATTCCTAGCCAACATGCTAAGTTGGTTAAGTGTTTTGTAAACCTAACCCCCAATCAGTCTGTATAGTTTAGCATGTTCCATTTTGATTAAGTATTAATTCAATTTAATTAATCCTATCAATCCTGACTCAGCCTTAATTGTCTAATTAAAGCCTCGACCTCCCACATTAGACAGGTATTGTTGTGACAGCCTGTTGCCGGTTGGTTCCGGGTAGTCTTACGTCACAACTCAGTCTAACCTCGGGTCTTTATTGGGCTCAGTGTTTAATCACCCACATTGGATAGGTATTGTTGTGACTACTGGACAGCCGGGTGGTTCCGGGCAGGTTTACATCACAACTCAATCCAACCTCGGGTTAAACACATCGTATTTTCTAAATTTATATATTGTTGTCTCTTTTCTTTTTATATGTAAATATTTGCGGCCCATTATTCAAATTCATCTTTATTGGGTAAAATTAATTTATACCACTTAATTGTTTTCAAGGTCGTTGGCATGCGTCAAACATGCCAACACATATATTTATATTTTAACCCAAACGTCATTACCCTCGTTTTATACGTTCGCTACAATATAACATATGTTGGGTTTAGCATTTAAACCCAACTTAGCCACATGAAAAAGGGGAGGCTTAGAACATGGTGTTTATATATTCTAAGCAACATAAAAAGGGGAGTGTGAACGCATGAACTTGCAACATAACGATCTAATTAACATGAATTAGGCACTTGTGAACTTGCATTGTAATAGCATATAATCATGGCATAAACATACCTAAACATGAATCATGGTTTTTAACCTATTCATATAATCATGTCATAAACATACCTAAACATGAATCATGGTTTTTAATCTATTCATGTAAACTTGCAATTGGAATGTAAGTCTAACTTAATTATATGTCACATAAAATTATCATATGAGTTTGATAACAACATAGGCCTAAAACATGTTTCTAATTAGGCATAACACCAAACGTAATCTAGTCATGTTCATAGGATTAACACAAGTTCACAAAGATGCTTGCTTTTGTCACTAATACAAAAGTATGGTTTTACACTTGAATCATGATGCCAATTCCAACATAAATTCATATAAATCATAATACCTGTTGACCCGCTTTTTAGTCAAAGCAGTCACACATGGAATCTCTTCTCAACAATACACTCAAGCGTTGGGAATATCGTTAGAAGACATGAAGTGATTTGGTTGAAATCTCATCACAAACAAAGAAAGGCCCGAAACTCCTACCAGATGACCTTTTTTGGGCCCGAAAACAGCGAGTACAGAGCTATGCTTTATAACTCTTGTAGATCTCTGAATTAGCTTCAGTTTGAGCTTTGGTTTGGCTCAATCGGACTTACGGTTTGAAAGTTATGCCCGTTTCCGTGAATGCATGCAGAACCGGAAACTTGGAATTTGGAAATTGGCTTGACCTCCCGGATCGGATCGGACTCGCTCCGACTCCACACTTCGAAGATGTTCAAACTTGGATTCCAGCTCACCTCGGTTTGGATTGGACCATCCGAACCCGACCCGCCTTGCACACTGCACAGAAGTGCACATCACGTCTTCGGTTCGGATGCTCCACCCCTCTCTTCGAAGAAGCATAGCATTGGATGGTTTTGGCAGAGCTCTGACTCGGTTCGGATCGGATGGAATGGAGCAATCCGACCCGCTTTGCATCAGATCCTCAAAAGAGAACAAAGTCTTCGGATTGAAGACACCAACTCGGTTCGGATCGGAAGTCCGAGCCGACCCACCTGCACCTGCTCAGATGTATAGCGACACGTCTCGCCTTCGGTTGGAATGCTCCGGATCGGTTCGGAAGGAAGAGGACCCGAACCAAACCGCTTCGACCTGCTGCTACACCTCAACTTTGACCTGTTCTCAAGGAGTAACTACTTCCTATTAATCCGGATCGAGCTCCACCTGTCCTAGCACGATCTGAAGACCATTTCTCCACTGCTTCCGAGATCACCTCAGGGCCTGCCACGTGCCCCTCCGATCCGATCCGATTCAGGACTCCCAGAGGCTCCTCTACGCCTATAAATACACCACGAGATGGTCATTTCAAGGGACTTTTTCCGGCACTAACACCTCCCGACCTCCATTACCAAGTATTCAAGGACTTTGGGTACTCCTCAACTCAATTAAACAAAGTATTCAAGGACTTTGGGTACTCCTCAACTCAATCAAACACGAGGCTATCATGCATAAATTTAATCTCTTTTCTCCTCTTCTTCATTACAACACAAGGCTATTGTGTATAATCGAATCTCACGGAGTGTGAGACACCATTGTAATTGTAATTCCTCATGATATGAGAAACTATAAAGTGGACGTAGGCTTGGATTGAGCCGAACCACTATAAAAATCTCGTGTGTTCCCTGTTTTTACTGCTTTTTATCTGTAATCTGTGATTTGTGAGGATTTCACATAAAGTTTGGGTGTTAGGCCCAAATTTCGGTCTAACAATACCCAAATGGATCCAACTACACTAAAATTGATCAAAAAAAATGTACATCATGTTGGCATAATAGTGAATCATATACTTGCATGAATCCCAAATAAACTACCACAAACATATAGTCGTTAACATAAATCATATACTTGCAATTATCCAATAGGTGTTGAAATAAACTACCACAAACATATAGTTGTTAACTTTCAACATGAATCACATACTTGCAAATATCCAATAGGCATAACATCGTTATACCACAATATCCCAAACCGATTCGTAATTAGAATCATAGCAACGTACAATTATGAATTATTATCACCACAAATTAAGTACAATTCCATTTCTCATTTTACACAAATCAAAACACAATTATTCATTCACATCAAAATAGCACTCTACTTTCAACGTATGACGAATCTTCAATTCAAGAATCTGAATTCTGAATTTGGAGATGCTTTCCTTTGTTGTAGGCGTTGTTTTGATTTAGTTGTCGTTGCTTTAAGCTTTCGAATTGCCTCCTAATCGTCTCTCAATTTTGACGGCTACTTCTAATCTTTCCTCAGCAGCATGACGGTCTCTTTCTAATTTTTATTTGTATGAATTAGGTGGAGTCTTAGGTCCTTTTTATAGAGTTTGTGAATTGATTAGAACCGTCGATGGAGCTTGGATTAATATTAGCCGTTCGTTTGAAGGAGAGACCAATCAGGAGCTGACACCCAGCCCTAGTGACAAGGCAAGGCTTAGAAATTCGGCCAAGCAATGAGTAGGCCTGCCAGGGGGGGCTGGGTTCGACCTGGCTCAGGGGCCAGGTCGACTCCCCAGTCGACCCCCGTGTCGACTTGGTAGTCGACCTGGGTGCCCCAGGTCGACTACCCAGTCGACCTGGGTAGCCCCAGGTCGACTACCCAGTCGACCTGGGTGCCTTGGGCGGGAAAATTCCTGCCTTGGCCAATCTGGCTCGATTTTTGAAATTTGAATTGGTTTTCTGAGCTGTTTGAATTTTAAACTGAATTCTGAAACTTCTGGAGGCCATATCTTCTTCATACGGAGTTCGTTTAACGCAAACTCAGACTCTATCCCAAGCAGAATTCCGAGACGAACGCAATGGCGTATCCCGTTTCCCTTAATTCTTTGATTTGAAATTAGTTCTACTTTAATTTGTGAATTTCACTGTTATAGAATACACGGGGTGTTACATTCTCCCCCACTTAAAAGGATTTCGTCCCCGAAATCTTCAAGTTCGGGAAGAATGTATATCCTAACATCCAAATGTCCATCTACTCATCCATCAAACACGAGCATCCATTGTTCTTAAAAGACTTCTAATGCTTCATGATCATATGCGAAGTGTGTGTACATGTACTTATCTAATGCAAAATCAGGCGGCCTACTGATTCAGTTGACCTCCTTAATGCAAATTATGTAAGTGTCATGAATCCATTATGTATGCAAATTTTCCTATTCATGATTCTACATGAGTGCACAATCATTCATATAAATGCAACATCCATATGACAACACATTAAACTTCAACCATATATGAATATAAATACATATATGCATATGCAGTATGAAGTGACTGAGCCGATCTAAAACCTAAATTGTGTGTGTATATGCAACCACGAGCAACCACTAGCAATCACTTGCAACCACTTGCAACCATCATCCATAACATGTTTCAATTACATGTTTTTCATCCAAAGGGTTTCTACCAAAAAGATAAGGTCGAGGAGATATACCTAAAAAGATAGATAAAAGCGCAACTTAAGGAAAAAGAAAGATCGAAGATGTACCCTCAAAAAGAAAAGGGTATGCTGCGCATATTCTAGCCTCAGTTTCCTAAGTCGCGTCTTCCTAGGCGTCGCTCCACTGAACTTTGACGAGCTTGACTTCGCGGTTGCGTAGCTTTTTCACTTCAGTTCCTAAGATGTGTGTTGGAACTTTCCTCACGGTTGCTTCGCGTTCCACTTCATCTTCTTCTAGGATGTTTGGCTCTACCACTTCAGCAGATTCATGTAGACATTTTCGGAGGTGCGAAACATGGAAAACGTTGTGAACTCCGGCCAGCTTTTCGGGTAGCTCTAAACTATAGGCCATTTTCCCAATTTTCTCGATAATAGGAAATGGCCCTACGAATCTTGGTGCTAGCTTTCCTGTGGTTCCAAAACGAACAACGTTCCTTAGCGGAGATACCTTAAGAAAAAAATCTGTCCCCAACCTCAAATTCAAGGTCGGTCCTCCTCTTGTCGGCGTAGGATTTCTGTCTGTCTTGGGCTGTCTTCATCCTTCTTCGTATCAAGTCTACTTTCTCTGAAGTCTCTCGGATCATATCTGGCCCAAGTATGAGCTTATCAGTAGACTCCCACCAACAAGTGGGCGATCGGCACGGTCTTCCATATAAAACTTTGAAGGGTGCCATTCCGATGGTGGCTTGGTAGCTGTTGTTGTAGGCAAATTCCACCAAAGGAAGATGGTCTTCCCACGTCCCTCCGAAGTCAAGGACGCACAGTCTTAAAAGGTCCTCCAAAACTCTGTTCACTCTTTCCGTCTGGCCGTCGGTTTGGGGGTGATAGGCTGTACTCAAGCATAACTGTGTGCCTACCGCTTCTTGCAGACTCCGCCAAAACTCACTTGTGAAGATAGGGTCTCGGTCACTAACAATGCTGGATGGTATTCCATGGAGTCGAACAATTTCCTTGAGGTAAAGAGATGCTAGGGATGAGGCAGTTCTTTTACTCTTGACAGGTAAAAAGTGGGCGCTTTTAGTAAGCCTATCCACTATTACCCAAATGCTAGTGTTGCCTCTTCTAGACCTAGGCAGCCCATCAATGAAGTCCATTGAGATGCTATCCCACTTCCACTGTGGGACCTCTAGAGGATGCAGCAGACCGCCAGGCTTTTTCTGTTCCGCCTTAACCTGTTGGCAAACTATACACTTTGAAACGAATTCTGCCATGTCTTTCTTCATGCCGCTCCAAAAGAAAGTTCTCTTTATGTCCTTGTACATTTTATCTCCGCCTGGATGTACCGTCATCTTGGAGTGATGTGCTTCCTCGAGAACCTTCTTTACTAAATCCCTTGTCTGTGGGACGCATAGTCTTCCGTCTCGCCTTAGCCAACCCTTATCGTCGATGGAGTATCCGTTGAGGTGACATGAAGTCTCACTCCTAATTAGCCTATCAATCGTTTCCACAAGGTGAGGGTCTTCGCGTTGTGCTGTCCCTATTGAGTCCACTAAAGTCGGGCGTACTTCGAGAGATGCTAGCAAGCCCGGTACAAAATCGGAGGAGGGCATAAAGTCAAAGTTGGCTATAAACTCTAGGCTTTGTCTTTCAACAAACAGCGGGCTTAGGGTCAGTTTCTTTCGGCTCAACGTGTCTGCCACTACGTTGCCTTTTCCCGGAGTGTAGGAGATCTCGAAATCGTACGAGGCAAGAAACTCCATCCATCTCTATTGCCTCAAGTTAAGATCTTTCTGCGAGAAAAGATATTTCAACGATTTATGGTCAGTGTAAAGTTCAAACTTCTCACCTAGGAGATAGTGTCTCCAAGACTTGAGTGCAAAGACGATGGCAGCCAACTCAAGATCATGGGTTGGGTAGTTCTTTTCGTGCACTTTCAACTGTCTTCCGCCATAATCTACTACCCTTCCTTCTTGCATTAAGACAGCGCCTAGTCCTGTCCCACATGCATCTGTATAAATTGTGAACATCTTGCTTCCATCTGGCAACGTCAGAACTGGGACTGTTGTAAGAGCCTTTTTAGTTGTTGGAAAGCAAACTCGCAATACAAGTCCCAATTGAACACTAAATTCTTCTTTGTCAGACTTGTGAGTGGAGCTGATATTTTTGCAAAGTCTCTGATGAATTTCCGATAGAAGCATGCTAGCCCGAGGAAGCTCCGGACTTCTGTTGCATTCCTTGGTGTCTTCCAATCCTGTACCGCTACTACCTTAGCAGGGTCCACAGCTAACCCTTCTTTGGATACTATGTGCCCAAGGAACCTCACTTCCTCTCTCCAAAAGTGGCATTTGGAGAATTTGGCTTTTAGCTGATGGACTCGCAGAGCTTCCATGATTGCCCTTAAGTGCTGAGCATGTTCTTCTTCACTCTTTGAGAAGATCAAGATATCGTCTATGATGACCACTACGAACTTGTTGAGAAATTCTCTGAACACCCTACTCATTAGGTCCACGAAGTAAGCGGGTGCGTTTGTCAAGCCGAAGGGCATGACAAGCCATTCAAAGAAGCCGTCTGGGGTTCTGAATGTTGTCTTATCGATGCTATCTTCATCCACCCTTAGCTGATGAAATCCGGTCGCCAAATCGAGTTGGGAGAAAACAGACGCTCCTACAAGCTGATCAAACAGATCGTCAATTTTGGGGAGAGGGTGCCTATTCTTTTTCGTTAGCTTGTTGAGCTCCCTATAGTCAACACATAGACGGAGTGAACCATCCGCCTTTGTAGCGAACACCACTGGAGCGCCCCATTCTGAAATGCTCCTCCTAATGAACCCCTTCTCTAAAAGCTCTTTAATCTGTTTACTGAGCTCTTTCCTTTCCCGCGGAGCCATGTGTCTAACGAGCAATGCAACGGGCTTTGCATTATCTAGAAGATATATGCGGAAGTCTATCTCCTGCTTCGGAGGTAAGCCCTTCACCTCTTCGAAGACATCCGGATATTCCCGGACCACTCTAACCGATTGTAAACTTTCAACAGAAGCATCTAGCGATTCAAGATAACTAAGCATAACCGCATACGAGGGATTACAAGTAATTTCCAGAGTGTTACCGAGTTGGGTCAGAAGCCTAACCACCCTTTTCTCACAATCAAGGATGGCACTATTACTGGATAGCCAATCCATGCCCAAAATCAAACCATATCCCGAGAAGCCCAAAACAAAGGCACTACATCTAAATTCTACACTTAGAATAGAAATTTTCAATCCCACACAAATCATAGACAAATGAGTCGGGCCCCCGATTGGATTTGAAACAATTAAGGGTTCCTCTACCATACTAGTTTCTAGGTGCAGAGATTCTACTAAAGCAGATGAGATAAAGGAGTGTGATGCGCCAGAATCAAATAAAGTGCAAACTATGTGATCATCAAGATAAACTACACTTTCTACAGAAGTATTTATACCTCGCTGTTGCAGAGGTGGCGCTTCTAGCACATGAACCTGTGGCCCTGAGGTGGATCCATCCCTCTGCCCCTGCCCTCATTTTTTTGGGCAATCCTTAGCCATGTGGCCTGTCTCACCGCAAGAAAAGCACCCACCATTCATCTTGGCCCTCTTTTTCCGACAATCTTTCACTAACTGCCCCACTTTGCCACAGAAATAACACTTCCTCTTCTCTTTGTTGTCTTTCCCGCCCTTCTTAAAGTCTGTCTTCTTATGCTGTAAACCCTCTTTCTTCCCTTGAGAGCTTTCTGCCTTTATCTCCTTCTTGCCCTTATCCTCTTCGTTCAGCAATGCCATCTACACCAACCTTTCATACGTAGCTCCCATGGGTATATGGGTCATGGCCAAACTGTGTAATGGCTCATTCAATCCTTTGCAAAGCGGAGAGCCTTCTTGTGTGGAGTGTTGACTAGGTCCAGTCCGAACCTAGCCAGCTGAATGAACTGATTAACATACTCTTTGACTGTCATATTCCCTTGCTTAAGAAATATGAATTTTTCCAACTGAAGACTCCTTTCAGCTTCTGAGAGAAATTTAGCCTCAAACCTTGCCCTAAAGTCCTCCCATGTTTCCACTGGTCTTTCTGCATTGGTAACTTCCCACCAGTAGGAAGCCTCGCCTTTAAGTAGCCATACTGCCAGTTGTACATTCTGCCTATCTTCTACCTCAAAGATGACGAATAAGTCCTTGGTTTCCTTTAGCCAATTCCTGGCTGCCACGAAGGATTCGGTTCCATGAAAGTCCTTTCCTCCCATAGCTTTAAAATCTTTACATATCTTAGCAAAAGAATTACCCCGTGGAGGAGGTGGAGGAAGAGGTGCTGCTGCAGCTGGTTGATTTCCTGCAGCTGGGGGAGGATGAACGGTAGGACCTGGCTGAGTGGCCCTTGCTTCTAAGAGTTGTCTGAACCAACCAGGTATTGGTATACCCTCTGGCAAGTTAAGTTCTTCGGACATTCTGAAACAAAAAGGATAGATTCAAAACAAAGGATAAAAGATACTACCTATGGCTTTGGGGGACTATGCCTTTTTAAAATAAAATAATATTTTACCTCTTAAAATGCTTCTTTAAATTTTCTTTTGAAAATAAATTTTCAAATTTTTTTATCTTATCTGGTAAACCTATGCTCTGATACCAAGTGAAACACCCCACCTCAGTTAGGGTCACTCTCAAAGTGAATGCCCTAATTTTGGTGGAGGTTTATAAGTATAAGTCACAGATACACAAGACAGATATAAATACACATATTTTTGAACAGCGGAAAACAACAGCAATTTTTATTTCAACAAAATATGTGTTACACAAACCATGTCATAATTGTCTTACAATACTTCCAAAAACATTACATTTCATAACTGTCTTGATTTCATTATTTAAAGAAGCATAAAAACATAAGTAAACTGTATATGTCCCATAATTGTTGTCCAAAGCCATAGTCCAAAACGAAAGAGATCCAAGCAATACATTCTTTCTCTTCAAGCTGGATGTAAAAACTGGTCAAGCTGCGGTATTCCCTCCCTGTGGACCTGGGGGGGAACGAAAGAAAAGTAGAGTCAGACATAAAGCCTGAGTAAGGCTAGGACTATTCAGTCTATGAATAAAGAATTGGGCATGATAAGTATAAACTGGAAATGGGAAAGCACCATAAACTAAGTTAAGTTATCTAGAGTCGAATATACTATCGTACCCCATATTAATCTCTGCACCCCTATAAACTAGTTCCCAACAGGCACCCTATAATCAGGGTGAAGTGATCCATTTCTAATGATCGGCTCCTACTCGCATAGTTACATGTGTCTTACGGCCCCCGATGTTGTAGTTACCTATGCTGGTCCCACCATGGGGTGTATCAAGTCCCATGGTGGCGGCGCGACACAATTCTAGAATGCACGGGTATATACTGGTGCCTAGTGCCTTATTTTTCTGCGCCAGAGTGTGTGCATGCCCGCACCCCGTTAGAACCTACACTACTGCACCACCGCCGTCGATTTGACCTCTTACAGTCAGCCCAGTAATCGTGCCCCACCCTGCCTAGTTCAGGGTATCCTGATACACCTTGTAGGGTTATTGCTGAAAAGGGTCCCCCCGCTACTAGGTTTTCTATTCCTAGCCAACATGTTAAGTTGGTTAAGTGTTTTGTAAACCTAACCCCCAATCAGTCTATATAGTTTAGCATGTTCCATTTTGATTAAGTATTAATTCAATTTACTTAATCCTATCAATCCTGACTCATCCTTAATTGTCTTATTAAAGCCTTGACCTCCCACATTAGACAGGTATTGTTGTGACTTCCTGTTGCCGGTTGGTTCCGGGCAGTCTTACGTCACAACTCAGTCTAACCTCAGGTCTTTATTGGGCTCAGTGTTTAACCCCCACATTGGATAGGTATTGTTGTGACTACTGGACAGCCGGGCGGTTCCGGGCAGGTTTACATCACAACTCAATCCAACCTCGGGTTAAACACATCATATTTTCTAAATTTACATATTGTTGTCTCTTTTCTTTTTATATGTAAATATTTGCGGCCCATTATTCAAATTCATCTTTATTGGGTAAAATTAATTTATACCACTTAATTGTTTTCAAGGTCGTTGGCATGCGTCAAACATGCCAACACATATATTTATATTTTAACCCAAACGTCATTACCCCCGTTCTATACGTTCGCTACAATATAACATATGTTGGGTTTAGCATTTAAACCCAACTTAGGCACATGAAAAAGGGGAGGCTTAGAACATGGTGTTTATATATTCTAAGCAACATAAAAAGGGGAGTGTGAACGCATGAACTTGCAACATAACGATCTAATTAACATGAATTAGGCACTTGTGAAATTGCATTGTAATAGCATATAATCATGGCATAAACATACCTAAACATGAATCATGGTTTTTAATCTATTCATATAATCATGGCATAAACATACCTAAACATGAATCATGGTTTTTAATCTATTCATGTAAACTTGCAATTGGAATGTAAATCTAACTTAATTATATGTCACATAAAATTATCATATGAGTTTGATAACAACATAGGCCTAAAACATGTTTCCAATTAGGCATAACACCAAACGTAATCTAATCATGTTCATAGGATTAACACAAGTTCACAAAGATGCTTGCTTTTTTCACTAATACAAAAGTATGGTTTTACACTTGAATCATGATGCCAATTCCAACATAAATTCATATAAATCATAATATCCAAATGGATCCAACTACACTAAAATTGATCAAAAAAATGTACATCATGTTGGCATAATAGTGAATCATATACTTGCATGAATCCCAAATAAACTACCACAAACATATAGTCGTTAACATAAATCATATAGTTGCAATTACCCAATAGGTGTTGAAATAAACTACCACAAACATATAGTTGTTAACTTTCAACATGAATCACATACTTGCAAATATCCAATAGGCATAACATCGTTATACCACAATATCCCAAATCGATTCGTAATTAGAATCATAGCAACATACAATTATGAATTATTATCACCACAAATTAAGTACAATTCCATTTCTCATTTTACACAAATCAAAACACAATTATTCATTCACATCGGAATAGCACTCTACTTACAACGTATGACGAATCTTAAATTCAGGAATCTGAATTCTGAATTTGGAGATGTTATCCTTTGTTGTAGGCGTTGTTTTGAATTAGTTGTCGTTGCTTTAAGCTTTCGAATTTCCTCCTAATTGTCTCTCAATTTTGATGGCTACTTCTAGTCTTTCCTCAGTAGAATGACGGTCTCATTCTAATTTTTATTTGTATGAATTAGGTGGAGTCTTAGGTCCTTTTTATAGAGTTTGTGAATTGATTAGAACCGTCGATGGAGCTTGGATTAATATTAGCCGTTCGTTTGAAGGAGAGACCAATCAGGAGCTGACACCTAGCCCTAGTGACAAGGCAAGGCTCAGAAATTCGGCCAAGCACAGACCAGCCGGGGGGGCAGGGTTTGACATGGCTCAAGGGCCAGGTCGACTCCCCAGACGACCCCCGTGTCGACTTGGTAGTCGACCTGGGTTACCCAGGTCGACTACCCAGTCGACCTGGGTAGCCCCAGGTCGACTACCCAGTCGACCTGGGTGCCTTGGGCGGGAAAATTCCCGCCCTGGCCAATCTGGCCCGATTTTTGAAATTTGAATTGGTTTTCTGAGCTGTTTGAATTTTAAACTGAATTCTGAAACTTCCGGAGGCCATATCTTCTTCATACGGAGTCCGTTTTACGCAAACTCAGACTCTATCCCAAGAAGAATTCCAAGACGAACGCAATGGCGTATCCCGTTTCCCTTAATTCTTTGATTTGAAATTAGTTATACTTTAATTTGTAAATTTCACTATTATAGAATACACGGGGTGTTACAGATTTCTTGTGACTTAAAAGGAGTCCATCATGCTTAGTTTCCTAGAATCACATATATATTGGTTGGGTTGAGAATTTCTTTGGGTGTCAGTCTGATGTTGATTTCGGTCTTCGGGGCTGGTGCTTAGGAGTTCTTCTCCTAATCAGTATATATGTGACGTAGATTTCTAGTTTTGACATTGCCTAATGGGCACAAGTTTTTTACTTGCTTCTATCGTTCGACTATACCTTTAGGTAGGAACAATTAGGTGTAAACTTGTGTTTGAGACATGTTATGGTTGATGGTCGCAAGTGGTTGCTCTTGATTGCATAACACACATTAGGCACTAGATCGGCTCAGACATATTTTCATATTGCATATGCATGAGTGTTTGTACTTGTTTATGGATGAAACTGAATGCGTTATCATGTGAATGTTGCATATGGATGGATGTTTGTGCACACATATAGTGTTTATGTGACTAGGACTATTTGCATGCATGTTGGATTCATGGCACTAAATATATTTTGCATTTAGAAGATCAATCAGGCCTGATCATTTGCATTAGATGAGGAACATATACACACACTTCTTGCATATGTTCATACAGCATTAGAAATCACTTAAGGACAATGAATGCATGTGATCGATGATTGAGTGATGGATGATTGGATGGTAGGACACATTCTTCTTAACCTGAAGATTTCGAGGACGAAATCCTTTAAGGAGGAGAGAATGTAACAACCTGAATCTTAATAACATGTTGAAACTAGAAATAAAGGTATAATTAATTTTTAAATTGAGAATCATGGGAAACGGGTTGCTCCATTGCGTTCGTCTCGGAATTCTGCATGAAATCAAGTCCGAGTTTTCGAAAATCAGAGTCCGTATGACCGAGTTATGATCTCTAGAAGTTTCACGAATTTTCAGAGTCAAAAACAGCTCAGAAATTCGAATTCAAGTTCGAATTCAAAACCCAGAAGCGGGCTGGGCGGGAAAATTCCCGTCCAGAGCCCAGGTCGACTTAGGGGTCGACCTGGCCATAGGGTCGACCTGGGGGTCGACCTCCCTGGTCGGCCTGGGTGCCACTGGTTGGCTGGGTGGGTCTGTTTGCGGGCCTGTGACGTTTTTTAATGGTTCAGATTGATTCTAGGGTTTATCTAAGGGCCTAAACTAGTTCCTACACCTATAAAAACACCCTAAGTCCTAACCTAACTCACAACAAATCATTCTTACACTGTTATGCTGTTGAACTCCCTCTTGAACCCTGGTCGCCGCCTCCTAATCAAAGTACAAGCATTCAAACTCAAATCAATTCAAAGAACAAAGCTTCAACAATGGTTCAAACAATAAATCAACACTACTACAACGTTCTACGACAATTTCAGTTCTTAAATTCGTTAGCCATGCCCTGTAAGTTCTAGTTATTTTCAGATTAAAATAATCAAGCTTAATATGGACATGTGATAAAGTGAAATTGGACTTTTGATTCAAGTTTATTCTTGTTTCTTCTTGGATCTTGATTTTGGGAACTTCTCTATCTTTATTCTCATGACAGGTCTATGGTCTATTCAGCTTTTTGTAAATTAATTCTCTTGGTTCATGTTGATAATATTATCAAGATCTATTCTTTATGCCTGAGATGATGTTTTTATGTCGTTTTCTCTCTGATCTTGTTTTATTGAAACTTCTACCTTCCTATATTTAATTTCCTTTGATGAACCTAGGTCAATTTCGGACCAAGGCCTAAACTACGATATACGTGCGATGGTATACGGGGGAAATATTGGAATATTGCCTAGTGGAAAATATGTGTTTGGTAGAATTGAAGGCATAATATGAAAATTTGATGTTTGGGGATAGTTCACCATTAACATGAAACGGGGAAATTTTGTGTATTGTCATTATAACAGTTATAGCGCGATTGGAATTGATTTATGTAAATTGAGCATAGCTTTGTAAACATGTAAATCATGAATCTTGACATATGCAAAACGGCATGAATTGAACATACGTAAATTTAATCACGAGTTTGGGCCTATGTAAATTAAATTAAAAGATTGGGCTTATGTTAATCGGGCATAAGTAGAATTGGGAATTTGAACATGAAAGCGATGGTAAACTTGATAATTGGCATAATTATGCATTATGAACTTAGGTAACTAGCATGTATTGTAATAAAGAGATTATAGTTTGGGATAACTACATCATGAATCATGATTTGGGTTTATTTGGGCATGAAACTTGATACATGTAATTTTTGGCTAGAACTGGATATGGGAAAATGGCATAAACTTGGCATACATGTAAATAGGTAAGAATTGGACATGTGTAACTGACTAGAAATGGGTACATATATAAATTGGCATGTAAATTGGAACTTTGGCATATGTTTATTAATATGTAAAGTTGGGAATTTTGATCTATACGACACATATGTAATTAACAATCTAACGGATGCCTTTGACATGAGGGTAGACTTGAGTTGTGGTGTAATTCCGCCCGGAACCGCCCGGCATATCCAGTGACCGCAACAAAAATAGTCTAATGTGAGAGGTCGTAGGCAAAGATTAGGCTGTGATGGTGCCTAACACGAGGTTAGACTGAGTTGTGGTATAATTCTGCCCGGAACCACGCGGCATATCCAGTGACCGCAACAATATGTCTAATGTGAGAGGTTAGCGCATTGAATGCTTGAACCCGAGGTTGAAATGGGTTTGCGGTGTAATTCTGCCCGGAACTGCCCGACATATCCAGTGACCGCAAATAAGTCCAATGTAAGAGGTTAATGCATTACTAAATAATAAATGCTAATGAAACATGTTAAGTAGGGTAAGGTTAAGTAATATGACTAGACTAATGACACTTAACCAATATAACATGTTAATTAGGCAAGTGGGTAGGGTTAAGTTAAGAACACCTAACCGTTATAACATGACTAGTGGATGGGTTGAGTCAACTTGAATGGGTTGATAACACTCAACCAATAAAACATGACGCGTGGTAGGGTTAAGCAAATACAAGAGAGTAACACTTAACCGCCATAACATGATAAGTGGGTGGTTTGAGTTAGCATACGCTTAACCAATATAACATAACGCGTGGCAGGGATAAGTCAACTCGAACATATAGATAATACTTAACCAACTTAGCATGATACGTGGGCGGGTTAAGTCATGAACTGCTTGAAAAACACTTAACCAATTTGATATGCTAAGATAGTGGGGTTAAGTTATGAATCACTAGATAACACTTAACCAACTTGATATGATACGTGGGCGGGTTAAGCCATGAATTACTTGAAAACACTTAACCAATGCAATCTGACGAATGGGAGGGTTAAGTAAAATGGGTTGGCGATGCTTAACCAATATGACATGGTGTGTGGTAGGGTTAAGTTAACTAAAACACTTAACCAATCCAACATGTTAATTAAACTGATGGGTGGGGTTAGGTTAATACAGACACTTAACAACTTAACATGTTTGACTAGAAAACCCTAGTAACGGGGACCCATTTCAGCAGTAACCCAATTAGGTATCATGGTACTCTGAAACTAGGCAGGGTGAAGCACGATTACTGGGCTGATTGTAAGCGGTCAAAAGCGACGGCGGTTGGGCAACAGTGTGGGTTCTAACGGAGTGCGGATGTGCACACACTTCGGAGCAGAAAAACAGGGCACTGGGCACCAGTAGTATAACCTATGCATTCTAGAATGGCGTTGGGCCGCCACCATGGTACTGGATACACCCCATGGTGGGACCAGCATAGGTGCCTATAATCATATGGGGGCCGTATGACACAGGAAGAAAACGTTGCGAGTAAGAGCCGATCAATTAAGATAGGTACGGTGGGGACATGAAACTGTTAGTATGAGGTAGAACCCTCATCGTGGGATATGTACCTATAAAACTATCATGTGGGTTATGGGGGATCACTTATCTTGTAATTATAACTAAGTAAACTAGTTGGAACGCTAGTTAGGTGGTGCAGAGCAAATAGATATCATAGGAATATTTTAATGGTGAAGCAGAGAAATCTTGCGATGCTTGATAGAAATCTTGCGAAATTATACTTAGTTCATCTTGAATGGGAACCTTACAATGTTATACATGACAAAAATCATATGATGTCTTGGTTATCGCGCCTGTAGCTTATCTTGTCATCATGCTTATGTTTACTTTCAGTTTATTCATGACATGCTATCTTGCCTGTTTTTATGCTGAAAGTCACTAGGACTTACTCAGTCTTTATGGCTGACTCGGTTTGTTTCACCTCTTTTTATTCTGTTCCCCCCCTCCCCCCCCAGGTTCACAGGGTGGGAATACAACTTAGTTCGGATCTTACCAAGCTCCAAGGCTCTTTCATGTACGCCTTGGATGTGACGAAAAGGAATTTCGCTCGGTCCGAACCAGTCGCTAAACCGATCCAGGCCGTTCGAAACGCCCTATCGTTTGAGAACAAGACAAAACAGAATACATACAAAAGAACGTTTCATTGTATATGTACAACAATGCATCAGAATACAAGAATATACAGAGTATAAATAAATATTACACAGAAATATCAGAGATTTAAATTACATTTAAATACATAGCAGCGGAAAATAATACAATACACAACTAGAAGAGATATACGGATACAGAGCTTTCCGGATACCGTTCCAGCTGTACACCAGGATCCTGTGAATATAAATCTTCAAAACCAAACTACTAGCTGCCCATGTCAAAATAGGGGCACCCAGAGTTTAGGTTAAAACAATAAACTCCAGGTCAGTCATGTGACTGGTGTGAGAACTAAAACAGTTATTTAAAGCTTTACTTTAAAAGAGAGTAATTCAAGAGACCACGCCGTATAACATGGAACGGGTTTCCTCCCAAGAATACCAGTGCATAGAATAAACAGCGCAATGCTTTTTCGAAAAATGAAGCTATTATAAGACCCAAGTCCCATCACACAATGCAACGCAAGCCGGAGGATAGGGTTTTCCCTTATAATAGCCAAACATGCTTGGTACGTTTAAAACAAATCATTTGATACTATAATAAGTGTATAGTGTCGAAACAATTTCAATCATAAATATAAATCATAGACGGCATAGCATCCCATGCTACTATGTCGCCATACTAGGCTCTACAAATAAAGCCGCAATACACGTATTGGAAATTGGATTTCCGTCATGAGTCGAGGCAAGGGGCAAGCTCCTCTCCGCTTCGAGACACTCTAGCAAATGCTCAGGACTACACACTCTGGGCAGCCACTTGGATCGGTTGGGCCGGTCCTCACTTACGTTAGAGGATTGGTTATGCCTGAACACACGTTTCCCGGTCCTTACAGACCTATAATCGAGGCGCCTCATTCCAACAACCACAAAGGTGAAAAGTATATAAATGTCAGGGCTGGTAAGTCACTGACACCACCAAAGCTAGAAAGAAACGTCGTGTTCTCCCAACGACCCGTATCCCGTTTTTAACTCATACCGAGGTGTGAGGCTCGCGAATTCACGTTATACACAAAGCTACGCCAAAAAGGTCGTGCTTTGATCATCAACCACAAGGCTTTGCTTTTCAACAGAAGCCTTGATCATTGCATCTCAGCGTGCCATACAGGCAATTCATGCCATGCGACTGATATCCATCGATATACAACCTCTGAGCTCGTACGTCTCAGAGAAGGGCGTTAAGCAAAAGAATAAATTCTCCGCCGCCAAACAGATGTATATTTAATAGAAATCAATCAACACAGAATAAAATCCAATGTCAGACACACAATCCATTTGCAAGTCCGTTCTGGGTCTGAACGAAACCGGAGGCACTTTCCTCGCATATCCATCCATCTCCAAGTACGTCTGGACGACCACCAACTATTTCCATCCTCTTGGGTGTACTGCCCAATCAGGATCGTCGGTAATTATCCAAACGATGTGAAGACTTCCGGTCTTCGACCACCGTCTTCATCTTCGACTTATCGTCGAATCGGTTATTCAGAATGGGTATAAACCTGGCCTTTCCGAACAACCCGCGTATATTAAAAACAAATGTTACACAAACTCAACATACGCCTCATTCCAATTCAGAATATTCTTTTATTCATAAGATCACATTTTTAGGGAAAGGTTCCCATTAATTTTATCCAAGATAAATTCTTTAAAATTTATCTTTTAATCATCCTTTTGATGTTGTTTCAAACCAAATTATGGTTTTCTGAACTAGTCGAGATTAGCGAACCACACTGAAGTAATTATGTATTTTATTTCCCAATCCCAACCTATTCATCCCATGAAGCAAAACTGGTGATACTCCATATCTAACACCATGGTGTTATCGGTAAAATTAATTACCATTTCACGCTCAAATCTAATTAAAGATTTAACTATCGCTTTGGAGAAAAACTGGCGATACTCCATTCTCGCTCATTTCTAAATTTGATAATTTAGATCATAGATTCACATTTCAAATCTAATTGCAAATTCAATAAAACTCCTTTTACTAGGTTAAAGAACTAGGTGTTATTTAAAACACAGTTCACGACAAACCCAAATCACATTCCATTTGTCATCGGGTTAAAGAACTAGTGTTATTTAAAACACCGTTCATGATAAACCCATTTCAAATCCAATCAAATATATTAGAAATTCCGATTAATTAAAACCCCTTT
This sequence comes from Allium sativum, assembly GCA_030737875.1. Classification (NCBI taxonomy): domain Eukaryota; kingdom Viridiplantae; phylum Streptophyta; class Magnoliopsida; order Asparagales; family Amaryllidaceae; genus Allium; species Allium sativum. The sequence goes on along the minus strand of CM060913.1, from coordinate 7,160,554 downwards.
TTAAATCTAATTAATTTATTTAAAAATAATTGGGTTTTAAATTTAGTTCAAAACTAGTTCATTTCGATAAAAATCTATTTTTATCTTTTCAAATATGGAGTTTTTCCACCCCAATTTTTCTCAAATCATTTCTTATGATTTTACACAAATTATTGATATTTTTAATAATTTTATCAAGGCCCGTACAGTCGATTTCCAACAATGGCCATCGAACTGCACTTATAGCGACCTTTTTCAAATTTGATTTGGACGTATCTCCAAATCCAACTGTTAGATTTTGAATTTCTAATTTACATTAGAAAGCTCTTTTCGATACGAACCCAACGGTTCCGGTTTTAGGAGAATCCGACGGTCGGATCTCCCGTAATGTCCGTTTGAAATAAATGGTCGAAATTCACGAACTGCCGAGCCATTATATTATATATATAATATATATAATATATATATCGTCGATTTTTATTTAAAACGAATTATATAAATAGTTTTAAATTCGTTTCAAAACCAATTTCAAGTTCCATTTCAATCCAAAGCAAAATTGAATTCTTCTTAATGAATTCGTTTTAAAATTCATTTCTATTCAATTCAAATTTGAATTCAATTTGAATTCCTTTTAATTCGCTTTCAATTCAATTTGAATTCGTTTTCAGTTCGATTCAATTTAAAATTGGTTTTCTATTCGATTCAATTCAAATTGGTTTTCTATTCGATTCAATTCAAATTGGTTTTCTATTCAATTCAATTCAAATTGGTTTTCTATTCGATTCAATTCTAATTGGTTTTCTATTCGATTCAATTCTAATTGGTTTTCTATTCGATTCAATTCAAATTGGTTTTCTATTCGATTCAATTCAAATTGGTTTTCTATTCGATTCAATTCAAATTGGTTTTCTATTCGATTCAATTCAAATTGGTTTTCTATTCGATTCAATTCAAATTGGTTTTCTATTCGAATTGGTTTTCTATTCGATTCAATTCAAATTGGTTTTCTATTCGATTCAATTCGTCATATATTCAATTCGAATTCGTTTTCTATTCAATTTGATTCAATTTCATTTCAAAATATGCGATTTCGAAATCACTTTTCGATATTCATTTTAAAATGAATAAAATCGATATAAATATCGTTGACGTCAAAATGACGTCAATCTAATCAACACGGCTTCATATACTTCTATTTTCAAATATTCTATTTCAAATATTTCCTTTTCAAACATTTCTATTTCAAATATTTCGTTTCAAATATTTCTATTTCAAATATTACGTTTTCAAATATTTTTACTTCAAATATTTCTATTATTAAAATATTTCGTTCAACACATGACTAATCTCAACGGATGAGTACAGTCAACACATGAACCTTTATTTTATATTGATAAAGAAGTAAATTTTATTATTAAAATATTCGTTCAACACATGACTAATCTCAACGGATGAGTATAGTCAACACATGAACCTTTATTTTATATTGTTAAAGAAGTAAATTTTATTATTAAAATATTCGTTCAACACATGACTAATCTCAACGGATGAGTACAGTCAACACATGAACCTTTATTTTCTATTGTTCTTTATTTTTCAAATTGGAATGAGGCCCAATCAATCACCATATAATATTAATTATATGGATTTTCATACATCACACGTATATAACAGCATTGAAAAATAATCAACCATCAACCAAAGTGCACTACACTGTATAAGCGTCAAATATAGATGTCTAACGCTTATAACAGCCTGTCAATCAATCGATCGACATATTTAATCAATCAGGATGAGTGAACTTCAAATTTCATCCCAACACCTGTGTGGGGTTTCAAACAATCAAACACGGATTTCATTTGTGCAGTTGGGCGATGTGTAAAATTTATCGTCCCAATCAATGTCCTTCAAATGGGTGTACATAAACAAACCGTCCGGTTTGTAAATGAATATTTTATTTATTCACATTCGCGTTAAAAATTATATTTTTAACGATAAAACATTTTATTTTAACATATGAATTTCTATTCAGTTCATTCCTTAAATAAAATGATATTTTTATTTTTCTAACTTATTTTAGAAAATTTCGGCGGCATAACGGCACGATACTAGAAATGGGACAAGGCCTAGCCTTATCCCCGGTCTAGTGAAGGCCCACGCCTTTCACACATCAATCAAATTCACCAAACAACCAATTCAAATCAAGTCATCAAATTAATTTATGCAACCAAACAAACAAGTCCATGGTCTGTGGACGATTGTGTCGGGTGCTACTAAGCACCGTCTGCATCCTAGTATATATATATAACTAGAAAAGAAATTGAAAGGTGAGAAATTCTCACCGATAGCTATCCCGATTCCACAACTCTTCTAATGTAGAAGTCTTCGTCATCCTCGCCTTTTGTCGCTTTCGTTGCTCGTATTCACTACGTATGTAAAAATCACATTTTTACTTCGCTATTCAATATAGAAAAATCGAATTTTTACTTCGCTATTCAATATATAAAAATCATATTTTTACTTCGATGTTCAATATATAAAAATCATATTTTTACTTCGATGTTCAATATATAAAAATCATATTTTTACTTCGATGTTCAATATATAAAAATCACATTTTTACTTCGATGTTCAATATATAAAAATCACATTTTTACTTCGATGTTCAATATATAAAAATCACATTTTTACTTCGATGTTCAATATATAAAAATCACATTTTTACTTCGATGTTCAATATATAAAAATCACACCCTTTCGTTGCTAAAAATCTCGCCTTTTCATTATCATGACTCTTCTTTACTTTCTATTTTCAAAACAAAGTATATTTTTCTATTTTCAAAACAAAGTATATTTTTCTATTTTCAAAACAAAGTATGTTATATTTTTAAAATATCAATTCTATTGATTTTCTAAAATCAATGTTATTTATGTTTTTCAAAAACAATGGTATTTTATTTTTTTAAAACAATGCATTTCCTATTTTCAAAACATCAATGCTCTTTATATTTTTAAAGACAGTGCTTTTTCCATTTTCAAAAACAGTTCTTTATTTATATTTCAAAAGCCATGCTAATTTTTTATAAAATAAAAACTATGCAAATTCTTATTTAAAGCTTCAGATTTTATAACAAGGTTTTTTTTTCTCGTTAATGACATTTGTTTAAAAAGATAATTAACCAAAATAATATTAAAAACCATTACCATTTCACTGTTAAATGCTTCAGACCGACATCTTCCCCCTTGTCGAAACCTAGGGCACGGATTTTCCACTTCCTCGCTGCGCCTGGAGTTGATCAGAGATGATGACGTGGAGGGCCTTCGCGAGGCGCACCCGCGCCACCCCCACCTGGTCCACTCGACGGCGCCCTGACGTCGTGATTCGTGCTCGACCGGCGAGACTTCGAGCAACAGATTCGAGCTCCCCTTCTATCGAGATGCGATGATTCCCATATGGATTTAGAGCTTAGATCTTCCTCTCTCTTTTTCGTTTATTGATTTGCAGAAATTTCTTGGTGGATCGATCAGAAAATGAAGAGGAAGTATTGGGTGATTTTCGTCGCTGGTTCCTTCCAGAGGCGGGCTATAGCGGTTTGACTTTGAGGGATAAGAGAATAAGGGTTTGACTAAGGATAAGGCTTTATACAATATTATATTTAATATTATTTAATTCAAAAATGATATTTTTACATACGAACCCCATATCGAACCCAATGACTATCTCCCCTAGCTAATTACCCCCATTCCGAACACAATGGGATATGTATCGCAAGATGATTCGATCGTTTCGATCAGTTTTCGTTAGATTTAAAATATAACTCATTATATTGAATTTTAAACGTACATTTCAAATTACCGGGGTCACATACTAACTCTATAAATCCCATAAAAATATTTTCTAGCTTCGTATTGACGATACGGTCCTAACAAAACTAGTTTCGTTGAATTCTGAGACCGTTTGAAAAATGGCCAATTTCCAGTCGATTAAAATCAACTAAAACTGGTCAAACATGTTTTCCTTTGCCACGCTCACATATTGATTCAGAAAATTATGAAATTTGGAATCTAGCAATAATTTGACACTGCGGACTCAACAAAACTGGTTTCGTCGAGATTCGAGGTCATTTGCAAAATGTCCATTTTAAGGGCCTGAATTCCATAGCGACTATTCAGAATTTTCAACTGGACATATCTTTTGATTCCCGCTATGAAATTTCGATTGTTCGGATTCGTTGGAAAGATACTATCAATTAGTTCCTATTGTTTTTGGTTTCACTAAAATCCGGATTGTTTTGCACCCGATACATTCAATTGAAGTTTGAAATCGAATTATCGAACTACCGCGTCATTTTCAATTCTATTTATAATTATATATAAATATTTATATTCTAACGACGACGCGTATATAATATATACGTTCTAAATATATTCAAAAATAAATTTCTCGTCGTTTATATTTAAAATAATTCATTTTAAATGTTCTAACTTCGCTAAAATTGCCAAAATAAAAAATTTAAACTGGCCCAGATTTTCGGGTTGTTACATTGGATTTCTCTTGGCTATGGCTTGCTTTGCTTTATTGGGGAATACTACAGTTTATTTTTATGCTTCTTTGTTTTTAAGCAAGACAGATATTTAAGCTATGTAATTGGGTATTAGAAGTTGACGGGCTTTTATTGTAAACAATTATATTTAATAAGATTTGAAGTACTTCTACTTTACTTTCCACTATTTTATATATGTCTATCTTGTAATATTTCTTTTCCAGTACCCATAATGCTCCATTGATGTTAAGGCATTCCCTTTGTGATTGACCTTAACGGATGTAGGGAGTTACACATTGCCATCAAGCCAGTCACATAATCAACAGAGGGTCTAAAATCAAAATTCGCTACGTACTCCAAGCTTTGCCTTTCTACGAAGAGAGGACTTAAGGTCAGCTTCTTCCTACTCAAGGCGTCTGCCACTACATTGCCCTTGTCAGGAGTATAGGAGATCTCAAAATCATATGAGGCGAGAAACTCCATCCATCTTTGTTGCCTTAGATTTAGGTCTTTCTACGAGAAATGGTACTTCAACGATTTATGGTCAGTATACAACTCAAATTTCTCACCTAGGAGATAATGGCGCCAAGACTTAAGCGCAAAAACTATAGCGGCCAACTCTAGATCGTGGGTCGGGTAGTTTTTCTCATGCACTTTCAACTGCCTTCCACCATAAGCTACTACCTTCCCCTCTTGCATCAAAACAGCGCCTAGTCCCGTACCGCATGCATCTTTGTATACTGTGAACATCTTGCTCCCATCAGGCAACGTCAAAACTGGGGTTGTTGTAAGAGTCCTCTTCAAACGTTAGAAAGCGACTTCGTAATCCAAATCCCAAGTGAAAGTCAGGTTCATCTTCGTCAACCTTGTAAGCGGAGCTGAGATTTTCACAAAGTCTTTAATGAACTTGCGATAAAAGCCTGCTAGCCCAAGAAAACTTCGGACTTTGGTTGCATTCTTTGGAACCTTCCAATCCTGGACTGCAACTACTTTTGCGGGGTCCACAGCTAATCCCTCTTTGGACACCACATGTCCAAGAAATCTTACCATTTCTCTCCAGAAGTGGCACTTGGAGAATTTAGCTTTCAACCGATGTGCACAGAGAGTATCCATGACTTCCCTTAAATGCAGAGCATGCTCTTCCTCATTCTTCGAGAAAATCAAAATGTCGTCTACGAAGACCACCACAAACTTATTTAGGAATTCCCGGAATACCCTACTCATCAAATCGATGAAATAAGCCGGTGCGTTTGTCAAACCGAAAGGCATGACAAGCCATTCGAAGAAATCATCCGGGGTTCTGAACGCGGTCTTATCAATGCTATCTTCAGCCACTCTTAGCTGATGAAACCCGGTAGCTAGATCCAATTAGGAGAAAACTGATGCACCTACAAGCTGATCGAACAAATCGTCTATTCTTGGCAGTGGGTGCCTATTCTTCTTAGTCGGCTTGTTTAGCTCCTTATAATCAACACATAGGCGAAGTGAACCGTCCGCTTTGGTTGCGAACACCTCTGGAGCACCCAATTTAGAAATACTCCGCCTTATAAACCCCTTTACTATCACCTCTTTAACTTGCTTGTTGAGCTCCTTTCTCTCCCTTAGAGCCATGTGTCTAACGGGTAATGAAACTCCCCACCTCCGTTAAGGTCACTCACAAAGGGAATGCCTTAACTTTGGTGGAGGTTTATAGGTAAAAGTCACAGATAAAACACAAGACAGATGTAAACACATATATATATATATAAGCAGCGGAAAACAAACAGACTTTTATTTCATAAATATGTGTTTATACAAAACATTTCCATAATTGTCTCACAATAACTTTCAAAACATTACAACATCATTTCTATCTTGATTATTGAAAAAAGAAGCATAAAATATAATTAAAGCTGCATAAATCCCCATAGAATGTGTCCAAAAGCCATAGCCCATGAAAGAGAGTCCAAACCGTACATCTACTATCTTGAAGCTTGCAAAGAGTCTGACTAAGCTGGGTTGTTTCCTCCCTGTGGACCTGGGGAGGGGAAACGGAAGAAAAGAAGATGAAAGAAAAACAGAGTCAGACATAAAGCCTGGTAAGTCTAGTGACTCTTTAGTATGTGAATAAGATAAAGGGCATGACAGGAATGAACTGGAAATAGGAAAGCATCATAAACTAAGATAAAGTAGTTTAGAACCGAATATACTATCGCACCCCCCATTATATCTCTGCACCTACTTGTACTTGTTCTGACTGGCACCCCATGCTAAGGGTGAAGTGATCCCCTTTCTAAAGATGCACCCCATATGGAGGGTGAAGTGATCCCCTTTCTAAAGATGCACCCCATGCTGAGGGTGAAGTGATCCCCTTTCTAAAGATGCACCCCATGCTGAGGGTGAAGTGATCCCCTTTATAAAGATGCACCCCATGTTGAGGGTGAGGTGATCCCCTTTCTAAAGAAGCACCCCATGCTGAGGGTGAGGTGATCCCCTTTCTAAAGATCGGATCCTATTCGCATAGTCATATGTGTCATACGGCCCCCAGAGATTGTAGATACCTATGATGGTCCCACCATGGAGTGTATCAAGACCTATGGTGGTGGCCAGTCACAATTCTAGAATGCATAGGTTATACTACTGATGCCTAGTGCCCTGTTTGTCTGCTCCGAAGTGTGTGCACGCCCGCACTCCGTTCGAACCCGCACTCCGCCGTCGCTTTGACCACTTACAATAAGCTCAGTAATCGTGCCCCACCCTGCATAGTTTCAAGGTACCATGATACCTAATTGGGTTATTGCTGAAATGGGTCCTCGTTACTAGGGTTTTCTAGTCAAACATGTTAAGTGGTTAAGTGTCTGTATTAACCTAACCCCACCCATCAGTTTAATTAAAATGTTGAATTAGTTAAGTGTTTGAGTTAACTTAACCCTACCATCCTGACTTGTCTGTCCTTAGCCTTTTAAAGCACCGACCACTCACATTAGACAGATATTGTTACGGTTACTGGATGTGCCGGTCGGTTCCGGGCAGGTTTACACCGTAACTCGGTCTAACCTCGGGTCCTTATTGGGCCCAATGCCTTAACCTCCCACATTGGATAGGTATTGTTGTGATTACTGGACAGCTGGGCAGGTCCGGGAAGGTTTACATCACAACTCAATCCAACCTCGGGTTAAGCATACTCGCATTTTCTAAATTTACATATTTGTCTCTTTTATTGGTTATATGTAAATTTGTTAACCATTAAATGTTATGGCCCACTTTCCAAGTTCATCATTTTAGGTATAAGAATTTATACCATTTAAGTGCCACCAATTTTGGCATGTGACAAACATGCCAATTTATATCATGTTTCCTCTAATTACCAATTTTTCCCAATGTTACCCCGTCTAAATATTAGGCTAACAATCTTAGCCTATTTTTTCGTCCGCATGATTTTTGACATATAATATTGGGCTAAAAACATAGCCTAAATTAGCGTACAAAGTTTGCATAAAGGAATCCATTAACATAAACATGACATAGGTGTAAACTTGGCATTTTTGGCATAGTCAATATGAACATCATAGGTGTGAAGTTGCAAGATAGTCAACATGAATATCATAGGTGTGAACTTGCAACGTAGACTAAATCAACATACATATATGTGAACTTGCATTGAAATAGGGATCTAACTAAATAGGTGTCACATGAATTGGCATATGATTTAGACAACATAAGCCTAAACATGTTTAGATCTAGGAATAACATCGAACATCACTAGCATAGGACAAGAATATGACATGTCCATAAAGTATGTATAATTTTATCACATGTGTGTGAACTAGATCAAATCATGTTTACTACTATAACATGAAACTTGTGTTAAAATGGATCTTGGCATGGATCCAATTATGAACTTGCAATTTTTGTATAACCATATGAGCATGTATATGAACTTAGTCATTTAGGCATAGAAGTTCTATTGTACAGCATATAACTTGTCATAATCACCTAAACATATAGGTGTAGAACCAAATAATTTGCATATGAATTTGAATAGATCCAACATCAACTAGATTAATCCACAGACATTCTAATGGATTCAACATCAAGTCAATTATACCACAAACATCCCAATACCATTCAAAACACAATCATTACAACACAAAGATATGAATTAACATCGCCATTATACAATAGCGCAATTCCATTTCCATTTCACATCGAATCAAATCTTAATTTTATTCCCATCGGAAAAATCACTATACTTACAATAAACGACGAACTTGAATTCAGAATTCTGAGTTCTGAATTTGCAATGCTTTCCTTTGGGTAGACAAACGTTGTTTGATTCTTGTTTTTCCTTTAGTTTTGCTCGTCTCTAAGCTTTCTCCAACTGACGGCTACTCTTAGTTTTCTCCCTACAGTATGGAAGCTCTAGTTCTAATTTTTTGTGTGAGTTTAGGTATGAGTCTTAGGTTGTATTTATAGAATTTCAGATTGATTTGAGCCGTCGGATGGTCTTAGGGTTAATCATAACCATTCAGTCAAGATAGGGTGATGAATCAGCCCTAATTGACTCAGCAAGGGGTTAGAAAGGATTCAACAATGAGTCACAGTATGGATCAGATCACACCAGAAAGTTGTGCAGGCTTTCTGCTCGACCTGGGCGCACTTGGGAAGAGCGCTAGTGCAATTTTTGCACTGGCGCACTTCCCAAGTGCGCCAGTGCATTTCTATTTTTTTTTTCTTTCTACTTCTTTCTGGTTTTTCTATCTAACTTCGTTCATCCATATCTCCTTCATACGGAGTCTGATTTACGCAAACTCAGACTCTATCTCAAGCAGAATTCCGAGATGATCGCAACGGCGAAACCTGTTTCCATTAATTCTTTTATTTAGAATTAATTATACTTTAATTTGTGAAACTTAATGTTACAGAATTACAGGGTGTTACATTCTCCCCTTCTTAAAAGGATTTCGCCCCCGAAATCTTCAAGTTAGGAAGAATGTGTCCTATCATCCAATCACCCATCTACTCAACCAACTAACACAGGCGTCCATTGTCCTTAAAAGACTTCTAATGCTTCATGATCACATGCATAGTGTGTGTACATGTCCTTATCTAATGCAAAAATTAGGCGGTCCACTAATTCAGTTGACCTCCTTAATGCGAATCATGTAAGTGTCATGAATCCATTATGTCTGCAAATTTTTTCCTTACTCATAATTCTACATGAGTGCGCAACCATTCATACAAATGCGACATACATATGACAACATATCAAGTTTCAACCACATACAAATATGAATACATATATGCATATGCAATATGAAGTGACTGAGCCGATCTAAAACCCTTGGGTGTGTGTGTATATGCATCCACGAGCAACCACTAGCAATCACTAGCAACCATTTGCAAACATCAACCATAACATGTTTCAAATACATGTTTACATCCATAGGGTTCTACCTAAGGTTCTCAAGATAGGATTGAGAAGATAAGCAAGATAAAACAAAGCATCTAGGAGAAGAAGTTAAAGATGTACCCCCAGAAGGTCCTGCTTGCGGGCCTTGCCCTTGCTTCTTAGGGCAGTTCTTGCTGATATGTCCAGTATTACCACACTGAAAGCATGCTCCCACCTTCATCTTCTTCCTTCTGCAGTCTTTCACCACATGTCCAACAATGCCACAGAAATAACATTTCCTTTTATCACGTGTCTTGTTATTATTGTTGTGGTCCTTTCCTCCTTGACTATTATTCGTCTTCTTGTTCTACGTTTCTTCCGCTCGCTATTTCACGTAGAGGAGGAGGAGGAGTAAAAGCGTCTGTAGCTGGGGAGTAAGGTCCCCAGACATGCTGAAACGAAAAAGGAAAGAAAGATTCAAAACGAAGGATAGAGAGATAGTGTATATGGCTTTGGGGGAATATGCCTTTTTAAAATATCAACACTTTTTCTTGAAAGATGCTTCTTTAAACTTCTCTTTTGAAAATAGTTTCAAAAACTTTTATCTGATCTGGTAAACCTATACTCTGATACCAACTGAAACACCCCACCTCCGTTAAGGTCACTCACAAAGGGAATGCCTTAACTTTGGTGGAGGTTTATAGGTGAAAGTCACAGATAAAACACAAGACAGATGTAAACACATATATATAAGCAGTGGAAAACAAACAGACTTTTATTTCATAAATACGTGTTTATACAAAACATTTCCATAATTGTCTTACAATAACTTTCAAAACATTACAACATCATTTTTGTCTTGATTATTGAATAAAGAAGCATAAAACATAATTAAAGCTACATAAATCCCCATAGAATGTGTCCAAAAGCCATAGCCCATGAAAGAGAGTCCAAACTGTACATCTACTATCTTGAAGCTTGCAAAGAGTCTGACTAAGCTGGGTTGTTTCCTCTCTGTGGACCGGGGGGAAACGGAAGAAAAGAAGATGAAAGAAAAACAGAGTCAGACATAAAGCCTGGTAAGTCTAGTGACTCTTCAGTATGTGAATAAGAAAAAGGGAATGACAAGAATAAACTGGAAATAGGAAAGTATCATAAACTAAGATAAAGTAGTTTAGAACTGAATATACTATCGCACCCCACACTTGTACTTGTTCTGACTAGCACCCCATACTGAGGGTGAAGTGATCCCCTTTCTGAAGATGCACCCCATGCTGAGTGTGAATTGATCCCCTTTCTAAAAATGCACCCCATGCTCAGGGTGAGGTGATCCCCTTTCTAAAGATGCACCCCATGCTGAGGGTGAGGTGATCCCCTTTCTAAAGATGCACCCCATGCTGAGGGTGAAGTGATCCCCATTCTAAAGATGCACCCCATGCTGAGGGTGAGGTGATCCCCTTTCTAAAGATCGGCTCCTACTCGCATAGTCATATGTGTCATACGGCCCCCAGAGATTATAGATACCTATGTTGGTCCCACCATAGGGTGTATCAAGACCCATGGTGGAGGCCTGTCACGATTCTAGAATGCATAGGTTATACTACTGATGCCTAGTGCCCTGTTTGTCTGCTCCAAAGTGTGTGCACGCCCGCTGTAACAACCCGGAATTTTGGAACTAATTTAAAAAAATTATTTTAAGGAAATTTTGACAGAAAATGCATCAGAATTTAAAAATTCCAAAAAAAAAAAGAGAGAACTTTTAAATAAAATTACGATGTTATTTATAAATTATTTCTAATTTATTTCTAATAAACAATTATTTGTAATTAGATAAATAATGATTTATTACAATTGAAATTAGTATCAAGTTGTATATATATTTATTTATTTTATTTATTCTTGCATGAGCATTGAATAGGTTGATTTCAAATATTATATAGACTCTAAATAAATTATGATAAAGATGTCATTATGTTATAATATGTGGTATTAGATAAAAATGTCATTATGTTATAATTTTCATTGTTAGATTAAAGAAAAAAAAGGTTATCTTTAATACTTTCCTTGTCTATCAAAAGTGTGACAAACATTAATTAATAAATTTTAAAATGTGGATGGCTGCATTTGTTTTCAATGACCTTCCCTCTTCATTTGTTTCCTTAATTATATTAAAGTTTTTTTTTACATTCTATTAATTTCCTTCCCTACATTCTATTTACATGTATCTTATTTTGTATTCTCATTTCTTAAATCTCCTTTCTCCATTTTGTTAAATATATGTGTTCTCTTATTTTTATATTATGTTGTTTATATTCTGAAGCAAACAAAATAAAATAATACCGTAAACTCTTAATTTTATCAATGTAATAACTCATGATATTTAATACTATATGTTTTGAAATTTGAAAAGTTGCAAATTACTTTCTAACAATCAGCATTAAATAGTAATCTAGCATTCATTTTTTCCTGTTTATTCTCTCTCTCCCATTGTTATTTACTTTTGAATGGTAAATAAATATTACCCCATCATGTCTAGTCAGTGAATTTATTTCATTTGTAACCTGCTACATATGTAGCGACACACGTGAGGGATAAAATAAAATATATAACCAAATAAAAATATATGTATATATATTTTCGCTCCACTATATAACATCTTAAACTTATCTAAACCTATTCCTAATCACAAAACAACGGCAACCCCTTTCTCTTCTTTTTTTTTCCTAAACATAATTGCAAGCTTCTAAATTCAAAAAAGGAAAAAAAAACAATTCAAGGAAAAATCTATAAATTGCAAAGCTGAGTTCTTTGAACTCATATGAGTATGAGCTTCGATTGGTATGAGTTTGAAGCGATTCGGAGCCGAAAAGTGTCGGGAGGAAGAAGAGGAGACATTGGACTCATGGCATCATACACGGCATTCTAGAAGTGAGCAGGGTAATTTAGATCGATCGATAATTTCTGAGGAATTCCAAATCACGGTGAGATTTCTATTCTTATTAAATAATTAAAATTTAATTATTCTCTAGTTATTTGAAATTGATGTATGTATATAATCAAATCAGATCTGTGATTCGCGATTGAAATTTGTTGATTGTTGTTGTGGTTGAATATGATGCTCTTCTTTGTTTATCTAAATCTGTGATGAATATTTATTCGCTAGGATCTATAGTTTGTCTAGACTTTGATTTGAAATAGAAATCATATTTTTATGATTGGGTCTAGGAATATATGTTTTTATAATAAAGTTGGTATCTTTTATATAGATTCATGTTTATGGTTCGTGTTTATAAGAAAGATAAAAACCTTTATTTTAATACATGAACTATTGAATTAAATGGTGTGTATTCATGTCTTGTCAAAATTTGTGTATACAATATAAAAAAAAATATTTTTATTGCATACATAAAAATAAAATATTCATGATTGTCAAAATCTATTCGTACAATAAAAACATTTTCTTATTGTATATATATGAGAATAAGAAAAATGTTAAGGTTTTCGAAAGGAGAGTTTATACAACAAAAATCACATTTATGTTGCATTAAAAATTGACAAAATAGATATGTCATTTATGTTGTATTAAAATTGACAAATTAATCATGTCATTTTTATTGAAATTAGAATTGACAAAATAATCATGTCATTTTTGTTGTTCTTAGAATTGACATAACAAGATTATCACTTTATATGTTTTGTAGAGTTAAAATTATCATCTTAGTTAGTAATGTCACATTAGAAATAAAATTGTCATCTTTGTTAGAAATGTTGCATTATTATAAAATTAACATTTTAGTTAAAAATTTTGCATTGGTATAAAATGGACATTTTAATTAAAAGTTTTGCATCAAAATTAAGTTGTCATTTTGATATAAAAAGTTATTATAGATAAAAAGATCATTTATGTTAAAAAGACGTTTATGTTAAATGTGTTACATAAGAATAGAAACCTCATTTATGTTAGAAATGTATATTAGAATAAAAATAGAATTTTTATTATAGAATGTAATGTTAGGTAAAAATATCATTCTATTAGAAATGTTTTGATTAGAATAGAAATGCCCTTTTAGTCGAAATGATTTATTAGACTAATAAAAATATCACCTTGATTAGAAATGATGATCAAATCAAATTGACAATTTTGGTTAAGAAATTGGTTAGACAAACAAACAACATTTTTATATAAATGTCACATTAGTGAAAAAGAACAACATTCTTGTCAAGACTTGATTAGTGAATTTAAATACTCATTTTGGGTTAATATGTTAGTGAGTTAGAAATGAACCTTTTTATTCATTGAAAGGGATTAATTGGAAAATGAACATTTTGATTTATTTAAAAATTGATAAACAAAAATCACTATTTTTATTTGCATTAAAAGTTAATAAACAAAATCACTATTTTTGTTTGAATCAAAAGTTAACAAACAAATTTTCATTTTTGTTTGTGTATTGAAAGTCAACATACAAGATTATCATTTTTATTCATATTAAAAGAATGAAATGAAAGAATATATTTTGTCATTTGAAAATAAAAGACAAGTTTTTAACTTTACTTTGTTTACAAAATAAAACACCAATTTTTACCTTTATTTTGTTTATAAAATAAAAGGCAAGTTTTAATCTTTTATTTTGCTTACAAAATAAAATGCTAATTTTAATCTTTAATTCTGTTTACAAAATAAAATACGAGCTTTACCTTTATTTTTGCGAACATAATAAAATGCATATTTGAAATGTCATTTATGACAATTGGCCTATTAGAATCACCACTTATGATAAAGCTCAAAAGGTCATTTATGTTGAGTTATAATCACCATTTATGTTAGTATTCAAAATGACATTTATGTTGAGTTAAAAATACCACTTATGCTAGGATTCAAAATGTCAACTTTTATGTTTGTTCATATTCAAAATACCCTTTTTGTTTGAACAAAGTAAAAAAATTGTCAAAATCTAAATTAACATTTGTCAATTTAATAAAAAGTTAATCTTTTGTTTACAATTTTTATGTAAACAAAAATGTCTAAATCAAAATTTACATTTGTTAATTATATAAAAGTTTATCTTTTGTTTACGTTTTACGATGTAAACATAAATGATTAAATAGATTTTATATTAAATAGGAAGATGTAAAAATAAGATTTTACATTAAAATAGGAAAATGTACAAAGATGTTAAAAATAGAATTTATGTAAAATAAAAAGGTTATGTTTTGTTTGCATTTTACAATGCGAACAAAGATGTTAAAAATAGAATTTATGCAAAATAAAAAGATTATGTTTTGTTTGCATTTTACAATGCAAAAAAAAATGTTAACAATAGAATTTACAAAAATAAAAGAGTTTATATTTTGTTTGCATTCTCGATGAGAACAAAAGCGTCAAATTAGGATGTTACATTTAATAATAGGTTTTGTTTGTTTGCATTTTTCAATGCGAACAAAATAATAAATAGAAAGAAAAGAAATTAAAGACATTTATTTACACTTAGATAAATAAATAAATAAATAAATAAAGAATGCTTAACCCGAGGTTGGATTGAGTTGTGATGTAAACCTGCCCGGACCTGCCCGGCTGTCCAGTAATCACAACAATACCTATCCAATGTGGGAGGTTAAAGCATATTCATATTTTCTAAATTTACATTTTATATGTAATTTACTACAAATATTTAGGGTAAATAAAACGTAGAAATAGGAAATACATTTATTTACCTTAGATAAATAAAAGATTAAATAAAATTGCATTTTATATGTAATTAAAGCATATGTTTTTACATTGTAAATAAAATTACATTTCTATGTAATAAAGATTATTTACATCTTCTTATGTAAATAAAAGGATTAAAAGGATAATTATGTGAATAGTATTTATTTACATTTTCTTATGTAAATAAAAAGGATTAAAAGAATAATTATGTGAATAGTATTTATTTACATTTTCTTATGTAAATAAAAGGATTAAAAGAATAATTATGTGAATAGGATTTATCTACATTTTCTTATGTAAATAAATAAGATAAAAATAAAAGATACATTTATTTATAATTAGAGTAAATAAATATTGAAAAGGTAAAGGTAAATATTTATTTACAAATAGTGTAAATAAATAAGAATAAGAAATTAAAAACATTTATTTACATTTATGTAAATAAATAAGAAAAAGAGAATTAAATACATTTATTTACATTTAGGTAAATAAATAAGAAAAAGATAAGAATATATTTATTTACATTTAGGTGAATGAATAGGATGAGAAAAAGAGTTTAATTTATTTACATTTTGTTGTAAATAAATTAAAATATAGAAATAGTATAATTTATTTACATTTAGGTAAGTAAAGCAAAATATAGAAATAGTATAATTTATTTTCATTTAGGTAAGTAAAGCAAAATATAGAAATAGTATAATTTATTTACATTTAGGTAAATAAAGCAAATCATAGAAAAAGGATAATTTTTACATTTAGTGTAAATAAAACCAAAAGATAGAATCGTTACATTTATTTACATTTAGAGTAAATAAAACAAATGTTAGAAAAGAATAATTTATTTACATTTAGTGTGAATAAAACAGTGACATTAAAGGTGATATTTTTATCGTCATTTTATATGCGATAAAAAGAATAATTTTTTTTTTATAATTAAAATCGCCAAATGATTTATATTTATATATATATAAATATAAATTATAAACTTAATGACACACGCGCGACAGTTCGTGTATCGACAATCGTAACTTTAAATTGTTATACCGAAAGATCCGACCATCAGATTTTCCCAAAACTGGAACCGTTAGGACCGCTTTGGGAAGATCTTTCCAACGATATAAACTTCATCAAAATCCAACGGTTAGTTTTCGAGATAAGTGTAAATCAAATTTGGTTGAAAACAGCGCCAGGGTCGCCCATTGACCCGAAGCGTCGTTTAAGCTATTTTTATATAAATAAAATAGCGATAAATCGTTATTAAGTATTAATAACGATATGAAATGATTTTAAATTATATATATACTCGAGAATCATTTGAAAAGTCCGAGTTCAATCTCATTTTAAATGATTATACGACGATCTAAGTCGAAGAGTTGAAGACGGTGATTGAAGACCGACGATCTTCACATCGAATGGATGTGTTGCTACTGAGACCCATGAAAGGAGTAGCTACCTTGAAAGGGTTTCAGTGGTGGCCGTTCAGACGTAGTGTTGATTTGTACGGATTTGACTTTCGCTCAGACCCAGAGCATAAGTTTATAAATGGAATGTATGTCTAACGTTGTAGTCCTTTATACTACATTTGTTGATCTCTATTAATATATATCTGTTTGGTGGTTAACACCCTTCTCTGAGACATACGAGCTTAGAGGTTATATATTGGTAGAAATCAATGATATGGTTGGACTGACAATGTGGCATGCCAAGATGCATGGATCAAGGCTTTTGTTGAAAAGCAGGCCTTGTGGTTGATGATCAAAGCATGGCCTGTTTAGGCATAGCTTTGTGTATAACGTGACTTCGCGAGCCTCACACCCCGGTATGAGTCAAAAACGGGATACGGACCGTAGGGAGTGCACACGTTTCTTTCTAGCTAGAGTGATGTCAGGGACCTACCAGCGCTGACATTTTACTTATGTGGATGATGGATTTTGAGGTACCTCGTGTTTTATTGGCCGTTGGTGGTCATACTATAGGTCCAAAGGGACCGGGAAACGTGTGTTCAGGCATAACCAATCCACTGCCCATAGGCGGGGACCGACCCTACCGCATCCAAGGGTTCACTGTGGGGGATCCTGAGGCATTTGCTAGAGTGTCTCGAATCGGAGAGGAGCTTGCCCCTAGCCCCGACTCATGATGGAATCCAAATCTCCAATACGACCTTGCGGTTTTGATTGTAGAACTAGTATCGGCGACATAGTAGGATGGGGTACTATGCCGTCTAGGATTAATACTTATGATTGAAATGTTTTTATTTAAAACATATACACATTAATATCAAATCCGTTTTATACGTATCAAGCATCTTTTGACCATTATAAGGTAAAACCCTATCCTCTGGTGTGCGTTGTATTGTGTGATGGGACCTGGGTCTTATAATGGTTTCATTTTTCCAAAAAGACATTGCATTATTTCTCGATTTACTTTAGTTTATGCACCGACAATCCATTGGAATAAAACCCGTTCCGCATTAGCGGCGTGGTCCTTGGATTTGTCTTATTAGTTAAAATAGTTTAGAATTCTCACACCAGTCCCATGACTGACTCGTAGTTTGTTTCACTTTGCAAACTCGGGTGCCCTCTTTTCCACACGGGAAGTCGAGTAGCTTTTTGCAGATATCTCTCTCTTTAGCAGGATCCTGGATCGAAGCCTAAAGCTGTGTCCAGAGCTTAGAAGTCTTCCGCTGTTTAATGTATTAAATCTGTTGTAATTTATCTTCCGCTGTAGTTTACTTTATTTGTACCCTGATATTCTGTACTCTGATGTAACATCATTGTAATGTAATAAAAATCTGCTGTTATTGTTCTAATGTTTTGTATTCCCAAAGTTAACATATGCGAGTTTTGAACGGTCTTGGTCGATTTAGCGGTCGATTAAGTCCGGGCAAAATCCGTATCGTTACAGTTGGTATCAGAGCTTTGGTTAGCTCAAATCTTTGGGGTACAATTCGTTAGAACTGAACAAAAGACTCATCAGAGATTGGATTAGTAATGTCCAATAAGAATACTCATTAGAGATAGGATCAACAGTATCCTAGAATGAGAAAACTCATTAGAGATGGGGTTAGTAATGCCCTAGAATGCGTTCAGAGTGTTAAGTTTATAATTAACGTATTTTGATTATATATATAATCCTATTTCAGAAAATATGATTTTAAATATATAAAAGTATATACATATATTTGATAAGTTGGCCAACAAATGAAATTAATTAAAGTAAAATTAAAATTTAGTTAGTTAATTAAACAACTTTTAGCCTAGTTCCTTTTCGAGGACGAAAAGATTTTAAGTGGGGGAGATTGTAACAACCCGGAATTTTGGAACTAATTTAAAAAAATTATTTGAAGGAAATTTTGACAGAAAATGCGTCAGAATTTAAAAATTCCAAAAAAAAAGAGAAAGAGAGAACTTTTAAATAAAATTACGATGTTATTTATAAATTATTTCTAATTTATTTCTAATAAACAATTATTTGTAATTAGATAAATAATGATTTATTACAATTGAAATTAGTATCAAGTTGTATATATATTTATTTATTTTATTTATTCTTGCATGAGCATTGAATAGGTTGATTTCAAATATTATATAGACTCTAAATAAATTATGATAAAGATGTCATTACGTTATAATATGTGGTATTAGATAAAAATGTCATTATGTTATACTTTTCATTGTTAGATTAAAGAAAAAAAAGGTTATCTTTAATACTTTCCTTGTCTATCAAAAGTGTGACAAACATTAATTAATAAATTTTAAAATGTGGATGGCTGCATTTGTTTTCAATGACCTTCCCTCTTCATTTGTTTCCTTAATTATATTAAAGTTTTTTTTTACATTCTATTAATTTCCTTCCCTACATTTTATTTACATGTATCTTATTTTGTATTCTCATTTCTTAAATCTCCTTTCTCCATTTTGTTAAATATATGTGTTCTCTTATTTTTATATTATGTTGTTTATATTCTGAAGCAAACAAAATAAAATAATACCGTAAACTTTTAATTCTATCAATGTAATAACTCATGATATTTAATACTATATGTTTTGAAATTTGAAAAGTTGCAAATTACTTTCTAACAATCAGCATTAAATAGTAATCTAGCATTCATTTTTTCCTGTTTATTCTCTCTCTCCCATTGTTATTTAATTTTTAATGGAAAATAAATATTACCCCATCATGTCTAGTCGGTGAATTTATTTCATTTGTAACCTGCTACATATGTAGCGACACACGAGAGGGATAAAATAAAATATATAACCAAATAAAAATATATGTATATATATTTTCGCTCCACTATATAACATCTTAAACTTATCTAAACCTATTCCTAATCACAAAACAACGGCAACCCCTTTCTCTTCTTTTTTTTTTCCTAAACATAATTGCAAGCTTCTAAATTCAAAAAAGGAAAAAAAAAACAATTCAAGGAAAAATCTATAAATTGCAAAGCTGAGTTCTTTGAACTCATATGAGTATGAGCTTCGATTGGTATGAGTTTGAAGCGATTCGGAGCCGAAAAGTGTCGGGAGGAAGAAGAGGAGACATTGGACTCATGGCATCATACACGGCATTCTAGAAGCGAGCAGGGTAATTTAGATCGATCGATAATTTCTGAGGAATTCCAAATCACGGTGAGATTTCTATTCTTATTAAATAATTAAAATTTAATTATTCTCTAGTTATTTGAAATTGATGTATGTATATAATCAAATCAGATCTGTGATTCGCGATTGAAATTTGTTGATTGTTGTTGTGGTTGAATATGATGCTCTTGTTTGTTTATCTAAATATGTGATGAATATTTATTCGCTAGGATCTATAGTTTGTCTAGACTTTGATTTGAAATAGAAATCATATTTTTATGATTGGGTCTAGGAATATATGTTTTTATAATAAAGTTGGTATCTTTTATGTAGATTCATGTTTATGGTTCGTGTTTATAAGAAAGATAAAAACCTTTATTTTAATACATGAACTATTGAATTAAATGGTGTGTATTCATGTCTTGTCAAAATTTGTGTATACAATATAAAAAAAACATATTTTTATTGCATACATAAAAATAAAATATTCATGATTGTCAAAATCTATTCGTACAATAAAAACATGTTCTTATTGTATATATATGAGAATAAGAAAAATGTTAAGGTTTTCGAAAGGAGTGTTTATACAACAAAAATCACATTTATGTTGCATTAAAAATTGACAAAATAGATATGTCATTTATGTTGTATTAAAATTGACAAATTAATCATGTCATTTTTATTGAAATTAGAATTGACAAAATAATCATGTCATTTTTGTTGTTCTTAGAATTGACATAACAAGATTATCACTTTATATGTTTTGTAGAATTAAAATTATCATCTTAGTTAGTAATGTCACATTAGAAACAAAATTGTCATCTTTGTTAGAAATGTTGCATTATTATAAAGTTAACATTTTAGTTAGAAAAATTTGCATTGGTATAAAATGGACATTTTAATTAAAAGTTTTGCATCAAAATTTAGTTGTCATTTTGATATAAAAAGTTATTATAGATAAAAAGATCATTTATGTTAAAAAGACATTTATGTTAAAAGTGTTACATAAGAATAGAAACCTCATTTATGTTAGAAATGTATATTAGAATAAAAATAGCATTTTTATTATAGAATGTAATGTTAGGTAAAAATATCATTCTATTAGAAATGTTTTGATTAGAATAGAAATGCCCTTTTAGTCGAAATGATTTATTAGACTAATAAAAATATCTCCTTGATTAGAAATGATGATTAAATCAAATTGACAATTTTGGTTAAGAAATTGGTTAGACAAACAAACAACATTTTTATATAAACGTCACATTAGTGAAAAAGAACAACATTCTTGTCAAGACTTGATTAGTGAATTTAAATACTCATTTTGGGTTAATATGTTAGTGAGTTAGAAATGAACCTTTTTATTCATTGAAAGGGATTAATTGGAAAATGAACATTTTGATTTATTTAAAAATTGATAAACAAAAATCACTATTTTTATTTGCATTAAAAGTTAATAAACAAAATCACTATTTTTGTTTGAATCAAAAGTTAACAAACAAATTTTCATTTTTGTTTGTGTATTGAAAGTCAACATACAAGATTATCATTTTTATTCATATTAAAAGAATGAAATGAAAGAATATATTTTGTCATTTGAAAATAAAAGACAAGTTTTTAACTTTACTTTGTTTACAAAATAAAACACCAATTTTTACCTTTATTTTGTTTATAAAATAAAAAGCAATTTTTAATCTTTTATTTTGTTTACAAAATAAAATGCTAATTTTAATCTTTAATTCTGTTTACAAAATAAAATACGAGCTTTACCTTTATTTTTGCAAACATAATAAAATGCATATTTGAATTGTCATTTATGACAATTGACCTATTAGAATCACCACTTATGATAAAGCTCAAAAGGTCATTTATGTTGAGTTATAGTCACCATTTATGTTAGTATTCAAAATGACATTTATGTTGAGTTAAAAATACCACTTATGCTAGGATTCAAAATGTCAACTTTTATGTTTGTTCATATTCAAAATACCCTTTTTGTTTGAACAAAGTAAAAAAAAATTGTCAAAATCTAAATTAACATTTGTCAATTTAATAAAAAGTTAATCTTTTGTTTACAATTTTTATGTAAACAAAAATGTCTAAATCAAAATTTACATTTGTTAATTATATAAAAGTTTATCTTTTGTTTACGTTTTACGATGTAAACATAAATGATTAAATAGATTTTATATTAAATAGGAAGATGTAAAAATAAGATTTTACATTAAAATAGGAAAATGTACAAAGATGTTAAAAATAGAATTTATGTAAAATAAAAAGGTTATGTTTTGTTTGCATTTTACAATGCGAACAAAGATGTTAAAAATAGAATTTATGCAAAATAAAAAGATTATGTTTTGTTTGCATTTTACAATGCAAAAAAAAAATGTTAACAATAGAATTTACAAAAAAAAAAGAGTTTATATTTTGTTTGCATTCTCGATGCGAACAAAAGCGTCAAATTAGGATGTTACATTTAATAATAGGTTTTGTTTGTTTGCATTTTTCAATGCGAACAAAATAATAAATAGAAAGAAAAGAAATTAAAGACATTTATTTACACTTAGATAAATAAATAAAGAATGCTTAACCCGAGGTTGGATTGAGTTGTGATGTAAACCTGCCCGGACCCGCCCGGCTGTCCAGTAATCACAACAATACCTATCCAATGTGGGAGGTTAAAGCATATTCATATGTTCTAAATTTACATTTTATATGTAAATTACTACAAATATTTAGGGTAAATAAAACGTAGAAAAAGGGAATACATTTATTTACCTTAGATAAATAAAAGATTAAATAAAATTGCATTTTATATGTAATTAAAGCATATGTTTTTACATTGTAAATAAAATTACATTTCTATGTAATAAAGATTATTTACATCTTCTTATGTAAATAAAAGGATTAAAAGAATAATTATGTGAATAGTATTTATTTACATTTTCTTATGTAAATAAAAAGGATTAAAAGAATAATTATGTGAATAGTATTTATTTACATTTTCTTATGTAAATAAAAGGATTAAAAGAATAATTATGTGAATAGGATTTATCTACATTTTCTTATGTAAATAAATAAGATAAAAATAAAATATACATTTATTTATAATTAGAGTAAATAAATATAGAAAAGGTAAAGGTAAATATTTATTTACAAATAGTGTAAATAAATAAGAATAAGAAATTAAAAACATTTATTTACATTTATGTAAATAAATAAGAAAAAGAGAATTAAATACATTTATTTACATTTAGGTAAATAAATAAGAAAAAGATAAGAATATATTTATTTACATTTAGGTAAATGAATAGGATGAGAAAAAGAGTTTAATTTATTTACATTTTGTTGTAAATAAATTAAAATATAGAAATAGTATAATTTATTTACATTTAGGTAAGTAAAGCAAAATATAGAAATAGTATAATTTATTTACATTTAGGTAAGTAAAGCAAAATATAGAAATAGTATAATTTATTTACATTTAGGTAAATAAAGCAAATCATAGAAAAAGGATAATTTTTACATTTAGTGTAAATAAAACCAAAAGATAGAATCGTTACATTTATTTACATTTAGAGTAAATAAAACAAATGTTAGAAAAGAATAATTTATTTACATTTAGTGTGAATAAAACAGTGACATTAAAGGTGATATTTTTATCGTCATTTTATATGCGATAAAAAGAATAAATTTTTTTTTTATAATTAAAATCGCCAAATGATTTATATTTATATATATATAAATATAAATTATAAACTTAATGACACACGCGCGACAGTTCGCGTATCGACAATCGTAACTTTAAATAGTTATACCGAAAGATCCGACCATCGAATTTTCCCAAAACTGGAACCGTTAGGACCGCTTTGGGAAGATCTTTCCAACGATATAAACTTCATCAAAATCCAACTGTTAGTTTTCGAGATAAGTGTAAATCAAATTTGGTTGAAAACAGCGCCAGGGTCGCCCATTGACCCGAAGCGTCGTTTAAGCTATTTTTATATAAATAAAATAGCGATAAATCGTTATTAAGTATTAATAACGATATGAAATGATTTTAAATTATATATATACTCGAGAATCATTTGAAAAGTCCGAGTTCAATCTCATTTTAAATGATTATACGACGATCTAAGTCGAAGAGTTGAAGACGGTGATTGAAGACCGACGATCTTCACATCGAATGGATGTGTTGCTACTGAGACCCATGAAAGGAGTAGCTACCTTGAAAGGGTTTCAGTGGTGGCCGTTCAGACGTAGTGTTGATTTGTACGGATTTGACTTTCGCTCAGACCTAGAGCATAAGTTTATAAATGGAATGTATGTCTAACGTTGTAGTCCTTTATACTACATTTGTTGATCTCTATTAATATATATTTGTTTGGTGGTTAACACCCTTCTCTGAGACATACGAGCTTAGAGGTTATATATTGGTAGAAATCAATGATATGGTTGGACTGACAATGTGGCATGCCAAGATGCATGGATCAAGGCTTTTGTTGAAAAGCAGGCCTTGTGGTTGATGATCAAAGCATGGCCTGTTTAGGCATAGCTTTGTGTATAACGTGACTTCGCGAGCCTCACACCCCGGTATGAGTCAAAAACGGGATACGGACCGTAGGGAGTGCACATGTTTCTTTCTAGCTAGAGTGATGTCAGGGACCTACCAGCGCTGACATTTTACTTATGTGGATGATGGATTTTGAGGTACCTCGTGTTTTATAGGCCGTTGGTGGTCATACTATAGGTCCAAAGGGACCGGGAAACGTGTGTTTAGGCATAACCAATCCACTGCCCATAGGCGGGGACCGACCCTACCGCATCCAAGGGTTCACTGTGGGGGATCCTGAGGCATTTGCTAGAGTGTCTCGAATCGGAGAGGAGCTTGCCCCTAGCCTCGACTCATGATGGAATCCAAATCTCCAATACGACCTTGCGGTTTTGATTGTAGAACTAGTATCGGCGACATAGTAGGATGGGGTACTATGCCGTCTAGGATTAATACTTATGATTGAAATGTTTTTATTTAAAACATATACACATTAATATCAAATCCGTTTTATACGTATCAAGCATCTTTTGACCATTATAAGGTAAAACCCTATCCTCTGGTGTGCGTTGCATTGTGTGATGGGACCTGGGTCTTATAATGGTTTCATTTTTCCAAAAAGACATTGCATTATTTCTCGATTTACTTTAGTTTATGCACCGACAATCCATTGGAATAAAACCCGTTCCGCATTAGCGGCGTGGTCCTTGGATTTGTCTTATTAGTTAAATTAGTTTAGAATTCTCACACCAGTCCCATGACTGACTCGTAGTTTGTTTCACTTTGCAAACTCGGGTGCCCTCTTTTCCACACGGGCAGTCGAGTAGCTTTTTGCAGATATCTCTCTCTTTAGCAGGATCCTGGATCGAAGCCTAAAGCTGTGTCCAAAGCTTAGAAGTCTTCCGCTGTTTAATGTATTAAATCTGTTGTAATTTATCTTCCGCTGTAGTTTACTTTATTTGTACCCTGATATTCTGTACTCTGATGTAACATTATTGTAATGTAATAAAAGTCTGCTGTTATTGTTCTAATGTTTTGTATTCCCAAAGTTAACGTATGCGAGTTTTGAACGGTCTTGGTCGATTTAGCGGTCGATTAAGTCCGGGCAAAATCAGTATCATTACACCCGCACTCCGTTAGAACCCACACTGTTGCACCAACCGCCGTCGCTTTGACCACTTACAATCAGCTCAGTAATCGTGCCCCACCCTACCTAGTTTCAGGGTACCATGATACCTAATTGGGTTACTGCTGAAATGGGTCTTCGTTACTAGGGTTTTCTAGTCAAACATGTTCAGTGGTTATGTGTCTGTATTAACCTAACGCCACCTATCAGTTTAGTTAACATGTTGAATTAGTTAATTGTTTGAGTTAACTTAACCCTACCATCCTGACTTGTCTGTCCTTAGCCTTTTAAAGCGTCGACCACTCACATTAGACAGATATTGTTACGGTTACTGGATGTGCCGGTTGGTTCCGGGCAGGTTTACACCGTAACTCTGTCTAACCTCGGGTCCTTGTTGGGCACAATGCCTTAACCTCCCACATTGGATAGGTATTATTGTGATTACTGGACAGCCGGGCGGGTCCGGGCAGGTTTACATCACAATTCAATCCAACCTCGGGTTAAGCATACTCATATTTTCTAAATTTACATATTTGTCTCTTTTACTGGTTATATGTAAAGTTGTTAACCATTAAATGTTATGGCCCACTTTCCAAGTTCATCATTTTAGGTATAAGAATTTATACCATTTAAGTGCCACCAATTTTGGCATGTGACAAACATGCCAATTTATGTCAAGTTTCCTCTAATTACCAATTTTTACCAACGTTACCCCGTCTAAATATTAGACTAACAATCTTAGCCTAATTTTTCGTCCGCATGATTTTTGACATATAATATTAGGCTAAAAACTTAGCATAATTTAGCGTACAAAGTTTGCATAAAGGAATCCATTGACATAAATATGACATAGGTGTAAACTTGGTATTTTTGGCATAGTCAATATGAACATCATAGGTGTGAACTTGCAAGATAGTCAACATGAATATCATAGGTGTGAACTTGCAACGAAGACTAAATCAACATGCATATATGTGAACTTGCATTGAAATAGGGATCTAACTAAATAGGTGTCACATTAATTAGCATATGATTTAGACAACATAAGCCTAAACATGTTTAGATCTAGGCATAACATCGAACATCACTAGTATATGACAAGAATATGACATGTCCATAAAGTATGTATAATTTTATCACATGTGTGTGAACTAGATCAAATCATGTTTACTACTATAACATGAAACTTGTATTAAAATGGATCTTGGCATGGATCCAATTATGAACTTGCAACTTTTGTATAACCATATGAGCATGTATATGAACTTAGTCATTTAGGCATAGAAGTTCTATTGTACAGCATATAACTTGTCATAATCACCTAAACATATAGGTGTAGAACCAAATAACTTGCATGTGAATTTGAATAGATCCAACATCAACTAGATTAATCCACAAACATTCTAATGGACTTAACATCAAGTCAATTATACCACAAACATCCCAATACCATTCACAACACAATCATTACAACACATAGATATGAATTAACATCGCCGTTATACAATAGCGCAATTCCATTTCAAATCTTAATTTTATTCCCATCGGAAAAATCACTATACTTACAATAAACGACGAACTTGAATTCTGAGTTCATTTGCAATGCTTTCCTTTGGGTAGACAAACGTTGTTTGATTCTTGTTTTTACTTTAGTTTTGCTCGTCTCTAAGCTTTCTCCAACTGACGGCTACTCTTAGTTTTCTCCCGACAGCATGGCGGCTCTGGTTCTAATTTTTTGTGTGAATTTAGGTTTGAGTCTTAGGTTGTATTTATAGAATTTCAGATTGATTTGAGCCGTCGGATGATCTTAGGGTTAATTATAACGATTCAGTCAAGATAGGGTGATGAGTCAGCCCTAATTGACTCAGTAAGGAGTCAGAAAGGACTTAGTAATGAGTCACAGTATGGATCAGATCACACCAGAAAGCTGTGCAGGCTTACTGCTTGGCCTGGGCGCACTTGGGAAGTGCGCCAGTGCAATTTTTGTACTGGCGCACTTCCCAAGTGCGCCGGTGCATTTCTAATTTTTTTTTTCTTTCTCCTTCTTTCTGGTTTTTCTGTCTAACTTCGTTCGTCCATATCTCCTTCATACGGAGTCCGATTTATGCAAACTCAGACTCTATCTCAAGCAGAATTCCGAGATGATCACAACGGCGAAACCCATTTCCCTTAATTATTTTATTTAGAATTAATTATACTTTAATTTGTGAAACTTAATGTTACAGAATTACGGGGTGTTACAGGTAAAGCAACGGGTTTTGCGTTATCAACAAGATATATGCGGAACTCTATCTCCCGCTTCGGAGGCAAGCCCTCTACTTCCTCAAAAACATCCGAATATTCACGGACCACTCTAATAGACTATAAATTCTCAAAAGACGCATCAAGCGATTCTAGATAACTTAGCATAACATAATTCATGGGATTACAAGAAATTTCGAGAGTGTTACCAAAGCAAGTCATGAGTCTAACCTCTCTCCTTTCAAAATCTAGGACGACACCATTACTGGATAACCAATCCATGCCTAGAATCAACCCATAGCCCGTGAAGCCCAAAACATAAGCATCACATCTAAACTCAATGCTAAGTATAGAAATTTTCAAATCCAAACAAATCATCGACAAATAAGCTGAGCCCCCAATTGGATTTGAAACAACTAAAGGATCCTCTACTATACTGGTGTCTAGGTGCAGTGATTCAACTAAGGTAGTAGATATAAAAGAATGTGATGCGCCAGAATCAAAGAATATGCGAACAGGATGATCAAAAAGATAAACTAAACTTTCAATGGAAATAGTTCTACCTCTTTCTTGTAGCAGTGGGGCTATGAGAGCCTGAACCTGCCCTCTTGCCTTCCCTGGTGCTATGAGAGCCTGAACCTGCCCTCCAGAAGTAGATTCTGCCCTCTGTACTTTCTTCAGGCAGTCCTTAATCAGATGACCTGCTTCGCCATAATGAAAACAGTCAGTCTTCTTTTCCTTCCTACAGTCTTTGCTCAGATGACCTGGTGTCCCACGGTTAAAGCATCTCTTCTTTCCCTTGCCATTATTGATATTACCACCCTTCTTGTTTTGCTGTTGCTGTTGTGGTTTCTTTTGATCCCCTTTCTTCTCGGGTGCCATATTAGCATTGGCGCCCTTCTCCTCTTCATGCATAAGCACCATGTCAACTAGTCTCTTAAAGGTGGGCCCCATAGGTGTGACAACCCGGATTCCAATGGACCGATTTTTTTTTTCAAAAATCCGATCCACCGAAACCCGAGTTGGTTGCTCTGGTATCCTGCAGAAAAAGACAGAGAAAGAAGATATGTCAGAGTTCAGAAAACACCTCACAGCGGAAGGAATAAAATATAATGTTTTTAAAACTAGCTTTACCATAATCACGATACTGCTAAATCAGTATTCCCCAAGCTATAAGTCTCTGTCTAACTTGCGAATGTTATGAGGAGGGGGTCAGAACATAAGTTCTGTGTGAATGAATTTAAACTACACTTCTTGGATAATCCTACATATACCGTTCAATTACATTTTCTCATTTATTAGGTTATTTGTATTATTAGCTCTCAAGGCTTTCACACACACATCGCACCCATCTACTCCCTAGTAGATTAACCTGGTATAATGTATATGTAGCTACCCCCAAACTGAGGTACACCCCATGGTACCTCGCTCGCACGGTCTCCTCCGTAACACCACAGTAATATGTGCAGTCCTTCATCCTATGCCATAGTAATGTACATATCTCTGTATATATATAACAACGCTACATCTACATAGAACCGCTATCGCTGTACTACATAAGTGTATTGACTGCCATCCTCGAACTATTCGATCAAATTTGGTTCCATCATCGAATAATGCCCTCTAGTCAACGATATACCACCCAGAGCAGACATGGTTGTACCTAGACTTTGCCACGTATGTATCATCAATCGTACTCGATGTTTCTACTGCACATAACCTCTGCTTGTGCACCCGAGTTCCGTGGCAGGGCTACACCAGAAAACATGGAACTCGATCGGGAGCTTTTCTATATCTGTACGGGCCCGCCTCTAAGAGTGTCCAATATACAGATATCCCTGGGGTCTGGTTTTTCTATGGTGGCTATGGCCCCACCTCAGCCCCTCCCTCAACTAGTAAAGACCACATGAGCTAAGCGACCACCGATAACAAGCAAACAATCTAAACATCCATGTGGAGTCTCCCTGCACCCGTCCCTTGATAGCAAAGGTTAACAATCTCTAGGGGTTAGCTCTTGTCTTTTCGCATTTCTTAGGCTGCTAGTGGCAGGCGTCCGACGATCTTGCTATCGGTTGTTCTTGACCCTCCACCGGCGCCTGAGGCAACCGTCGAACCACCCTTAATGCCACCGCGTACAGCATTCTGACTGCCCCTACTTGTGCAGTCAAGGCCCACCCACCTGGTAGTTCCGCGCAGACCCAACCTCTGTAATCCTAGCCCGAAGCTAAACCACCACAGAGAACTACCAGGAGCACCTTTTACGTCTCAGGAAGTCGCCTGCCTCCCCTTCCAGTCCGTTGGAGCCGCCAGAATAATGAACGTGCGCTCTCCTTATGCCTTACGACACCGTGATGATCTACCTCATTGGGTTATTCATCCTACAACATACGGACTACTTCAAGCGCCTTAGTTTTATATGTCAGTAGACCCTAAGTCTAACCATTCATTTCGCGCTTGTGCCACCTCGTCTACTTTCTCGTTTAACTTGGTTATTCACATTAGCTTCCTTTTTCGTATTTACCAAGTTACCCTTTCTTATTAATTCAGTTTATACTTAACCCACTTATATCTATTAATAAGCCCACAACATGTTATTTTCCAATTTCATAAATTATTTCCTTTTTGGGTTACAACAACATGTTGTACTTAATTCATAGTTAAGTATGCCTTATCTCACATATATATACTGATTAGGAGAATAACCCTCTAAACACCAGTCCCAAAGACCGAAATCAACATCAGACCGGCACCAAGAGAATTACTCAACCAAACCAACATATATGATTCTACTTTACTTCTTTTCCATTCATATGACTTATATCATCTTTAATTACACATTTCTTCTTTCTCCCCAAGCCACTTAATTTACAATTAAGTACTTCTTTCATATAAGTTAACTCATTTTCCTTTATCGTTTTTTATAACTTATCTTATCCCATAAGTTATACTTTCCACTTGTCCCTAGGACAAGTCTAACCTATTATCCTTCTTCTTATTCAAAATCATTCATAATAGGTTATTTATCATTCCCCATATTCTGTCATTTACTTAACCCTTCTATTTGTTTAGCCCGTTACTTACACTTTTCCCCATCCAATTAATTTATGATACCGTTACGGGTCCCATTTGGTTAAGCATTTATAAATTTTGCTTCACATGTCACCCATGTCCCACTTAACCCCTTTATTATTGTTTCCATGTCTTACACATGCTTTTCTATGGTTAAGTCTACATTAGCCATGTTTTACACCACATTCTTACTACGGTTAAGTCCACATTTACATGTCATATTTTACATGTTACCCACTTAACCATCTAACCATACCCATGTCACCCACATGTCTTATTATGGTTAGTATTCCTTAAATCATTCATTATGCCGTAACGATGTATGACCACCCACATTAATTAACCCTTTGTGGCTGCTGGATGTGTCGGGCGGTTCCGGGCAGACTTACACCACAACTCGAGTCTAACCTCGTGTCATAAGCCGTTACGCTCAAATTCTCGCCTTTGACCTCTCACATTAGACGTCCAATCGTGGAAGCTGGATTTGTCGGGCGGTTCTGGGCAGTCTTACACCACAATTGCATCTAACCTCGTGTCAAAACGTTCATTAATATTCGTATTTCACCCAAACCCCAATTTCAGGTCATGTGTTCCAAGTTCAACATATAATCATGTTTACTGTTATGCCTATTTCAACTTGTCATTAATTACCCTAATTATATATTAATTAGCCAAATTCACATATTATCCAAGTTATCCAATTTTAGGCAAATTCATCAATTCCATGTAATTCATACCCACAAATGCCAATTTCCAATTATACAATATCAATATTTTCCCACTATATTCCCCAACGTTCCTACGTTCATACATATAATCTAATTTACCTTTTAGGCTTTATTTTTCAAGTCACAAATAAATTTCACCAGCCCATGTTATCCAGTTACATGTTGTTAATATTAAATTATACCAATTCCATATCCAATGACAATTATGTCAAACTTACATAAATTCAACATTATAGATTATATTCCTCGACCGCATAAAATAGATTTTGCCCAATATATGCAATAACAATTGTTATGCCACAATCCCCAAAATTACAGATTATATGCAATATCCCCATATTCCAATCGTGCGTACTGTATAATAAGATTTCATCTAGGTTCGAGATAACCTAAATCCAAAAAATAAAAAGAGGAAAGGATAAAAAGGAGAGAACTCAAACGTAGGCACAAATAAAATAATAGATCTTATTAAATTAACATCATATTCATTATGGGGAATGACAAACGATAGAAGTACAATTATACAACAACTGTATTTTAAACCACTCACCTTGACTGGATTGGAGAAATAAATGATTGGTTGTTGAGGTAAAACGTCGATGCAAAAACGTTGAATCGATGTTGATAAATTTTCTCTAATCGATTATTGTTAAAGCTCTAATCTTTGATTTGAATTGTTGATTAACACTTGAAATTTGATTTAGAGGCGGCGGTTAGGTTTAGGAGAGAGTTTGACAGCATGTGGATGTCATAGATAATTTTTATGAAGTTTAGGTTAGGTCTTGCTATGTATATATAGGTGTAGAGAGTGTTTTAGAGCCCTAGGATTGACCTAGAAGCCACCAAAACCGTACAGCACAACAAAATACGTCACAAGCACCAAAACTGCCCAGATCTGGGGTAGGTCGACCCCCTAGGTCGACCTCCTAGGGGGTAGGTCGACCCCCAGGTCGACCTGGCCGTCAGGTCGACCCTCTGGTCGACCTTCCCTGTTCTGGGCGGGAAGTTTCCCGCCCAGCTGCCTGGGTCGAATTTCAAACTGTTTTGAATTTTGTTGAATTTTCTAAAGGCCATAACTCCTTCATACGGAGTCCGATTTACGCAAACTTGGACTCTATTCCAAGAAGAATTTCGAGACGAATGCAATGGTGATGTCCGTTTTACTTAATTCCTGATAATTAAATTAAGTATCTTTATTTTCTCATCTCTTCCGTTACGCACACTGTTATTGAATTAATTTTTCCTTCTCTTCCATGTATTGATTAATTCTCATAGCACATCACCATTATTAACCTATCTATGCATATATATACATTTTTAATTATATTAAAAATGCGAGGTGTTACATTCTCCCACCCTTAAAGAATTTTGTGCCCGAAATTCGATAAGAGTAAAGTAGGTAATCCCTCGCAATATCCATCCATCAAGTGTGCATCCAATTGTTGCAAACACTGTGCACATGTGCAAAGTGAGATACATCATAGTAAAGTATGTATGCCTAATTTGGATCCACCTATATGTATGCAAATTTTAAAAACTCTTTCAAAACATGATGCTCACATCCTAAATATACTTGCAGCTCTATATGAATGCAATGTTTTTGAAAAATCAAAACGTTTTTCATCCAAATTTTCCTACACTCTTATAGAGTAAGAGCATAGTTCATCCAATTGTCGCATCCAAAATCCTACCAACCCTCATTAAATTCGAAATTTAGAAAAATATAATTTTCCAAATTCGATTTCTTATGTTACGAAAAGGTGTAAAATGGAAAAATTCACATCCTCCGTTTTTCTTTTCTAATCTACTTGGATTTTTGTATGACTATTCTATAAAGATTCCCTATTTTCCTGTCCAAGCACAACCACATAAGAAAGCTTTCTTTTCTATTTCATCTTATCTTGGAGTAATTTCATATTTATTCATCCTTTTCTTAAGATTTTCATTTTCTTTTCCCGTCACGTTTTGTTGCTTGATTGATTCAGTTGTTTTCTTGTTAGTTAGGCTAGTCTTCTTCTTAAGTTTATTATTTCAAACAAGATTTTCTGTTTTCAACTCAAATAGTATCCTACACAGCTACAACTATGGGCTAAGAATCTTAGGACTTTGTCACGAGTCCACTCAATAGGATCTATACATTTGCTTGCCCTTCACTACCTAGTAGTCACTACTAGTCCATGCTGTGTATTACTAGCCTATACTTCTCTTTCAAGCAATAATCCTAGACTTATACGGCTTATGCATTCTACAGGAAATTTTCTATTAGTTTAAAATTATCTAATCCCTGACTGTAAATTGGCAAGAAAATAACTCTCTAAGTGTCAACCCCGAAGACCTAAATCAACATCAGATTGATACTCAGAGAATTTCTCATCTCAACTAATTCCCAGTTGGTTCTAATAGCTTTAATTTTATCTCGTTCTTTCTAGGCCTTAATCCTGAACTACTCCATTTATTTTTTAAAGCATGGTTTGGCTTCTTTCTTTGCATTGCATATTTCTTCCAAAAACTAAAAGTGGTAAAACTTTTTTTTTTCTCAAAAACTTGCCTTTGCCAAACCATAAAAACATGCTAATAAATAAAAATGCAAAACAAAATTTTCAAATCACAAAACTGGAGTAGACAAGGACAACAAATGGGTAACATTGTTTATACTTACGATGTTAATCTAACTACATGCTACAAGGTGCAAACATCTACTCTATTCTTAATTCCTACAACTTATTTCATCTACCCAACAAAATTCTTTTTTTTAAACAATAAAAAAAATTATTGTCAACCGAATAGAGATTTTAAAACTTTCTTCTACAAAATGCAACATTTTGTATGCTTTACTTTTTAATCCTTTTATATATTATAATATGAAAACTAGCGAGCTATATATGCTTTATATTATGCACCTTTTAAATGAGAGAATTTTTTTAAAAAAAACAAGAAATCATTGTTTTACACAATATACCCCACTTTACTTTAAAACCCATCATGCACTAAAAACATCAAAATACTTTTAAGATCAAAACTTGAAAAAATACCACAAACTCTTTTACAGATTCAAGTTCTTAAAAGCTTATCATTGGGTTAGACTCAAAGCGGGTCTTCAACTCGACTAGGCTTTCCTAGGCACTTATGCAAATTCAATTCTCTCGACTATATATATTCATAATCCATTTTCTACATCTTAACCTTTTCCAATCTATCGCTTCCGAACCCACTACTCTGAAATAACATTCCAGTTTTAATTCTATGGGATACTTTCTTTCTCAAATACCAATTCATATTGTACACTTTCCAACCAAACCACCTAAGGGTCTCAAAAATTTCTATGTTTATTACTTTAGTGTACAAACTAAATATCCCAACTCTTTCCCTACCCAGTGGGCTACTTCATGGATTTAGGTTTATATATAATATATTTATATTTTAGAAAATACAAATACGTTCACTCAATATCTCCCTAAGATCACTAAACCGAAGCTCTGATACCAGATGTGACAACCTGGATTCCAATGAACCGATTTTTTTTCTTCAAAAATCCAATCCACCGAAACCCGAGTTGGTTGCTCTGGTATCCTGCAAAAAAAGACAGAGAAAGAAGATATGTCAGGGTTCGGAAAACACCTCACAGCGGAAGGAATAAAATATAATATTTTTAAAACGTAGCTTTACCTTAATCACGATACTGCTTAATCAGTATTCCCCAAGCTATAAGTCTCTGTCTAACCTGCGAATGTTATGAGGAGGGGGTCAGAACATAAGTTCTGTGTGAATGAATTTAAACTACACTTCTTGGATAATCCTACATATACCGTTCAATTACATTTTCCCATTTATTAGGTTATCTGTGTTATTAGCTCTCAAGGCTTTCACACACGCGTCGCACCCATCTACTCCCTAGTAGATTAACATAATATAATGTATATGTAGCTACCCCCAAACTGAGGTACACCCCGTGGTACCTCGCTCGCACGGTCTCCTCCGTAACACCATAGTAATATGTGCAGTCCTTCATCCTATGCCATAGTAACGTACATATCTCTGTATATATATAACAACGCTACATCTACATAGAACCGCTATCGCTGTACTACGTAAGCGTACTGACTGCCATCCTCGAACTATTCGATCAAATTTGGTTCCATCATCGAATAATGCCCTCTAGTCTACTATATACCACCCAGAGCAGACATGGTTGTATCTAGACTTTCCTACGTACGTATCATCAATCGTACTCGATGTTTCTACTGCACATAACCTCTACTTGTGCACCCGAGTCCCATGGCAGGGCTACACCAGAAAACACGAAACTCGGTCGGGAGCTTTTCTATATCTGTACGGGCCCGCCTCTAAGAGTGTCCAATGTACAGATATCCCTCGGGTCTGGTTTATCTATGGTGGCTATGGCCTCACCTTAGCCCCTCCCTTAACTAGTAAAGACCGCACGAGCTAAGCGACCACCCCTAACAAGCAAATAATCTAAACATCCATGTGGGGTCTCCCCGCACCCGTCCCTTGATAGCAAAGGTTAACGATCTCTAGGGGTTAGCTCTTATCTTTTCACATTTCTTAGGCTGCTGGTGATAGGCGTCCGACGATCTTGCTATCGGTTGGTCTTGACCCTCCACCTCCACCTGAGGCAACCGCTGAACCACCCTTAATGCCACCGCGTACAACATTCTGACTGCCTCCTACTTGTGCAGTCAAGGCCCACCCACCTGGTACTTCCACGCAGACCCAACCTCTGTAATCCTATCCTGTAACAACCCGGAAATTCTGAGCCAATTTAAAATTTTTATTTTGGCGATTTTAATGAATTTTGAATAATTAAAATGGTTTATTTTAAATAATAATGGCTAAAAATTTATTTTCGACGAAGTTAGAATGTATAAATTTATTTTAATTATAAAACGAGCCTGAAATGGAGCGGTAGTTTGAAAATTCGATTTCTAATTTCAAATGAATATACAGAATCCAATATAAGATAGAATTGGACGAAACAAGAAACATTAGAATCTATTTAACTATATCTTTCTAACGAATGCAAGAAACTGAGATTTCACTTTATAAATGGTAAGTAATGGCTAAATTAAAATTCAGAATAGTCGCTATGGAATTTTATTATATTCTTCCATTATATAATATATGGCCCAAAAAGTCACATTTCGCATACGGATGAATTTGGACTCGAAACCACTTCCATTGAGTTCAAAATGCCGTTTACAACTCCAAAAAGTATAAGCTTCGATATATTTCGAGATCCGGAATAGTGGCAATTGGCTGGGGTTTTCGGTTAGCAATACATAGCCCTTAAAAAGTGAAATTTTGCATATGAGCTCAGAATTCGACGAGATAAATTTTTATGGATTCATAATGACAAATTATTGTTGCGTTCCAAAGGGCGCGTCGAACGGAGTTAGTATGTGGCTATGCGAGCTAAAACAGTTCAGGGTAAAACGGGCAGTCATTTTACAAAGGAACATTATTGATACGATCTCAGAATTTGATTCCGTTTTTTTCTGGATTTGTATCGTCTAATAATGGTTAAATCCAAAAGGGCATGATTTTTGGAGTTAGCGTGTGAGCATGCAAGAAGAAATGGTGCGCCAAAATCGCATTTTTAGAGCTTATCTGAGCATTTTTGAGGATTTTAACGGATGGTCAAACGAACTCAGAATTCGACGAAACTTGTTTTGTTGGACTCGTCTTCACGTCTACTACCTCATGTCTGAAATCCGCAGCAATCGGAGAACATTTGCATTCAGACGATACGCGAGAAACTAGCATATAATCACTTTTCCTCCTTTTCTATTTCATAATTTCACTTCTCTCTTCCTCTTCAAAAAGATCAAAAATGGAGACCTCCTCCCCAAACCTACAGCCGCCGCTCCTCCACCAGCTCCGGCCGCCACCACCTACCTCTGGCCACTCCCTCTCCTCCTCCTCCTCTCTCTCTCTCTCTCTCTTGTTTTGTGAACCCTAGCCTAAGCCACCACCCAAATCCACCACCACCACTGCCACCCACCAGTGCCCTCCCCACCTCCAATCTGGCCCAGCGCAGCCCCTTGGCCACCCAACTCCGGCCGTGGGCCCCTCCTCAAAAATCACATTTTTCACAAATTTCCCGTTTTGCAAATAACACTCTATCACTATTTCGCGAATAACTCGCAAACCATGCATTTTTAGCCAAGACTCCACTAGACCAAAGTCGAAGAGCACACTCTCCTCTTCGATTTGGCTTTATGGAAGTCATATTTTGGATTGCGGAGATATCTGGAAAAGGCGTCCGAAGTCGACGGACATGCTGCTGTTTTTGGCGATTTCCGGCGAATTGGTGCAGTTTTGGAAGAAAGTCCCCTAGACCAAAGTTGTCCGGAATGGCGCGTTTTGGCTGATGTTAAAGTTTGGTGAAGTTTGGAGGCCGTATGCAAGTTCTAGAGCCAAAGAGGCGAATTCGAGTGCGGAGAACGACAAAAGCGAGCGCGACGATAAGGATTTTCTACGTTAGAAGAATCGCGACGAATTGGTTTAGCTTATGGTTGAGAACTTCTCACTTTATTTTATTTTGTAGTTAAAAATATATATTAGGATGCAGACGGTGCTTAGCAGCACCCGACACCCGTCGTCCACAGACCATGGATGAGTTGTTTGTTTGGTTGTGTAATTGGTTAGATTATTTGTTTGAATTTGGTTGTTTGGGTGAAATGGAATTGATTAGATTGGAATGTGTATGGCGCAGGCCATTATTAGACTGGGGATAAAGCTAGGCCTTATCCCGTTTCTAGTATCGTGCCGTTATGCCGTCGAAATTTTCTAAAATAAGTTAGAAAAATAAAAATATCATTTTATTGAATAAATGAACTGAATAGAATATTCATAGGTTGAATAAAATATCCTATCGTTAAAAATATAATTTTTAACGTGTATGTGAATAAAATAAAATATGCATTTACAAATCGAATGATTTGTTTATGTACTTTGATTTGACTGATATTGATTGGGACGATAAATTTTACACGTCGCCCAACTGCACAAATAATATTCAGTGTTTGTGGATTGAAACCCCACACGGGTGTTGGGATGATATTTGACGTACACTAATCCCGATTGTTTAGTTGTATGTCAATCGATAGGTTGACAAACAATTGTGTGGTGCATTCTGGATGATGGTTGATTATTTATCATTGCTATTATATACATGTATTGTATGGAATCCATATAAATAACATTATATGGTAATTGATTGGGTCTCATTCCAATTTAGAAAATAAATTATATTCATGTGTTGAATAAACAAAATAGTCATGTGTTGACAATACTCATGTGTTGAGAATATTCATGTGTTGAAACTATTCATGTGTT
Organism: Allium sativum; assembly: GCA_030737875.1. Taxonomy (NCBI): domain Eukaryota; kingdom Viridiplantae; phylum Streptophyta; class Magnoliopsida; order Asparagales; family Amaryllidaceae; genus Allium; species Allium sativum. The sequence continues at coordinate 7,121,295 of CM060913.1, read as the reverse complement.
GAACGAAATATTTTATACAATAAAATTCACAATTTTATTGTAAGTAAGAATTAGTAAATATTCATGTGTTGAATAAAATATATATTCATGTGTTGAAGAAAATATTCATTTGTTGAATAGAATAACGAAGTTATTGAAGTATATAAAGCCGTGTTGATTAGATATGTGCCATTTTGATACGAACGATATTTATATTGATTATATTCGTTTTTATAATGAATATAGAAAAGGAAGTGATTTCAAAATCTGATATTTTGAAAATATTATCATTTATATATTAATGATATGGAATATTCAATTTTGATTTAAAATTGAATATGAAGTTGAAATCGTTTTTAAAACGAAGTTAAAACGATTTATAAATACGTTTGGATTGAAATCGACGATATATATATATAATATATGTATTATATATATTAAATAGCCTAAATAGAACGCGTCGTGCCATGGTAGTTCGAGAATTTCGACCATTGTTTTCGAATTGACGTTACGAGAGATCCGACCGTCAGATTCTCCTGGCCGGGACCGTTGGGTTCGTATCGAAAAGAGTTTTCCAATGAATATTATAAAGTTGAAATATAACAGTTGGATTTGGAATTATGACCAAATCAAATTTGGAAAAGGTCGCTGTAATTGTAGTTCGACGACCGTTATTGGAAATCGACTGTACGGGCCTTGATAAAATTATTAAAAATACTATAATTTATGTAAAATCATAATATATGAATTGGAAAGAACTAGGATGAAAAATTCCCTATTTGAAAGGATAAAAAAATATTTTTATCGAAATAAACTAGTTATGAACTAGAATTAAAATCCAATATTTTTAAATAAATAAATTGGATTTGAAGTGGTTTTAAAAATGTTAGAATTTCCAGTATACGTATTGGAATGGATTTGAATCGAAATTATCTTTGGAATATTTCGATGTTGGATTTCGTGATTATACAGATATGGTTGTGGAAATTTGAAAGATATATTTATATTGTTATTTCCAATACTATATTTGTTAGTTTCAGAATTTAATATTGAATATAAACCGATATATTTTCCATTTAGAACCTTGTATTTAATATCAAATGGGATTTTGGGTTCGTCATGAATGGTGTCTTAAATAACACTGTTCTTGAACCTAGTTTAGAAAAGAATAAATCTTTTAATTAAAATTTAGTGAAATTGTCCAATTAATTAGTATTTAATTGGAATTGAATTTAAATTGGTTCTTGGGTTTATCGTGAGCGGTGTTTTGATTAACACCTGGTCTTTAACCCGATTAACAATGGGATGTGATTTTGGGTTTATCGTGAACCGTGTTTTAAATGACATCGGTTCTTTAACCCACTTAAAGATTAAAACTAAATGGAGTTTTAATGAATCTTTAATTAGATTGAAATGATCGAGAATGGAGTATCACCGGTTTTGCTCCAAGCGATAGTTAAATCTTTAACTAGATTTGAACATGAAATGGTGATTGATATTTACCAATAACACTGTAGTGTTAAATATGGAGTATTACCAGTTTTGCTCCATGGGATGAATAGGTTGGGATTGGGAAATAAAATAAATAATTACTTCGGTGTGGTTCACTAATCCCGACTAGTTTGGAAAACCTTAACATTGTTCAAAATGATATCCAAAGGAAGATTAAAGAATAAATTTAAAAGAATTTTTCTTTGATAAAATTAATGGCAACCTTTCCCTAAGAATGTGAATATTTGAATAAAAGAATATTCTGAATTGGAATGAGGCGTATGTTGTGTTTGTGTAACACTTGTTTATTATATACACAGGTTATTCGGAAAGGCCGGGTTTTATACCTATTCTGAATAATCGATTCGACGATAAGTCGAAGATGAAGACGGTGGTTGAAGACCAGAGGTCTTCACATCGTTTGGATGATTATTGATGATCTTGATTGGGTTGTACACCCAAAAGGAGGGAATCAGTTGGCGATCGTCCAGACGTACTTGTAGATCGACGGATATGCGAGGAAAGTGCCTCCGGTTTTGTTCAGACCCAGAACAAACTTGTAAATGGACAGTGTGTCTGACATTGGATTTTATTCTTTGTGATTGATTTCTATTAAATATATATTTGTTTGGCGGCGGAGAATTTATTCTCTTGCTTAACGCCCTTCTCTGAGACGTACGAGCTTAGAGGTTATATATCGATAGATATCAATCACATGGCATGAATTGCCTGTGTGGCATGCTAAGTGGCAAATTATCAAGACTTATGTTGAAAAGCAAAGTCTTGTGGTTGATGATCAAAGCACGACCTGAGAGGCATAGCTTTGTGTATGGTGTTAATTCGCGAGCCTCACACCTCGGTATGAGTCAAAAACGGGATAGTGACTGCAAGGAGAGCACGACGTTTCTTTCTAGCTATGGGTGATGTCAGTGACCTACCAGCCCTTACATTTATATACTTTTTACCTGTGTGGTTGTTGGATGCGAGGCGTCTCGGATATAGGTCTGATAGGACCGGGAAACGTGTGTTCTGGAATACTAATCCTCAAAAGTAAGAGAGGACCGGCCCTGAAGATCCAGGATCGCTGTGTGTGGTCCTAAGACATTTGCTAGAGTGTCTCGAACGGAGAGGAGCTTGCCCCTTGCCTCGACTCATGACGAATATCCAATTTCCTATACGTGACATTTCGGTTTTATTTATTGAGCCTAGTATGGAGACATAGTGGGATGGGGCACTTATGCCGTCTATGATTTATACATTATGATTGAAGTTGTTTTCTTCACTTATAGTAATAATAAAATATGAAATTTCACGTACTAAGCATTTTTGGCTATTATAAGGTAAAAACCCTATCACCTGGCATGCGTTGCATTGTGTGATGGGACCTGGGTCTTATAATAGCTTCATTTTCTTTATTTAGCATTGCGCTGTTGTTATATGCACTGGTATTCTTGGGGTAAAAACCCGTTCCTTGTTATACGGCGTGGTCCCTTGATTTACCTAACTTTAAGACCAAATTAATAATTGTTTTAGTTCTCACACCAGTCACATGACTGACCTGGAGTTTATTGTTTTAACCTAAACTCTGGGTGCCCTTATTTTCCGCACGGGCAGCTAGTAGTTGGGTTTTGCAGATTTATATTCACAGGATCCTGGTTTATAGCTGAAGTGATATTCGGAAAGCTCTGTATCCGTGTATTCCTTTCAGTTATGTTTTGTATTATTTTTCCGCTGCAGTAATGTATTTAAATCTTTGAAATTGATCAAATGTGTAATATTTATTCATACTCTGTATATTCTTGTATTCTGATGGAATTGTTGTAATAAATAATGAAATGTTCTTCTGTTTGTGTTCCGATGTGTGTTGTTCTCAAAGCAATCTGTGCTTTCCTTCAAGGGGAAGTTCGGGTCGTTAAAGTTGGTATCAGAGCTCTAGTTTACAGAGCTCGAGAACAAGACACATTAGAACCAAACGAAAGAATTCATCAGAGATTGGATTAGTAATATCAATTGAGAATAACTCATTAGAGATGGGTTCAGTAGTATCCTAGAACAAGTGTGAAGAGTATATTTTTCAAATAAAATTGAAAACAAATTTTGTTTTGCAAATTAAAACCAATTGTACGTATTTGAATATTTATTTTGTATTGAATTTGGACAATCTAGTATATGAAGATTTTGCGTATACGCATCATGAACGTATATTCGAAGTCCCAAATATACTGGATAGATATAGGATCACACTCTAGTCGCCTGGAGATGATATTGATGGTTGATATATCATCATCAGTGTTTATGTTCGAGTTTCGAAAGTGTGATATCTATATATTTCCATTAGACTGGTGTGAGAACCAAAACTAGATACGTTTATTACTGTGATTTGGCATCAAAAACATGATTTTTTGTATATATATCAAAATTATGAATTTGAAACGATATTCCACTAATTGATTGCCGGTTGTGTTGTTTGATTATTGGTTTCATTTATTAAAATTTTGAACCATTTAGCCTAATGGAACCCAATTTAGAACTGAATTGGAAATTTATTGCATTTGCATATATCTACGTGTATATACATTGAACAGGTCTTAGCAAGGAGGCTAAAGCAGAGGAATAAAATTGTTTGTCCGACAAATAGGTACATGTTTATTGTATTTCTTGGGGTTTTGATGATTTTATGAGCCGACTGGCTAGCCGCTTGGCTGTTTCTTTTTTCTTTTTTGGATTGGTGAGGACCCTGGGAGGCTATTAGAAATATCCCGATGCTCCTGGTGCAGGGGAGGTTATGGCGAAATTTTTCAAAAATTTAGGGTGTTAGCCAAATTTTTTGAAAAATCTGAAAAGTTCTTAGAAATTGAAAAGTTGAAGAACTTAAGCCGTAATGGAAATAATGAAAATTGAGTTGATTAGTTAAACAACTTTTAGCTTCGTTCCTTTTCGAGGACGAAAAGATTTTAAGTGGGGGAGAATGTATCAACCCGGAAATTCTGAGCCAATTTAAAAAATTTATTTTGGCGATTTTAATGAATTTTGAATATTTAAAATGGGTTATTTTAAATAATAACGGCTAAAAATTTATTTCGACAAAGCTAGAATGTATAAATTTATTTTAATTATAAAACGAACCTGAAATGGCGCGGTAGTTTGAAAATTCGATTTCTAATTTCAAATGAATATACAGAATCCAATATAAGTTAGAATTGGACGAAACAAGAAACGTTAGAATCTATTTAACTATATCTTTCTAACGAATGCAAGAAACTGAGATTTCACTTTATAAATTGTAAGTAATGGCTAAATTAAAATTCAGAATAGTCGCTATGGAATTTAATTATATTCTTCCATTATATAATATTTGGCCCAAAAAGTCACATTTTGCATACGGATGAATTTGGACTCGAAACCACTTCCATTGAGTTCAAAATGTCGTTTACAACTCCAATAAGTAAAAGCTTCGATATATTCCGAAATCCGGAATAGTGGCAATTGGCTGGGGTTTTCGGTTAGCAATACATAGCTCTTAAAAAGTGAAATTTTGCATATGAGCTCAGAATTCGACGAGATAAATTTTTCTGGATTCATAATGACAAATCATTGTTGAGTTCCAAAGGGCGCGTCGAACGGAGTTAGTACGTGGTCGTGCGAGCTAAAATAGTTCAGGGTAAAACGGGCAATCATTTTACAAAGGAACATTATTGATACGATCTCAGAATTCGATTCCATTTTTTTTTTTTTTTTGATTCGTATCGTCTAATAATGGTTAAATCCCAAAGGGCATGATTTTTGGAGTTAGCGTGTGAGCGTGCAAGAAGAAATGGTGCGCCAAAATCGCATTTTTAGAGCTTATCTGAGCATTTTTGAGAATTTTAACGGACGGTCAAACGAACTCTGAATTCGACGAAACTTGTTTCGTTGGACTCATCTTCACGTCTACTACCTCGTGTCCGAAATCCACGGCAATCGGAGATCATTTTCATTCGGACGACACGCGAGAAACTAGCATATAATCACTTTTTCTCCTTTTGTATTTCATAATTTCACTTCTCTCTTCCTCTTCAAAAAGATCAAAAATGGAGACCTCCTCCCCAAACCCGCTGCCGCCCCTCCTCCACCAGCCACCACCAGCTCCGGCCGCCCCCACCTACCTCCGGCCACTCCCTCTCCTCCTCCTCTCTCTCTCTCTCTCTCTCTTGTTTTGTGAACCCTAGCCTAAGCCACCACCCAAATCCCCACCATGGGCCCCACCACCACCGCCGCCACCCACCAGCGCCCTCCCCACCTCCAATCAGGCGCAGCGCCGCCCCCTGGCCACCCAACTCCGGCCGTGGACCCCTCCTCCTCAAAAATCACATTTTTCACAAATTTCCCGTTTTGCAAATAACACTCTATCACAATTTCGCGAATAACTCGCAAACCGTGCATTTTTAGCCAAGACTCCACTAGGCCAAAGTCAAAGAGCACTCTCTCCTCTTCAATTTGGCTATATGGAAGTCATATTTTGGACTGCGGAGCTGTCTGGAAAACGCGTCCGTAGTCGACGGACCTGCTGCTTTTTTGGCGATTTCCGGCGAATTGGTGTTGTTTTGGAAGAAAGTCCCCTAGATCAAAATTGTCCGGAATAGTACGTTTAGGCTAGTGATAAAGTTTGGTGAAGTTTGGAGGTCGTATGCAAGTTCTAGAGCCAAAGAGGCAAATTCGAGTGCGGAGAATGACAAAAGCGAGCACGGCGACAAGGATTTTCTACATTAGAAGAATCGCGACGAATTGGTTTAGCTTATGGGTGAGAACTTCTCACTTTATTTTATTTTGTAGTTAAAAATATATACTAGGATGCAGACGGTGCTTAGCAGCACCCGACACCCATCGTCCATAGACCATGGACGAGTTGTTTGTTTGGTTGTGTAATTGGTTAGATTTTTTGTTTGAATTTGGTTGTTTGGGTGAAATGGAATTGATTAGATTGGAATGTGTATGGAGCAGGCCATTATTAAACTGGGGATAAGGCTAGGCCTTATCCCATTTCTAGTATCGTGCCATTATGCCGCCGAAATTTTCTAAAATAAGTTAGAAAAATAAAAATATCATTTTATTGAATAAATGAACTGAATAGAATATTCATAGGTTGAATAAAATATCCTATCGCTAAAAATATAATTTTTAATGTGCATGTGAATAAAATAAAATATTCATTTACAAATTGAACGATTTGTTTATGTACACTGATTTGACTGATATTGATTGGGACGATAAATTTTACACGTCGCCCAACTGCACAAATAATATTCAGTGCTTGTGGATTGAAACCCCACACGGGTGTTGGGATGATACTTGACGTGCACTAATCCCGATTGTTTAGTTGTATGTCAATCGATAGGTTGATAGACAGTTGTGTGGCGCACTCTGGATGATGGTTGATTATTTGTCATTGCTATTATATACATGTGTTGTATGGAATCCATATAAATAACATTATATGGTAATTGATTGGGTCTCATTCCAATTTAGAAAATAAATTATATTCATGTGTTGAATAAACAAAATAGTCATGTGTTGACAATACTCATGTGTTGAGAATATTCATGTGTTGAAACTATTCATATGTTGAACGAAATATTTTATACAATAAAATTCACAATTTTATTGTAAGTAAGAATTAATAAATATTCATGTGTTGAATAAAATATATATTCATGTGTTGAATAGAATAACGAAGTTATTGAAGTATATAAAGTCGTGTTGATTAGATATGCGCCATTTTGACGCGAACGATATTTAAATCGATTATATTCGTTTTTATAACGAATATAGAAAAGGAAGTGATTTCAAAATCTGATATTTTGAAAATATTATCATTTATATATTAATGATATGGAATACTCAATTTTGATTTAAAATTGAATATGAAGTTGAAATCGTTTTTAAAACGAAGTTAAAACGATTTATAAAATACGTTTGAATTGAAATCGATGATATATATATATATATATTATATATATTAAATGGCCTGAATAGAATGCGCCGCGCCGTGGCAGTTCGCAAATTTCGACCATTGTCTTCGAATTGAGGTTACGGGAGATCCGACGGTCGGATTCTCCTAAAACCAGGACCGCTGGGTTTGTATCGAAAAGAGTTTTCCAATGAATATTAGAAAGTTGAAATCTAACGGCTGAATTTGAAATTATGTCCAAATCAAATTTGTAAATGGTCGCTGTAATTGTAGTTCGACGAACGTTATTGGAAACCGACTGTACGGGCCTTGATAAAATTATTAAAAATATCTATAATTTGTGTAAAATCATAATATATGAATTGTAAAGAACTGGGCTGAAAAATTCCCTATTTGAAAGGATAAAAATATATTTTCATCGAAATAAACTAGTTATGAACTAGAATTAAAATCCAATATTTTTAAATAAATAAATTGGATTTGAAGTGGTTTTAAAAATATCAGAATTTCCAATATACGTATTGGAATGGATTTGAATCGAAATTCGTGATTATACAAATATGGTTGTGGAAATTTGAAAGGTATATTTATATCGTTATTTCCAATACGATATTTGTTGGTTTCAGAATTTGATATTGAATATAAGCCGATATATTTTCTATTCAGAACCTTGTATTTAATATCAAATGGGATTTTGGGTTCGTCGTGAATGGTGTCTTAAATAACACTGTTCTTAAACCCAGTTTAGAAAAGAATAAATCTTTTAATTAAGATTTAGTGAAATTGTCCGGTTAATTACTATGTAATTGGAATTGAATTTATATTGGTTTTTGGGTTTATCGTGAGCGGTGTTTTGAATAACACCTGTTCTTTAACCCGATTAACAATGGGATGTGATTTTGGGTTTATCGTGATCCCTGTTTTAAATGACATCGGTTCTTTAACCCAGTTAAAGATTAAAACTAAGTGGAGTTTTAATGAATTTTTAATTAGATTGAAATGATCGAGAATGGAGTATCACCAGTTTCTCTCCAAGCGATGGTTAAATCTTTAACTAGATTTGAACGTGAAATGGTGATTAATATTTATCAATAACACCGTGGTGTTAAATATGGAGTATTACCAGCTTTGCTCCATGGGATGAATAGGTTGGGATTGGGAAATAAAATAAATAATTACTTCGGTGTGGTTCGCTAATCCCGACTAGTTTGGAAAACCTTAACATGGTTTGAAATGATATCCAAAGGAAGATTAAAGAATAAATTTAAAAGAATTTTTCTTTGATAAAATTAATGGGAACCTTTCCCTAAGAATGTGAATATTTGAATAAAAGAATATTCTAAATTGGAATGAGGCGTATGTTGTGTTTTGTGTAACACTTGTTTATTATATATGCGGGTTATTCGGAAAGGCCGGGTTTTATACCCATTCTAAATAATCGATTCGACGATAAGTCGAAGTTGAAGACGGTGGTTGAAGACCGGAGGTCTTCACATCGTTTGGATGATTATTGATGATCTTTATTGGGCTGTACACCCAAGAGGAGGGAATCAGTTGGTGATCGTCCAGACGTACTTGGAGATCGACGGATATGCGAGGAAAGCGCCTCCGGTTTCGTTCAGACCCAGAACGAACTTGTAAATGGACAGTGTGTTTGACATTGGATTTTATTCTGTGTGATTGATTTCTATTAAATATATATCTGTTTGGCGGCGGAGATTTATTCTCTTGCTTAACACCCTTCTCTAAGACGTACGAGCTTAGAGGTTATATATCGATAGATATCAATCGTATGGCATGAATTTCCTGTGTGGCATGCTAAGTGGTAAATGATCCAGGCTTCTGTTGAATAGCAAAGTCTTGTGGTTGATGATCAAAGCATGACCTGTGTGGCATAGCTTTGTGTATGGTGTTAATTCGCGAGCCTCACACTTCGGTATGAGTCAAAAACGGGATAGTGACTGCAGGGAGAGCACGAAGTTTCTTTCTAGCTATGGGTGATGTCAGTGACCTACCAGCCCTGACATTTGTATACTTTTGACCTGTGTGGTTGTTGGATACGAGGCGCCTCGGATATAGGTCTGATAGGACTGGGAAACGTGTGTTCAGGAGTACTAATCCTCAAAATAAGAGAGGACCGGCCCTGAAGATCCAGGATCAATGTGTGTCGTCCTGAGACATTTGCTAGAGTTTCTCAACTCAAAAGGAGAGGAGCTTGCCCCTTGCCTCGACTCATGACGGAAATCCAATTTCCAATACGTGACATTTCGGTTTTATTTGTAGAGCCTAGTATGGCGACATAGTGGGATGGGGCACTTATGTCGTCTATGATTTATACATTATGATTGAAGTTGTTTTCTTCACTTATAGTAATAATTAAATATGAAATTTCACGTACCAAGCATTTTTGGCTATGATAAGGTAAAAACCCTATCCTCCAGCTTGCGTTGCATTGTGTGATGGAACCTGGGTCTTATAATAGCTTCATTTTCTTTATTTAGCATTGCGCTGTTCTTATATGCACTGGTATTCTTAGGGTAAAAACCCGTTCCGTGTTATACGGCGTGGTCCCTGCTTGATTTACCTAAATTTAAAACCAAATTAATAACTTTTTTGGTTCTCACACCAGTCACATGACTGACCTGGAGTTTATTGTTTTAACCTAAACTCTAGGTGCCCTTATTTTCCGCACGGGCAGCTAGTAGTTGGGTTTTGCAGATTTATATTCACAGGATCCTGGTTTATAGCTGAAGTGATATTCGGAAAGCTCTGTATCCATGTATTCCTTTCAGTTATTTTTTTATTATTTTTCCGCTACAGTAATGTATTTATATCTCTGATATTTATCAAATGTGTAATATTTATTCATACTCTGTATATTCTTGTATTCTGATGGAATTGTTGTAATAAACAATGAAATGTTCTTCTGTTTGTGTTCCGATGTGTGTTGTTCTCAAACCAATCCATGCTTTCCTTCACGGGGAAGTTCGGGTCATTAAATAGCCCGAAGCTAAACCACCACAGAGGACTACCAGGAGCACCTTTTACGTCTCAGGAAGCCGCCTGCCTCCCCTTCCAGTCCGTTGGAGCCGCCAGAATAATGAACGTGCGCTCTCCTCGTGCCTTACGACACCGTGATGATCTACCTCGTTGGGTTATTCATTCTACAACGTACGGACTGCTTCAAGCGCATTAGTTTTATATGTCATTAGACCCTAAGTCTAACCATTTATTTCGCGCTTGTGCCACCTCATCAACTTTCTCGTTTAACTTGGTTATTAACATTAGCTTCCTTTTTCGTATTTACCAAGTTACCCTTGCTTATTAATTCAATTTATACTTAACCCACTTAAGTCTATTAATAAGCCCACAACATGTTATTTTCCAATTTCATAAATTATTCCCTTTTTGGGTTACAACAACATGTTATACTTAATTCATAGTTAAGTATGCCTTATCTCACATATATATACTGATTAGGAGAATAACCCCCTAAACACCAGTCCCGAAGACCGAAATCAACATCAGACTGGCACCCAAAGAATTACTCATTTTCAAAAATCCATTTGTTTACCAGATGTGACAACCCGGATTCCAACTGACCGATTTTTTTTTCTTCAAAAATCCAATTCACCGAAACCCGAGTTGGTTGCTCTGGTATCCTGTAGAAAAAGACAGAGAAAGAAGATATGCCAGAGTTCGGAAAACACCTCACAGCGGAAGGAATAAAATATAATATTTTTAAAACGTAGCTTTACCTTAATCACGATATGGCTAAATCAGTATTCCCCAAGCTATTAGTCTTTGTCTAACCTACGAATGTTATGAGGAGGGGGTCAGAACATAAGTTCTGTGTGAATGAATTTAAACTACACTTCTTGGATAATCCTACATATACCGTTCAATTACATTTTCTCATTTATTAGGTTATTTGTGTTATTAGCTCTCAAGGCTTTCACACACGCGTCGCACCCATCTACTCTCTAGTAGATTAACCTAATATAATGTATATGTAGCTACCCCCAAACTGAGGTACACCCCATGGTACCTTGCTCGCACGGTCTCCTCCGTAACACCACAGTAATATGCGTAGTCTTTCATCCTATGCCATAGTAACGCACATATCTCTGTATATATATATAACAACGCTACATCTACATAGAACCACTATCGCTGTATAACGTAAGCGTACTGACTGCCATCCTCGAACTATTCGATCAAATTTGGTTCCATCATCGAATAATGCCCTTTAGTATACGATGTACCACCCAGAGCAAACATGGTTGTACCTAGACTTTCCCACGTACGTATCATCAATCGTACTCGATGTTTCTACTGCACATAACCTCTACTTGTGCACCCGAGTTCCGTGGCAGGGCTACACCAGATAACACGGAACTCGATCGGGAGATTTTCTATATCTGTACGGGCCCGCCTCTAAGAGTGTCCAATGTACAGATATCTCACGGGTCTGGTTTTTCTATGGTGGCTATGGCCCCACCTCAGCCCCTCCCTCAACTAGTAAAGTCCACACGAGCTAAGCGACCACCCCTAACAAGCAAACAATCTAAACATCCATGTGGGGTCTCCTCGCACCCGTCCCTTGATAGCAACGGTTAACAATCTCTAGGGGTTAGCTCTTGTCTTTTTGCATTTCTTAGGCTGCTGGTGGAAGGCGTCCGACGATCTTGCTATCGGTTGGTCTTGACCCTCCACCTCCGCCTAAGGCAACCGCCGAACCACCCTTAATGCCACCGCGTACAACATTCTGACCGCCCCCTACTTGTGAAGTAAAGGCCCACCCACCTGGTAGTTCCGCGCAGACCCAACCTTTGTAATCCTAGCCCGAAGCTAAACCACCACAAAGGACTACCAGGAGCACCTTTTACGTCTCAGGAAGTCGCCTGCCTCCCCTTCCAGTCCATTGGAGCCGCCAGAATAATGAATTTGCGCTCTCCTCGTGCCGTACAACACCATGATGATCTACCTCGTTGGGTTATTCATCCTACAACGTACGGACTGCTTCAAGCGCCTTAGTTTTATATGTCATTGGACCCTAAGTCTAACCATTTATTTCGCGCTTGTGTCACCTCGTCAACTTTCTCGTTTAACTTGGTTATTCACATTAGCTTCCTTTTTCGTATTTACCAAGTTACCCTTGCTTATTAATTCAATTTATACTTAACCCACTTAAGTCTATTAATAAGCCCATAACATGTTATTTTCCAATTTCATAAATTATTCCCTTTTCGGGTTACAACAACATGTTATGCTTAATTCATAGTTAAGTATACCTTATCTCACATATATATATATATATATACTTATTAGGAGAATGACCCCCTAAACACCAGTCCCGAAGACCGAGATCAACATCAGACTAGCACCCAGAGAATTACTCAACCCAACCAACATATCTGATTCTAATTTACTTCTTTTCCATTCATATGACTAATATCATCATTAATTACACATTTCTTCTTTCTTCCTAAGCCACTTAATTTACAATTAAGTACTTCTTTCATATAAGTTAACTCATTTTCCTTTATCGTTTCTTATAACTTATCTTATCCCACAAGTTATACTTTCCACTTGTCCCTAGGATAAGCCTAACCTATTATCCTTCTTCTTCTTATTCAAAATCATTCATAATAGGTTATTTATCATTCCCCATATTCTGTCATTTACTTAACCCTTCTATTTGTTTAGCCCGTCACTTACACTTTTCCCTATCCAATTAATTTATGATACCGTTACGGGTCCCATTTGGTTAAGCATTTATAAATTTTGCTTCACATGTCACCCATGTCCCACTTAACCCCTTTATTATTGTTTCCATGTCTTACACATGCTTTTCTATGGTTAAGTCTACATTAGCCATGTTTTACATCACATTCTTACTACGGTTAAGTCCACATTTACATGTCATATTTTACATGTTACCCACTTAACCATCAAACCATACCCATGTCACCCGCATGTCTTATTATGGTTAGTATTCCTTAATTCATTCATTATGCCGTAACGATGTATGACCACCCACATTAGACTAACCCTTTGTGGCTACTGGATGTGCCGGGCGGTTTCGGGCAGACTTACACTACAACTCGAGTCTAACCTTGTGTCATAAGCCGTTACGCTCAAATTCTTGCCTTTGACCTCTCACATTAGACGTCCAATCGTGGCAGCTGGATTTGTCGGGCGGTTCCGGGCAATTTTACACCACAATTGCGTCTAACCTCGTGTCAAAAGGTTCATTAATATTCGTATTTAACCCAAACCCCAATTTCAGGCATGTGTTCCAAGTTCAACATATAATCATGTTTACTGTTATGCCTATTTTAACTTGTCATTAATTACCCTAATTTTATATTAATTAGCCAAATTCACATATTATCCAAGTTATCCAAATTCAGGCAAATTCATCAATTCCATGTATTTCATACCCACAAATGCCAATTTCCGATTATACAATATCAATATTTTCCCACTATATTCCCCAACGTTCCTACGTTCATACATATAATCTAATTCACCTTTTAGGCTTTATTTTTTAAGTCACAAATAAATTTCACCAACCCATGTTATCCAGTTATATGTTGTTAATATTAAATTATACCAATTCCATATCCAATGACAATTATGTCAAACTTACATAAATTCAACATTATAGATTATATTCCTCGACCACATAAAATAGATTATGCCCAATATATGCAATAACAATTGTTATGCCACAAACCCCAAAATTACAGATTATATTCCAATATCCCCATATTCCAATCGTGCGTATTGTATAATAAGATTTCGTCTAGGTTCGAGACAACCTAGATCCAAAAATAAAAAGGGGAAAGGATAAAAAGGAGAGAACTCAAACGTAGGCATAAATAAAATAACAGATCTTATTAAATTAACATCATATTCATTATGGGGAATGACAAACGATAGAAGTACAATTATACAACAACTGTATTTTAAACCACTCACCTTGACTGGATTGGAGAAATAAACGATTGGTTGTTGAGGTAAAACGTCGATGCAGAAACGTTGAATCGATGTTGATAAATTTTCTCTAATTGATTGTTGTTGAAGATCTAATCTTCGATTTGAATTGTTGATGGACACTTGAAATTTGATTTAGAGGCGGCGGCTAGGTTTAGGAGAGAGTTTGACAGCATGTGGATGTCATAGATAATTTTTATGAAGTTTAGGTTAGGTCTTGCTATGTATATGTAGGTGTAGAGAGTGTTTTAGAGCCCTAGGATTGACCTAGAAGCCACCAAAACCGTACAGCACATCAAAATACGTCACAGGCACCAAAACTGCCCAGATATGGGGTAGGTCGACCCCCAGGTTGACCTGGCCCCCAGGTCAACCCCTAGGTCGACCTGCCCTGTTCTGGGCGGGAAACTTCCCGCCCAGCTGGCTGGGTCGAATTTCGAACTGTTTTGAATTTTGTTGAATCTTCTAAAGGCCATAACTCCTTCATACGGAGTCCGATTTAAGCAAACTTGGACCCTATTCCAAGCAGAATTCCAAGACGAACGCAATAGTGATGCCCGTTTTACTTAATTCCTGATAATTAAATAAAGTATTTTTATTTTCTCATCTCTTCCGTTACGCACACTGTTATTGAATTAATTTTTCCTTCTCTTCCATGTATTGATTAATTCTCATTGCACATCACCATTATTAACCTATTATGCATATATATACATTTTTAATTATATTAAAAATGCGGGGTGTTACAATAGGAATGTGGGTCATAGCCAACCCATGAAGTGGCTCATTCAAACCATTAACAAATCTCAGGGCCTTCTTCTCGGGGGTATTCACCAAGTCCAAGCCAAACCTCGCCAACTGATTGAACTTGTTGACGTACTCTTTCACTGACAGACTCCCTTGCTTCAACGCCAGAAACCTTTCCATGTATAGATTCTCTTCAGCCCATGATAGAAATTTAGCTTCGAACCTAATTCTAAAATTAGCCCATGTCTCAACTGGACGCTCTCCATTAGTAACCTCCCACCAAAACGAGTCCTCATCCTTCATTAACCAAGCAGCCAATTGGATCATTCTTCCATCTTCTACCTCAAAGATTCCAAACAATTCTTCAACCTCCTTAAGCCAATTTCGGGCTTCAACAAATGTCTATGACCCGTGAAAAGATTTTCCGCCCATTGCCCTAAAGTCCTTGCATATCTTTGCGAAAGTGTCAACACGAGGAGGGGGAGGAGGAGGAACGGGTGCAACTGGGGGAGGAGGAACGTCTGCTGGGCCTGGAGCATTAGCCCTAGCCTCAAGGTGCCTTCTGAACCAGTTAGGTACCGGCACGCCCTCAGGAAGGTTAGGTTCCCCAGACATACTGAAACGAAAAAGGAAAGATTCAAAACGAGGAACCGAAGGAAAGATATATGGCTCTTGGGGGTTATGTTTTTAAAATAAACTTTTATCTAAAAATACTCTCCTTAAAACATATTTTTGAAATAAAAATGCTTTTGAAAAAAAAATAGTTTTTCAAATCTCATATCTGTTCTGGTAACCTTCAGCTCTGATACCACGTGTGACACCCCATCTCCATTAAGGTCACTCACAAAGGGAATGCCTTAACTTTGATGGAGCGTTGTTAGTGTATAGAACAGAAAAGTAAACAAGACAGATAAATATATGGGTACTTAGAAAATTAAAAAACAACTTTTATTGCAGCGGAGAAATAGTTTGGTTATATTACATCCAAAACCAACTACAAAACCAAATACGCTTATTATCCATCTTGACAAATAAGTCTGAGTACATAAAATAAAAGACATAACCCCAACATAAAATGGACATAAATGAAAAGAGCTGAACATTACTTCAGCAAATCCAAGTGCTTCCAAAAAGAGGGAGAAAGCGATTCAAATCAAGCTCCACTAGTACTAGTCCCACCCTGAGCACCTGGGGGGGGAGGGAGGGAGAAAAGAGGTGGAAACAAAGTGGGTCAGACATAATGTCTGGCGAGTCCGATAACTTTAACAATATAATCATTAAAGTAACTAGGAGAAGACATAAACTGGTAAATAAGGAAATGACTGTGAATAAATGGCAAGACCAAACAAACACAGGAAATAAGATGAACAAAGATAACGTTAAAGGCGCTCTTAATCACTACAAGATAATTACTACACTGCGCCACACCGAACACCCTAAATTTTGATCCCACCTAATGAACTTAGTAATCATAATAGTAGTTTAGTGTACCCCTAGCTGACTACATAGGTGCCGCCTGCCCCTATCTCCACTAGGTGTACCCACTACCCTCATACGATCGGCTCCCTAACTCGTAGATACCAGTGCTGGTCCCACAGCGGGGTGTATCATTCCCCAAAGTGGCAACCTGATACCACTAAAGACGCACGGCTTATACCTACACGATGCAACAACGTCCTACCTACTAGCCCGGGCCCACACACGCACATGACCCCGTTGGACTTGTGTTGCCACCGCTAAACCGTTTTGACCTCTAACAATCAGACCTAGTATGTGTGTCCCGTCCTCGACTTGGGTCGAGCCCACAAAGATACTTAATGGGTTACTGGTCTGAAAAGGGCCCCCATGCTTGACTCAAGCTTTCCACCTATGCTTTGTCCCCTCTAGTAATTTCTACTTAACCCCTTCTTATCCATGTCCACTTACATGTTCCAATTTGGTTAAGTATTTCTATTCGTATTTCCACATGTCACCCACACGTCACCCACTTAACCCCCATGTCCCACTACATGTTTACTTTGGTTAAGTGTTACTTAATTTATCACTACCACAACCCTGTAGGACCTCTCACATTAGGCCACCCTTTGTGGTTGCTGGACTTGTCGGGCGGGTCCGGGCAGTCTTACACCACAAACAGGCCTAACCTCATGTCCATACAATTGTCACGCATTTAATTTGGGCCTATGACATCTCACATTGGACTACCATTTGTGGTTGCTGGATTTGCCAAGTGGGTCCGGGCAGTCTTACACCACAAATGAGCCCAACCTCGTGTCTAAGGCATTGATTATTATACATAATCTTTTCACCCCAAATTCGGATTAATTATCCCTATTCAAATTTGTCAGTAAATTCCAATTATACTTATGTCCATAATTATCACCTAAATTATGTCCATAAAGTATATCAAATTTACCAGTTATGTTTTCAAATTACATATATGCCTTTTAAGGCCATTACATG
Source organism: Allium sativum (assembly GCA_030737875.1). NCBI lineage: Eukaryota > Viridiplantae > Streptophyta > Magnoliopsida > Asparagales > Amaryllidaceae > Allium > Allium sativum. The sequence continues at coordinate 7,103,666 of CM060913.1, read as the reverse complement.
CAATTCACAATTATGTGTATATTTCAATATTATCCCCTTGTCCCCGCGTCGTTCATATGCTTAACATAAAATATATGTATTAGACTAGCAATATAGTCTAACACATAAAAAGGAAAGAAAACACCACACTTGCATAACACATAAAAATGGATCTAACTTGCAAATAATAATTATGACATGGGTTTGCATAGCCAACAAATCTTGCATAAACGGTGTACCTGTCATGGATCTAAACGTAGACCTAAAAGGTGTGAACTTGCATGTATGAATATAGTTTTCACCCAAACTTGCATAGGCAATAGTCACAAACTTGCATAAACTATGTATGTCATAGATCTAAACATAAAGGTGTAAACTTGCATATATGAATCCAATTATGTTTCTAAACTTGCATTTGAACAAATTAGCATATGATTCACATAACAATTAGCATATAATTTACATCCCAACTTGCATATAATTGATGTCATAGAATAGGCATATGTGATTGGGCATATGAAAGGGATTCACTAACACAAGTTAACCAAAACTAGCATATGAACAACTAGCATAAACAATATCAACATTTATCATTAATTCACAAACATGGTCTTATCACCCAAATTACAACTTAACCTAATTAATTTATTAATTATCTTGTTAGAGAAATCGAATTCACAACTTAAAGGAAGTCTTGAGTTCTGGGATCTGTATTATGTAGTTAAATAAGCTCCCCTTTGATGAAGACAAATTCGTTGTTGTTGAATTAAGTCGAATTGATTAGGTTTTCTTTTCTTCTAGTTGGCGGCAGCTACTCTAGGTTGCGGAGAGACAACATGACGACCATTGTTCTAATTTTGATTAGGTTTAGGGTTTGAATCTACATGTGTTTATATAGAGTTTAGGATTAATTTAGGCCATCCGATTAACCTAGAAGCAACCTGAACCATTGAACCAGCCAACTCAACCCTAATGACTCAGCAACAGCCCAGAATTGGGCTTAATCCAATTCTGCCCGAGGGGGTAGGTCGACCCCTAGGTCGACCCCCAGGTCGACCTGTAAGGGGAGGTCGAAACTAGGGTCGACCCCCTGGTCGATCTGGCCTGGGGCGGGAAATTTCCCGCCCTGCCCGGTTCTAAGTCTGTTTTCGATTTTGAATTTGAATTTGAATTTTCTAAAACTTCCGATCGTCATAACTTCTTCATACGAAGTCCAAATCACGCAAACTCGGACTCTATCTCAACTAGAATTCCGAGACGAACACAATGGCGTAACCCGTTTCCCTTAATTCTCACATTTAAAATTAATTATTCTTAAGTTCGTTAGTTTTAGTGTTACAGAAAACAGGGGATGTTACAGTCAGTAAGCGAATACATTGAGAAAACTCTACTTTTAATCCATGGAAAGCTATTTTAGATTGATATATAATATAGTATATACATATGTGCATGCAAATCTATTTTAATGTATCAAAACTAGGATGCTTTAAAATATGGTACAAGTTTGAGATAAGAAGTTAAAACATGTGAGTTGATCTCTATTAGCAACGTTAATCTACTGTTAGCCCAAAAATAATAAAGATATAATAATGCGTACTGTGGCCTTAGTGCTAGTAAAGTGAGCGCATGGTGTATGCACCCTTAAGTTGTGTGTGTAAGCCGTTTTGTACAAGACAGTAGATGGGCAAGGAGACTGGGTAGAGTTTTAGAGAAGGGAGGGCGTGCGGAGACATGGCAGTCTGTGTTGATGACTTGGAATGGAGGTGGAGTATGCGGAAAGTGGTCTGACAGTTGTTCGATAACCGGAGCAGGTGTGCACATGCACCAGTGCACAACCGTGCATTTGAAAGAAAAAAGTAAATATAAACAAAACGTAGTGAGAATAAATAAAAGGGGCTTGGGCTCGGCTGACCCAAAGGAATAAAAGAGAAAAATGTAAGTATAGAAGCCAGGAAAGGAAGCATGAGATGGCAAGATTATTTGGCGCTTGGAGCCTTAAGATGAAGAAACGAAAAAGGGTACCATCAGGCAAGGAAAGAAATGGGGTGAGGAGGTTGAGACTGGCATCATGGGGTTCGATGAAGGGGGGTACGGACGTGGGTTTTGGGGAAGGAACTACTGCAAGAAGCATCAGTGTGGTTGGTAGGTAAGGCGATGAAACTGAAAGGAAGAGATGGCGGCATCAGGAAATTGGTGCAGATGGTTTTGACGTGGGTTTTTATTTATGGGGGGGTCGGACTTTGGGCTTTAGCCCAAGAAAAAAAAGAACAGGAGAGGAAAGGGAATTGGGCTGATATAAAATGGGCTATTTAATAAAAGAAGTAATAAAAAGGAGAAAGGGCTTGGATGGGAAAATCAAACAAATGGAAAAACAAAAGAAAGGAAAATTGGAGATCTAAAAATAAATAAAAAGAGATTTTTAATAAGATTAAAAAGGAACCAAATACTTGAGCCGGTAGAGGTGAAGGCATTGGAATGGAAATAGACCATAGTAGCTTGTTTTAGAAAGATTTCAAAAAGTTTTAAAAATCGAACAAAGAAGGAAATAATAAAATATAAAGTAGAGATTAGTATAAATTTATAAATGATTATTTAGAAATCAAAAGACAATTTAAAAGAAGGACAAAGGTACAAAATTACAATTAATTATCGTACATACAACTTGACATTTTTGAGCAAAATACCGTATGCGACGCACACGCATTAGTTGTTCATTTATAAAGTACCGTGTGCGACGCACACGCTTAAGTTGGTCATTTATAAAAGATAGTCAAAATGTCTGGATTTAAACAATGCAGACATAAACCATTCTGTTTGGTTGAAGCTTATAAATTAAAGAGTATATAAAATGAATTGTGCTGAGTCGATAACTATTCCATTGAACGAGAAATGTTTTGATATAAATGAATATTGAAATCTGCTTCTTACGTATCGACTAACCGTAAAAGAAATTACGCTAATCATTTCAAAGAGTCCAGAATTAATATTCCACTTCGATTTGATTTTTACGTCACATGTCAGAGATTATTGGAGATAATTCAATACAGAGATATGCAAGGGTTATTTTGTTTTACAGAATAGTGCCTTCGGTTTGTCCAGTCCCAGGACAACTTGTATGGTCAGGTGTCTGACAACGTATATCTATTAGATCTTACACATTGACTTTTCTGAAGTATATTATGTTGGTGGCGGAGGAATACATTTCTCTTAGCTTTATGCCCGTAATGTATTTAGGAAAATAAATTGTGTGTTCGGACAGATATGACGGTGTGGCATCCAAAGTGATTGAAGAAGTGATCTGTCAGAAGAAATAAATGACCTCAAACCTCACAACCGGGAAATGACAAAAATCGGGCAGGCAGCATGGCTAGGTGGGTCATTCCCAAGCAGGGTGTATTATCACTATCTAGAGAAATTCCTTTTTGTCTTCTCATCTTTTTCACTGCTACAGCATTCGGTAGCGGTTGCTGATCCCAACCGTGGGGTGATAATACATTCGCTACACTCAAGCTAAACGAGTGGGCAGTCATGTTTGGTCGGGTTGCAAGACATTCTTGTTGAACCTCAGTGTAACCCCTCTAGAGTACACTGATTGGTAGGTGGTCCCATACCTTGTCATAGTTGGAATCCAATCTCCAATAAGTGCCCGCAGTTTTTGATTTTATATTATATATATGTGCAGCATGAGATGCAAGCGTTCCACTAGATGGTTATTTATTTGATAAAAACTATTACAATATCAGGTGATTTTGATATCAAAAATGTTTTGGGTTATAGTAAGGTAAAAACCGTCCATGTTTATGTGTGGGCTGGTCTTACTATTATCTTTTCTTTCGAAAGGTTTTCGAATGTTAAATCAATCTGTTCTCATAAGAGAATAAACTGTTCTGTGTTAAGAATTGCTTTTAAACTGTTTAAAATTGTTTACTCACACAAGTCCCCTGACTGACCCAGAGTTTATTTTTCTATGTTTCCCTAAACTCTTAGGTACTCATAACAATTGTTATGAGTAGACAAGTGATCAAGGTAGTCAATGGAAATCCGTTGGAGTATTTTGGACTGGAAATCATGGAGTCATCTTATTAGTTATATCTATATCTAAGTATCAAGTTTGTATGTTGTATTGGGCCCATAATCATGTATAATGTATTATGATGAAGTATTCTATGATGTAACAGACTCTGGTATGTAATATATTAAGTGATATTATATTTTGTTAAATTCTGCTGTGAGATTCTGATGTCCTTCTTATTCTTCTATTCCAATAGTCCAGTCTTATCTTTCTCATCCTCTTGTTTCTTTCTATTAAAGATCAGTATTTTCGTACACTTTGGGTTGAATGTGTAGGATATTAGTCAGCTCAAATAGGTACGGATTTACGGGCCTTTACAACTGTACATGCTACATTCATGTAATTGATGTTGCTGCTGTCCATTTGCACTTGCTTGTGCACCCATAACCATGCCATGTTTGCTTGTGCTCGAACCCATTGATTATTGTTGCACTGAGTCGAGATGGTCCACGTGGCTACTCCTCGGTTGCACACTGGATTGGCGAGGCAGTGCGCATGTGTGTATATATATACACATCTGTATATGCATCCATTCAGAAAATTTTCTTGTCTCTGCACTAAAATATTTTGAATATACATTGATTGCCTTGTGGTATTTACATTGTATCACTGTGAATATCACAAGCTGTCTAGACACAGTTGGATGAAATAATAAATCAGATCAAGTTAGAAAAATGATGAGATACACACCGAAATTCTGAGGCAAATAAATTTTTAAAATAAAAATTATATCCGCTAGAATTTGAAATATTATTTCTGTTCTAGATACTGTTAGTGTGTTTCTGTATATGACAGGCATGGATGACTGGACTGAATGAAGGATACTATGAAAACAGAAGACAGAAGATTGAAGACAGTGATGAGTCAGTGTGTCAGTGTCAATTAAAGAGTGTTTATACATTGTATGTATAGATGAATTGTAAACTGAGTATATGACTGTATAATCGAGTGTCAGAGTGAAATTGTAGTGAGGAGCTTTGTATATAATGAAATTGATTGTACTGTAATGAATATCAGTGAAATGTAAAATAGTGGAGTTTATAAATTTGTGCTGTTTTGATTGTCTATGATATTAATATAAATATAAATATTATATTTCTGTCTATGATATATAATAACAGCACAATAACAAACAAATTTAAAATAATATTTATATGGTTGTTATCATCAAACAAAAATCATATAATTGTGTATACAACACCGTTATATGCAACACAAACTATCTTCTTGGTTAGCACATATTAAGTATGGTTGGCTCTATCCTTTCTTATAAAGGCTTCCATTAAACATGGTAAACGACATGGCCTGTCGTTTCGTTTTCGTGCTTCAAATTTATTAGAGGGTAACTTCCCTTCAACAAGATACTCTACAATGGGCTTCATCCATGTGTCCTGATAGTACTATCTATTGAGTAAGTTCTTTATAGAGTACTACATTTTCAGTACCATTTTCCTCTTTGTAATTCCATCTCAAAGCTTGTGATCTCGTTAATACCATTATTTGCATTTCAGTTTTAGGTGGGCTAGCCTTGATGCTAGGTTTATCCTGATATCCTATTAGAACAATGCAGGTTTCTAGCACTCCCCTGGAACTTGCCAGTTTCGCTAAAGAATCAGCTTGTGTATTTTTATCTCTAGGTATTTGGCATATTGAAAAATCCTCAAACAAGACAAGCATTTTCATATTTTCTTAACATAAGGTGCCAATCGAGCATCCTTGGTTTGATAGATCTGGTTAAGATGGTTTACCATTAATTGTGAATCGCTAAAGATTTGGATTCGAGGAATTTTAAGTTGTAAGGCTAAAGTCAGGCCTACTACCATTGATTCATATTCTGCCATATTGTTTGTTGTCGGAAATCCCAGTTTCATCGCAAAAGGTAGTCTATGTCCATCTGGTGTGCTTATTACATATCCATCCCCAGCTCCTTACTCAAGATGCACCATCAACATATAGTTGCCAATTCGGTTTTTCTTCTTTTCCTTTTCGGATTGATCCATAATAAATCATGTACACTCGTTAATATAGTCAACCAAAGCTTACCCTTTGACTGCCGCTCACGGAGAATAATCAATCTCATATTGGCTTAGTTTAATACCCTACTTAATTAACCTTCCTGAAGTCCCTAGTCTATGAAATATTGTTTAAGAGGGAAGTTGGTTAATACTCTTATCGGATGAGCCTATCTCTGAGTTTCCTAAGGGTTAATATAAGGCAATATGCTAATTTTTCAATAATCGAGTGTCTTGTCTCTACATCTTTGAGCCTTCAACTAACATAGTATATTGGTAACTGAATATTTTCCCTTTCTCTAATCAATACAGAACTTACTGCATGCTCCGAGATAGCCATATATAGATACAAGATTTTCTCATTTCTGGACTAGATAATATTGAAGGCTTTTCTAGGTGTCGTTTTAATTATTCAAAGGCCATCTGAAAGTCTTCTCCAAAATCAAACTTTTTTTTCTTTATGACATTGAAGAAGGTTATGCACTTATCTATCGCTCTTGAGATAAATCGATTTAGAGCGGCCACCTTTTCGTTCAAACTTATAATGTCCTTGCTAGTTTTAGGCTCCGCCATCTCTTTACTTGAATTTGGTCTGGGCTTGCTTTGATCCCTTTTTCGCTTACAATGTAACCAAGTAACCTCCCAAAGCCTACTCCAAAGCTACAATTATGAGGAATCAACTTCATCTGATATTTCCATAATACTTCAAACATTTATGCCAAATCTTATAAATGGTTTTTAGCTTCTTGGAACTTTACGAGTATGCCATCTACGTAGACCTCTATATTACGTCCAATTTGATCTTGAAACATCCTATTAACCAGTCTTTGAAATGTGACATCCGCAATTTTTGAACTAAAAGGCATGGCTTTGTAACAAATTGTTCCCCAATCAGTGATGAAATTCGTATGTTATTCGTTTGATTTGTTCATGGGGATTTGATTATATCCCGAATAAACGTCCATGAGGAACAATAGTCTGCGCCCACTTGTTGCATCCACCAAATGATCTATCCAGAGCAATGTATAACAATCTTTTGGGCATGCCTTGTTTAAATCGGTATAATCAACACACATTCTCCACTTCCATTTGACTTCTTCACCAAAACTAGGTTTGCTAACCATTTAGAGTAGATAACTTCTCTTACTAACCCATTGTCCATCAATTTCTTGACTTCTTCCTTTAGTGCATTAGATTTTTCTTTGTCGAATTGTGGCTTCTTTTGCTTGATAGGACTTATCTTAGGATCAATGTTGGGAGAAAGACACATGATTAAAGGATCAATTCCTTTCATGTCCGAGTGAGCCCATGCAAATACATCTTTGTTGGTCCTCAAAAATTGGATAAGATCATGTTTCAAACTCTCCTCTAAATTCTTTCACATCTTCATTGTTTATAGATATCATTCAGATCCATAGCTATCTACTTAATGGTTTTGCTGGTTGTGATTGCCTATATATTTCATCGGCAATCTAGTTCTTTGGTAATCTCCTCCTTGATTATAGAATTAGAACCAGATCTCTTCCATTTCCTGCCATTTGATATTTATTTTTTAAACAAAAACTTAGAGTTACTACAAGACTTTACCTTTGCTTCAGAGGTTGGTTGCGCCCACCCTTCATCCGAAGGCTGAAAAAAAGTGGAATTATTAGAATAAGCTTAACTTTCCCTTTTATATTGACCAACGGTCACAAAATACAATTCTCTTGTAGTAAAATGCTCTTCCCTAAGAGTCATTTAGCCTTGCTTTGTTAAGAAGTTTACCATTAAGTATTTTGATGACACGAAAGTGTCCATCTCTTCAAGGGCTAGCCTTCCGAAGAAAGCGTTATAAAATGATGGTTGATCAATGATGACAAAGGTTGTTTCAGGGACTCGATTGCATGGTGGTAACCTTACCTAAACTTAAAGCTTGACTTTCCCAATAGGTGTAGTACCTTTAATATTAAAGCGAAAAATAGGCTCAGGGCTAGGTTCTAGTCTGTCGATATGAATGCTCACTTGATCAAAGGCATGTTTAAAAATTACGTTAACTACACTTCCTATGTCTACCAAAATCCTAGAAACAAATGAAGATTCAATTTAGGCCGTGAAAATTATGAAGATAATGGACTCCTTTAGTAAGCTCTTGAGGAGTTATAACAAGAGTATGTGCCCTTAGATGGTGATGCTGATATTTCTTTGGCGGTTGTTCTTGCATGGAGAAAATCCCCTCCCGAGCTTCTGTTATATACTGGGCCTGTGCTTTCTTATCGTTACCGGCATGGTGTGGTTCTCCGTGAATTACACCGACTCTTGGTTCTATTTTGATAGCCTTTTTAGAAGTGTAAAGTCGTTCCATCTGATTATATTTGTAAGCTTGAGAATAAAAATCATATAGATTTTTGCTGCCATTAGTTAGAAATTTTTCCCAAACTAGGGTCTCCTTAATTAGCCCAAAGTGAACTGCAATCAATTTATCTCTATCACTTGGATCTTTGAACTAGAAGCTTCCATGCTGAACATTTTGATATACTCCTTGAGAGATTCCCCTTTCCGCTATCAAATACACGCCAAAGAAATGTAACCATTCATCAGAACCAGAGTACGTGTTGCAAGGTTGTTCCTATTGGAGTTCGGAGCATTCACCATCTTTTCATTAAGCTTGTGGGAAAGTTGGTTTTGAATTTGCCTAAAAAAACAATAGTTTATCTAATATGAAATGATGAAACAGAGGTTTGATCCCTCCATCTAGCGCCAAAAATGTTAACCAATTTTTTTTGTTGGCACCCTTGATAGTATAATTGGACAAAATAAAGAGAGAAAATGGATTTATTATATGCTAGAAATAGATCTATGTTGGGTAAGAAATCAGAAGGCTATGATTCTTCTAGGATAAATGCTAAAAGAGTTTATGTGGTAAACCCTTCCGGACAAGTCGAAAAAATAACCCCTCCCCACCCCACTAGGGGTAATGGGTCATGGAGGAATAATCATGTAAAGATGATAATATGTAAAAAAATGAACATTTTTGATATATGTTTCTATATACTCCATTTCAGAGATATAATTCCTTTCAGAATGTTGAAGAAACATAAGGATTTAGTCTTTGACCGCAAGTGATATAAAAAATTAGACAAAATATAGCATAGTTATGAGATATCATAAAAACTTCCTTCACAAATAAAGATGAATGCAAAGATACTTTTATATATGCTAAAAGTCCCCAGTTTCATCTATTAGGAACACAAATTTAAATAAGATTATAAGAATTGTAGATCTTTCAAAGATTATCCCCAAATTGATTTAGGGTTTCTCATAGCAAAATCTGGTTAAATAGATTCTGATTTCGAAAAATTTGATCCCGATTATGGACCCCTGTGGTTTTATTTATAGATGCAGATGACCTCGCTTCTTCTGTTGCATTCGCTACTTACCGCTTAGCACCTGCCACTTCAAATCTTCTTTAACGACTTCGTATTTCTGAACTTCATTTGCCTTCCTCTTTTATAACTTCTGACACAGTCAGTGGTTGGCTGTCGGTTTATGGAGTTGGAAAGGCTTAGTTAAGGAGAAACACAGTGGCAGTGCTTACTCTGTTTCACGTCTACCCTTAAGGAAGCATCAGCTTTTATCCAAGTCGAAGAATTTTTTCTGTCGAAAGGAATGAGTTTAGCCTTTCCTTCGGTTCTTGGTTACCCTTATCCATGCAGAAGCCATAGTTTCTCACAAAGATGCCTTTGCATAGTTCGCTTTGTTGTGGGCTCTTGCTTCAAAGGGATGACTTTGCGTTTTCCGAAGGCTCTTTTTCGCTTTTGTTGAATGTTTCCTTTGGATGGAGGTATGCTTCGTCGAAGTTAACTTGTACTGGGATTCTTTCCTCTCGGGATCCGAAAGGCCCTGGTTATGCAATGCAAATTCTTCTTGTACCTTTAGACTTGGAATCTATTTGTGGTATAGCAAAAACTCTTTTTCCATATTATCCTTTGTATGCATAATCATGGCTAACACAACGCTTTTAACAGGTGTTGCACGTCACAACACTAGCATTACGTAATGACCCAGATTTTGGGACCAATTTTAAAATTTAAATTCATGTTTGAATATATATAAAAGAAATTTGAATGGATTTTCATATAGAGTTTAATTATTTAAACGAAATTTGTAACATATAAACTATAATAAATTTAAAATGATCTCCGATTTTAACAAAACTAATTTTATTAAATTTGTAACAGGTAATTATTGCTAGATATCAAATTTGAGGCTAATCGAAGTTGTGGTATGCGCATGCGAGATTTAAATATGTGCCAATAAACGTTTACGATTAGCTTAACGTCACGTAACGTTATTTTTTTTAAACGGAGTCCGAATTCAACGAAACAAGTTCTGTTGGATTCATAATGTTAAAACATGGCAGTATGCCAATTTTCAACGCATTTCGAGTTCATTATATTGGTGCGAAAATTGTGCATTCAACGGTATCTAGCGGTAGCTGAAATTAAATAAAGTGGTCCACTCGAACTCAAATCAGGGCCATTTGAATTATTTTTCGTCCTTCCTAAGCAAACTTCAAATCAGTATAAATCAACATCACTTAAGTCTAAGAGCATCTCCAGAAGAATTACGAGTTGTAATATTAAAACTTGTAATATTCAGAGGGAATTTGGGTAAATCTCCCAACAGATGCTCGCTGATTTTAATGGCGCACCGTTTTTTTTTCAAAGCGTGTCGATATTATAGGCGCATGCTAATAATATCAGCGTGCTTTAAAATAAATTAAACATATCACCTTAATTTGCCATACTGCAACGTAAAAGCGAATACTAACTATGGTTTAATATTTAAATCATCGCCCTAATTTGCCACGTTGCAGCATCTTGCAGCGTAATAATATGCTGCCTCACCCTAATTTTCCACGTTGCAGCATAACCTGCCATCTTGAAGCGTAATAATACACTGCCCCCACCCTTTCCACCTTTTTATTATTATTTTAGTTGCAATGCGCCGATTAAATCAGGGCTCTCTTTTAGGCTCTGATTTAATCGGCGTCCGGGGCCAATTCAGATTTGACCCCGTAATATTTTCCTTAATATTACAGATAAGAATGGGGTAATGGGTAAGAAGATACAATCCAAGAGAGGACTTAGACAAGGCGACCCCATATCGCCTTTTCTGTTTAATTTAGCAGTAGATGTCTTCTCAAAAATTATTAAGAGAGCAGGGAGTTTAGGTGTTCTAGGTAGTGTTGGGAATGAGGAATTTAATAATGAATTATCGATCCTTCAATTTGCGGATGATACCTTGTTATTCTCTTCTCATCTGCCTGAGCATATTATTGCTCTTAAATTTATCCTTTACTGTTTTGAGATGTTATCTGGCCTAAGAATTAATTTTGATAAGAGTGCTGTGATGGTCATTAATGATTTTAACAATATTGAGACTTTAGTGGCTAGCACTTTGAATTGTTCGATTATGAAATTTCCTTTTGATTATTTAGGTTTTAAGATAAGACCTTCAAAGCTTAAGAAGGAAGATTGAATAGTCATCATTGATAAGATTAATAACAAATTATCTAACTGGAACAATAGATTTCTGTCCAGAGCTGGTAGGTTAGTACTTGTCAATTCGGTCCTATCAGCCATTCCTTCTTATTGGATGGCTGTACATCGTTTCCCTAAATGGGTCATTGAGAAGATCGATAGGATTAGGCGAAACTTCCTTTGGAATGGGGATTCTAGTTGTAGTGGTTATAAATGTCTAGTTAATCGGGACATGTGTTGTAATTCTAAGTTGGAGGGGGTCTGGGGATAATAAATCTACATAATTTTAACTCTGCTTTGCTCGCTAAATGGTTATGGAAATATAGATGCCCAGAAGTGAAGGCTTCTTGGAAGCCCATTGTTTCCAAATCTTATTATTCAAGTGGAGAGTTTTTTGTAGAAAATAGTGGTGGGTGGGATAATAGATTATCTCACTTTTGGAAGTCTGTTTTGGGTTGTTTTGACTTTTATAATGTAGGATGCAAAATGTTAGTTCATTCAGGAAACCTTGCTTATTTTTGGCACGATGCTTGGATATCTATAGTGCCGTTAAAAATTGAATTTAGTGAACTTTTTAACATTAGTAGATTTAAGAATGCTTTAATTAAGGATGTTTACAAAGCAGAATTAGATCCTCTGTGGGAGTTTTCCTTTGATAATATTTTAGAGGAAGATTTATTAAGACAATTGGCCTTACTTAAAGCAAAGTTAGCATTGTATCACTTGGACGAAAATGGTGATTCTATTAGCTGGGGTATGGATAAGAGTTTAGTTTACACTGTTCATTCTATGTATAGTTTTATTAATTTTTCTGGTATTTCATTATATCCCTTTAAATTTCTTTGAAAATCGAATTCTACTCCTAAAGCAAAGTTCCTAATGTGGTTGATCATCCATAAGAAGCTTAATACTATTGAGCTATTAAAAAGGAAAAATGTTATTTTTGATGTAAAATGTTGTTTTTGTAATATTGGAGAGGAAGATGTAGATCACTTATTTTACTCGTGTTATTTTACCTTTTCTGTTTTTAATATGATTATTAGGATGTTTAATTTTGATGGTTTTAATTCCTTTAGTAGTTGTATCGATTATTGGAATTTTTATAGGTTACGATTCAATTCCAGACAGAAATACATATTGGATTCCTTAGTAATGTTCACAAGTTGGTTCATTTGGGTGGAGAGGAACCAGAGAATCTTTCAATCAACCTCTATACCTAAGGATAAATTAATCATCAATATAGTAAATTTCTGTTTGTTTTGGATGTCTAATTCGCACAATAAATTATTTGGGGAATTGCAATTTGGTCGTTTTCTATTTAAGGTTAGATTAAACCTGAGTTTATTCATTCATATTAATAGCTATTTTAGATGTAATAGTCATCGTCTGGGTTGCTGATTTCTTTTTACTTGGGTTGGCACATTCCTATTGTTTGTTTGTTTTTATGTTTTTCTCTCTATACATGTATATATGAATATATGTCCATATATATATATATATATATATTGGCATATATTCATATATACGTGTAAGTTACTGATAATTTTGTTTCAGGTTACAGGTTGTAGAAGTAATTGTGGAGATATTGGAGTTGCTGTTTGGCTTGATTTTTGATTTGGGTTGGATATATGTATGAGGAGTGGAGTTGTTTGTATTTTTGGTGATTTGTTACACCACTTGTTATTTGCACATAGTTTGTTATATGTATGGGTATAGATATATACTTCTTATCGGGTGGTGGCCTTGCCGGAATTCGATAATGAAGTATGATGGGTGGTGGCCTTGCCGGAACTCATCTATCTATTACCCCGTACATTACTATGTGAGACTCCCGATTTGGGTCTGTATTTGGATCTTTGTATCACTTTATACTTTTTATTATATATATGTGTGCTCTCTTCCTTTTAGAAGATCACACATCTTTTGCTCAAAAAAATATTACAGATAAGAATATCTATTGGGAACGAATTCGACAAATTATTACGGATTCAGAATCATAATAGCCCACCGTTGGAGTTAGGGTTGTCATGGTAATAGTTACCGTTACCGTTTGGTAAATATAGCTACCATACTGTTTTTACTGGTAAGTCAAAATTGCTTACCGTTTTCATTACCGATTAACCGGTGTACCGATGACTGGTAAACCGATGATTTGGTAACTGTTACATTGGTAATGGTAAATTACCGTTTGTCCATCAAAGTTTGTATCTTGATATGTTTTACGTACACAGTGCATTTTTATTATAATATATATGCAACATTAGCTAATAAAAAACATAAATGATAAAGAAAATAAGTGCATTTGGAAGTATTTCACCTTATTATGAAACTAAATCTAATGATTTATTTGGTTCTAAATACATGTTATAAAGCATGTCAGATGAATATACATATGTTTTAAATTGACTGGTAAAGTTGCCGTTACTGCTGGTATTAAAGAAAAGTTACTGATAATTTACCGTTAAAAATGGTAAATTTACCGTTACCATACTGTTTTAACTGGTATGTTGATTTCAATCAAAAATTATTACCGATCCACTGGTAATGGTATGGTAATAGTAAATTTACCGTTACCATAACAACCCTAGTTGGAGTTCCTCTAATATGTACAAACGCACAGACAACTATTCCAGCATGTAAATGCCCCTCATTTACCTTCCCTCATATCATGAACAAACTCCAGATCTCAAAAAAGAAAAAAGTGGAAATCTCCTCTGAAAAAATAAATCCATCTTTCTAAAATCGAAAACCAAAAAAGGGAGGTTTGCCTCTCAGCTAGAGCAACTCCAGTGCATTACGTGTGTAATATTCAGGGGACTGGATATTACACCCATAATCGGGTGTAATTAGCCAATGGTCTGGCGCCTATTTTATAGGCGCTATTTTATAGGCGCTAGAATCCTGGCGCCTATAAAATAGGCGCCAGGATTCCACCCCTATAATAACCCCTTCTAGCCATTTTTCTTCACAATTTTCTGAAGAAGCTCTCTTTTTAATTTTGTTTTTAATAGAAACTTGAAGTGAAATGCCATCGCGTCCTACTAAAATTGCGATAAGAGTTCGACGTAGGCCTTCAGACGAGCAAGCGGGTTAATTACACACACCTCCGGCTCTTGGATTATCAGCAGATGAGCTTCGTGTCCTTCATGATCTTCCGGAGGGCTATCAGCATAGAGCCGATACTGCATTGACCACGATACATGTATAATTTAAAAGTTAATGATTTCTAGTATTAAGCGTGTTATATCTTCGTATGAGCCAAATAGCTATTATTGAATTGAAATGCATTGCTTATTTCATTATATATAGGACCAGTACATTCATTGTCGAGGTAGTTGGGCCAAGTGCATTATTAAATTTTATGACACACTACCCACTCCTACTAAAGATAGGCTACATCAAAGTCCTTTTGGTTAGTTTCTATCAATTCGGCCGATTCAGTCATTCGACAAACCCCTATTACAGGCATTAGGTGAGCGGTGGTGACCGACCACACATACTTTTCATTTTTCTGACTTTGAGCTTGGCATCATGTCGATTGATTTCTATATGCTGACCGGCATTGAGATTGGTCGTCCTGATCGTAGACCGGTTCCTTTTGCATGATATGTACCTTAGCCATACACAGTTGTTGGAGGCTCAGATCGATCAGTTATCGGCCAGACTTTCCGTATATGATCCTTTTGCACCCGACGATGTTGGTCCCAGTGGGTATACGACTAGAGATGTTGGTGAGGACATTGGTCTTGAAGATTTGTCGATCCATGATGCCGACGAGGATGACGCTGGTGACGAGGACGACGTTGTTGTTGTTGACGTTGAAGGCGACGACGACGGTGTTGACGGTGACAATGTTGATGATGATGTCGGAGATGATGATGGGAGCGACGGCGATGGAGGTACTGCTTTGTAGTGGTATTGATGTATTATTTAGGGGACTGTTGTAGTTTGTCTATATGCTTTCATGTATTTTATTGTTGTACTTCTATAGTGGGCTGTGGTATTGCTTCGTAGTATGTCCATATCTTGTACTGATGGTGACACTTGTACTTCTGTATCTTCGCTTATTGTAGTATTTGTGGACTTTAGTATTTCTTGTACTGATGATGACACTTGTACTTCTGTATCTTCTCTTACTGTAGTATTTGTGGACTTTAGTATTTCTTGTTGATAATTATATTCTATATCAAATGGGGGCGACCCTAGTTTTTAACTCCTCTACGGTAATAAATGGACACTTAAGCTTAAAATTGGGTGAATAACATAGAAATAAACCTTCAATTATGCACCGTATTCGTGATATCACGCATCAACAGTTATAGGAAAGCGACTAGTCAATTCTATTTCTGCTAAAGCGATACGACTAATCAAGTCATCTTGTATTTACTCGTGAGACAAGCAGAAAAAGAAACGGGGATCGTTCTTGAATGAAAGTGGCAATCTGTGTAAGGTAGTCCATTATGTACAGTTGACATGACTTGACACTAATATGTAGTACGTAAACACCATTGAGAGGAAATGTACTTTGGACAAGTGGTTGAGTATGGATGTAATTTTAAATCCTTTACATTATGAAATGTTTACTTCAAACGGGGACGACCCTAGTTTTTAACTCCTCTACGGTAATAAATGGACACTTAAGCTTAAATTTGGGTGAATAACATTGAAACAAACCTTTAATTATGCCCCGTAAACACAGTTGGAAGGAGAATTATAGGGCCATAACTTTAATCATTAACGAAAGGAGAATTGTAGGGCTATAACTTTAAACATAAGGAGACTAAAGTCCAAACATTGAACAGAGATCTTTATCTTCATCCCCAGTCCACGGCGTAGAAGAATGAAACAAGAATGGTGGAGCAGATGAGGGGTAAGATCTTCGACTGGTTGAGATCAGAATGAGCTGAATCAACTGGTTGTTAGTTCAAAAAAAATGACTGTTTATAGCCGTTGGAAAGAGTAACTGGGTCCGAAATAGGGTTTGGGAGCAGGCACGTGTGGAGGGAGGATCCTAGCGCCTATTTTATAGGCGTCTGATCCTGGCGCTTATAAAATAGGTGCCAGGGTTCGATTCAGGATCCTGAAGTGGATCCTGAATCTTATCCTCAATATTCAGCTTGAATTGCACGACTGAGGCCAAATGCCTTAATTTTCAACACTGAATTGGAACCACTGGAGTTGCTCTTACAAAAGGGTGCATTCATCGTTTGGCATTCAATGGATCCAGCTTGCGCTCGTTCTGAAAGGATGATGGTGCCGCGCAGGGTCAAAGGATGGTAGTCAGAGGTTGATAAGGGTCGGCACTTGCTAGTGCGGTCGAAACGACGAGCTCCAGTGGCTTTGTGGTGGCTTCACGTTTTCTGAGAACTGGTGGTTTGGTCTGGAAAGTTGCGTTGCTGACAGCGCTGTCAGGGGGAAGCGTTCGAGTAACATGGGTTGTTCAGTGAAGAGTTAAAGGAAGAGAGAAAGGAGAAGGGAATGTTTGGCAACCTACTGCTTTTGGGTTATAGATATATGTGGGGAAAAAATAGGTTAGGAGGAGAAAAAATCAAAGTGAGCACGTTTGTGCATCATTATATTGATATTGGAAGGAAGAAACGAAAGCCTGATATAATTAGAACAAGAAGTTACTAAATCGCCTAGATTGAACATATGTCATCAATTCCATAAATCGAAGATTGCTGCTGAATTTATATTGGTTGTTCTTTAATTACCTTAGACATGGTAAGGAAAACCACATTTAGTTTAACAGGCCGTCGGACTAAATGGGTTCAACCTGTTTCTCTAATATTCCAATCTGTTAGGTTTTGCAGCCACTTATTTATCCACTATTCACAAAACTTGTCTTTCGGCCTCCGGCTTTTTCTTCATCATCAATTAAAACTAAAGTGTGCTGTTATTCACACCCACATTTAGACTACTGGCCACCTTTAAAAAATTAATATATTGTATTATTTTTGACCTACTTCCCACCACCACTTTATTTCTTTTCACTCAGTCAATAATAGCCGTACTATCTCTTATCTTCTCTTCTCTAACAACGTAAATTCTCAGATATCAAACCCTAAAGCATAAGAAAAAAAATGTATTTTTTTGGCAGAGTAGAGGATGGAAGATAAAGACAAAAACGATGTTAGTTTTGTATATCATGCATAATCTATTCTG
This sequence comes from Allium sativum, assembly GCA_030737875.1. NCBI lineage: Eukaryota > Viridiplantae > Streptophyta > Magnoliopsida > Asparagales > Amaryllidaceae > Allium > Allium sativum. The sequence continues at coordinate 7,085,916 of CM060913.1, read as the reverse complement.
TTGTTATAGATAGTTTTTTAGGGTTTTGTATTAATTTTGTAGGAGCTTTCTTTTACCCTTCTCTCTACTTCGAGTTTGGAAGACATTAATTTCGATGACGCTGTAGTAGAGAATGACATTGTATTGAATTTTAGGGTTTTCTTCATACAACAACAATTTATATGTCAAAATTTACAAAAAATTTCATTTTAATTATTTTTATATGATTTTTGTAGGAAGATAATTTGATTGACTATAAACTTGATAACTGTGTGGATGATAGCAATAGGCCGCAAGATGATCAGTCAAATGTCGTTGAAGACACAAAAGTTGATTTGACAGATGATTTTACAATTGATGAAGTATGTAGTTTGTACTTAATTTACAATCACTATTATTCATATAAAACCGGAAGTATGTTAATTTTTTTTGTTAAACGATGTGATTTCGGGTATTTGATTCGCAAAACGCGTTGATTCGTTGGTGTAAAACAATAGGGAAAAAATTGAATACTGTTGTAGAGCGATTCGATGGTGTTAATCAGCTGATCGGACGCTTAAAATTGTGTTGATAATTTTAGGAAATCTTCAAGCTTATAGAGCGATGGAGAAAATTTAAGGAAGAAAACGATTTTTTTTTTGAACGATGAAGAATTAAAGACAGAGGTGGTAGCCGATTAGAAATTGAATGATTTAGATGGTGTAAAGGAATAGAGAGACATAAAAAGAGGTGGTCTTTAGTATAGGTGGCCAGAAGTGTAAATGGGGCTGTGAATAGCAGCACACAAACTAAAAATTAACATAATTGCTAAATGCAAATCACTTTTACTTAATGCAAACTAGAATATTCCCATTATATCCTTTGTATATATTAATTGGAATACACCTAATAAATGCTTACACTGATTAAGAAATGGACATTGATTACATATGTCATATGGAGATTTTTATAAAACGCATGAACTGGGAAGGTATTCTTACGTAAAAGGTTTTAATCAATGTTTTACGTTACATTTCAGCCCATAGAATGATAGAAATGGATATTTGTGTGACCATTCCATTAAATGAAAACACTGATTACGCATGGCAACATAAAGGAAATGGCATGGACTTGGGAAGGTGTCTTACGTCAAGGTTTTGAATTGGTTTAAATCATGTAACTAAGTACTACGGTTTTAAATCATCTAATTAAATACTTCCGATTTTAAATCATGTAATTAAATACTTCCTATTTTAAATCATGTAATTAAACACTTCTGATTTAAATTATGTAATTAAACATATAAAATAAAATACAATAACACTTACTTTTTAAAATTTTATAAAAAATTAAAAGAGATTAATATAATAATACGTAGTATACATCCGATTTTAACAAAATATATTACTTTACATTATGTTATTTTTTAAAATAAATATTTTTAATTATTGAACTAACAAATTTTAATAAAAGGAATATTCATAAATTATTATAACATGAAAAATAATGAAAAATAATATGAACTTTCAATACATAATAAAAATATGAAAAAGTTTATGCTTACACAAGAAACTATTGGAATACTCTATTTATTAAGTTATTAAGTACAATTAACAAATAAATGTTTTGCATGATTACAAATAACAAATAAATGTTTTGCATGATTACAAATAAATGTTAATTGTACGTAAAATAAGTATTAAATGTACAATTAACAAATAAATGTTTTGCATGAGTACAAATAAATGTTTTGCATGATTTGTATTTACAATGTAATGACAATGTAAAAATTATTAAGTTACATAGAAAACTATTGAAGGACAATAAAGTAATCTTTGCAAACTGCATTAAGTAATTTGCTAGTGAGCTATTGAAACATAACTCATCTTTGATTCTATAGTTTAGAGATAGATATATTAGTCTTGGTTATTATTTATAAAGGGAAAGTCTAAATGGCACAAAATGTTGACACAAATAAATGCAATTACTTATGTTATTCTTTCAATATTTGGAATATTATTCTATTATGGATCGTATAAATTGTTTTGAAAACAACAGAAGACATAAAGCTATTTTAAAGTTTTTTAATGCACTAGTCATTAAAACAATGTATATAATTATCTCTAAGAGTATGAACAATAGTAGATGATAAAAAAAATTCATCAAAATTAATGTAGGAAATAATATGTTGAATTATTTAATATAAAGTTTGTCATGCACAATCTTCACGAATTCAAAAATAAAAAAATGATCTCCTATATTTTGGTTATAAGTTAAGTTTGATGAATGAAAAAAGGTTAATTAAAGAAAGAAAGCCTTAAAGAAATCTTATTTGAAAAGATCATCTAAACAAAATGTAATATCTTTTGAAATATTTGTACTTAGAAGCTTCATGCTAACCAAACTATTATTCAAAACCAGCGAACCTACTGGTCCCAATGTCTACATTACGGCTTTTGCACTAATTGTCAAGTCTGACTGATGTCTCGAAAGACTCCATAATCGAAAACAATTAATTAGTTGTTTAAATTTTATTTTTCCTTTGTTGTCAACAAATTCAGATATACAACTAAAATTATCTTTTAAGAGCTCTTAAACATTATCATGTTTGTCCGAACTGATATATGTTTATAATCTATTTTCTAATAAATTTTAGAATTTTGATATACTAATTAATTAATTAACAATAAACTATAAAATAAATTACATATATTAAACACACGACAAGAACATTTAATATTGAACACACAATAAAAACTTTAATAATTATCATGTGTATTACATATACTTGACTACATTACATATTATCATTTAGCTAGCCACGTATCAATTTCCAATTCTCAACCCTAGACTTTAGAGGAGCATCCCATCCTTGTACAGAATCTTCACGGAATCTGAACCAAAATCCATTAATTTCTGGAATAGGACAATTATCGATCAAAGAGACCTGCAAATAACGATTATAGTGTTAACAAAGTATCGTATGAATTAATGATTGAAGCAAAATCATACAAGTAATAATATATACATATCAAAACAAAGTGATTATATTTTCTTAGAAAAGCGACACAGATTAATTTATGTGGATTAATAATGCCTTATGGAACATATAATGGCAAATATGTCAAAGTACCCATCTGGATAGGGTCTAAAGCAACTAAATTCACATTATACATGCTCGCAATCACCGGACCCATTTCATCCATAGACATCCAATACTCCATCGGACAAGGACTTGCACAGTAGTTAATCTTGCGTAATGTAATCCCTGCTTCATCCATATTTTTATGCCATATTTTCATCCAAAAGTATAAACGTCTTTCTATGAAATCATGTAAATCCATACGCACCCTTCTCCATTGATCTTCTGACCCATAAATTTGATGAGATACTGATCGATAACCACAATTACCATCTGCAGAAACATTCACGTATTCATGAATATAAGGAATGACAAACTGTGGAATTTCTAAAGGGATGGATTCTTCCTTCACAATAGTTTTACGCTTATTATCTGATTTAAGCTTTTTGTCAACATGCTCAAAGTATGAAGGATCTCTTTTTGTGGAACTCCTAGATGTCGGGCGACCTTTACTTTTCCGATCACTAAAAGGCTCTTCAAATGAAAGTGATTCTGGGTTTACCATCTTCTCCAGTTGAGATATATACATTTTCTTCACCTCCGATGATTGTTTCATCATCAAATTAAAGTAATACCATAAAATGTCATCATCATCTTGAAATTGTGTCATGTCATCATCAGAAAAATAAGTAGTACCTTCCATGTGAAGAGTTCTCCAAAAAACATGAATACTGTCTAACTCAATACTCCTTCCTTCCTTATCCATCAATCTCATCTCGTGTGCACATGGGAGACCATGTGATGTTCGTAAGTAACAACCACAAGTTTCAGGGTTAGTGCCTACTCCATGCCGACTATATTCCTTAAAAATCCTTTTAATGGCCATGTGAGAAATTTCACCGGTCAACTCAGTCAAAAGATGTAAAACAGTAATATGAGGATCTTTATTTGCAGACCTCACAAAACTAGCTTTAATTTCATTCTCCTGAAGTTCGAAAAATGAGTGCTCCTTCGACCAAATTGTGTCCAAACTCCCAGTCGATGTCCTCAAAGATCTCTTCAACGCATTATGAGCACTTTCAACCCTATTTTTAAGAGAGAAAACAATTAAAATGATACAATTGAACTATCATAATTAGTAAAAGTGAAATAATAATAAATAATAAATTAATACCTGTTTGTGGTACGATTTTCAAAGTGCAACACCTTATTTGTATAAGCATGCACAAATTCTTTGGCATGAATCAACCAAGTATTTTGCACATACATTAGTAACTTTGGATGGCTAGCATAAGTTTTTTGAAAATGTTGTACTTTTTCTTCATAATCGGCTTCTGTTTCAGCATAAACAATTTGATTCCAGCGACCAACAACTCCTTGTGCAAACACCTGACTCCTAGTATCATTTTTTGCCTTAGCTTCCACATTTTTTGCAATATGTCGTGTGCATAACATATGATAACAACCAGGAAACACACCATCAACTGCATGTATCATAGCATATTCTTTATCAGTAACAATGACTTCTGGAAGATGATTTGGATCGAAGAGAAGTTTTGTACACTGAAGGGCCCACTCAAAACTGTCTTTTTTCTCATCTTGTAAAAAAGCCAATCCAGCGACAAATTTTTTTCCAGTTGGAACACATCCAACTATTTGTAACAATGGCATTTTATATTTGTTTGTCTTGTATGTGCAATCCTTAATCAACACATAATAAAACTGCTGCAAAAGCTGCACGGCCTTTTTGTTTGCAAAAAAACAAATCGGTAACCATATCAGTGGATGAAGACCTATGTAAAAAAAAGTAAGATTCTTTGCTCAATTTTCTGAAAAGTTGTTGAATCACTGATCAGCCTTCCATTTCTGCTTTCCTTATCGCTTGCCTGTAATTGTACATTTGTTTCATCGTTGTTAAATTCTCTTTATTTTCATTCTTTATAGAAATCAGAATTTGAGAAGGAGGCACATGAGCTCGTGTGATCTCCTTGGCTTTAAGCTTCTCATCCTCGGACAACCTGCTCATTATTGAATGACCTACGTTATATAGGAAAATCATGATTGTGATTCCCGTCAATAACAAACAGTCTCCATATTTTTGCAGAAATTTCCTTCCCCTTGAGACGAAATGGACAACTACATCTTTTGGTTCCACTGCTACACTTCTTAACTTCAGATGTACTCTCCTTATCTTTATTTCTACGATAACCTAAGGATCGCTCACATCCAAGATATACAACCGCGTCACCCAATCCCTTACCTTCACCACCTTTAGAAGAAATAACGACTATGCCAATATTATTTTTTTGTCCGACATCTCTAACAAATTTTTCTAAATTGCATCGACTATGAAATGCCTCATCTGTTTGGAGTAAATGACCAACATTCACTAATGTGCTCGAACTAAGACCAAAATATACATCCTGCAATTTTAAAATAGGAAATATTTTATGCGTAAACATGCTAAAACAAAGTACGAGAAATTTTTTAACAAAAATAATTTTGAACTCACCGAAAATTCTTCTTTTCCATCCATGATTAAGCAACAATTTGTCTGTGAATAAAAAAAATATATACATCAGTGCTAGTCTAAAATTTTAAATCATGTAATTAAGTACTTCCGATTTTAAATCATATAATTAAACACTTCCGATTTTAAATCATATAATTAAACACTTCCGATTTTAAATCATGTAATTAAACATATAAAATAAAACACAATAACACTTACTTTTTAAACATATAAAATAAATGTTAATTGTACGTAATAATTTTGTAAGTATTAAATGTACAATTAACAAATAAATGTTTTGCATGATTATAAAAATCAGAAAGACTAAACCATTATTAAACATCAGTGTTAGTATTGTTCATTCACATTCATTCTTATAAAAATTCAACATTTAAACCAATTCAAATTTCGCATTAAGTTGACTTATAATCGAATTCAGTCATATCCATTATAAATTCAAACACATTTTTATCAAATTTGAAATTCAAATTTAAAATCAATTTCACGATTCAAATTCCCCTCTTATAAGTTCAAATCAATGGAACTCGAATTCATATCTTACACGAGTTCATTCGTTAAATCAATATCGTTATTTATAGTCAAATATTGAATTTAAATCGCGGAAACCTTAACTTATTCATCTTTGGGTTTATTATTAAATCTTATATAATATATAAAATTAACTTTGAATAATATATATATAAGTTTATAAAAATTCTAAAATTTATTAGAAAATAGATTATAAACATGTATAAGTTTAAAATAATATTGAAATAGGTTTAGAGACTTATTTATTATAATATAAAAAGTTTAAAATGCTTATATGATAAAACTATATGATTTACAATAATAAATTTATAAGTAAAACCTTAAATAAGTATTTAAATCCATTTTTATTCATAAAATCATTTTAAAACATATAATTTAAAATTTCAATTTATATCGAATTTTTATTTTGAAAATATCCTTAATTTCTCTTAATGGGAATTTGGAATTTGAAATACGTTCAGTGAGATGTAGCAGCTGTGGAAATTTCATCGAAAAATTTGAATGTTTGTCGATCGCGCAATTCTCAGTGCAAAGCTGCGCATAACAGTTCAAATTTTAGCAATTTTAAAATCTCTTTGAAATCAGTTCGAACAAACATGAAAAATATTCTATTCGTTGCCACGAATCCAAGGGCGTAATTCATTTCGCGAAAATCAGACGTTTTAATCTCTGATTTCTCATCTGTATTTTCCGTTTAAAGGGGTCTGTAATGCCTTTTTGAACGGAGCATCGTGACACTGCAAATTATATACCGTTGTGTTTGTCTCATCGTGCTGATTTCCGCAATATTATCATTTGTCAGTTTCAGTGTTCGGTTCGTGCTGAAATTGCGAAATGGTTTGCTCAGTTCATTTTTGAAACAGAGCCAATTGAGTTTGATGTGTCCCTTTTCCGGTCCTGCATATTTTTTTAGTCATTTTGGGTCTGTAAAATCAGTCCTTTTATTTTACTAAAACACTCATTTATTTTTTAATTTTCAAGGTGGACACATTTACTTTTTATTTCTAAAACCATATGCCATTTCCATTTCTTAAATGACTTCAGGTATGGCACCTTTCCAAGCACATGCCATTTCCATTTCTTAAAAAACCTCACGTATGGCATCTTCTCAAGTCCATGCAACTTCCTTTTCATGTTGCCATGCGTTTTGTCTCTCCAATTCCATTTCTTTCCTTTTATTCCTTTATTTTCCCCAAAGCTGAACGTGTGCTGTTAAAAACAAACCGAATTGTTTGCCAAATATATTTGTTCATTTATTTCCCCCAAAACTGTACACGTGCTATCAAATACAAACCGCATTGTTTACCAAAATGTGTACTTATTTGTAATCAGTGTACGCATTTATTAGGGTATTTTCATTTAGCAACACCCAAAATTATCGATTGATTGGGGAAAAAAGGGAATGGCAAGAAACCTAAAAGAGCCTACAACTGTCGCCGATTTCGGTGAACAAATCAAGAGTGCGACCAAAGAGAACAAGCTGGTAATCTATAACCGATAGATTGGTTAAATAAATTAGCTTTTATTCTTTTCATGTGTAATAATCGCTGTTCCTTTGCTGTATCATAGATGGTGATCTTCTTTTTTTTAAACTGGAGCAAGAAATGCGGATACATGTTGAATATCGTAAAAACGAAGCTTGCTACTGAGCACGATGACGTTGATTTCATTTTGGTGGACGGTGATAAACTGGTGGTAAGATGATACTAATCATTTAATTATTTCAGATCTCTAGTTCCTGATTTTCTGTAATTGTAGGACTTGCGGTGTGAATGGGCGGTTGATGCGGTTCCAATGTTTATACTTCTAAAGCGAGAACGCATCGTTTATCAGCTTTCAGGCCCTTATCCGGATGAACTTGGATTCGTTATCTCGGAATTAAAAGGGAGAGAGGTATATGATAGGAAACTCGGACGATATCCAGCGTGGGCAGATCCGCCAGGCTATATTAAATTGTATGACTTCTGTCTAGGAAGGTAATTTACGAAATTGGATTTAACCTGCTGTGAAGGTTTTCCGTATTAAATTCCTGATGTTCGTTTGGTTCTGCTTTCAATGTGCGTAGCTGCCTTCGTAGGCAGTTTGAATTGATGAAATTTATCTGCTCTGTGTGGAGAGTAAAAAAACGAGCTTAATCGTAGTGCTATTAGTTCCACCAAGTATTTGAGAGTTATCTTGTTATTTACTAATTTGATGGTTCTTTTACTATTTTTCTACTAGTTTAACTGTACAACGGTTGGAAAACTGACCGTTTAATGGTATAATTTTAAGAGAAAAGATTTATTAATAATTCTTCATTGATTTCAATTAGGTGCAAGGATAAAATTTTCCGGCCAAATATGTTATCATTATTTTTACTAACTAGCATTAGGTACCTCCAAGCTCAAAAGCAGGGTGCAATTGTAAACGAAGCTTAGTGCATATATCATAGTTTTGATGACCAAACAAAGAGTCAAAGCATTTTACTTCAATGTAAAAGTTTTACTGATTCAACCAATTAAAGAGTTTAAACTGCATGCTGATTGTTGTTACTTATTTTCTAATTTAAATGCAAAATTATTGCTTCGAATATAAAATTTTAACTAATATTCAATTATCTTGGAATATATGATGATAAGTATTGATTAAAACAATTCTGAGACAATTTTATGATTTCAAGGTGTAAGCTTTTTAATTTTAATAATAGGTATTAATTTGCAATTTATGTAATTAAGCACCTGAATTGATTAGTATGAGGAACCTTGGAATTCAATTTTTTTGATTGTATTGTTTAAAGTAAATGAAACTACAGTAAATATGTGAAAATAAAAATACTTGCATTTTTATATTAAAAATAAAATATTAAATAGCCGTAGTAATGCTATTTAATTTTATCGTAATATGGTTGTCTTAACTAGCATGGATGCACACTTAGGCATGCGTTTGGTCGCTTTAGGTATTTAAAACTATTATGTCCAGCATACAAATTTTGATTATGATAGTATTCAATTACTGATTTAATTTCTTACATAGCGTGTAAGTAGTCAATGATTATTACCAGCATACAAATGTTAACAAGGCAAAGTATAAAAAAATTAAAAAAGACTTCTGGGTACTGCAATCCAAATTCATAGCAGGTTAAGCCTAATCGTGTTCGTCACTTACTGAATTTGTTGTATGAGAACTTGCCACTATTTTTTAGTGTCAAATTAAATATCTCTAGCAATGATTTTATTTTATACGATTTGTTTGGAGACAATATTCATTGCATGGCTAAATAGAAGGAAAAATAGTAAAGGTAAAAAAGAATGAAAATTAGAACAAATGGATATTATTCAAAATAGTTCTTGAAGCATGCTTCTATCACCTATGAACAAATACACTTAAACTGCATTAAAATAGTGCGGTAACGGATGCATTAAGTAAAAATAGAACACACTTTAATAGCTATAATTAGCATTAAGTACTTGTATTGACTGAAATTGATGAAATATAAATGGCAAAGAAACGCTAAAGTAAACCAAAGGATCCAATTCCTCCTTTTTGTTGTGCAACTGTGCACTGTTACTGCTAGTACAATCGATACATTGGTTATCATATTCGACCTTTGATTTTACAAATAATCCGACTTAATGTTTTTGTATATGGTATGAACATGCAGTTTTTTATAAAACAGAATAATCAAGTTCTTTGCCAAATATGGGATGCCAATGATATGTATGTTCTACACTACTCCTTGATGTCTGCACATATAAATTTCTCTTTGCAAATTGTCTAGTCCCATTTCTGCGTGCACACCTCATTTGATGGCTGCACACACCTCGGTTTAACCTCGCAAGCTGCCCAGCCGCAATTTTTGCGTGCATACCTTTGTTTTTCTTTGTTAGCTGCTTAGTTCCACTCATAGTTATCAAGGCGCGCGCCTAGGTGCGTTTAGGTTCAAAAAAGCCCAAGGCTCAAGGCTTGTGCTTTTTTGCAAATTGATTGCGCTTTTTTTTACATTTGATGCACCTTTTTTTGCAAAATTCAAATTTTAGTTTGTAAAATAATTAAATAAAAGTATATATATTATTGAATAAATTATAAAATATTGTTTAAAAATTGAATTTTGGTTAATAAAATATTTAAATAATTAAGTAAACTATAAAAACTGGTTTAAAAATTAATTTATAGTTAGTAAAATAGTAGATCAAATTTGTACAAAAGGGTACAAAAAAGCCCAAGGCTCAAAAAAAAACCAAGGCTCAGGGCTTGCACCTTAGAGCTTTAACTACTATGGTCCACTTCTACATGCAACCCTGCAGTTCTATTAGCCAGCAAGTCAACTTTGCTGGGCCAATCATCACCTTATAAAATCGAGCCCGGGATGCAGCCAGATGAGCATAATATTCTGGCGGTACTGTCAAACAATAATATTATCAAATCAAATAAACAAAATTGTACACTGCATTTGATCTAATTGAGGATTTATCAAACGGTGATAAAAAGAGGCATTTTACACATTTCTTGGAAAAATGTGTAATTTTCAATTTTGTACTGAAACATCATCAACTTAGATTTTATACATGATATAATAATAAATAAATGGTAGTGATGCTATTTGAAACAATGCATGTACAAAATGTTGTTCTATGCCACAAAGGCAAAAAGATAAATGTTTCTAGCTACAAAAAAAGTTTTTAGAGTGATTTATATATGTAATTTGATTCCAAAAGTAGACCAAATTGGTAATTTTTTCTTAATAAAAATGATTAGAAAAAATGATTCAAAAGGTGTTTAACTTTGCTCTTAACGGAAATGTACTTGTAAGGCATAAGGAATTACAGTGCAGCAAAAAGAAAAACATACTTGTAGCATAAGCTGTTAGTAAGAGTTTGAAGCGCATCTCCACTGAAATTGTTCTCATCCCACAACACATGGTAATAAGCAGGACGGCTTGTTTCCTGCATTCAAGATGCACAAATATTTATGGCCTGAATCACATACAAAACTCAGACAACAGTTTCCAGGTTGGAAGCAAGACAATTTTGATGGGCCATAGTTATAGTTCCTATAGAAATAATAAATATCAACCATTGACGTAGAAAAACCAAACATTTGACATGATAAGATGCTATATGGATTATAAGTTAAGAGTATGATGGGTCCATAGCCGCGGTTAGTGATATTGCAATAATATGGACATTCCTTGTTGGTGGAGTCGCAGTAACTACTCACTCTATAGACCGAATTCTTCTTTGAAACATAGACAACATAAAATAATCAGCATCTAGGACATAAACAGTACTAGTTTCCAAGAGCATTGCACAAATATACTTACAAACCTTGTAAGGTAAATTGTTAGTTGCTACATAGAATGTTACTTCTTAATATATATATATATATATATATATATATATATGGATAGTCTATTGGGACACAAAATATAGAGACAAATGGTGACACAATGAATCTCAACCATTGGATTATCCTCTAAATTCCACCTCGACATGTATGGAAAAAAATCCAATGGTCAAGATCTTCTGCGTTACTGAGTATATGTGTGTGTGTGTATATATATATATATATATATATATATATATATATAGGCAAGCGTTCGGTTGCACCCCAAAATGAAGCACCCTAAATGACCCCGATATCAGCCCTGCATTTGTATTAAAGAAAGTGAGTGGGAAGTGAGAGAGTGAGTGGAAGGATAGAGAGAGAAGGCGAAACACTTGGTGGAAATAGGGGGGCAAATGGGGTGCTGCACTAATACGGGTGCCATTGAACCTGCCATATATATATATATATATATATATATATATATATATATATATATATATAGAGAGAGAGAGAGAGAGAGAGAGAGAGATGGTGACATAATGAAGCTCAACCAATGGATTATCCCATGAATTGCAGCACATCATATAAGGTCTTCTTTGTCAACGATTGTGTCTAATTTTATATCTAAATAGCCCCTCCCTACATATAGAGTACCAAAAATATTTAATTTAGATGTTTGGAAGTATATTTGCTTTTATTTCTAGCTGTAGCTTCGTATAAACTTGCCTTTTTTCTATGAGTTAGAAGCAAGGTTTTAAATCTCGGATATCGGTTGCGTTTCGTCTCGGAGATTTTACAGACTTAATCTCGTATCAGGGGAGATCACGGATGAGATGAGTCTAACTCGGGGGGCGCGGGGGGGAGGGGGGGTGGTTCGTCTCGGATTTCCATTTCGGGTCTGAAAGTTCATATCGAAACAATCTCGGGGAACATGATATATTAAAAATTAATATTCTTACAATTTTTTTATGAATGTTATTAATAACATAGTAACTTAAACTTGAATCGCAAAATTACTTCATTATTCTTAATTTACGAAAGATCATCATACTCTAAATCATAATATTCTTAAAACAGAAAAATAACACAATGCAAATAGTTCGGTGTTACAACATATGATCCATGAACATGAATCATTTTTAGACATAAAACGTAAAAGGATCCAAAACATTAGAAAGATCAGCATGAGTATAACATAAAATACATGATTTCATAGGTAACATGTATGTAAAAAAAGATGAATATGAAAATCATAAGCATTATATAACATATATGAACATACAATATGGTCATTGAACATGCAAAATGTAATATAGCAGGAGATTATCGTGGCTAAATTTTAGGTTTTTAGTTATTGTTCTAGTTCAAGCACGGATTTAAATTTTAACCAAAAAAGCCAAGATCTCGGATGATATTCCAGTATCTCGTCTCGGTCGATATATCGTTCAATATCATGATATCTCGGGCGATATATTAAAAAGCAGATTTACAGTGATATTTGTTTTTTCGTTTCGGAAGGAGCCCAAAATGAGATCTCGGAGGAGATCTCGGGCGATATTTTCGAGATTTGAAACAGTGGTTAGAAGACAAAATTTTGGTTGTGATGTTTTAAGTTATAAGCTTATGGCCAAGGAACTCTTAGTTGTTCCTGGGGTTGAGGCACTGTTAACATGTCATACTTGGTAACAGAAAATCAGTTTCAGGTTACCAACTGCGAGAGCAAATCTAATAGAAGAGCAAAAAACAGAATAAAGATGGGCACGGGGCGTATAAACAATTCAGACTAAGGACGAACCTTACAAACAATTAAACCAAAAAGCAGAATAAAGATCTAGGATGATTATATTGGATTTAAATAGAAATAAAAACAATTGGACCATTCAGACAACGGAAAAACCTGTAGAATTGAAGCTGACGATTTACGGAGGAGGGTTGCCGATAACGATGTACGGATGAGGAGAGGATGCATCGATGGTGGAGCTGTAGATTTGAAGGTGTGTGGATCTAGAGCGGTGCTGCAGCGATGGTGGGATGTAGATTTGGAGCTGTGTAGATCTGAAATTGTGCCGCAGCGATGGTGGAGCGGCAAGGGGATTCTTCTACTTTTATTTCATTTTATTTTTTATTTTATTTTTTGCAGAAAAATGAGGAAGAGAAGGTGGGCTGTTTTCTTTTATTCAGCATGCGTGAATGGAACGTTGGCGCACATTCCAAATTGCCGATTTTGCGTTATTATTAGTAAATATTTATAAGTTAACCATTTTAGTAGTTAAACACAAACAAAGAATAATAGATAATTTTGAAGTATATTGGAAAAAAACTTATGTGAATTCTTCTAATGAGGTAGTTTTTTTTTTTTTTTTTTTTTTCTTTTTCTCTAGCACCTATATTTCTATAATGAAACATTTCACGTATTAAGTGCTACCCAAATATATAAGAAAAAAAATCAATGCAATGATAAGTTCAATGATAAAATCGAACTTTGCGATTTGTTCAAGCCTTGTCATTGTCATTTGGCGCTTAGCACTTCCTACATTATGAATTTTAATCATAAATGCATGCATATGATGCAAATTAAAGTTGTGGATGCAAGCATTTCTTCATTTTTCCAACTTTCCAGAAAAGAAATGGATTTTGGAACCCATGAGGATACAATCCTTTTCTCAAGCTTCCTTCCTTAAAAAAGAAATGAACCCTTGAAGTTCAATCAAAAACGGTCGAATCTTTATAAATCTGGTATAATACCTGATGTTTTAAATCTATTTATCACTTTTATAGCTTTAGAATATCAAATGCTCACAGTGTGTTACTGGAAAGTCCAACTTTAATAAACTATTTTCATTAAAGAAAGCAGCAGTTTATTTGTGTGCTTAAGCTATCACAAATTGTTATACCATTAATGTGAATAATTGTACTAATAAAACCAATTATATTGATGATACCAGTTAGCATATTAATAGTACCCAACTGAATAGCAACATCAATCGTTAGATCTAAAAATTGGGTTGGTTAGAGTGGACTATTGAAATTATTATACGGAGATGTTGTATAATACGTACCATACAGACATTTAACCAAAAAAAAAGTTATATTGGCTCTTTTCCTCATTGAAACCCCAACAATAATTTTGAACTGTTAACAAAATTTTGGTTCAAAACATAGGGTCAAGTGGTAATAACCTAAATAATACAAGCACTCATTGACGGAAAAATATTCACGGCATGTGAGATCGGTTCTTTGGTTGAAACAAACAACTATATCATCGGTTAGAAATGGAACGAAAGGCTAAATTGAATATCACAAAATTCTCTGAAAAAAAAAAAAAAAAAAAAAAAAAAAAAAAAAAAAAAACCCAAACAAACTGCACTCTACATCATAAACACACCCAACCAACCACAGTCAAATAAAAAATTGATAAACCAATACTTGTTACAAAGATAAACGTGTTTTTCACAAAATAATAGTTTGTATTTGTATGCACCTTCATCTTCTTGTTGCAACCAGTTTTAAAGTTTGGTGCAGCAATAAAAATAGTGCCTTTGTTCACAGTACATTTGTGAATGTTAGACCTCAACTGCCATTTGTGTTGAAACAAACCCAGGCACCTACTCTTCCGGGTGTTTAAGGTATAGGCTCCAAACAGATGATGTCAAGTTGACAGTGATTTCACTGAAACCATAGTAAAAAATAAACCAACTCTGCAATTTTCAATCGAAATAAAAAATTAACAAGAGAATAGGAGAAAGGTAGAAGCGACAATTACAAGGGATATAATCGCGATTTGCAATGGTTGAAATAGGAGAAAGGTTAATCTGTATTTTTTATGAATATCTTTGGTTTGAATAAATTGAATCTGATACTCATTCGGAAATTTTAAAAGATAGTTTAGGAAAAGAAGGGTGATGTGTGTAATGGCGGTTGGAGAGTTATTGAGAAGAAATAGTAAATGAATAGTTCATGGAGAGGAAATCACGTTTCAGAAAACCATGGACCGGCAAAATGCTACTGTTTTTGGCTTCAGACTATTTTATTTTGGCCAAATAGAATTAGTCAAACCTCCCTACGGTTGGTTTGATAATAACTGTACGTTTTTTTTTTTTTTTTAATTTCTTTTTTCAAACAACGTTGGGTGTTTGCGAAGGTACCATGAGTATCTCCTTTCTTTTGCAATTGAACAAAGAATATCATGTTTAATTCAGCAGTAGGAATTCCTGTAATGTCTCTAAATGATTGGAGGTGAAGATTTGTTTGGAACTTTCAAATGTTTGAGGCGGAGGTAAAAAAAAAGTACGCCGGAGATGGTCTGTAGTATCATCTAGAACTTTCAACTCCTTAAAAATGGAGGTAGGGAAACAAGTAGAGAGGTGGTCAAGAGTATCATCAAAGCAGAGATCGCTTGTGTTTTGTAAAATTCAATTCAATTTGGAGATCTTTTAACCAAAAAGATCACAAGGGATTTTCAAGAGATAAATAAAATGGGAATGTAATCTATTCCCACATATAGGGCATTCCCACATATGATAAAGAGGGTAGCTCAGGTCCTATTTTATCTAGTGATTGATTGTAAGTATCTGGCTCATGAAGTTCAATGTTCACTTGGTTTAAAATGATTCAACCTTTGTTCTTAGAACTTGTAAGAAGAGGCATTTTAAAAATTGGTTCCAACATATAATTTTTCCACTTTTTATTTTACATTTTGATGTTTGAAAATTAGAAGTTTCATCGTTGATATAAAATAGAAGTTCAATTCTGCTGAACCTTCAAAATAGAAAATACACAACACACACTCGCTATTATACACTGAAATCAAATGCATCAAATGGGGTGAATTATACTATGTATACACGCGCACACACATGCCAGTGTTGATATCAAACACCTTTAGTTTGGACGCTTAGACCCATAGGAAATTCAGCATGGTCTAATATTTGAGTGAACTTACATTGTAGTAAAATATGGAATAACAATTTTCTATGAAATTACGCACTATCATGTTCAAGACCAATTTGACATGAACTTCCATTTTATCTTTGTATATTTATTCATTGTTAATTATTTTTTCATTCATGTTAAATGCATACAGTATTCTAGTGAATATCCATGTATGTGCACATATGTGTGCCTTCCTACTTACCATACTTAGAAGATCATCTGACTAATAGATATGTGGTAAGCTTATATGTATATGTTTGAGGTAGGCATGCCAAATTATATAACGTCACATAGTTGATTTAAAAAGGTGATGCATTGATAGGGTAATGAGGTAGAAATTTACATTTAAGCTGGTCTTCATGGAGTTTCATTGTTATTACCCTAAAACATAGACTATTTCTCCTTTTTATATCTTTTATATTATCTTAGAGTATTTACTATTTAGTTGATATAATTTGAACATTTATGGATGTTAAATTTGGCATAAGTAGAGGCTTTGTTCTTTTACCTTGGTTGTACTAATGCATTTGTTTGGTTTACATGTTACAACAGTGTTTTTCAAGTCTCTGCTTATATGCAAAGTTCAATTCAGTAAGTGTAGAAACATCCGTTTCGGCTTACATGCTCTCTAAATTCAATTTTCTGTTGTATTTACAGGGCTTGGGATTATGGTCCAAACGGAGAACCTGACACAGATGGAGAAATCATGGATCCCTACTCAGATGGAGAATCTGACTGAGATATAGGAGGGTCTCTTTAGTTTAACATATTTTTATATGCTTTTGGTTTTATATATGATAACAGTATGTAATTTTGTGCTTTATCAGTACGGTTTGATGTAGTTTTAAAACTTATTTGATGCTGTTTTCAAACTTGTTTTGTGTAGTTACTGCATTATTCTTGTTGTTTAATGTTGTTTTATGTTTAACAAGATATTAATGGTTGAATGAACAGCCTGTGTTTCGTATGCGGGTCATCCGCACATACACCTGTGCGCTTTAGGTACGTTTGTCGGATGGGTGTAAATAAAATGGACAACCTTTTATTTATTTATTTATTTTATTTATTTTTTTATTTTTTTTTTCGGTGGTGGTAGTACGATATATTTATTAATAATAATTCTTACATGCGCAGGGATGTAAGTGAGTTGGTTTGAATGTTAATGGACTGGTCGAAACCCAATCCATTTAAAACAAACACAAACCTAATCCATTTAATAATTGAGCAAACCCATTTCAACCCGTTAACTTAACTGGTTAAATCGTTTCAACCCATTTTCGACAGAGCTTCTTAAAAGTTGACAATATATAATGTGCATTGCATGACATAAATCAAACCGATTGTTGGTAGGTTTGGCTATTGTGAAATAAAATAAATTTCGTTTGACGTCAAAAACATTCTTTACTGTTTCACGCAATTTCATTCTTCTTCAAATTTCTCTGTTTTTCTCTTCCCTCAATTTTCTCTGTACGGAATTTTCATCCGAAGTCAAAATCGTGCTGTATCAGTCTCCCGATTCAACTCAAATACAAATCATCACTCTGGACCAGTCATTCCACTCGATTCCTAGCTGTCGCCTTTTTGTTCGATATTGGAACAAATCACAACGTTAGTGCTAATTTCTATTCTTCAATAAAATACATATTTAAATGATTCTTAATTCATTTTAGATCTAGGTTTGGTGCTCTTGGCTGCGGCCATTCTCTGCTTTCGGTTAGTAAACCAATAGCCACTGCACCACGACTAACGTCACATCTGTCTGTCATTGTCAAAGCGTGCTACGAGTTGTCTTAGGGTACTCGCAATTGCTAATATTGCTAGTATTTTTCTCTCCCTACGCCATAGATGACCTACTGCAACGAAAATTCATGGTGTTGTCAGCTAAAATGTTGCGATAGCTATGCTGATTTTTGTCTATTGCCACACACACTTCTAGGTGTTAGCATAGATATCAACACTGTGTTGCAGTAGCCGCGCGAATAAAATTACCAATCAGGGTGAATACGATCAAACGGTCCACGTTATCAATCCGCGTCAATCTAATTTTCCAATTTCGTTGCTCTTTCGCATATCCAAATTACTTTTCCTACTTTCAAGGTAATTTTGACCACAAAAGAAAAGGATTTCCTAATAATTCGTCATCCCAGAGTTGCTCCATCGGAATAAAATTAGTCCCATGCTTCAAAGTAAATCTCTTGGGTTTGAATCTGTCACTTTCGAGTTCTAAAACTCCATCACTATATCACGCTAGAAAGTGAAATCCTCAACCTTGAGTTTGAAAGCCAACATAAAAAATTGGTCATGGTGTATTGCTATTTGATTCGAGATTTGGATCTCACCGCCTAGCACAAAAATAATTACATTTTAGATAATTTGTGTTTCGTTTGAATTTGCAGTGCAGATCCTTGGATTAGGTGCTGTAGAGCTTTGCTTGAAAGTTGTTTTTGGATGCTAAGCTGTTGAGTTACTCGATCTATAACTGAAACTAGGTATTGACCTGTAGTTGATGAAATGGCTACTCCTCGAATTTGAATATGGTAATGAAGTTTAATTTTGATGCTGTGTTGTTAGTGCATGAGTCAAAGTTATTGTGATGATTCTTGAAATATTTTGATAATTGGATGTTGGATTATAAGTTGACTGTGAATATTATTTTAGGATTATCACGTATGGACAGAATTTTGATTTCATTGTAAACATGTTTTGACATTTGAAACCTAACCATTCTTACTGATCAAAGCTGAAACAGAATTAAAAAAAAGTAAACAGTGAATCCAAATTCTGGAGCAAGTTACACTTTTTTCATTGTTGTTTTTGTCACTACATATATTACCTGTGTATATTGGACGTGGTAGCCTCTTTTGTATTCTTTTGCTTTGGCATTTTTTATTCCCTTGCATTAGAGCATGAGGATGTGACTCAGAAATTAGCAGCATGCACTCAATATTAAAGCATATATTACTTACATGTTATACATGATCTCTTATTTATATAGCTATCTTTCAGATTCATGTTTCATTTGTGGATCCTTCAGCATTTTTACCTGCTGTGGATGCTGGTGCTCATATGGCTTGTTTACCAATTTTGAATCAAAAATAATTTTATGAACTTCTTAAGCTAGCTCTATGTTATTGATTCATAGCAACTGAAATGCTAAACTTTAAGTTTATGAGTTTACATTATGAGTGAAGCTAGCCGTGTTATCAGTAATGCTAAACTTTAAGTTTATGAGTTTTACTATGTTTTATCTTCACTAGTTCTGGATCTTATATGTAGATTTCTATCTTGTTAGTACCTACTCAAAAGGTCAAAAAGTGTAGCTAAAAACCCCAACATAAATCGTTGTGTGATTGGAATGTCTGGATTAATCGACTATTCATTGTCCAGTGATAAATATGCAAAAGAAGTGCTCATATGGTATGGGTATTTCTACCCAGATTTGAAACCAAACCATAATTTCATGACTAAAGATGCTAATAACAATAATTTTAGGTATGTACTTTATATCTTCTTGTCATGCATTAACCCAAACCATAATTTCAGGTATGTGCTTTATGTAAAAGCTGGTTTATACGACGAGCAAGTAACAATCACAAAAGAGATGAAAAACATTACCATGTACGAAGATGTATCAGAAAAGACGATCGTAACGGGATCCAAAAACTTCAACGTGGGATTCCCACCTCTTTAACTGCCACCTTCGGTATGTATGTCTCGCCAACCAATTTTGTTTTACAGTAAAAATATTTAATCTTCATGAAGCAATTCAATGTAACAACAAAGAACAACATGAATATACTTTCATGACTGGAGATGCAAATGGCAATTTCAGCAAATAGTGTATGTTTCAAATTTAGTTTTTATGTCAAATTTAGTTTTCCTTCAAATTCTTCTACTGAACAACAAATTTTTTTGTTCTTACTATTAGTATTTGTCTTGCTTATAATGCGTTCTTCAATAGAATGATTATTTTCGGTATTCTCATAGACTTGTAGGTTGTTTGGACTGAATTAGAGGGTGTCTCTATGGAATGTATCAAAAGCAGGCTTACTTTATTTAACATATAGAAGTATATATATATATATATATATATATATATATATATATAGTTTTAGTCATATTAGATTACTAGTTGGTAATTTTATTTCTTCTACATGTAGGTACATTAAAGGGTAATTTACTCAACTTCACGGCCAAAGACAGCTCTCTGTAGTGATTTTTTATGATTGTAAATTTTACTAACTTGGAATACCGTATCCGACCTTTTTGTTATTTATATCCTTGAATCATTGGTTTAACATACGGTTTGTTATTTCAGTTACATAATGATATAGGATATTACTTTGATTGTAGCTTCACATTCAAAGGTAACCGAAGGATAATCAATATTAGAATTGATTTTTTTTTTTTTTTTTGTAAACTAGCTTGTTTAATTGGGTTGCATATTACATAGAAATTTGAATGAGAATTGCATTGGCTTAGAGTTATTAACAAAGTTTAGAACAAGACTTGAAACAGTATACCAAGTAACGTGAGTTCTTCCCCTCGTAACTCTAACCTTAGGTGAAATTCTATCTCTATTAATTAGTTTAGCATTTTATGTTCTTGTGCTTCTAGATAGATCGATTCTGACGTGCTTGGGGGTAGTAATGGTGTGAATAATTTATGGTCATCTTCGGGTTGTTTCTCTTAGGTGTATTGTCTTGTGGAAGTTTGGATGTCAACAATCGCTCTGTGGAAACATTAAGACAGTGCTAGTTTCTAGGTGTCGGGCTACATAATGATATAGGATATGACTTTGATTATAGCTTCACATTCAAAGGTAACCGAAGGAGAACCTAAATTAGAATTGGAACTAACTTGTTCAATTGGCTTGCATAGTTTACAGGAATTTGAATGAGAATTGCATTGGCTTGGAGTTATTAACAAAGTTTAGAACAAGACTTGAAACAGTAGACCAAGTAACGTGAGTTCTTCCCCTCATAACTCTACCCTTAGGTGAAATTCTATATGTATTAATTAGTTTAGCATTCTATGTTCTTGTGCTTCTAGATAGATCGATTCTGACATGCTTGGGGTAGTAATGTTGTAACAACGCGGAAAATCAGAACCAATTTAAAAATTTTATTTTAGCTATTTTAATGAATTTGGAATATTTAAAATGCATATTTTAAATAATAATGACTAAAAATTTATTTAATCGAAGTTATAAACTTAAAAACTTATAAATTAAAAATAAATTATATTACGAGCCAGAAATGGCGCAGTAGTTTGAAAATTTGATTTTAAACTTTGAACGAACATACATAATTCAATATAAGTCAGAATTGGATAAAACTGGAAACGTTGGGAACGTATTAACTATATCTTTCTAATGAGTGTAAGAAATTGAGATTTCATAATATAACGTGAAAGTTATGCCCAGTTTAAAATTCAAAATAGTCACTATGGAATTTATATCTATATTATAATGAGAACACCTTCCTTTGAAGCTTTTGAAATTCCCAAAACACCCTCTTAAATTTGTACACTGTGATTAGGGCAATTTTGCCATTTTAACGTTCATGTCATAGCCCACGTTGTCCACGTCATTTTCACAAAGTCCTGCTCAATTGTGATTTTCCTTCTTCCGCATTTTTCAGCATCCACTCCTTCATACTCCCAATTGCCGGTCCTCAGTCCTCTGGTAAACTTCAAAAATCCAGCGCAATTGAGCATGTGTGATAGGATTGCAGTTGTGGCGTGATCGCCATGGTGGAGGAAGGGCCCTGAAGTCAACGAGACAGGTGGAGGATTGGAGGGTGAAGGCAGCTGGCAGGTTTTGGCTTCAAATTAGAAGGAATCTACGGAGTAGAGGACGGTCCAGAGGCAAACAGAAAGCTGGAATTGTGGCTCGATTCTTCAACCTCTTCTTGGATTTCTCTTTCCTAAAGGGAAAAATGATTCTTCAAAATCAAACCTCAAGACAGTATGCGTGAATCGAAGAGTAGTAAAGTCGATTTGTGATTGATTCCTTTTGTTAGATTATTGATTTGAATTGACTTAATTTTTGGATTAGTAACGTTGATTACTGAGGATTGGCTGTGTAAATGCAACGGTACTTTTCTATTCTCTTGCTTCTGTTTGCAAATTGCCTATTTTTCCAGTTTATCTTCATTGATTATAAAGTTATATACGTAATCTATTTGACGCAACTAATCTCACACCAGATAAATCTGCTGTCTATGTATTATACAGGTCCATCAAAGAGTTTGGAGGGCATTGTTTGGTAGGAAGGGGAAAATATGAATGCTGATATGCACCCTTTGCTGTAAGTAGTTAGTTGATGTTCTATGTTATTCTCTTGCGGTTTGTAAGTAGTAAGTACTATTGGATCTTTGTTTGCTATCATCCAATTTCCTAAATTTAGTTTCTTAAAGGGTGTTACTATTCGCACCCTGGTTTACACTTCCGGCTACCAAAACTAAAAACACCCCAAATATTTCAAATATCATCTTCTAGCCACCGCGTAAATTAATAACCTAAAAATGGAGAGGCCACCAGCACCTACCTCTACACGAACGCTTCCCTCCTCATTTAGAGCTCTTCCACTACGAATCAAACATTCAAAGTCAAATAGTTCAAGAAAAAATTAACATAATCCATTTTCATGACCACATTAGAAATTTTTATTTTTATAAATGAGTACTTACTTCGTCGGTTGTGAAATGATTCGTCACAAATCAACATTTATGTCTTTTGAGTCATTTGTTCAAACATTTGCATCATATTATCACAACCATCATTTTTATCATTCAATTTATCATCATTCAAATACTCTATCTATCAAACAACAAAAAAAAAGTATTACTTCGTAAAAGAATATACATAAGTTATACAAATCAAAACTTACATTGTCATTCTCTATTACAACGTCGTTAAATTTAATGTCTTCCAAGCTTGAAATTTCCAACGTAGTGGAAAATATATCCTAAAATACAATGGAAAACCCTAACCATTAAAAAAAAACCCTAACAACGTGTTCTATATCATAATAGAAAACAATAAAAATCAAGAAATTCTAACCTCTTTTTTGTGTTTATCTTCCATCTCTAATAGGCACAGAAGAATACCTACTTTTGCTAGGGTTTAGGGTTTGAAATTGTAGAGAAACACATGTTTTATTAGGAGAAGTACGGTGGTGAATGACTGAGTGAAGAAATAAGATATGGTAGCCAGAAGTATATAAAAATAATCATTTGTATTAAATTTATAAGGTGGCCGGAAGTGTAAATCGAGGTGTAAATAGTAGCACCCTTCTTAAATTGGGTCTGATTATTTTTTTCCATCTAATGGACTTTGAAATTCCCACTATTATTACATCATGCATTCATTTTCATAGTATTTTGACCGAAATAGTTCATTTTTTAAGCACAAATAAATGTGCTAACAAATATTGTTATGTAAAGCCCTATTAGAAGTTCTCTCCCATGTCTCTCAAATATAGAGTGACCTTTTGTACCTGTGATTTTTTTTTAAAGCATTTATTTTTCAGTAAGATACCGTGTTTCCTTTTTTTAGTTTATTATATTTTAAAGATAACATCATTGCTTACAATCTAAAAGCACTAAATATTCCTAGACTGAGATTACCCATTCTCTTGCTGACCCGCATTTCATGCCCCTGAAGTTTTTCCTTTTACCATTTTACTTATGAGAGCTCTCTTTTATCTAAGGTACCAACTATGTAAGAGTTGACACATGCATTTGTTTTGTTCTAATTTAGTCTTACCAAAAATTTATTTATTTTCAATTTTCAATTTCCATATTTATACAGTTTATACTTACATTGGTAGTTAGGTTGTTAATCCTTATCCGAGACAGCATGCCTGGATTTTTTTTTTTAAAAAAAAAGAGGAATATTTTTCAAAATGAGGCACCTGGATTTTTATTTTAAAACTACATATTTGATAGTATATAGTATTATGTAGCAGGTTTAGTTGATTTACAATTATACTGCGATTTTTTTTGAACATATGAGATCATTATTTTTCATAAATAATGATAGGTAAATGGATCTTGAAGGAAATCTTCATGCCACTTAGGATTTTCATAAGGGCATTGTTATTGACACTCCAGATATTGTTAAGGGGAGGACAATTTTTTATTTTTTCTAAAATTGTTAAGGGGAGTACCAATTAGGAAAGTAGTCTCCTAACAAATAAAGGTAATTTTACCTTATTGCCCATTTAGCCCCTTACCAAATAAAGGTAATTTTACCTTAACAAATATGGTAAGGGCCATAGTAATTTTTTTTCCAATTTGAATATATCGATTTTTTTTAAATCCTAATGGATAAGCGTTTTCGGAGGAATAGGATCGAACTATTTTTTTTGGTCGACATAAATATGTTGAATTTTATAATTACAAAGGCAATGCGTTGAAATGATTATTAATTTTCGATATATCACTGTCGAATACATACATAATTGATTACGTGCTGCATTCAGTGCAGTGGTGACGAACTGCTTATTTTAATTCAGTTTTTCTTGTTGAAAAAGTTTATTTTAATCTAATTTAAAGGGGCAATTCAGGAATATTGAGTAGTGTGAAATAATATGTTTGTGTAGCCTCTTAACATTTTTTCAAAGAGTGGAGTGTTTTTAAAAAATGACCACCCCTTAACAATAGTTGGAGTGTCAATAACAACACCCTTTCATAAAAGGTTTTACTTTCTGTATAGTAAACATTTTATTTACCTGCATTCATACATGAAATTAATAGTCGGTGCTACCATTTTAATTAACAAAGAATGGCATGATTAATAGTATGACAATTTCCTTGATTAGAAAGAAATATTATACCGGTATGATTGATAATATGATAATTTTACGTAATATTTCAATATGTAAATTTTTATATTTTCTCTTTTTCTCTAATTAATTTCTGAATCGGCGCCTGGCTTTTTATTTTAAAACTACATATTTGATAGTATATAGTAATATGTAGTAGGTTTAGTTGATTTACAATTGTACTGCGTTTTTTTTGAACATATGAGATCATTATTTTTCATAAATAATGATAGGTAAATGGATCTTGAAGGAAATCTTCGATGCTACTTAAGATTTTCATAGAAGGTTTTACTTTCTGCATAGTAAACATTTTATTTATCTGCATTCATACATGAAATTAATAGTCGGTGCTACTATTTTTAATTAACAAAGAATGACATGATTAATAGTATGACAATTACCTTGATTGGCAAGAATTATTATACCGGTATGCAGGGACGGAACCAGGATTTTGTTATGACCCGGACTAAGTAAATGAGACAGAAAAAAGATTTAAATAATACCAAAATTTGTAACAAGTAATTTTTAATTATGTATCAACGAAAGCTTATAAAAACATGAGGTACTTATGTAAACCTTTCATGCGTGATTAGACATATACAAAAAATAGATACGATTAAGGATGTCAACGGATACTTTCAGATATGGCTAGTGTTATATCTGTGTTCGCTTCCAAAACCATTTTCGGATATCCTTATTCGCGGATACGGATGGATATCAGATAATTATCCACACCCATTTTTTCGAATATCGAATATTTATCCGCTTTTCATATACGGATTTCGGAATTTTTGGATATCTATTTACAATCCTAGATGTGATAATCTAGACAAGTTGGACTCTGTGATCTTACATGAGTTAAATCACAAACTACTAAATTCAAATCAAAAGAAATGCGTTTTTTGAAGTCGTTCAACAGCAATAGTGATAATAAAAAAATTAGTGTTATGTTTAAGTTCTTCAATACCAACTTTGACTCGCATCGAGATAAAAGTAATACATTCAACTAATTGCTTAAATCTGAATAGAATTATAAAAAAAATCATTGAGCAGACTAGGGTACCAATTGATTACAATATGATAAATAGTTTGAAACTTTCAACTATTTCATGAACATAAGACCGGACACTAATGATTAAAAAGAATTAGAAAACACAAAAGACAAGAAATTTGCCCGTGTTTTAGTCCCTAAATGGTGCAGCTTCAGTTGGGTTTTCCAATGCTTGCTGGAAAGATAACTTTGTAATTCTATATTGTGGCGTTGCCTTGTTGGACCACATAAGATCTGATTATATTGAATTACTGGGTTGAACAATACATACTATGTTTTACTTTTAGAAAAAAGGACCCGGGCTACAGCCCAAGTACACCTATGCATACCTCTGTCCCTGCCGGTATGATTGATAATATGATAATTTTACGTAATATTTCAATATGTAAATTTTTAGATTTTCACTTTTTCTCTAATTAATTTCTGAACCAAAAGCATCATGCTACGAATGGGTTTAATGTGCTTGATGTTTATGTTTCTTTATGTGACATGTAGATTAGTAATACATGTATGATGATGAATAATAAAAATATCCAAAGCATTTAGCAATATTTCTTACTTAATTCATACGATAAAACACTACAAGTATTGAGTTCTAAGATATTAATATTCGTATGCTGTGTATATCTTAAAACCTCTACAGTTCGTAATGGTTTTTTCCCAATGAATGAAGGAGATGAAAATTGCAATGGAGGTGTTCTTTTAGGTCCTGTGCCACTGATGAAGACAAGACGTCTGCGAATGGAAGTTAGAAATGGATACGTGGAGTGGTGAAGGAGGTCGTTTGGTTGATTTTGATATCAGTTTTCCACGAGGGTAAGTATACTTTATATTATATCATTGTCACGTTCTCAGCAACAGAACACCCTTTTTCCATGATTTTATCTGTCATGTTTTAGAACCAAATAGTTAGCGGGTAAGATCCAAATCATTGCAGTTCATTTCTCTTTTTCTCCATCCATTCACAGAATAGCCTTTTTTGTTTTCTTCCTTTTTTTACATCAAGTCCACTTCCGTTCAATTTGGAAAACACATTCAGTTCACTTTTGAAATTTCACTGTAGTATCTTCAATTGCCAAGAGACTGACCTTTGCAATCAATTTTCTCCATGCAAGTTATTCTTGACATACTAGCTAAACCCCCTTTATTCATATTGTTTTGTGCACCTTCACTGTACAACACAGGACTAAAGGCATTTATACCAATAGAAATAGAAGCTATCTGAGATGAAAGGTGGATCTTGAAACGCAAGACTGTCAATGGTTCTTCGGTCTACAATAAATTATCAAATTCAGGTACGATATATGACTATATTTTTTACTTGAATAATATACCGTGGTGCTAATTTTTTTGATCTGATGCATATGTTCATTCCATTGAATTTTATTTTGTATAAGTAAACAAGTAATTATATCAAGTTGTTTGCTCAAACTATCATTGTATTTTGTTTGTAGTTATAGATGTTGATTGTCGCGGTCAATAAGAAGATGAGCGTTGATGGTAATTGTGGCAAGATTGTAGAGTAAGCACGAATCTGATTAGATTGTTTTGTTTTGTACATTTATCCTCCATTTTCTTTGGTGTAGGAGCATTGAATAAGAATTTGGATGTTTATGAAATAAGTACACTTTATTTTTGTAGTTTTGAAAAATCTGGACAAAAACACAATACAAAGTTCATTTGTTAATTTATTATTTATCGTTTAGTTACTCTTTTACCAATTATACAAACAAGTTAAATTCACGAACTCATAGCAAAAAGAAAATTAATTTTGTTTTTATTGATAGGATTGTTATTAATTTTAAACAAAATAGTATTCAAAATCACGCAAATTTAAAAGAATCACCATTTAACATATTCCTTTTCATATAAAACCCGCATGTACATAATAATCTTGATTATTTCGGTCTATTAAGTTGACATTCACATGAATCTTAGTTATTTTATTTATTTATGTTCTCTAATTTGTTGCCTGCCAATAATACATGTAACTTAATAGTTGTATGCGGTACCAAATCAGGATTTTTCTCAAAACATTTTGCTTATCTAGTAGAATAAGAAATTTAGATTTTTTTATTATTGAATAATAATGTGGTACTTAGCAGAGAGAGCAGTCAAAATATTATATCAACAGATAAGAAATGCCATAAACAAATTTCCATTGAAAGAAATAAATATGAACAAAAAGTAAAAAACAAAGCAAACAATATTTCTAAATTTATCACACTCAACTAGATATACGATGAAATGTACTTTGGGGTCAACATCTTGCTATGGTGAAATCTAGAATGTTTTGTGCACAAAGCTCTGTTTTTCAGGTTTCGGTACTGAATTGAGTAACAGAAAACATGAGTTACAAGTGCACAAAATATGAAGGTGGACAAGCGGGTGCTGGCCTAGAAGTAGAGGGTTGCAGGTTAATAGTTTTATGGGAAGCTTAAATGTCTTTGGATGCATTTTTATAATCATAATGATTCACGAATTTGTTGTCGATATTTTTTTATAATCATAATGATTGTAAGTGCATTGGAAATCTGGTAATGAGTAATCGATATTTTGCTGTGCCAACTTTTTTTCCTTCCGTAATCGAGTTTAGTTGATATTGTAAGTGCATCAAATTAGTTATGGGCATTTTTATATCTTAGAGATCAACCACTATATACAAAAAGCGACTACCTTCTGTACAGTACACAAAAAAAGCATGCAGTCATAGCTGAGAAAAACATGAAATATTCAAATAATTTGGTAAACAGGCAGTATCATACATACAGACACACACACACACACACACACACACACACATATATATATATATATATATATATATATATATATATATATATATATGTGTGTGTGTGTGTGTGTGTGTGTATGTATGTATATGTATGTATATAACGAAGGGTAATCCGCATGACTATTGTATATGGCAATAGAAATTTCTTGCGATGACTAATCAATACTGAAATGTTACAGTTCTAGCAGTATTTGCAACAAGAAAGAGAAGTTTTTATGATAGAGGGTCAATTGTTTTTTGATAAAGATGAATCAAAGCTTGAAGATTTCAAATTTACATTCAAATGATACAAAAAAGGATGCTGCTTATGTTTTTCATTTCCTTTTTGTTTTTCATGGTATATGAATTGTAATTTTGAGAAGAGAAGAAGATAGGCATAAAGGGTCTTGGAAGGAATAAGACATACGAGGCTGAGCATTTCTCATGGAAGGATGATGTGAAAGTGCCATGTGGGAGTATCGTGGATTCAGAGTACAAGGATAGCCTGCTTGAGTATAAGGAATGTGCTGTCTATGATCCCAAAATGATGAATTTCTTGGTTAGAGTGAAATTCGAGGAGAAGGTCATGAAGATGAACACTGCATAAATGTAAAGAATGATTATGCTTATGTTCTAGAGGTGCCTAGCATCTCTTTTTTCTTCTTTATTACCCTTTTTCCTGTATGCTTTATCTGATGTGTAGTGTAAATATATGTTGATGTAAATGGGTCATTTTGGTGAAGCAGTCTACACTGGCGGGTGGGATTTTTTTGTTAAAAAAAAAGTATATGAGTTGTAATTTCCAGTTTGTATAGTTTTCCTAAATTTTAAACTTATAAAATAGAAAGCTCATATCAAAAGAGCTACAGGTACTTTGGTTGGTTCCATGAATTTTTGTCCAATTTTGGTACCTTACTATTAAATTCGGCAGTCCAGTATTTTGCTGATTGTTAGGTTGTTGCTACAATTCTTTTGTGCTGATGCGTTTCAGGTTGTAACTATTTTAACAATTGAATTTGTGACTTGCTCCATTTATGTATAAAATTTTAATGTATTTTCAACGGTTGCTTGCTGCAAATTTGACATACGTACACCATCAACTACTGCAACTTTTATGTGTTTATCATTTTTCATAATGCTGAGTGCATATTTTTCATGTATATTTGGTTGGGATGCTTTGTTTCATTTAATAAATTTAGATGTGATTATATGTTCTTTAATGTAAACGTATTGTGCTTTAATGTATACCTTATTTCCTTAATTTAAGTTTAACTGAATTCGTACTGTGTTGTTTTGCTGCTAGAATCCTAACTGTAGTAGGTTTACCAACTTTAGAAAGACGTATTCAACTCTATGCTTCCTTGGTCGAAGTATTATTATCATATTGACACATATTGGTGCACGAGCTTTTAAGTTTTTATTTCACTTTAGAACAATGAATTAAAATACATTCGAGTAGTCAGTATTATACAAGTTTTTGTATTATTTTTACTCGACAAAATCAGTTCTTTTGTGTCAAGAGATATTATTGTAAAATATAATTGAAGAGGCTTTTTTTTTCACTTTTATACAGACTCAAGTTGGCTGTTTACATGGGTATAGTAGTGTTGCTTTATGAACTTAACCAAACGAATAATTAAACACTGTACAAGTTTTTAACTCTTATATTATGTAAAATATAATTGAACGTTGTAGATATGTAGTTTAACGACCCGGATTTTCAGCCATTGAATTCTGAATATTTAAATTTGTTATTTGAATTATATATAGGAATTTATAAGAAATTATTTAATAAAATGATATTTAAACGTATAATTAATAATATAATTTAAAATGAGCTTGTAAAGTCGCGACAGTTCGTAATTTAACGTTTTGAACTTCAATTAGATATACATGATTCAAAATAAGTCGATTTCTTTGAAACAAGAAACGTTCGGTTCTGTTTAACTATATTTTTCTAACGAAAGAGAAAATTCGAGATTTCGTCTTATATATTGGGAGTTATGTCCAAATCAAATTTTTAGAAAGTCGCTGTGGAGTCGTGTATAAGCCATAACGGTTTATTTAATATAATTAAATATTGGATTCGAATTTGGACAAAATCTTTGAGATGTAGTTATAATTTAATTTTTAGAATTTTACTGTAATTTTTAATTAATTAAATACGCAACTTTTTATTTGGAGTATTTTGCACCCTATATCAATATTTTGGGATTTCATAATATAAGTTAAACTATCGATTTTACAACATTTATGGGACCGTAACACATTGCTCAACGCAATGGTATCTTTATTTTGTCGTTTGTCATGCGTATATAAACGAAATAGTGTGTAAAGAGGTGCCTATCTTCTATCTTAAATATATGGGCGTATTACACGTACGTGTTTTTACTTAATCCCTTTTTCTAGCTAAACAATATCCATTTGCCAAGTTCTTATGTCCACTAAGGACATCATAACATGGCTTAACTGGCACCATATACTACCATAACAATTATATACATGCAAAGATAATATATATATATATATATATATATATATATATATAACCATATGGAAACAAATAAACAAAACACAATATTAATATCAATCCCATCAGCCGAGCTTGTGTCGAAAATAATGTCTACATCCACATTTAATACTTAATACGTGAGGACCAAACTATCTGAAAACCGTGGGCGCCAAGCTTCTAAAAACCGTGCGTGTCAAGGCACCTGTAACCGTGCTCCCTAAGTCATTGCACCCGTGTTCCCCAAGCTGTTACGAGTCATGCCTTCCACGCTTCTTTATTTTGTGCTTACCAAGGCATTTCTATTATAAATAATCACCACGCGTCCAGAAAAAAATGTTTTCATCAAAATTAGAGAAAACCGAAGACTTCCCAAATCAATTTGATGCCAGTATGATTCCACGCCTCCAACTAATGGAAAGAACGAACGACCACAAACTCTCGAATTTAAAAACCCACTGATCTCCCCCAACTCTCCATAATTCGACATGGTTCTTGAACGAAAAGCTTCGTCTTAGGGAGATCTAGGGTCGACCGGCAGGGTTTGGTGTCCGACATCGTCTGGCAGTCGGAATAGCTCTCGAAAGGAGCGACGGTTATTGGGTTTTGTCGAGTCTGTGTTTGTCGAGGGAGGTCGAGACTTGAGGGAAATGAAATGGCAAGGAGAGGCGCGTGTTTCAGGGCACCTGATCGGAGAATAACCGTCGTGGTGAGGTGCAGTTGAGGAGAGAAGGAGGGGATTCAGTTTAGTGTTTTTGGAGTGAGGATATGGAGTTTATTAGTGAGACAAAACAATGATTAAAGCAGCAGTGTTCGTAGTACGGGCATTGGGGAATGATAGAGTGGCTTCATGGAGTTTCATGGGTTTGAAAGTGAATAAGGAAGTAGCGGCAATGGTTGAGTGTCTTCACGGGTACTGTTTTGCGGGTATACAGAAGAGGAAGAAAGCTTTCATAACATGGTTAACGGCATAAGCATCATTAAGGGGTAATTATTCCTAATGTGCATTTAAGGAAACTAAGTATCTTATAACTTATTAAACCATGGTTTAAATATTAGGATTGTCGCAAGTATCTCTGTAGAGGAAGAACAAGATGGGTCAACACGTTCTGGAAGTGGGACTCTTGTGTCGACTGAAGGAGACGAGATGGATTAGCTTGGAGAGACTAGA
Source organism: Allium sativum (assembly GCA_030737875.1). Classification (NCBI taxonomy): domain Eukaryota; kingdom Viridiplantae; phylum Streptophyta; class Magnoliopsida; order Asparagales; family Amaryllidaceae; genus Allium; species Allium sativum. The sequence goes on along the minus strand of CM060913.1, from coordinate 7,053,245 downwards.
ATTTAATTGGTTTTTACTTAAATTTTAAGGTCAGTAAAGAAGGAGCATGGTTTTGGAAAGCATAGACATGAGTGGTGAACAGCGGATTGCGTTCTTGGTACAAGAGGAAAGAGATGAGCAAACAATCAATGGGATCATTAACATAAAGTAAACAATTATTTAAGTGTTAATACTTAATAATTGTGGTGGCTACGTTTGCTTCATGAAAAGGAGTAACGAACTTTTGATGTTCCTGGTCAAAGATGGTCGGTACAGGATTGAGAACTTAGTGGCGGATAAATCTCATGATTTGCTTAATGACAATTACGGTAATTAAATCTGAATAACTACTTAGTTAGAAAACTATTTAATTAATATGTATAAATGTTATAACAAGCATAACCACCTTATATGTTAACAGAATAGAAAGAAACCGATCACAATGGAATCTTAGCGATGCATCTACGTTGTGGAGCTGATTTCGCTAAAGAGCAGGGTTACAGGAATTTCATGATAAAATCAAACGCTCGTTTGATTTTAAGAGAAACAAAAGCAGAATCACCAACTGCAAAACAAGGTGAGTAAACTCACTAACTCTACCTCGTTTATATTTTTATATATACGAGTTTTAAATTTATTTATAATAATTTTATACTGGGTGATGGTTGTTTGGATGATTGGTTGATAAAATTGGTTGAATTGGTTGATATAGTCAGATCATTGATCGTTTAATAATTCTGTTCACCATGATATTTCATATTGATGTGAAAATAATATTATTGACGTTGAATTAACATCTGTGGATGCAGGGAAACAGGTTGAAGGGATCCAAACGGATTCCTCAACATTTATATTATTGTGTTTGCATTGATTGTGACATATGCTGTGATATATTAATTGTGATCGATCTTGTTGTGTTTCACTAGCCCTAGAATTTTAGTATTTAAATATCGTAAGATATTTTCAAATGAAATTTGAGATTTAAAAAGGAAATATATTTTTCCAGAAATGGAAGTGTAATTTCGAATGGAGTTAAAAAAGTAGAAACTTGTTTTATGAAAATAAGAAGTTGATTTTAAAGTAGTTTATAAATAAAATGAATTATTTATAGTTGGATAAATTGAAATAGAAATTCAAATTTGAATTTATATGGAAAAATGGAAAATGGTTTTGAAACCAATATTTGAAATTAATTTGAATTTAACGAAGGGTGGTGAATATTAGTTAATCCTCGATTAACTATAATTAAAATAATTATCGAATTGGTTAGTGTTAATAAAGTTAATTATTAATTAATAAGCTTTTAAAAGCGACAATTATACTATTTTTAGTTAATAGCAAAGTCAACTATTTTTAATATAGTTAATAATAAGGTTAATTGTTATTTTAATTAATAATAATTAAAATATTGGTTTTAGTTGGAGATTCAATTAAGAAATGATTTAGTGGCATTACAGTTTGATCAAGGGGGTGATAAGAATTTCATAAAGGGATTTGTAATCCAAGTTTTAAATGAGATTTGTAAATGGGATTTGTCGGTAAATGCAAAAGAAAATTCAATGGAAAGAAACTTTTAAGGAAGATGGTTAATAGGTTAATAATAGACTAAATTGTGTTAATGGTTTTAGAATGAAATCTAAGCTAAGTGGTGAAAAGATGGTAAATGGATTAGTATGAGTGATTAATCCAAATAAGGTTTAAATGAGGTTTTTAAAACCAAAGTGATGGTTTTAATGGAATTAAGCAAAGCACTACAATTGAAATAAAGATTTAACGCAAAGGAAAACACATAAGATAGTTTGTGTTAAACTTTGATAAAAAATTGGATTTTTTTTTGAAATAAAATCCAAGTAAAGAGGTCTTGTTGTGAGGAAGATGGAAAGCGGATTTTTATCCTTATATACCCTTTATCTTATGGGTTTCGACAAACAGAATGGTATATGTTTGCATTGTTTAAATCCAGACATTTTGACTATCTTTTAAAAATAAACAATGGAAGCGTGTGCGTCGCACACGGTACTTTATTCAAAACAACGATTATAATGCTATTGTTATAATAGATGTTTTGTAAATCTAAACAGCGATTTTAACGCTGCTGTTATAATAAATGTTCTATAAAGCTAAACATCGATTGTAACGCTGTTGTTAAAAGTAATGTTTTATAATCAAATATTTGGAAATAGCGATTATAACTGTATCGTTATAATCAATGTTTTTCCGTAAAAGAAGTGTGTTCTTAGATTGAATACGAAAGTCGCATAAGTAATGTTTTGTTTGAAGTTGTGAGCTTTGACTATTTCAAAGTTGAGAATGTTATTCAGCTAAGGTCTGAGAGGAAATTATACCCCAACTTGATTGACTTCATGATTGATGGAGAAATGGTTAAGGTTCGATAGTGAAGATTGATTAGCAATATGGTTAGTAAATGAATGATTAATGGTTTGAGTTATAATAATGATGTTTTATAATATCGCGTTAATTTAAAGGATTTTGAAATGTTTTCCCAAATAAAATGAGAGATATTTTCCAGTATAGAAAATGAATTGGTCAACGAAAAATTAAGAAATGGAAGATGGAAATATTTTCCGATATTAATAAGGTATATTTTCTAAATATAGAATATAAGGATTCGTGAATATTTAGAAATGTTTTTAACTGGAATAAGAGATATCTTCTCGAATAAAGAAATGATGACATTGGAAATGTCTTACAAGAATCGAGATTGAGATTTGAAAGGATATGGAAGATTGAAAAATGGACTTTAGAATCGATAATATAATAAGGAATTAATATAAAAAAGGGCCAATGTTGTTGATGGTTGATCGGTAGGATTTCCAATTGGATATAGGACCGTTGATTGTATGGATGTTGCTTTGATAGTTAAATCACCGACTATCAAAGTTTTGATTTATTTTATACCTCTGTTATTAGTATGGAGAGATCGGGATCAGATTTGATATATGAAAGCCACTCCGTATTGGTATAAGCGTTATGTATCAAATTATGCTGAAGATAATTGAAGACGGAGTAAAATGTAAGGGCTGTTCTGTTAAACCTAGGTAGAAATTGCCCAAGATGGATTAATTGAACGGTGCCTCTGGTTTGTCCAGACCCAGGACAACTAGTATGGACGAGTATATGACAGAGTATTCCCAAAGGGATTACGTACGTTGATTCCTTCAAACATACGAAGTTGGTTGCAAAGAAGGGAAACTTCTTTAGCCTAACAATCTGAGTATTTTTGTGGGCTTCAGTTAGTGATTTCCGATGGATTTGACGATGTGGCATTCAAAGTGAATGGTGGCTAGATGTTGTGGAAGATAATTCAAACCTCAAGCCTCACAACCGGGAATTGACAAAAATCGGGCAGGCAACATGGCTATGTGGGTCGCTCCCGTTAGGATGTATAATCACCTATCTAGAGAAATTCCATTTGCTTCTTTAATCTATCGATGTTGTCCCTTTCGGGAAATGGTTGTTTATCCCAACCGTTGATGATATACATTCGATACACTCAAGCGAAATGAGTGGTCGGTCATGTGTGGGCCGGGTTGCAAGAAGTTCTTGTTGAACCCAGTGTATTCCTCTCTAGAGATACACTATCGGAAGGTGGTTCCATACCTTGTCACGTTGGAAATCCAATCTCCAATAAGCGCCCTACGGTTTTCGATTTTATATTATTATGGAGCGTGAGATGCAAACGTTCCGCTAAATTCTATTTATTTGTCGTAGACACTATTATAATATCACCGGATTTGATATCAAAATGTTTTTGGTTATCGTAAGGTAAAAACCATCCGTGTTTATGTGTGGATCGGTCTTACAATTATCTTTTCTTTCAAAAGGATTTTTAAAAGTTAAACCAATGGTTGGAATTTACGCACAACAGTCCCATGACTGACCCAGAGTTTATTTTGTTTTTTTTCCCCTAAACTCTTGGGTGCCCAAATTTATACGAGCAGTCGAGTAGTCAGGATTTTACAGATTCACTTGGAGGAGCTTGAAACAGAAGGCTATAACAGTTAGCTATAGACTATCATATTTTACGTTGTGTTCCATGTTGTATCTGGAAACAGGTGTTTACAACTGTTCCAGGAATAACTATCGTGCTCTGATAATGGTATGTATATGCAGTTACTGATTTGTATTTCAAAAAGTTATGTTATCTAATATATTTTATTCGTTCCGCTGTGAGTTTGTGTTCTTTGCTTTCTTCTATTCTAATATTTCTTTCTTTCTATTTCTCATCCTCTAACTTCTTTCTAATAATGATTCGTATTTCTGTGCAATTTGGGTTGAATGTGTAGCGTTATAGTTAACTCAAAGGGTATGGAAATTCGGGCCATTATATTTGGTATCAGAGCTGAAGGTTGAATAGTAACCTTGCCTCTATGGCGTGACTCAATAGAGATGTAGTTAGTAATACCCTAGATTGTGTTTGAGTATATATATATATACACGAGAGAGCGTATTTGTAGATTTGACATAAAAATGTTTTATACTGTGTTGATTGGTTTGTTGAGCGGTTTATGAATTCTGGTCGATACATGATGTACAACTATATCGATAGGTGTTTCTAAACTCTCGAACAAAGCTATTCGATACAGTATTGTTTTAAAATGTTTAAATGAAATATTTTTGCCCAAAATTTATTTTATATAAAAGGAATAATTTTTGAATTATTATATATGAATGTGTTGATTGTTATTACAATTAAATGGAATTATGAAATATTGAAATGGTTATATAATTTGTATACGGATAATGTTTACAAATGAGATAAACCAAAATTAAGTTCAAACCAGAATTGGAATTTAAATTCCGGGTGTTTAAAAAAATATTTTCTAAAATATTATAAAGTAATATAACGTTACTTTTAAGTATTTTTGAATAAGAATGGTTTAAATGGATTTTTAAAGGGATTAAGCATTGAAATCACTTCAGTGGCGAGAAAATAATTCTGATAATGGATCGCGACATTATCAGTATTCGATTTCAAGTTTCTGAGTGACGGATTGCTACCATAGTAATTTGGGGATAAAAAATTTGTTTGAAAAGGACAAGTTGTTTAAAAAAAATTCTAATGTTTTGAATTTGCAAATTATTATAAATATGTATGATTTCAAACTAATTTGAAATAAAACCCGAGAATTTGAATTCTAAAATAAAATTTTAACTTGTATAAGTTGAATAGATTGAAATGGTAAAATTGTATCAAATGAATTGAAATTTAACTTAAGTTAAACAAAATTGGATTAGATTAAAAATAACTCCGAATGAAATTAAATAAAGAGAAATGTGGAGATTCGAATTAATTTGACTTATGAATAAGCAAGTTAAATATATATTGGATGTTTTTAATTAAAATTGAATTGTGATAAATTTGGATTCAAGTATAATAAGTGGATTGACTTAAATAGAAATCAGATTTGAATTGATAAAATGGAAGTGAACTAATCAGAAGTCGTTCGGAGAGTTAAAAACTGGAAGTTGGATTGATTTGAAACCAAATAGAAATGGATATATGTATGCTGAGCAGATATTGAATGGAAGAAATTATACCTGACAAAAAGGTACATGTTTACAATATTACTAGTGTTTGATAGTTTTATGAGCGTATGGGGCAAGCCGCTTGGCTTTTTGATTTTCTTTTGGATTGGAGAAGGCCTAGAAAGGCGAGTTGTGGGTGTATCGATTGAGCCGTGCAAAGAAGATGCTGGCGAAATTTTTCAAAATTTTAAAAAAGGTAGAAATTTTTCAAGAAACTTTTGATAATTTAAAAATCGAGTGTTAATTATAGTTGAAATAAGAAAACCAAAATTTGTTAATAAAATTTCAAGTGGAATAACGAAATTGATAAATGGATTTAAAATCAATTGGAATGGGTGTGGATATGCAGAAGAGCATATGGATTGAATTCAAGAAAGTGATGACGGATTGTCCAAAATGGTGGAAAAAGCATTTGGAAAGAATTATGACTGGTGAGTATTGGTATGAGAATTCGAAGATTAGGTAAGAACTGGGTTATAAGATATGGAATATATGATTTCAACTAAGTAGGTTATGAGGAGTAAGAGTTATAGCATTTTTACTGCTTAGCAATTTCGAGGACGAAATTATTTTAAGGGGGAAGGAATGTAACGACCTGGATTTTTAGCCGTTCAATTCTGAATATTTAAAATTGTTATTTGCATTATATATAGGAAATTATAAGAAATTATTTAATATAATTCAAAATGAGCTTGTAAAGTCGTGGTAGTTCGTAATTTAACATTTTGAACTTCAATTAGATATACAGGATCCAAAATAAGTCGGATTTCTTTGAAATAAGAAACATTCGGTTCTATTTAACTATATTTTTCTAACGGAAGAGAAAATTCGAGATTTCGTCTTATATATTGGGCATTATGTCCAAATCAAATTTTCAGAAAGTCGTTGTGGAGTCGTGTATAAGCCATAGCGGTTTATTTAATATAATTAAATATTGGATTCAAATTTGGAAAAGATCTTTGAGACGTAGTTATAATTTAATTTTTAGAATTTTACTATAATTTTTAATTAATTAAATACACAACTTTTTATTTGGAGTATTTTGCACCCTATATCAATATTTTGGGGTTTCATAATATAAGTTAAACTACCGATTTTATTATATTTATGGCATCATAACACATTGCTCAACGCAATGGTATCTTTATTTTGTTCTTTGCCGTTCGTATATAAACGAAATAGCGTGTAAAGGGGTGCCTATATTCTATCTTAAATATATGGGCGTATTGCATGTACATGTTTTTACTTAATGCCTTTTTTTAGCTAAACAATATCCATTTGCCAAGTTCTTATGTCCACTAAGGACATCATAACATGGCTTAACTGGCACCATATACTACCTTAAACAGTAATATACATGCAAAGATAATACATATATAACCATATGGCAACAAATAAACAAAACACAATATTAATATTAATCCCATCAGCCGAGCTTGTGTTGAAAATAATGTTTACTGCCACATTTAATACTTAATACGTGAGGACCAAACTATCTGAAAACCGTGGGCGCCAAGCTTCTGAAAACCGTGCGTGTCAAGGCTTCTGTAACCGTGCTCCCCAAGTCATTACACCCGTGTTCCCCAAGCTTTTACGAGTCGTGCCTTCCACGCTTCTTTAGTCCGTGCTTACCAAGGCATTTCTATTATAAATAAACACCACACATCCAAAAAAAATATTTTCATCAAAATTAGAGAAAACCAAAGACTTCCCAATCAATTTGATGCCAGTATGATTCCACGTCTCCAACTAATGGAAAGAACGAACAACCACAAACTCTCAAATTTAAAAACCCACCGATCTCCGCCAACTCTCCATAATTCGACATGGTTCTTGAATGAAAAGCTTCATCTTAGGGAGATCTAAGGTCGACCACCAGGGTTTGGCATTCAGAATCGTTTGGCGGTCGGAATAGCTCTCGAAAGGAGCGACGGTTATTGGGTATTGCCGAGTCCATGTTTGTCGAGGGAGGTCGAGAGGTCGAGACTTGGGGGAAATGAAATGGCGTGGAGAGGCGCATGTTTCAGGGTACCTGATCGAAGAACAACCATCGTGGTGAGGTGCGGCTGAGGAGAGAAGGAGGGGATTCGGTTCAGTGTTTTTAGAGTGAGGATATGGAGTTTATTAGTGAGACAAAACAAAGATTAAAGCAGCAGTGTTCGTAGTACAGGCATTGGGGAATGGTAGAGCGACTTCATGGAGTTTGCATGGGTTTGAAAGTGAAGAAGGAAGTAGTGGCAATGGTTGAGTGTCTTCACTGGTACCGTGTTGCGTGTATACAAAAGAGGAAGAAAGCCTTTCATAACATGGTTAACGACATAAGCATCATTAAAGGGTAATTATTCCTACTGTGCATTTAAGGAAACTAAGTATCTTATAACTTATTAAATCATGGTGTAAATATTAGGACTGTCGCAAGTATCTCTGTAGAGGAAGAACAAGATGGGTCAACACGTTCTGGAAGTGGGACTCTTGCGTGGACTGAAGAAGACGAGATGGATTAGTTTGGAGAGACTAGAATTTTAGTGGTTTTTACTTAAATTTTAAAATCAGTAAAGAAGGAGCTTGGTTTTGGAAAGCATGGACATGAGTGGTGAACAGCGGGTTGCGTTCTTGGTACAAGAGGAAAGGGCTAAGCAAACAATCAAAGGGATCATTAACATAAAGTAAACAATTATTTAAGTGTTAATACTTAATAATTGTGGTGGCTACGTTTGCTTCATGAAAAGGAGTAACAGACTTTTGATGTACCTGGTCAAAGATGGTCGGTACAGGATTGAGAACTTAGTAGCGGATAGACCCCATGATTTGCTTAATGATAATTACGGTAATTAAATCCGAATAACTATTTAGTTAGCAAACTATTTAATTAATCTGTATAAATGTTATAACAAGCAAAACGACCTTATATGTTAACAAAATAGAAATAAACTGATCACATAGGAATCCTAGCGACGCGTCAACGTTGTGGAGCTGATTTCGCTAAAGAGCAGGGTTATAGGAATTTCATGATAAAATCAAACGCTCGTTTGATTTTAAGCAAAATAAAAGCAGAATCATCAACTGCAAAAGAAGATGAGTAGACTCACTAACTCTACCTCGTTTATATTTTTATATAAACGAGTTTTAAATTTATTTATAATAATTTTATACTGGGTGATGGTTGTTTGGATGATTGGTTGATAAAACTGGTTGAATTGGTTGATATAGTCAGATTTTTGATCGTTTAATAATTCTGTTCAGCATGATATTTCATATTTATGTGAAAATAATATTATTGACATTGATTAACATCTGTGGATGTAGGGAAACAGGTTGGAGGGATACAAACAGATTCCTCAACATTTATATTATTGTGTTTGCATTTATTGTGACATATGCTGTGATATATTAATTATGATTGATCTTGTAGTGTTTCACTGGCCCTAGAATTTTAGTATTTAAATACCGTAAGATATTTTCAAATGAAAGTTGAGATTTAAAAAGGAAATAAATTTTTCTAGAAATGGAAGTGTAATTTCGAATGGAGTTAAAAAAGTAGAAACTTGTTTTATGAAAACAAGAAGTTGATTTTAAAGGAGTTAATAAATAAAATGAATTATTTATATTTGGATAAATTGAAATAGAAATTCAAATTTGAATTTATATGGAAAAATGGAAAATGGTTTTCAAACCAATATTTGAAACTAATTTGAATTTAACGAAGTGTGGTGAATATTAGTTAATCCTCGATTAACTATAATTAAAGTAATTATCGAATTGATTAGTGTTAATAAAGTTAATTATTATTTAATAAGCTTTTAAAAGCGACAATTATACTATTTTTAGTTAATAGCAAAGTCAACTATTTTTAATATAGTTAATAATAAGGTTATTTGTTATTTTAATTAATAATAATTAAAACAATGATTTTGGTTGGAGATTCAATTAAGAAATGATTTAGTGGCATTACAGTTTGATCAAGGAGGTGATAAGAGTTTCATAAAGGGATTTGTAATACAAGTTTTAAATGAGATTTGTAAATGGGATTTGTCGATAAATGCAAAAAATTTAACAAGGCTTTGTTCTTAAATTTTAAATTATGAAAAGAAAATTCAATGGAAAGAAACTTTTAAGGAAGATGCTTAATAGGTTAATAATAGACTAAATTGTGTTAATGGTTTTAGAATGAAATCTAAGCTAAGTGGTGAAAAGATGGTAAACAGATTAGTATTAGTGATTAATCCAAACAAGGTTTAAATGAGGTTTTTAAAACCAAAGTGATGACTTTAATGGAATTAAGAAAAGCACTGCAATTGAAATAAAGATTTAACGCAAAGGAAAACACATAAGATGGTTTGTGTTAAATTTGATAAAAAATGGATTTTTTTTTTGAAATAAAATCCAAGTAAAGAGGTCTTGTTGTGAGGAAGGTGGAAAGTGGATTTTTATCCTTATATACCCTTTATCTTATGGGTTTCGACAAACAAAATTGTATATGTCTGCATTGTTTAAATCCAGACATTTTGACTATCTTTTAAAAATAAACAACAAAGCGTGTGTGTCGCGCACGGTACTTTTTTCAAAACAACGATTATAACGCTATTGTTATAATAGATGTTTTGTAAATCTAAACAACGATTTTGACACTGTTATTATAATAAATGTTCTATACAGCTAAACAGCGATTGTAACGCTGTTGTTAAAAGTAATGTTTTATAAATCAAATATTTGAAAACAGCGATTATAACGCTACCGTTATAATCAATGTTTTTCCTTAAAACAAGTATGTTCTTAGATTGAATCCGATCGTCGCGTAAGTAATTTTTTGTTTGAAGTTGTGAGCTTTGACTATTTCAAAGTTGAGAATGTTATTCAGTTAAGGTCTGAGAGGTAATTATACCCCAACTTGATTGACTTCATGATTGATGGAGAAATGGTTAAGGTTCGATAGTGAAGATTGATTAGCAATATGGTTAGTAAATGAATGATTAATGGTTTGAGTTATAATAATAATGTTTTATAACATCACGTGTAATAAACCGGAAATCTGAGCCAATTTAAAAATTTTATTTTGGCAATTTTAGTGAATTTTGATTATTTAAAATGAATTATTTTAAATAATAACGATGAGAAATTTATTTTTAATAGAATTAGAACGTATATATTTATATAGATCGTCGTCAGAATATAAATAATTATTTATAATTATAAAAGGAATTGAAAATGGCGCGGTAGTTCGATAATTCGATTTCAAAGTTCAAATGAATGTACAAGATTCAAAATAAACCGGATTTTGGTGAAACCAAAAATATTAGAATCTATTTGAGAATATCTTTCCAACGAATCTGAGAAATCAAAATTTCATAGCGGGAATCAAAAGTTACGTCCAGTTGAAAATTCAGAATAGTCGCTATTGAATTCTGGGCCTCAAAAATGGAAATTTTGCAAACGACCTCGGTTTCCGACGAAACCACTTTTGTTGGATCCGTGACGTCAAGTTATTGCTAGGTTTCAAAATTCGTAATCTTTCGAATCAATATGTGAGCGTGGCAAAGGAAAACGTGTTTTAACAGTTTCAGTCAATTTCGATCGACCAGAAATTGGCCATTTTTCAAACGGTCTTAGAATTTGACGAAATTAGTTTTGTTAGGACCATATCGTCAATACGAAGCTAGAAAATATTTTTCGGGAATTTTTTAAGTCCGTATGTGGCCCAGGTAAATTGAAATGTGCGTTCAAATTCAATATATAGAGTTATATTTGGATTTTGACGAAAACTGATCGAAACGATCGAATCAGCTTATGATACATATCCCATTGTGTTCGAAATGAGGGTTATTAGCTATAGACGACAGTCGGTGGGTTCAATTTCGAGTTCGAATTTAAAACTACCTTTTTGAAAACAAAATAAAATAAAAATAATAAAATAAGTAAAAAGCAAACCCCCCCTCTTATTCAATACTTCCTCTCCCCACACCCGATTATCATTTCAGAAAAACAAAAAGGAAAAAAAAGGGGACAACGCAAGCCACCGCCCCCCCTTCGCCGTCGGAGCCCCCCCCGGACGCCGCCCTATCGGAGCTCGACCACCACGCAGGCGCCCTCCCCCTTCTCAGGCACGAACCCCCCCTTCGACCCTAAATCAGCCGCGAGATCCAAGATCGTGAACCCCCACAGCCTCCAACCGCCGCCTCTGGCCACGCTGGACCACCGCCGGTCAACCCTACCACCTGCGACCATCTGACAACACCCCCCTTACAGCGAGCGTCCCCCCTTCTTCCAATGCAAGTCTTTATTTTGTTTTAATTTATAGTTAGTTAATTTAATTTAAATACATTGAAGAGAAATCAGTTTTTGTTTTAAAAAAAATGTATATAGCATAAAAATTAGATTTTTATGTATGTGAAACGTGTATAAAACTACGATTTTTATTTATATGTATAGCAAATAAAGGTAGGATTTTTATACATATATAACTTAGTGCAAAGAAGGTGATATATATATATATATATTGAAGAGAAAAGATTAAAAATGTGATTTTTATATTAGTAGAAGATTAAAAATGTGATTTTTATATTAGTAGAAGATTAAAAATGCGATTTTTATATAGTAGAGATAATAAAGATGTGATTTTTATATAGTAGAAATAATAAAGATGTGATCTTTATAGAAGTAGCCATGTAAAAATATGATTTTTATATTATATAGATAATTAAAATTCGATCTTTATTATGTAGGAGATATAAAAATATGATTTTTTTTCATGTAGAATAATAAAAATATAATTTTTATTATATTGCCAGCAAGATAAAAATATAATTTTTATTATATTGCTAGCAAGATAAAAATATAATTTTTATTATGGAAGTAGCGTTGTAAAGGAGTGATTTTTACATATGTAGCAGTGATATAAAAATACGATCTTTATATATAAAAATATAATTTTTATATAGAGAATAGCGTGATAAAAATATAATCTTTATTATATGAACACCGTTGTAAAAATAGAATTTTTATATATATAGTAGCGGTGTAAAAATGTGTTTTTTTCTCCATATAGAGTGATTATAACAACGTGATTTTTATATACATAGCAACAATATAAAAATGTGACTTTTATATATGTAGTGGCTACGGGCAACGAAAATGACAAAAGGAGAGTGACGAAGATAATCACGGTAATTAAATCCGAATAACTATTTAGTTAGCAAACTATTTAATTAATCTGTCTAAATTTTATAACAAGCATAACCACCTTATATGTTAACAGAATAGAAAGAAACCGATCACATTGGAATCCTAGCGACGCCTCCACGTTGTGGAGTTGATTTCGCTAAAGAGCAGGGTTATAGGAATTTCATGATAAAATCAAATGCTCGTTTGATTTTAAGCGAAATGAAAGCAGAATCATCAACTGCAAAAAAAGGTGAGTAAACTCACTAACTCCACCTCATTTATATTTTTATATAAACGAGTTTTAAATTTATTTATAATAATTTTATACTGGGTGATGGTTGTTTGGATGATTGGTTGATAAAACTGGTTGAATTGGTTGATATAGTCAGATCATTGATCGTTTAATTATTCTGTGCAATGTGATATTTCATATTTATGTGAAATAAAATTATTGACGTTGATCAACATCTGTGGATGTAGGGAAACATGTTGGAGGGATCCAAACAGATTCCTCAACATTTATATTATTGTGTTTGCATTGATTGTGACATATGTTGTGATATATTAATTGTGATTGTTCTTGTAATGTGCCCTAGAATTTTAGTATTTAAATACCGTAAGATATTTTCAAATGAAATTTGATATTTAAAAAGGAAATATATTTTTCCAGAAATGGAAGTGTAATTTCGAATGGAGTTAAAAAAGTAGAAACTTGTTTTATGAAAACAAGAAGTTGATTTTAAAGGAGTTTATAAATAAAATGAATTATTTATAGTTGGATAAATTGAAATAGAAATTCAAATTTGAATTTATATGGAAAAATGGAAAATGGTTTTGAAACCAATATTTGAAACTAATTTGAATTTAACGAAGTGTGGTGAATATTAGTTAATCCTCGATTAACTATAATTAAAGAAATTATCGAATTGGTTAGTGTTAATAAAGTTAATTATTATTTAATAAGCTTTTAAAAGCGACAATTATACTATTTTTAGTTAATATCAAAGTCAACTATTTTTAATATAGTTAATAATAAGGTTAATTGTTATTTTAATTAATAATAATTAAAATAATGATTTTGGTTGGAGATTCAATTAAGAAATGATTTAGTGGCATTACAGTTTGATCAAGGAGGGGATAAGAGTTTCATAAAGGGATTTGTAATACAAGTTTTAAATGAAATTTGTAAATGGGATTTGTCGGTAAATGCAAAAATTTAAACAAGGCCTTGTTGTTAAATATTAAATTATGAAAAGAAAATTCAATGGAAAGAAACTTTTAAGGAAGATGCTTAATAGGTTAATAATAGACTAAATTTTGTTAATGGTTTTAGAATGAAATCTAAGCTAAGTGGTAAAAAGATGGTAAATGGATTAGTATTAGTGATTAATCCAAACAAGGTTTAAATGAGGTTTTTAAAACCAAAGTGATGACTTTAATGGAATTAAGAAAAGCACTGCATAAGATAGTTTGTGTTAAACTTTGATAAAAAAAAATGGATTTTTTTCGAAATAAAATCCAAGTAAAGAGGTCTTGTTGTGAGGAATGTGGATTTTTATCCTTATATACCCTTTATCTTATGGGTTTCGACAAACAAAATGGTATATGTCTGCATTGTTTAAATCCAGACATTTTGACTATCTTCTAAAAATTAACAACGGAAGCATGTGTGTCGCGCACGGTACTTTATTCAAAACAACGATTATAACGCTATTGTTATAATGGATGTTTTGTAAATCTAAACAACGATTTTAACACTCCTATTATAATAAATGTTCTATAAAGGTAAACAGCGATTGTAACGCTGTTGTTAAAAGTAATGTTTTATAAATCAAATATTTGGAAACAACGATTATAACGCTACCGTTATAATCAATGTTTTTCCGTAAAACAAGTATGTTCTTAGATTGAATCTGAAAGTCGCGTAAGTAATGTTTTGTTTGAAGTTGTGAGCTTTGACTATTTCAAAGTTGAGAATGTTATTCAGTTTAAGTCTTAGAGGTAATTATACCCCAACTTGATTGACTTCATGATTGATGGAGAAATGGTTAAGGTTCGATAGTGAAGATTGATCAGCAATATGGTTAGTAAATGAATGATTAATGGTTTGAGTTATAATAATGATGTTTTATAACATCACGTGTAATAACCCGGAAATCTGAGCCAATTTAAAAATTTTATTTTGGCAAATTTAGTGAATTTTGATTATTTAAAATGAATTATTTTAAATAATAACGATGAGAAATTTATTTTTAATAGAATTAGAACGTATATATTTATATAGATCGTCGTCAGAATATAAATAATTATTTATAATTATAAAAGGAATTGAAAATGGCGCGGTAGTTCGATAATTCGATTTCAAAGTTCAAATGAATGTACAAGATTCAAAATAAACCGTATTTTGGTGAAACCAAAAATATTAGAATCTATTTGAGAATATCTTTCCAACGAATCTGAGAAATCAAAATTTCATAGCGGGAATCAAAAGTTACGTCCAGTTGAAAATTCAGAATAGTCGCTATTGAATTCTGGACCTTAAAAATGGAAATTTTGCAAACGACCTCGGTTTCCGACGAAACCACTTTTGTTGGATCCGTGACATCAAGTTATTACAAGGTTTCAAAATTCGTAATTTTTCGAATCAATATGTGAGCGTGGCAAAGGAAAACGTGTTTTAACAGTTTAAGTCAATTTCGATCGACAAGAAATTGGCCATTTTTCAAATGGTCTTAGAATTTGACGAAATTAGTTCTGTTAGGACCATATCGTCAATACGAAGCTAGAAAATATTTTTTGGGAATTTTTAAAGTCCGTATGTGGCCCCGGTAAATTGAAATGTGCGTTCAAATTCAATATATAGAGTTATATTTGGATTTTGACGAAAACTGATCGAAACGATCGAATCAGCTTACGTACATATCCCATTGTGTTTGGAATGGGGGTGATTAGCTATAGACGACAGTCGGTGGGTTCAATTTCGAGTTCGAATTTAAAACTACCTTTTTGAAAACAAAATAAAATAAAAATAATAAAATAAGTAAAAAGCCAACCCCCCTCTTATTCAATACTTCCTCTCCCCATACCTGATTATCATTTCAGTAAAACAGAAAGGAGAAAAAAGAGGACAACGCACGCCACCGCCCCCCCTTCGCCGTCGGAGCCCCCCCTGGACGCCGCCCTACCGGAGCTCGACCACCACGCAGGCGCCTTCCTCCTTCTCAGGCACGAACCCCCCCCCCTTTCGACCCCAAATCAGCCGCGAGATCCAAGACCGTGAACCCCCACAGCCTCCAACCGCCGCCTCTGGCCACGTTGGACCACCACCGGTCAACCCTACCACCCGCGACCATCTGACAACACCCCCTTACAGCGAGCGTCCCCCCTTCTTCCAATGCGAGTCTTTATTTTGTTTAATTTATAGTTAGTTAATTTAATTTAAATACATTGAAGAGAAATCAATTTTTGTTTAAAAAAATGTATATAGCATAAAAATTAGATTTTTATGTATGTGAAACACGTATAAAAATACGATTTTTATTTATATGTATATCAAATAAAGGTAGGATTTTTATACATATATAACTTAGTGCAAAGAAGGTGATTTATATATATATATATATATATATATATATATATATAATGAAGAGAAAAGATTAAAAATGTGAATTTTATATTAGTAGAAGATTAAAAATATGATTTTTATATAGTAGAAATAATAAAGACGTGATTTTTATATAGTAGAAATAATAAAGATGGGATCTTTATAGAAGTAGCCATGTAAAAATATGATTTTTATATTATATAGATAATAAAAATTCGATCTTTATTATGTAGGAAATATAAAAATATGATTTTTATTCATGTAGAATAATAAAAATATAATTTTTATTATATTGCTAGCAAGATAAAAATATAATTTTTATTATGGAAGTAGTGTTGTAAAGGAGTGATTTTTACATATGTATCAGTGATATAAAAATACGATCTTTATATATAAAAATATAATTTTTATATAGAGAATAGCGTGACAAAAATATAATCTTTATTATATGAACACCGTTGTAAAAATAGAATTTTTATCTATATAGAAGCGGTGTAAAAATGTGATTTTGTCCATATAGAGTGATTATAACAATGTGATTTTTATATACATAGCAACAATATAAAAATATGACTTTTATATATGTAGTGGCTACGGGCAACGAAAATGACAAAAGGCGAGTGACGAAGATAATTACGGTAATTAAATCTGAATAACTATTTAGTTAGCAAACTATTTAATTAATCTGTATAAATGTTATAACAAGCATAACCACCTTATATGTTAACAGAATAGAAAGAAACCGATCACATTGGAATCCTAGCGATGCGTCCACGTTGTGGAGCTGATTTCGCTAAAGAGCAGGGTTATAGGAATTTCATGATAAAATCAAATGCTCGTTTGATTTTAAGCGAAATAAAAGCAGAATCATCAACTGCAAAAGAAGGTGAGTAAACTCACTAACTCTACCTCGTTTATATTTTTATGTAAATGAGTTTTAAATTTATTTATAATAATTTTACACTGGGTGATGGTTGTTTGGATGATTGGTTGATAAAACTGGTTGAATTGGTTGATATTGTCAGATCATTGATCGTTTAATAATTCTGTTCAGCATGATATTTCATATTTATGTGAAAATAAAATTATTGACGTTGATTAACATCTGTGGATGCAGGGAAACATGTTGGAGGGATCCAAACAGATTCCTCAACATTTATATTATTGTGTTTGCATTGATTGTGACATATGCTGTGATATATTAATTGTGATTGATCTTGTAGTGTGCCCTAGAATTTTAGTATTTAAATACCGTAAGATATTTTCAAATGAAATTTGATATTTAAAAAGGAAATATATTTTTCCAGAAATGGAAGTGTAATTTCGAATGGAGTTAAAAAAGTAGAAACTTGTTTTATGAAAACAAGAAGTTGATTTCAAAGGAGTTTATAAATAAAATGAATTATTTATAGTTGGATAAATTGAAACAGAAATTCAAATTTGAATTTATATGAAAAAATGGAAAATGGTTTTGAAACCAATATTTGAAACTAATTTGAATTTAACGAAGTGTGGTGAATATTAGTTAATCCTCGATTAACTATAATTAAAGTAATTATCGAATTGGTTAGTGTTAATAAAGTTAATTATTATTTAATAAGCTTTTAAAAGCGACAATTATACTATTTTTAGTTAATAGCGAAGTCAACTATTTTTAATATAGTTAATAATAAGGTTAATTGTTATTTTAATTAATAATAATTAAAACAATGATTTTGGTTGGAGATTCAATTAAGTAATGATTTAGTGGCATTACAGTTTGATCAAGGAGGTGATAAGAGTTTCATAAAGGGATTTGTAATACAAGTTTTAAATGAGATTTGTAAATGGGATTTGTCTGTAAGTGCAAAAATTTAAACAAGGCTTTGTTCTTAAATTTTAAATTATGAAAAGAAAATTCAATAGAAAGAAACTTTTAAGTAAGATGCTTAATAGGTTAATAATAGACTAAATTGTGTTAATGGTTTTAGAATGAAATCTAAGCTAAGTAGTGAAAAGATGGTAAACGGATTAGTATTAGTGATTAATCCAAACAAGGTTTTTAAAACCAAAGTGATGACTTTAATAGAATTAAGAAAAGCACTGCAATTGAAATAAAGATTTAACGCAAAGGAAAACACATAAGATAGTTTGTGTTAAACTTTGATAAAAAAATGGATTTTTTTTGAAATAAAAATCCAAGTAAAGAGTTCTTGTTGTGAGGAAGGTGGAAAGTGGATTTTTATCCATATATACCCTTTATCTTATGGGTTTCGACAAACAAAATGGTATGTGTCTGCATTGTTTAAATCCATACATTTTGACTATCTTTTAAAAATGAAAAACGGAAGCGTGTGTGTCGCGCACGGTACTTTATTCAAAACAACGATTATAACGCTATTGTTATAATAAATGTTTTGTAAATCTAAACAACGATTTTAACGCTGCTATTATAATAAATGTTCTATAAAGCTAAACAGCGATTGTAACGCTGTTGTTAAAAGTAATGTTTTATAAATCAAATATTTGGAAACAGCGATTATAACGCTACCATTATAATCAATGTTTTTCCGTAAAACAAGTATGTTCTTAGATTGAATCCGAAAGTCGCGTAAGTAATGTTTTGCTTGAAAGTGTGAGCTTTGACTATTTCAAAGTTGAGAATGTTATTCAGTTAAGGTCTGAGAGGTAATTATACCCCAACTTGATTGACTTCATGATTGATGGAGAAATGGTTAAGGTTCGATAGTGAAGATTGATTAGCAATATGGTTAGTAAATGAATGATTAATGGTTTGAGTTATAATCATGATGTTTTATAACATCACGTGTAATAACCCGGAAATCTGAGCCAATTTAAAAATTTTATTTTGGCAATTTTAGTGAATTTTGATTATTTAAAATGAATTATTTTAAATAATAACGATGAGAAATTTATTTTTAATAGAATTAGAACGTATATATTTATATAGATTGTCGTTAGAATAAAAATAATTATTTATAATTATAAAAGGAATTGAAAATGGCGCAGTATTTTGATAATTCGATTACAAAGTTCAAATGAATGTACAAGATTCAAAATAAAGCGGATTTTGGTGAAACCAAAAATATTAGAATCTATTTGAGAATAACTTTCCAACAAATCCGAGAAATCGAAATTTCATAGCGGGAATCAAAAGTTACATCCAGTTGAAAATTCAGAATAGTCGCAATGGAATTCTGGGCCTTAAAAATGGAAATTTTGCAAACGACCACGGTTTTCAACGAAACCACTTTTGTTGGATCTGTGACGTCAAGTTATTGCTAGGTTTCAAAATTCGTAATTTTTCAAATCAATATGTGAGCGTGACAAAGGAAAACGTGTTTTAACAGTTTCAGTCAATTTCGATCGACCAGAAATTGGCCATTTTTCAAAAGTCTTAGAATTTGATGAAATTAGTTTTGTGAGGACCATATCGTCAATACGAAGCTTTAAAATATTTTTCGGGAATTTTTAAAGTCCGTATGTGGCCCCGGTAAATTGAAAAATATATAGAGTTATATTTGGATTTTGATGAAAACTGATCGAAATGATCGAATCAGCTTACGATACATACCCATTGTGTTCGGAATGGGGGTAATTAGCTTTAGACGACAGTCGGTGGGTTCAATTTCGAGTTCAAATTTAAAACTACCTTTTTGAAAACAAAATAAAATAAAAATAATAAAATAAATAAAAAGCCAACCCCCCTCTTATTCAATACTTCCTCTCCCCATACCCGATTATCATTTCAGAAAAAACAGAAAGGAAAAAAGGGGACAACGCATGCCACCGCCCCCCCTTCGCCGTCTTAGCCCCCCTGGACGCCGCCCTACCGGAGCTCGACCACCACGCAGGCGCCCTCCCCCTTCTCAGGCACGAACCCCCCCTTCGACCCCAAATCAGCCGTGAGATCCAAGACCGTGAACCCCCATAGCCTCCAACCGCCGCCTCTGGCCACGCTGGACCGCCGCCGGTCAACCCTACCACCCACGACCATCTGACAACTCCCCCTTACAGCGAGCGCCCCCCTTCTTCCAATGTGAGTCTTTATTTTGTTTTAATTTAAAGTTAGTTAATTTAATTTAAATACATTGTAGAGAAATCAGTTTTTGTTTTAAAAAAATGTATATAGCATAAAACTTAGATTTTTATGTATGTGAAATGCGTATAAAAATACGATTTTTATTTATATGTATAGCAAATAAAGGTTGGATTTGTATACATATATAACTTAGTGCAAAGAAGGTGATTTATTATGTATGTATGTATGTATATAGTGGAGAGAAAAGATTAAAAATGTGATTTTTATATTAGTAGAAGATTAAAAATGTGATTTTTATATAGTAGAAATAATAAAGATGTGATTTTTATGTAGTAGAAATAATAAAGATGTGATCTTTATAGAAGTAGCCATGTAAAAATATGATTTTTATATTATATAGATAATAAAAATTCGATCTTTATTATGTAGGAGATATAAAAATATGATTTTTATTCATGTAGAATAATAAAAATATAATTTTTATTATATTGCTAGCAAGATAAAAATATAATTTTTATTATATTTCTAGCAAGCTAAAAATATAATTTTTGCTATGGAAGTAGCGTTGTAGAGGAGTGATTTTTACATATGTAGGAGTGATATAAAAATACGATCTTTATATATATAAAATATAATTTTTATATAGAGAATAGCGGGATAAAAATATAATCTTTATTATATGAACACCGTTGTAAAAATAGAATTTTTATCTATATAGTAGCGGTGTAAAAATGTGATTTTTGTCCATATATAGTGATTATAAAAACGTGATTTTTATATACATAGCAACAATATAAAAATGTGATTTTTATATATGTAGTGCCTACGGGCAACGAAAGTGACAAATGGCGAGTGACGAAGATTTCTTGTAACAACCCGGAAAATCTGAGCCAATTTAAAATTTTTAATTTGGCTAATTTAGTGGATTTTGAATATTTAGAATAAAATATTTTAAATAATAACGACGAAAGTGTGTTTGAATCGACGTTTGAAAGTAAATATAATTATTTTAAATTATAAACAAGGCCTGAAATGGCGCGGTAGTTTCAAAAATTCAATTCAAACTTTGAATGACTGTACCAGGTGCAAAACGAAACGGATTTCAGTGAAACCAAAAATATTTAAATCTATTTGGTGAATATCATGAATGGTTGAATTGAAATGATTGGTTGTGATTGAAATCCCAATAGGATTAGTATATGGGAAAATTCGCCTGCGTGCGAACTAGATATTGAAAATCCCAATTGTCAAAAACCGCGAGGTTTTAAGGTAGAGCGAGGAGCCGTACTAGGGACGGTGCCGGTTTTAACTACCCTACCGTTATGCTACCGAATTTTTCAATAATATTCATGTGTTAGAATTATTTTCATGTGTTGAAACTATATTCATATGTTGAATAGAAATTCATTTGTTGAATGAAGTTCATGTGTTGAATAAATTGTTTTACAATAAAAATCACATTTTTATTACATATAGACTATATAAAATATTAGTATTTTAAATAAACTGTTTTAACACCAAAAATAACATTTTTACCTTATGTATAGACTATATAAAATAATCGTGTTTTGAAATAAATTGTTTTACAATAAAAATAACATTTTTATTATATATACGAACTATAGAAAATATTCATGTGTTGAATAAATATTTTTGATGATAAAAATAACATTTTTATCAAATATATGAAATGAATATAGTTTTGAAATCGAAGAATCGATTATATATATATATATATATATATATATATATATATATATATATATATAAATATAATTAAATTAAATCGAATAACGATGCTGCAGTTCGTGTTTTGAAACTGTGATTTCCAACGATTAGTGCGGGAGATCCGACCGTCTGATTTTCCCGAAACCGCAACCGTTGGGATCGCTTTGGAAATATCTTTCCAACGACACCCACATTGTGAAGATCCAACGGTTGGATTGTCTGTAATGTTTAATTCAAATCTGAGGAAAAACAGCGCCAGAATCGATTATATTTATATATATATAAATATAATTAAATTAAATCGAATAACGACGCTGCAGTTAGTATTTTGAAATCGTAACTTCAAACGATTAGTGCAGGAGATCCGACCGTTGGATTTTCCTGAAACTGAAACCGTTGGATTCTTTTTGAAAAGATCTTTCTAATGATATAAAATTTGTGAAGATCCAACGGTTAGATTTTTAGATATGTGTAAATCAAATCTGAAGAATAACAGCGCCACGGCCGCGTTATGGCCTGAAGCGTTGTTTTGAATGAATTGGCTATTTTTAAATAAATAAAAATAGCGATAAATCATAATAAAATATTATAAAAGATATGGAATAGAAATAAACTAAATTTGCTCGGTTTATGTGATATTTGATGGTTGAATGTGTTTGGCGTGAAAATTACACTAAAGAACAGAATTAGTGATATCGAATAATTTAACCATTGAAATGAATTGATTTGAAATTCTAAATATACGTGAATTATTTGAAAAGGCCGAGTTAATTCTCATTTCAAATAATTGATCGACGATTGAAAGTCGAAGATATGAAGACGATGCATGATCGATGATCTTCACGTCGAATGAAGGGGTGCTACCGATGCTCATGATGGGAGTAGCTACCTTAAAGGGGCTGAAGTAGTAGCCGTCCGGACGTACATGTTGATTGGACGGATATGCGAGGAATAAAGATCCTCCGGTTTCGTTTAGACCCAGAATGGACTTTTAAATGGACTGTGTGTCTTACATTGGATTTAATTCTGTGTGATTGACAGACGTCAGTTGCATGGCGTGAATTGCCTGTGTGGCATGCTGAGATGCAACGATCAAAGCTTTTGTTGAAAAGCAGAGCTTTGTGGTTGATGATCAAAGCATGGCCTATGTGGCATAACTTTGTGTATAGCGTTGTTTCGCGAGCCTCACACACCGGTATGAGCTAGAAACGGGAGAGGACATCTGGGAGGACCTGCGTTTCTTTCTAGCTAGAGGTGGTGTTTTGGGTTTGACATGCCCGGGCATTTTACTTATGTGGATGACGGATAGCCAGGCGCCTCGGTTAGATCGGTCTCTTCGAAGCCAATAGCTTGGTCGGTGGATGACCAGTTTACGCCCTATAGGGTGGGGAAACACAATGTTCAGGGTTTAAGTCTAATCCACATCGAGTGGACCGGCCCTGACGATCTAAGGCTTGACTAAGTACTTTCCTGAGACATGGTAGGCTAGATTGTCTCGAAGCGGTAAGGACGATCCCTGGCCTTGGTTCATGACGGAAATCCAACTTCTAAATACGACATCGTGTGGTTTTGATTGTATACCTATATATGGCGACATAGTGGTATGGGGGCACTGATGCCGTCTAGGATTGATACTTATGATTGTATCTAAAATTAGAAACTAACTGGAAACGAGCTAAGGCGGATGGTTCCCTGGGTATTGGTCTGATGTTGGTTTCGGCCTTCGGGGTTAATACTTAGGGAATCGTTCTCTTACTAGTTTACGGTTGGAGTCTGATTAAGAATTAAACGATAAAATTTACATTGTAAGTGATTTTACATTACGCGTATAAACATATCTTGGTCAATATAAGGTAAAACTCTATCCTCCAGTTTGTGTTGCATTGTGTGATGGGACTTGAGTCTTATGTTGGCTTCATTTTTATAAAAAGCATTGCGATGTTAGAAAGATTTATTTGTTTAGAAGCACTGGCAATCCAATGGAGTAAATCCGTTCCGCGAAAGTGGCGTGGTCCTATGATTAGCCATATTATAAAATGTGTTAAGTAGATTTCTCATACCAGTCCCATGACTGACTCGTAGTTTGTTTCACTTGCAAACTCGGGTGCCCCTCTTTCTACACGGGAAGCCTTGTATTCAGGCTTTAGCAGGCTCTTTCTGAATAGCTGGAGCTGAAGATGGGTTCTATCATTTATCTCTTTTTATGCTGTTCAGCTCCAATTGTACATATTATGTTTGTTTTCCGCTGTAGACATTTATGTATAACTGAACTGTATTTGTACTAAGTATGATCCTGTATACTGTGTAACTCTGATGATTATGTTTATCCAGTGTATTCTATTGTATATTATCTGGTGTATTTATTTATTTCCGTTCTGCTATTATCTGTTTATGTGTTATATTCCAAAGATTACCCTCATCACCGTCTTATCGGGGTTTGGGGTCGTCACATTTCTACATATGAAGAGTCGTGGCGTTTGGTTTAGCTAGTCGGTGAGAACTCCTCACCTTTTATTTATTTTTCTAGTTGAAATATATACTAGGATGCAGATGGTGCTTAGTAGCACCCGACACCTGTCGTCTACAGACCATGGATGACTTGTTTGTTTGGTTGCTGTGTTGTGAAATTTGATTGTGTAATGTGGAATGAAATAAAATATTTTATAGTGGAAAATATTTATAGTTAAAAATATGACTTTTAACGTATATATAAAATAAATATTTATAAACAAATCGGACGATTTGTTTATATACACTGATTTGACTGATATTGATTGGGACGGTAAATTTTAC
This sequence comes from Allium sativum, assembly GCA_030737875.1. Classification (NCBI taxonomy): domain Eukaryota; kingdom Viridiplantae; phylum Streptophyta; class Magnoliopsida; order Asparagales; family Amaryllidaceae; genus Allium; species Allium sativum. The sequence continues at coordinate 7,028,391 of CM060913.1, read as the reverse complement.
ACATCGCCCAACTGCACAAATAAAAATCTGTGTTTGTTGATTTGAAACCCCACACGGGTATTGGGATGATATTTGATGTACACTAATCCCGATTGTTTAGTTGTATGTCAATCGATGGGTTGACAGGCTGTGTAAGCGTTAATTATTTATATTTAATGCTTATGCAGTTGTGAGTTGCACTCTGGTTGATGGTTGATTATTTATCGTTGTTATTATATACATGTGTTGTAGAAAATCCATATAATTAACATTATATGGTAATTGATTGGGCCTTATTCCAATATAGAAATATAAATTCATGTGTTGAATAGAAAATAAATTCATGTGTTGAATAGAAAATAAATTCATGTGTTGAATTGAAAATAAATTCATGTGCTGAATAGAAAATAAATTCATGTGTTGAATAGAAAATAAATTCATGTGTTGAATAAAAGCATGGTTGATTAGATTGACACCATTTCGACGTGAACGATATTTATATCGATTTTATTCATTTTTATAATGAATATCGAAAAGTAATTGATTTCAAAATATAACATTTTGAAAATACTATCATTTATATATCGATGATGTGGAATATTCAATTTTGATTCGAAATTGAATATGAAGTTGAAACCGTGTTGAAAACGAATTTAAAATGATTTATAAAATACGTTTTAAAAGGAAATCGACGAAGTATATATTATATATTAATGGCCTGAATAGAACGCGCCGCGTCGCGGCAGTTCGTGAATTTCGACCATTGACTTCGAATGGATATTACGGGAGATCCGACTGTCGGATTCTCTAAAACCGGAACCGTTGGGTTCGTATCGAAAAGGGCTTTCTAACGAATATTAGAAATTAAAAATCTAACGGTTGGATTTGGAATTATGTCCAAATCAAATTTCGAAAAGGTCGCTGTAAGTGCAGTTCGATGGCCGTTGATGGAAATCGACTGCACGGGCCTTGATAAAATTATTAAAAATAGTAATAATTTGTGTAAAATCATAAAAAATGATTTGTGAAGAATTGGGATGAAAAACTCCTTATTTGAAAAGATAAAAGTAGATTTTTATCGAAATGAACTGGTTTTGAACTAGAATTAAAAATCCATTTATTTTTAAAATAAACCAATTGGATTTGAAATGGTTTTGAAAATAACCAGAATTCCCAATAATTGAATTGGAGTGGATTTGAATAAAATTGTCTTTGGAATATTTTGATGTTGGATTTCGTGATGATACAGATATTGTTATGGGAATTTGAAAGATATATTTATATCGTTATTTCCAATACGATATTTGTGGGTCGTAGAATTTGATATTGAATATAAGCCGATATATTTTCTATTCAGAGCCTTGTATTTAATATCAAATGGGATTTGGGTTTGTCGTGAATGGTGTCTTCATTAACACTGTTCTTAAACCTAGTTGAGAAAAAGATTAAATCTTTTTATTTAGATTTAATGATGTGTACCAATTAAATGGTATTTAATTGGAATTGAATTTGAATTGATTTTTTGGTTTATCGTGAACGGTGTTTTAAATAACACTTGTTCTTTAACCTGATAATTAATGGAATGTGATTTTGGGTTTATCGTGAACCCTGTTTTAGATGACATTGGTTCTTTAACCCAGTTAAAGACAGGATATTGATTTTTGGGAAGGTTAAAACTAAGTGGAGTTTTAATGAATCTTTAATTAGATTGAAGTGATCGAGAATGGAGTATCACCAGTTTTGCTCTAGGCGATAGTAAAATCTTTAATTAGATTTGTACGTGAAATGGCAATTGAAATTACCGATAACACTGTGGTGTTAGATATGAAGTATGACCAGTTTTACTTCATGGGATGAATAGGTTGGGATTGGGAAAGAAAATAAATGATTATTGCGGTGTGGTTCGCTAATCCCGACTTGTTTGAATTGATATTCAAAAGAAGATTAAAGAATAAATTTAAAGAATTTATCTTTGATAAAATTAAGAGGAACCTTTCCCAAAGTATAAGAATATTTGAATAAAAGAATATTCTGAATTGGAATGAGGCGCATGTTGTGTTTGTGTAACACTTGTTTATTATATACGCGAGTTATTCAAAAAGACCGGGTTTATCCCATTCTGAATAACTGATTCGACGTGGTGTCGAGGATGAAGATGGTGCTTGAAGACTGGAGGTCTTCACGTTGTTTGGGTGATTACTGATGATCTTGATTGGGCCGTACACCCAAGAGGAGGGAATCGGTTAGTGGTCGTCCAGACGTACTTGGAGATCGATGGATAGCGGGGTACCAGGTGCCTCCGGTTCCGTTCAGACCCGGAACGAACTTGTAAATGGACTGTGTGTCTGACATTGGATTTTATTCTGTGTGATTGATTTCTATTAAATATATATCTGTTTGGCGGTGGAGAATTTATTCTCTTGCTTAACGCCCCTCTCTGAGACATAAGAGCTCAGAGGTTATATATTGATGGATATCAAACGCATGGAGTGAATTGCCTGTATGGCATGTCTAAGTGGCAATATGATCAAGGCTTCTTTTGAAAAGCAGAATCTTGTGGTGGATGATCAAAGCACGGCCTATGTGTCATAGCTTTGTGTAGCATTGATTCGCGAGCCTCACACCCCGGTTGTGAACCAGAAACGGGAGAAGGACCTCAGGGAGGGCATGCGTTTCCTTCTAGCTAGAAGTGGCGTCAGTGGTTTTACATGCCCTGACGAGTTTGACTTATGTGGTTGTTGTTGTTGCGAGGCGCCTCAGATATATCGGTCGATCCGGGACCGATGGAGTCATTGGACTCATTGACACCCCATAGGGTAGGGAAACACAGTGTTCAGGCATTTTAATCCACATCGGTGGACTGGCCCTGACGATCCATGGGACGATGCGTTCTGTTCCTGAGACACGGGCTAGAGCGTTTCGAATTCATTAAGGATGATCCCTTGCCTTGGTTCACATATGGAAATCCAACTTCCAATACGTGACATGTGCGGTTTTGATTGTAGAGCCTAGTATGGCGACATGATATATGGTACCCATGTCGTCTATGATTGATACTTATGATTGAAATTGTTTTAAACACTATACACTTATTATAGTATCAAATGACTTGTTTTAAACGTATCAAGCATGCTTTGGCTATTATAAGGGAAAACCCTATCCTCCGGTTTGTGTTGCATTGTATGATGGGACCTGGGTCTTATAATAGCTTCATTGTTCTTTATTTAGCATTGTGATGTTGTTTTATGCACTGGTATTCTTGGGACGAAACCCGTTCCGTGTTATACGGCGTGGTCCCTTGATTTACCTAACTTTAAAACAAAGATTAATAACTGCTTTAGTTCTCACACCAGTCACATGACTGACCTGGAGTTTATTGTTTTGACCTAAACTCTGGGTGCCCTTATTTTGACACGGGCAGCTAGTAGTTTTGGTTTTGCAGATTTATATTCATAGGATCCTGATTACAGCTGGAATTATACTCGGAAAGCTCTGTATCCGCGTATTCCTTTCAGTTGTGTTTTTGTATTATTTTTCCGCTGCAGTATGTCTTTAAATCTCTGATAATTTATGATGTGTAATATTGATTTATACTCTGTATATTCTTGTAATCTGATGGAATTGTTGTAATTAACAATGAAATGTTCTTTTTTGCGTTCCAATTTGTCGTGTTCTCAAAACAATCAGGCGTTTCGAACGGTCTTGGTCAGTTTAGCGACTGATTCGGATCGAGCGAAATTCTTTGTTGTTAAAGTTGGTATCAGAGTTTTGGTTTACAAAGCTCAGAGAACAAGACACATTAGAACCATACGAAAGAATTCATCAGAGATTGGATTAGAAATATCCAACGAGAATGACTCATTAGAGATGGGATCAGTAGTATCCTAGAACGAGTGTGAAGAGTATATTTTTCAAATGAAAACAATATTGTTTTGAAAATTTAAACCAGAGTATACGTATTTGAATATTTATTTGTATTGATTTGGACAGTCCAGTATATAAAGATTTTGCGTATACGTCTGATCCGCGTGTATTCGAAGTTTTAATATACTGGATAGATATAGAATCACACTCTAGTCGCCCAGAGATGGTTCTGATGACTGAAGCTTCGTCATCAGAATTTATATTCGAGTTTCGAAAGTGTGATGTCTATATATTTCCTATTGACTGGTGTGAGAACTAAAATTAGATAGGGCTTATTGTTGTGATTTGGCATCAAAAATGTGATTTTTGACTATGTGTCAAAGTTATGAATTTGAGATGATAATTCACTAATTGATTGCTGGTTGTGTTGTTTGATTATTATTTGATTAATTAAATGTTGAACCTTTAGCAAATTGAACCAAATAGTGGATTTTATTGAAAATTATCGTATTAGCATGCATATGCATGTACTTACAGTGAACAGGTCATAGCAAGGAGGCTAGAGAAGAGGAATAAAATTGTTTGCCCGACAAATAGGTACATGTTTATTGTATTTCTTGGGTTTTGGATGATTTTATGAGCCGCTTGGCTTTTTCTTTTTCTTTTGGATTGAAGAAGGCCATGGGAGGCTATATGAAATATCCCGAAGCCCCCGGTGCAGGGGAGGTTATGGCAAAAAATTTAGGGTGTTAGCCAAATTTTTTAAAAATTTGAAAAGTTCTTAGAAACTAAAAAGTTGAAGAACATAGGCCGTAAAGAAAACAAAGAAAGTTGAGTTGATTTGTGAAACAACTTTCGGCTTTGTTTCTTTTTGGGGACGAAAAGTTTTAAGTGGGGGAGATTGTAATAACCTGGAAATCTAAGCCAATTTAAAATTTTTATTTTGGCAATTTTAGTAAATTTTGATTATTTAAAATGAATTATTTTAAATAATAACGACGAGAAGTTTATTTTTAATAGAATTAGAACGTATATATTTATATAGATCGTCGTTAGAATATAAATAATTATTTATAATTTTAAAAGGAACTGAAAATGGCGCGGTAGTTCGATAATTCGATTTCAAAGTTCAATTGAATGTACAAGATTCAAAATAAATCGGATTTTGGTGAAACCAAAAATATTAAAATCTATTTGAGAATATCTTTCCAACAAATCCGAGAAATCAAAATTTCATAGCGGGAATCAAAAGTTACGCCCAGTTGAAAATTCAGAATAGTTGCTATGGAATTCTAGGCCTTAAAAACGGAAATTTTGCAAACGACCTTGGTTTTCGACGAAACCACTTTTGTTGGATCCGTGACATCAAGTTATTGCTAGGTTTCAAAATTCGTAATTTTCCGAATCAATATGTGAGCGTGGCAAAGGAAAACGCGTTTTAACAGTTTCAGTCAATTTCGATCGACAAGAAATTGGCCATTTTTCAAACGGTCTCAGAATTTGACGAAATTAGTTTGTTAGGACCATATCGTCAATACGAAGCAATAAAATATTTTTCGGGAATTTTTAAAGTCCGTATGTGGCCCCGGTAAATTGAAATGTGCGTTCAAATTCAATATATAGAGTTATATTTGGATTTTGACGAAAACTGATCGAATCAGCTTACGATACATATCCCATTGTGTTCGGAAAGAGGGTAATTAGCTATAGACGATAGTCGGTGGGTTCAATTTCGAGTTCGAATTTAAAAGTACCTTTCTGAAAACAAAATAAAATAAAAATAATAAAATAAATAAAAAGTCAACCCCCCTCTTATTCAGTACTTCCTCTCCCCATACCTGATTATCATTTCAGAAAAACAGAAAGGAAAAAAAAAGGGACAACGCGCGCCACTGCCCCCCCTCGTCGTCGGAGCCCCCTGGACGCCGCCCTACCGGAGCTGGACCACCACGCAGGCGCCCTCCCCCATCTCATGCTCGAACCCCCCCTCGACCCCAAATCAGCCGTGAGATCCAAGACCACGAACCCCCACAGCCTCCAACCGCCGCCTTTGGCCACGTTGGACCGCCGCCGGTTAACCCTACCACCCGCGACCATCTAACAACACCCCCTTACAGCGAGCGTCCCCACTTCTTCTAATGTGAGTCTTTATTTTGTTTTAATTTATAGTTAGTTAATTTAATTTAAATACAATGAAGAGAAATCATTTTTTGTTTTAAAAAAAATGTATATAACATAAAAATTAGATTTTTATGTATGTGAAACATGTACAAAAATACGATTTTTATTTATATGTATAGCAAATAAAGGTAGGATTTTTATACATATATAACTTAGTGCAAAGAAGGTGATTTTTTTATATATATAGTGAAGAGAAAAGATAAAAAATGTGTTTTTTATATTAGTAGAAGATTAAAAATGTGATTTTTATATTAGTAGAAGATTAAAAATGTGATTTTTATATAGTAGAAATAATAAAGATGTGATTTTTATATAGTATAAATAATAAAGATGTGATCTTTATAGAAGTAGCCATGTAAAAATATGATTTTTATATTATATAGATAATAAAAATTCGATCTTTATTATGTAGGATTAATAAAAATATGATTTTTATTCATGTAGAACAATAAAAATATAATTTTTATTATATTGCTAGAAAGATAAAAATATATTTTTATCATGGAAGTAGCATTGTAAAGGAGTGATTTTTTACATATGTAGCAGTGATATAAAAATACGATCTTTATATATAAAAATATAATTTTTATATAGAGAATAACGTGATAAAAATATAATCTTTATTATATGAACACCGTTGTAAAAATAGAATTTTTATCTATATAGTAGCAGTGTAAAAATGTCATTTTTGTCCATATAGAGTGATTATAAAAACGTGATTTTTATATACATAGCAACAATATAAAAATGTGATTTTTATATATGTAGTGGCTACGGGCAACGAAGTGACAAAAGGCGAGTGACGAAGATTTCTACATATGAAGAGTCGTGGCGTTTGGTTTAGCTAGTCGGTGAGAACTCCTCATCTTTTATTTATTTTTCTAGTTGAAATATATACTAGGATGCAGACGGTGCTTAGTAGCACCCGACACCCGTCGTCCACAGACCATGGATGACTTGTTTGTTTGGTTGCTGTCTTGTGAAATTTGATTGTGTAATGTGGAATGAAATAAAATATTTTATAGTGGAAAATATGATTTTTAATGTATATATAAAATAAATATTTATAAACAAATCGGACGATTTGTTTATATACACTGATTTGACTGATATTGATTGGGACGATAAATTTTACACATCGCCCAACTGCACAAATAAAAATATGTGTTTGTTGATTTGAAACCCCACACGGGTATTGGGATGATATTTGACGTACACTAATCCCGATTGTTTAGTTATGTCAATCGATGGGTTGACAGGCTGTGTAAGCGTTAATTATTTATATTTAATGCTTATGCAGTTGTGAGATGCACTCTGGATGATGGTTGATTATTTATCGTTGTTATTATATACATGTGTTGTAGAAAATCCATATAATTAACATTATATGGTAATTGATTGGGCCTCATTCCAATATAGAAATATAAATTCATGTGTTGAATAGAAAATAAATTCATGTGTTGAATAGAAAATAAATTCATGTGTTGAATTGAAAATAAATTCATGTGTTGAACAGAAAATAAATTCATGTGTTGAATAGAAAATAAATTCATGTGTTGAATAGAAAATAAATTCATGTGTTGAATAAAAGCCGTGTTGATTAGATTGACACCATTTTGACGTGAACGATATTTATATCAATTTTATTCATTTCTATATTGAATATCGAAAAGTAATTGATTTCAAAATATAACGTTTTGAAAATACTATCATTTATATATCGATGATGTGGAATATTCAATTTTGATTCGAAATTGAATATGAAGTTGAAATCGTGTTGAAAACGAATTTAAAACGATTTATAAAATATGTTTTAAAAGGAAATCGACGAAGTATATATATATATATATATATATATATATATATATATAATGGCCTGAATAGAACGCGCAATGTCGCGACCGTTCGTGAATTTCGATCATTGACTTCGAATGGATATTACGGGAGATCCGACCGTCGGATTCTCCTAAAACCGGAACCGTTGGGTTCGTAGCTCTCTAACGAATATTAGAAATTAAAAATCTAATGGTTGTATTTGGAATTATGTCCAAATCAAATTTGGAAAAGGTCGCTGTAAGTGTAGTTCGATGGCCGTTGATGGAAATCAACTGCACGGGCCTTGATAAAATTATTAAAAATAGTAATAATTTGTGTAAAATCATAAGAAATGATTTGTGAAGAATTGGGATGAAAAACTCCTTATTTGAAAAGATAAAAGTAGATTTTTATCGAAATGAACTGGTTTTGAACTAGAATTAAAAATCCATTTATTTTTAAAATAAACCAATTGGATTTGAAATGGTTTTGAAAATAACCAGAATTTCCAATAATTGAATTGGAGTGGATTTGAATGAAATTGTCTTTGGAATATTTCGATGTTGGATTTCGTGATGATACGGATATTGTTATGGGAATTTGAAAGATATATTTATATCGTTATTTCCAATATGATATTTGTGGGTCGTAGAATTTGATATTGAATATAAGCCGATATATTTTCTATTCAGAGCCTTGTATTTAATATCAAATGGGATTTGGGTTTGTCATGAATGGTGTCTTCATTTACATTGTTCTTAAACCCAGTTGAGAAAAAGATTAAATCTTTTTATGTAGATTTAATGAAGTATACCAATTAAATGGTATTTAATTGGAATTGAATTTGAACTGATTTTTGGGTTTATCATGAACGGTGTTTTAAATAACACTTGTTCTTTAACCCGATAATTAATGGAATGTGATTTTGGGTTTATCGTGAACCCTGTTTTAGATGACATTGGTTCTTTAACCCAGTTAAAGACAGGATATTGATTTTTGGGAAGATTAAAACTAAGTGGAGTTTTAATGAATCTTTAATTAGATTGAAGTGATCGAGAATGGAGTATCACCAGTTTTTCTCCAGGCGATAGTAAAATCTTTAATTAGATTTGAACGTGAAATGGTAATTGAATTTACTGATAACACTGTGGTGTTAGATATGAAGTATGACCAGTTTTACTTCATGGGATGAATAGGTTGGGATTGGGAAAGAAAATAAATGATTATTGCGGTGTGGTTCGCTAATCCCGACTTGTTTGAATTGATATTCAAAAGAAGATTAAAGAATAAATTTAAAGAATTTATCTTTGATAAAATTAAGAGGAACCTTTCCCAAAGTATAAGAATATTTGAATAAAAGAATATTCTGAATTGGAATGAGGCGTATGTTGTGTTTGTGTAACACTTGTTTATTATATACGCGAGTTATTCAGAAAGACTGGGTTTATCCCATTCTGAATAACTGATTCGACGTGGTGTCGAGGATGAAGATGGTGGTTGAAGACCGGAGGTCTTCACGTTGTTTGGGTGATTACTGATGATCTTGATTGGGCCGTACACCCAAGAGGAGGGAATCAGTTAGTGGTCGTCCAGACGTACTTTGAGATCGATGGATAGCGGGGTACCAGGTGCCTCCGGTTTCGTTCAGACCCGGAACGAACTTGTAAATGGACTATGTGTCTGACATTGGATTTTATTCTGTGTGATTGATTTCTATTAAATATATATCTGTTTGGCGGTGGAGAATTTATTCTCTTGCTTAACGCCCCTCTCTGAGACATACGAGCTCAGAGGTTATATGTTGATGGATATCAAACGCATGGAGTGAATTGCCTTTGTGGCATGTCTAAGTGGCAATATGATCAAGGCTTCTTTTGAAAAGCAGAATCTTGTGGTGGATGATCAAAGCACGGCCTATGTGTCATAGCTTTGTGTAGCATTGATTCGCGAGCCTCACACCCTGGTTGTGAACCAGAAACGGGAGAAGGACCTCAGGGAGGGCATGCGTTTCCTTCTACCTAGAAGTGGCGTTAGTGGTTTTACATGCCCTGACGAGTTTAACTTATGTGGTTGTTGCTGTTGTGAGGCGCCTCGGATATATCGGTCGATCCGGGACCGATGGAGTCATTGGATTCATTGACACTCCATAGGGTGGGGAAACGCAGTGTTCAGGCATTTTAATCCACATCGGTGGACCGGCCCTGGCGATCCAAGGGACGATGCGTTCTGTTTCTGAGACACGGGCTAGAGCATCTCGAATTCGGTAAGGACGATCCCTTTCCTTGGTTCATAGATGGAAATCCAACTTCCAATACGTGACATGTGCATTTTTGATTGGAGAGCCTAGTATGGCGACATGATATATGGTACCCATGCCATCTATGATTGATACTTATGAGTGAAATTGTTTTAAACACTATACACTTATTATAGTATCAAATGACTTGTTTTAAACGTATCAAGCATGCTTTGGCTATTATAAGGGAAAACCCTATCTTCCGGTTTCTGTTGCATTGTGTGATGGGACCTGGGTCTTATAATAGCTTCATTGTTCTTTATTTAGCATTGCTATATTGTTTTATGCACTGGTATTCTTGGGAGGAAACCCGTTCCGTGTTATACGGCGTGGTCCCTTGATTTACCTAACTTTAAAATACAGATTAATAACTGTTTTTGTTCTCACACCAGTCACATGACTGACCTGGAGTTTATTGTTTTAACCTAAACTCTGGGTGCTCTTATTTTGACACGGGCAGCTAGTAGTTTTGGTTTTGCAGATTTATATTCACAGGATCCTGATTACAGCTGGAATTATACTCGGAAAGCTCTGTATCCGCGTATTCCTTTCAGTTGTGTTTTTGTATTATTTTTCCGCTGCAATAATGTATTTAAATCTCTGATAATTTATGATGTCTAATATTGATTTATACTCTGTATATTCTTGTAATCTGATGGAATTGTTGTAATTAACAATGAAATGTTCTTTTATTTGCGTTCCAATTTGTCATGTTCTCAAAACAATCAGGCGTTTCGAACGGTCTTGGTCGATTTAGCGACTGATTCGGATCGATCGAAATTCTTTGTTGTTAAATCACATTAGTTTAAAGGATTTTGCAATGTTTTACTAAATAAAACGAGAGATATTTTCCAGTATAGAAAATGAATTGGTCAACGAGGAATTAAGAAATGGAAGATGGAAATATTTTTCGATATTAATTAGGTATATTTTCTAAATATAGAATATAAGGATTCGTGAATATTTAGAAATGTTTTTAACTGGAATAAGAGATATCTTCTCGAATAAAGAAATGATGAAGTTGGAAATGTCTTACAAGAATTGAGATTAAGATTTGAAAGGATAAGGAAGATTGAAAAACGGATTTTAGAATCGATAATATAATAAGGAATTAATATAAAAAGGGGCCAACGTTATTGATGATTGATCGGTAGGATTTCCAATTAGAAATAGGACCGTTGATTGTATGGATGTTGCTTTGATAGTTAAATCACCGACTATCAAAGCTTTGATTTATTTTATAACTCCGTTATCAGTATGGAGAGACCGGGATCAGATTTGATATCTGAAAGCCACTCCATATTGGTATAAGCGTTATGCATCAACTTATGCTGAAGATAATTGAAGATGGAGTAAAATGCAAGATTGTTCTATTAAACCTAGGTAGAAATTGCCCAAGATGGATTAATAGAACGGTGCCTTCGGTTTGTCCAGACCCAGGTCAACTTGTATGGACGAGTGTCTGACAGAGTATTTCCAAAGGGATTACGTACGTTGATTCCTTCAAACGTACGAAGTTGGTGGCAAAGAAGGGAAACTTCTTTAGCCTAATAATCTGTATTTTTGTGGGATTCAATTAGTGATTTCCGATGGATTTGACGATGTGGCATTCAAAGTGAATGGTGGCTAGATGTTCTGGAAGAAAATTCAAACCTCAAGCCTCACAACCGGGAATTGACAAAAATCGGGCAGGTAGCATTGCTATGTGGATCTCTCCCATTAGGTTGTATAATCACCTATCTAGAGAAATTCCATTTGCTTCTTTAATCTATCGATGCTGTCCCTTTCAGGAAACGGTTGTCGATCCCAACCGTTGGTGATATACATTCGATACACTCAAGCGAAATGAGTGGTCGGTCATGTGTGGGCCGGATTGCAAGAAGTTCTTGTCGAATCCAGTGTATTCCTCTCTAGAGATGCACTATAGGAAGGTGCTTCCATACCTTGTCATGTTGGAAATCCAATCTCCAATAAGCGCCCTAGGGTTTTCGATTTTAAATTATTATGGAGCATGAGATGCAAGCATTCTGCTAGATTCTATTTATTTGTTGTAGACACTATTATAATATCACCGGATTTGATATCAAAATGTTTTTTGTTATCGTAAGGTAAAATCCATTCATGTTTATGTGTGGATCGGTCTTACAATTATCTTTTCTTTCAAAAGGATTTTTAAAAGTTAAACCAATGGTTGGAATTTACGCACACCAGTCCTATGACTGAGCCAAAGTTTATTTTGTTTGTTTTCCCTAAACTCTTGGGTGCCAAAATTTATATGGGCAGTCGAGTAGTCGGGATTTTACAGATTCACTTGGAGGAGACTGAAGCAGAAGGCTTCACCAGTTTGCTATAGACTATCATATTTTCCGCTGTGTTCCATGTTGAATCTGGAAACAGGTGTTTATAACTATTCCAGGATTAACTATCGTGCTCTGATAATGGTATGTATATGCAGTTACTGATTTGTATTTCAAAAAGTTATGTTATCTAATATATTTTATTCGTTCCACTGTGAGTTTGTGTTCTTCGTTTTCTTCTATTCTAATATTTCTTTCTTTCTATTTCTAATCCGCTAACTTCTTTCTAATAATAATTCGTATTTCTGTGCAATTTGGGTTGGACGTGTAGTATTATTAGTTAACTCAAAGGGTATGGAAATTCGGGCCATTACATGTAGCATTAAATACTTTTTCTCCTTGTCTTTTTTCTAATGAATAAATGGTTCTCAAATTGAGCAAAGAAATCATGTAAGTTTATTGTTATTTAAAACAGTAATCTACCAAGAAGCCTAATTTCAGTAATACAATGGGAGATTGATATGTTCTTCAAAGATGACAAAAAAAATACAAATGATTGCTAAACTGATGATCGAGTAAGAATCAAAAAACCAAATTAAGAAAGAATTACAAATGAGATAACAACTTTGTTATTGCTCAACTACGTAGAAAACTGGAAGAATTGAACTAAGTTAACAAAATGTCAACTGGACTAAACTTTTCTTTGAAGGAATGGTTTGTTATGTGCATACTCACGATTGGAACTGAAGAAATTTGGTTGATGAAACTAGGAGATGGGATTTGAGTTGAATAGTGAACTAGATGCTTGCCAAAAGCATTGAGCAATCCTCTTATAGTAGACCGAATAATTTAAGTAGGTATTACCACAAATTGGGCTAGAGGTCTAAACTGAATTGATGCAATAGTGAACTAAATCTATTTTAGACTAGGAAGAAACTAGTGAAAATGAGTTGCAACAAGAATGGGATGTACCCTATTCATGTGTGATTCAAAGAAAATAGGGAGCCACTGCTTTGCCAGAACCACCTGCAATTTGAGACTAAGAGTGAGCTAGCACCTGCGATGTAAGACACAACCAATCTTGACCTATGCCAGAAATATGTATATTAAGTTTCTGATTTGCATTTTATTTAGCACAGAAGGCTGTAAAATTGTGTATATCGTTCAGATGATGGGTTAATTTTGACTGTTTAATAAATTATCCAGGCCATGCAATTTAATATGATGGGTAACTTTTTTTTTTCTTATGTATATGACTTTCAGACTTTGGGTACAAGATAAACTATTGAGTTTTTATCAGATAAACATCCATCCATGATATTTCTTATGTGTTCGGTCGATCTTAGACGAGAGAAGTTTAATTAAGAATGACTTTCTTTGGATGTTCCATGATATGACATCCAGGGTTGCCAAAGCAACCCAAAAGAGCTCAACTAAACCCCTGTTGGGGGTCAGTTGATTCCAAACCAACATACGGTTGGGAATGTTCTTAGAGATACTTCACATAAGAAATAGAGGAGGTAAAGAAACCACCAGACCAAAAATTACACAACTTCCCGTGTGCGTAGCATGAGCCACGCATGCAGAAGTTAACTCACATATTTATTTGTATCTACACATTATCTATGCACATGACTAAAATTTCACAATTCATAAATTTACACCCGATTATCTACGCACACGTCCAACGGACGTGCCATGCATACTGGTACATATAAAAATCCTATTTTTACTCCACTTCCTAGATAATAAAAATCATATTTTTAATATCAATATATTATAAAAATCATATTTTTAATTTGCTACTCATATAAAAATTATACTTTCACCATGTAAATATATATATATATATAAAGATATCACTTTAATCATATCACTATTTATATAAAAATAAAATCTTTTCTCTAATACAATTATAATCTTTTCTAATAAAAATCAAATCTTTTTCTAGAGAAAAATATAATCTTTTTTTATAGAGAAAAATCCTAGCACTATATATGTAAAATCTGAACTTTATATAATAAAAAAATATAAACGGATTTTATAAATTAAAATAAAACAAAATCATGGAAAAAAGGACTTACAGCAAATCGAATTAGGAAAGGGGGGTTCGTGCAGCGCGGATTGAGGAGGCGGAGGCGACTAGGGTTGTGGTAGGCGGTGGTGTCTGCGGTGAGTGGTGGGTGATGACTTGAGGCATGGTGCGGCTGTTTGAAATGGGGAGGGGGGCGAGCTTCTCGAATTGGGTGCGAGAGGAGAGGGGATCGAAGGAGGAGGAGATAAGGGGAGGGCGGCAGTCGTGGGGAGGGCCAGCGCGACGGTCCACTGTGCGATGGAGGCGCAGTTTTCCCCTTTTCGTTTTTTTTTTTTTTGACTGAGTCAACGGGTGGAAGGAGAGAGGGTAATAAAGGGGAGGGCATATAATAATTTATATATTGTATTATTTTAAAATTTTCCAAAGAAAAAGCCACTTTCTAATTTGACCTCCGATTCGAACCGGCTGACTTTTGTCTCTAGCTAATTACCCCCATTTCGAACACAGTGGGATATGTATCATAAGCCAGTTTGGCTGTTTCGATCGGTTTCCGTCAAAATCAAAATATAAATATATATACTGAATTTGAACGCACATTTCAATTTACCGGGGCCACATACAGACTCTTAAAATTTCCGAAAAATATTTTCTAGCTTCGTATTGACGATACTGTTCTAACAAAACTAATTTCGTCAAATTTGGAGACCGTTTGAAAAATAGCCATTTTCTGGTCGATCCAAATTGACTAAAACTGCCAAAACACGTTTTACTTCGCCACGCTCACATATTGGTTTCAAAAATTATGAATTTTGGAATCTAGCAATAACTTGGCATACCGGATCCAACAAAAGTGGTTTTGTCGAAAACGAAGGTCATTTGCAAAATTTCCATTTTTAAGGGCCAAAATTCCATAGCGACTATCCTGAAATTTCAATTGGGCATAACTTTTTATTCCCGCTATCAAAATTTGATTTTTGGGATTCGTTGGAAAGATATTTTCAAATAGATTCAAATATTTTTGGTTTCTCTAAAATCCGGCTTATTTTTAATCCTTTACATTCATTTGAAATTTTAAATCGAATTTTCGAACTACCGCACCATTTTCAATTCCTTTTGTAATTAAAATAAAATATTTATATTTAACGTCGATTCAAATAAATATATAATTTCAAATTCTATTCAAAATATATTTCTCGTCGTTATTACTTAAAATAATTCATTTTAAATATTCAAAATTCATTAAAATTGCCAAAATAAATTTTTTAAATTGGTTCGGATTTTCCGGGTTGTTACAAAAACATACATTTGAATTTGTATGTTAATTAAAGAATCATTTTTATTGTCAAAACATACATTAGAATTTGTATGTTAATTAAAGAATCATTTTATTGTCACAACATACGTTAGAATTTGTATGTTCATTAAACAATCATTTTTATTGTCAAAACATACATTAGAATTTGTATGTTCATTAAACAATCATTTTTATTGTCAAAACATACATTAGAATTTGTTTCTTGATTAAACAATCATTTTTATTGTCAAAAAATACATTAGAATTTGTATGTTGATTAAACAATCACTTTTATTGTCATAACATACATTAGAATTTGTATGTTGATTAAAGAATCACTTTCATTGTCATAATATACATTAGAATTTGTAGGTTAATTAAAGAATCATTCTTATTGTCATAACATACATTAGAATTTGTATGTTAAATAAAGAATCATTTTTTATTGTCATAACATACATTAGAATTTGTATGTTAATTAAAGAATTATTTGTATTGTCATAACGTACATTAGAATTTGTATGTTAAATAAAGAATCATTTTTATTGTCATAACATACATTAGAATTTATATGTTAAATAAAGAATCATTTTTATTGTCAAAACATACATTAGAATTTGTATGTTAATTAAAGAATCATTTTTATTGTCTTAACATACACTAGAATTTGTATGTTAATTAAAGAATTATTTTTACTATCAAAACATGCATTAGAATTTGTATGTTAATTAAAGAATTATTTTTATTATCAAAACATACATTGAAACTATTTACAAATAAAATATTTGCTTTTTATTTGTTTGAGTAAAAATAGAAATACAAATAAAAATTATCTTTTTGTTTATCATTAGCTAAATTTTCATATAAATAAAATACATTTTATTTGACAATATGAACATGTAGATATGATATTCCAATAAAACATTCTTTTATTTGGCGTGTTAAACACGTTAGTGGAATCGTCAAATGGTTTATATTTATGTATAATGAATATAAATATAAATATAAATATAAATTAAACGAATCGCGCGTGGTAGTTCGCGTTTCAAAATCGTAACTTTAAATGATTATACCGAAAGATCCGATGGTCGAATTTTCCCAAAACTGGGACCGTTAGAACCGCTTTGCGAAGATCTTTCCAATGATATAAATTTTGTTAAAATCCAATGGTTAGATTTCGAGAAAAGTATAAATCAAATTTTGATACAAATAGCGTTAGGGCTGCTTATTGACCTGAAGCGTCGTTAAATTAAATTGGGTTATTTTTATATAAATAAAAATTGCAATAAATCATTATAAAATAATATTAACTATATGAGATGATTTAAATTATATATATGTGAGAATTATTTGAAAAGACCGAGTTCAATCTCATTTCAAATAACTATACGACGATTTAAATCGAAAATATTGAAGACGGGGATTGAAGACAGGCGATCTTCACATCGAATGGATGACTACTGATGCGCGGCTTTGGGTAGCTCCCGTAAAAGGTTAAAGTGGTAGTTGTTCGGATGTACTTGTTGATTGTTCGGATAAGCAAGCACCTCTCTTCCGTATTGGACATACGGAATGAGGAATAAGGTGTCTTTGGTTTCGTTCAGACCCAGAACGGATTTGTAAATGGATGTGTGTCTGACATTGGATTTCATTCCATGTAAATTGATTTCTATTTAATATATATCTGTTGGTGGCAGAGAATTAATTCTCTTGCTTAACACCCTTCTCTAAGACGCACGAGCTTAGAGGTTATATATTGGTAGTTATCGATCGCATGGCGTGGATTGCCAATGTGGCATGCCAAGTTGCAATGATCAAGGCTTTTGTTGAAAAGAGGAGCCTTGGTATTGATGATCAAAGCACGACATGTTTAGATGTAGCTTTGTGTATAGCATTACTTCGCGAGCCTCACACCCCAGTATGAGTCAAAAACGGGATAAGGACCGTAGGGAGTGCATGCGTTTCTTTCTTGCTAGAAGTGGTGAAACGACCCAAACTTCCCCGTAAAGGAAAACCCAGATTGCTTTAAGAACACAACAAATCAGAACACAAACAGAAAAACATTTCATTGCTTATTACAACAATTACATCAGAATACAAGAATATTCCAGAGTGTACATGAATATTATACTAAACAAAAATATCAGAGATTTACAATTTACAATGCAGCGGAAAATAATACAAAACACAACTGAAAGAGATAAATGGATACAGAGCTTTCCGAATATCATTCCAGCTGTAAACCAGGATCCTGCGAATATAAATCTGCAAAACCAAAACTACTAGCTGCCCGTGTGGAAAATAGGGGCATCCACAGTTCAGGTTAAAACAATAAACTCCAGGTCAGTCATGTGACTGGTGTGAGAACTAAAACAATTATTTAAAACTTTACTTTAAAATTAGATATATCAAGGGACCACGCTGTATAACATGGAACAAGTTTCCTCCCAAGAAGGCCAGTGCATATAACAAAACAGCGCAATGCTTTTTGGAAAAATGAAGCTATTATAAGACCCAGATCCCATCACACAATGTAACACAAACCGGAGGATAGGGTTTTCCCTTATAGTAGCCAAACATGCTTTGTACATTAAAATAAATCATTTGATACTTATTATAAGTGCATAGTGTTTAAAACAGCTTCAAATATAAATGTATCAATCCTAGGTGGCATGGTACCATATATCGTGTCGCCAATACTAGGCTCTACAATAAAAACCGAAATATCACGTATTGGAAGTTGGATTTCCATCTATGAACCAAGGCAAGGGATCGTTCTTACCGCTTCGAGACGCTCTAGCCCGTCCCTCAGGATCAGAGCCCGAGTGACCCTTGGATCGCCAGGGCCAGTCCACACGGAGTGGATTAAAATGTCTGCACACTGCGTTTCTCCGCCCTATAGGGGCTTAAATTTGGTCTGTATAAACACCATCTATCAGCTCCACAGAGACCGAAATAACCGAGGCGCCTCACTATCCATCATCTACATAAGTAAAGCGTCAGGGTTTGCAAAATGCTGACACCACTCCTAGCTAGAAGGAAACGCATGCCCTCCCTGAGGCCCTCTCCCACTTTTGGTTCACACCGGGGTGTGAGGCTCGCGAATTAACGCTACATAAAGCTATGCTATGTTAAAGCCATGCTTTGATCATCAACCACAAGACTCTGATTTTCAACAGAAGCCTTGATCATTTGCATCTCAGCATGCCACACAAGCAATTCATGCTATGCAACCGATGTCTATCAATCACACAGAATGAAATCCAATGTCAGACACACATCCATTTACAAGTTCATTCTGGGTCTGAACGAAACCGGAGGCACCTTATTTCTCATCCCATATATCCAATACAGGAAAGAGGTCCTCACATATCCGGTCGATCTCCAAGTATGTCTGGACGATCACCACTTATTACCTTGTCTTGGGTGTACAGCCCAATCAAGACATCAGTAATTATCCAAACAATGTGAAGACCTCTGGTCTTCAACTACCGTCTTCATCGTCGACTCATCGCCGATTCAGTTATTCAGAATGGGATAAACTCGGTCTTTCGGAATAACTTGCGTATATGATAAACAAGTGCTATAAAAACACAACATACGCCTCCTTCCAATCCAGAATATTCCTTTATTGAAATATTCTTATATTTTGGGAAAGGTTCACATTAATTTTATCAAAGATAAATTCTTTAAATTTATTCTATAATCTTCTTTTGGATTTCAATTTAAATCAAATTATGGTTTATCCAAACTAGTCGGGATTAGCGAACTTTACCGAAGTAATCATTTGTTTTAATTTCCCAATCCCAACCTATTCATCCCATGAAGTAAAACTAGTAATACTTCATATCTAACACCACGGTGTTATCGGTAAATTCAATTACCATTTCATGTTCAAATCTAATAAAAGATTTAACTAACGCTTGGAGCAAAACTGGTGATACTCCATTCTCGATCATTTCTTGGATTTGATCATTTTAGTTATCAAATTCACCTTTCAATCTATATAAAGATTCATTAAAACTCTAATTCAGTTTTAATTTTCAACAATCATTACTTAATGATTTTTCCAATTCAGGAAATAAATTCTGTCTTTAACTAGGTTAAAGAACTAATGTCATTTAAAGCATAGTTCACGATAAACCCAAAATCACATTCCCTTAATTATGGATTTTTCACGGAATATAGATCAATATATATATATATATATAATCGATATGAACTTCCATATCCAACCGATAATATAAATGGGATAACGACAAAGCCTTTTTAATCCTATATATAGTAACACTCTTCCTCTACAGAAGTTCACTTCGATTATTACCGAACCGAATTCCATTCAATTCTAATTTAATATGTTAAATTGGAAAACTTTACTTTGGAAAGTCCCCTTTAAGTCTTATCAAAAGATTTATAAATTCCAAATCACATTTCACCGTAAATTGGGTTAAGAACGAATGTCGTTAAAAACACAGTTCACGATAAACCCAATTCACATTCCATTTTCTTCCGATTATTGAATATAATTGGAAATTCTAATAATCTTAATTAAAAGATTTGTTCTCTTCACATGGGGTCCAAAAACAGTGTTACTGAAGACACCGTTCATGACAAACCCAAAATCCCATTTGATATTAAATAGGGGCTCTGAATAGAAAACATAACGACTTATATTTAATATCAAATTCTGAACTCAACAAACATCGTATCGGAATAACGATATATATATATATATATATATATATATATATATATATCTTCCAAATTCCTCCATAATGCCTGTATAATCGCGGAATCCAATATCAAAATATTCCGAAGATAATTTCGATTCAAATCCATTCCAATTCATATATTGGAAATTATGGTTATTTTTAAAACCATTTCAAATCCAATTTATTTATTTAAAAATAATTGGATTATAATTCTAGTTCATAACTAGTTCATTTCGATAAAAACCTATTTTTATCTTTTAAAATATGGAATTTTTCATCCCAGTTCTTTCCAAATCATTTCTTATGATTTTACACTAATTATTGATATTTTTAATAATTTTATCAAGGCCCGTACAGTCGATTTCCATAAACGGCCATCGAACTGCACTTACAACGACCTTTTACTAATTTGATTTGGACATAATTCCAAACCCTACCGTTAGATTTCAAATCTCTAATATTCGTTAGAAATCTCTTTTCGATACGAACACGATGGTTCTGGTTTTAGGAGATTCCGACAGTCGGATCTCCTGTGATGTCCGTTCAAAGTCAATGGACGAAATTTGCGAACTACCGCGGCGCGATGCGTTCTATTCAGGCCATTATATATATAATATATATTTCGTCGATTTCCATTTATAACTTATTTTATAAATCGTTTTAAATTCGTTTTCAAAACGATTTCAACTTCATATTCACTTTCAAATCAAAATTGAATATTCCATATCATTAATATATAAATGACAATATTGTCAAAACATTAGATTTTGAAATCGATTCCTTTTCGATATTCATTATAGAAATGGATAAAATCGATATAAATATCATTCACGTCAAAATGGCGTTAATCTAATCAACACGGCTTTATATATATTCATGTCCATCCCAAATCGGACATCAAAATCAGATTTTGATTATTTTCTGAATATTATTTTAAAATATTCGTCATTTTAAAATATTCGTTCTTTTTGAACTAAAATCAGACACAGTTAATTACCATATAATGTTGATTATATGGTTTTCATACAATACATGTATACAACAACAACGATAAACAGTCAATCATCATTCAGAGTGCATTCTACACTGCATAAGCATTAAATATAAATATTTAAAGCTTACAACAGCCTGTCAACCAATCGATCGACATATAACTAAACAATTGGGATTAGTGTACGTCAAATATCATCCCAACACCCATGTGGGGTTTCAACCAACAAATACTGAATATTATTTGTGCAGTTGGACGATGTGTAAAATATATCGTCGCAATCCATATCAGTAAAATGGATGTTCATAAAAAAATCATCTGATTTGTAAATGAATATTTATTTTATTCATATCAATGTTAAAAATTATATTTTTAGCGATAAAATATTTTGTTCAACATATGAATATCCTATTCGGTTCATTTATGCAATAAAAATGGTATTTTTATTGTTCCAACATATTTTAGAAAATTTTGGCGGCATAACGACGCGATACTAAAAATGGGATAAGGTCTAGCCTTATCCCTCGCCTAATAATGGCGCACGTCATACACAAACCAAATCATATCAATTCGTTATTCATCCCAAATAGAATTCAAACAAATATTCCAATCAAACAAATAATCAAACCAAACAATCAAACAAGTCATCCATGTTTTGTGGACGATGCGGAGCAGTTCATATATGCAGTTAAAAATAAGAAACTGTATAAAAGATTTCAGTGAGGAGTTCTCACCATGGGTTCCACTCCTCCGTTCTTTATTTCTAAACGGTCTGGGTTCCGTTTCACTTTCAGTTAGTTTCCTTGTATTCTGTTTCACATGATTTTTATATTAAAAATCACATTTTTATTTCAATGCTACACATATATATAAATCGAATTTTTATATAACTAAAAATCGAATTTATATACTACGCTACTACATAGATAAAAATCATATTTTTATCTAGTTATCATATATAATAAAAATCGAATTTTTATTTCTCTATATATGCAAAAATTATATTTTTATCCTACTCCAAAATAACATTTTCGTATCTCTATTCATATTTAAAAATCAAATCCTTTAACTAACAAAAATCAAATCTTTTCTATCATAAAAATATTGTCTTTCCTATTGTATTTATATAATCTTTTTATCACTAAAAATATAATCTTTTTATGTCATTCAAACATTTAAAAATCTAACAATTTTATGTCATTCAAACATTTAAAAATCTAACCTTTACTTATATAAAAATCTTATTTTTATGAACATACATATATAAAAATTCTATTTTTAATATCATACATACATATATAAAAGCACAATTTAAATCCAGCGTAATGCATATGAAAAATCAGCTTTTAATATTTATATAAATGAAATAAAAATAAATGCAGAAGCTTACACGGGGTGCTGGGCTATTGGGGGAGGTTGCGACATCGGAGGAGAGGTCAGACGTGGCGGCGCAGGCTGCTGTGGCCGATTTTGCTCCAGATCGGCGGTTAGGGTTTTGGGGGGGGGGGGGGGGCGATCTCAGAACGGGTTAGGAGGTCTTGGGGCTTTGGGGGGATTGAACCGGGGGTGGGGGGAAGGGGGAAGGAAGGGAGAGGTGAGGCGGAGGGGAGGATCATCGGAGGTGGGGGTAATGGTCGGCGCGATGCAGTGACGAGGCTGGGCTGAGCGATGGAATCAGCGGCTATGGGTTTTTTTTATTTTCTTTAATCGTTTTTCTTTCTGAGTCAACAGGGGGAAGAAAGGGGGTTTAAAGGAATTATATAATATATATATATAATAATTTTAAATTATTTTATCTCTCCAAAAGTAGCTTTCTAATACGAACTCGAAATCAAACCCACCGACTGTCGTCCGTAGCGTAATACCCCCATTCCGGACACAATGGGTTATGCTTCGTAACCCAATTCGGCTGTTACCATCAGTTTCTGCTAAATTTAAAATATAAATCATTATATTTTAAATTCAAACACACATTTTAATTTACCAAGGCACATACTGACTCTAAAAATTCCAAAAACATTATTTTTAGCTTTGTAATGACGATACAGTCCTAACAAAACTAATTTCATCAAATTTGAAGATGGTTTGAAAAAAGGCCATTTTCTGGTCGATCCAAATTGACTGAAACTTTTAAAACACGTTTTCTTGTGCCACGCTCACATATTAATCCCAAAAATTATGGAAATTGGAATCTAGCCATAATTTGACATCCCGGATCTAACAAAAGTGGTTTTGTCATAAACGGAGGTCGTTTGCAAAATCGCTATTTTTAAGGGCTATATTTCCATAGCGACTATTCTGAATTTTCAAATGGGCATAACTTTTTATTCCCGCTATGAAATTTCAATTTTTCAGATTCGTCGGAAACATATTTTCAAACAGATTCAAATATTTCTGGTTTCACTAAAATCCGGTTTATTTTGAATCATGTGCATTCATTTGAAATCGAATTTTCAAACTACCGCGCCATTTTCAATTCCTTTTATAATTAAAATAAATATTTATATTCTAACTTCGATTCAAATAAATATATACGTTCTAATTCTATTCAAAATAAATTTCTCGTCGTAATTATTTAAAATAAATCAATTTAAATATCCAAAATTCATTAAAATTGCCAAAATAAAAATTTTAAATTGGTTCTAATTTTCCGGGTTGTTACAAGTGGTATCAGGGTTTTGCAAGCCCTGACATTTTACTTATGTGGATGATGGATTATGAGGCCTCGGATATATTGATCGATAGTGACCAATTGATAGGTCTAATAGGACTGGGAAACGTATTGTTCAGGAATAATTAATCCACTCAGGTATATTTGTGGATCGGCCCTACCGGATCCAAGGGTTCACTGCGGGGGATCGGTGAGGAGCCATCCCTAGCCTCGACCCATGATGGAAACCCAATTTCCAATAGGACATTACGGTTTTGATTGTAAACATATATATGGCGACATAGTAGGATGGGGTACTATGCCGTATAGGATTGATACATTTATTTTGAAAATATTTTAAAATTGATTAGACACTAATAATAATATTAAATATATTTTTTATACGTATCAAGCATGTTTAATCATTATAAGGTAAAACTCTATCATCCGGTTTGCGTTGCATTGTGTGATGGGACTTGAGTCTTATAATGATTTCATTTTTCTAAAAAGCATTGCGTTGTTTTAAATAAAATTGTATTTAATTTATGCACTGGCAATCCAATGGAGCAAACCTGTTTCGCGCTAGCGGCATGGTCCTATGATTAGCCATATGGTTAAATAAGTTAGGAAAGATTTCTCATACCAGTCCCATGACTGACTCGTAGTTTGTTTCACTTGCAAACTCGGGTACCCTTATTTTCCACATGGGCAGTCGAGTAGCTTGTTTTGCAGATACTCATGATTGAGTAGGATTCTGGTTCGAAGCTTAAAGCTGTGTCCAGAGCATTGATAATCTTCCGTTGTGATTAGTTTATTTGTTCCGCTGCATTGTATTAAATTTGTTGTAAATTTATCTTCCGATGTTGTATTATTATGTACTCTGGTATTCTGTACTCTGATGTAACATTATTGTAATGTTTATAAAAGTCTTCTGGTATCTGTTCTGATGTGTTGTATGCCCAGAGTTAGTGCATTCGAGGATTTCCAACTTTTGGGTCAGACCTGTGTGGTTTATGGTCGATTCAAAGGGCGGAGATTTTCGGATCATTACATTCCTCGTCCCATATGTCCAATATAAGAGAGAGGTCCTCGCATATCCGGTCGATCTCCAAGTATGTCTGGACAATCACCATGTAACGTCCCAATTTTTTACTGCTTTTGTAATACAATTTATTATCGATTATTCTAATAATTGATTTAATTAATAAATTGTGAATATTAGATATTGAGGAAAATTCCAAGTCTGTATATATTTTTATTGGTTTAAAATTTATTGACCAGCGTATATATGTGTAAAAGCAGCAAATAATGTTGTATGATTTTTTTTTTGTATTTTTAATGTGTTTTACATATATGGATAATATTAGATTTGAATATTATAGGAGATTTGAAAATATTTATCAAAAATCCTATGTGTATATACATGCTTGTTGTGTATATATATCTATATATATAAGTGTAAACAAATAAATAGTGTTTTATATTTTTTGTTTTTATTTAAACTTGGTTTAAAATACTTGTAAATATGATACTGGTTTTATACATTCATTGGCTATTTTTAATCAATAAAGTACATAGCAATATATGTATATATAGGGTGCATTTGCCTTAAAAGTTAAGTATTTGTTTGTTTTAATAATTTAGCACATACTAGCATATAGCAGCAAAGGCTAAACTTCTCTTTTCAATAAATGTAGACAACCTAACCTATGCATGTGTAAGTAAACCACCATACCATTCCTTGACAATCCAAAAGGAAGCTTAGAAGTGTACATAGCACATGCTATTCTCAGAGTACTGACAGCCTACATTTTTAACATAAGTACCTTAGGAGCTAAGCATAGTTTTTGTTTAAAACCATTAGTATGCATATGTTATAGAAAATATGTATGTGGGAGTATGGTTTAAAATATGCCTTAGAAGCTAAGTTTAAAACCTGTCTAACATCTAGTCTGTAACCACATATATCAATTCAAGGCCTATTTAAGCCTATGCATATGCAGGCAAACCAACTTTACATTCTTTCAATCAACCAAATGTATGTGCAGGAAAATCAAAACAAATACATACATTAGCACATGGGTAACACACTAGCATAGGCTGTAAGTACGAGATTATAGGATGCAGACATGTGCATATAACAAGCTAAGGACGAAACAAACTTTCATTTCCAATGTTTACTGTAGACAGACTAGATTTCTTGGAGGTAAAGCATTTCATCTGCACATGGCTGTAGGATGTAGTAGCTGTAAGATGTGAGTTTAGAAATGACTCAAGGCCATGCATTTTCTTTCAATCAACACTTAAACAGCCACAGCCTAAAACATCCCCTGCAAACCTACCAGTTAGCTTATATTTTTATATTTCCTTTGTTATCTATAAAGAAACACTAGACTACAACATTCCCCTCACAAAAATTCATTAAACTATTCACCAAAACCAGTGAACTCGGGCAAGATAATGGCAGTAGAATGCATAGGATAGTGGAAAACCCGGGACTTGAAAGGGAAAACAGAGAGGCATTATTTTTGTGAGTAAACTCTTTTCCCCCATTTATATTTTGATTATGCAAATATATATACATAGATATATGCGCTGACAAGGTTCTTATACTGGACTAAGAACTGGAATAGAATAAAACTTGAATTTGTTAAATAGCATCACAAAAACTTGAGATCTGGAAACACAAAAGATAGTGAACAAATAACAAGAAACAATATACATATTGTGGTAAACTATTTACTGATTAGGTTGTAATATACATATGTGCATATATAAACTATATATAGTCAATCCAAGATTTCATATCAAAATCTGAACTTAAATCTGGAACCTAAACTAACGAACAAAATATGATAGTAAACAATATATGTATACTGTGAGTAAACACCATCCTTTTCTCTTCAAATCTATGCCATGATTTTGTTAAATTTATAAATACTTGAGTGTATGTTTCTGGTATGTATTATATATACATTATTTATCATGTTGTTGACACTTGAAACAGAAAAGGAAAACAGTGAACAAGATCTTATTATTTCCATCTAAAACTGTTTCCTATTGGTATGTTGTAAGACATATGCACATATGTTTTAAATATATTAGTTAGATCTGCATGTCAAAACTAAGGAATTAAACTATGTAAAATGAAAGTACAAAACCAGTGAAGGATAAATATAACAATAAACCCTATCCCAACTCTAAGAACCGAGGAGAATAATTTTACTGAGTAAAATTCTTCATTTAGTATTGATCTTACATATTATGATGTAGGTACATACCGGTTGTATGTTTTAATGAGTTACATTGGAAAATATGTTTGCGAAACCTGAAAGTAATTAGCATGAAAACCTGAAAGTAAACTCTTCCCATTTGTAATATATTGCAGATCAATATATATAGGATAGAGCACACTTATATACAGGTTAGCTTTTCCTGTATGTGTCATATTGAACCAATTCACGATTAGAACAAGAAGGGAGGCAACTCTGAAGTGAATTAAAACAAAGCCTGGAAATCAAATATACACATGCTATTTTGCTATTCTTAAACCATCACCAATCTTGAAACCCATAACTAAAATTCTAATGAATTTTAGGAGTGATGTTTAACATCATAGTGGTTTATATATGTCTAAAGCTTATTTTAAAAATAAGTTTCATTTGGAATTTGCATACACATTTACTGATGTTAGATAAGAGGCTCTATTAACCCATGAATAAAACAAAATGATCAACAGGAGGCCAAGTCTTCACATCCTTTTTACATCAAAAATCTATAACTTGGATCCTAGTTGTTTTAGGGTCTGAGATCAAAAGAAAAGTTGTTTGTGTAGGACTATACTTTATTTTAAAATTAGCTCCAACTGAAGAATAACTAAAATCTCCAGAAATAGTTAATTACAGTAAAAGAGATATCTTATCTCGAAAATTCGAATGTCATGTTACTATAATTCAGACACATGATCTTGTTTGGCAATTAAAATCGTGAATTTTAAAAGTAAAATGAGGATTTTAAGTGTAGTGTTTAGTGAGAAATCAATTGATGGTCAGAAAATGCACTTTTGGTAATTCCGGCCAATGTCAATGACCAGAGGTCAGGGGATCTGGTGAGAAGCAGCGTGGGGTATTGGAGAATAAAGGAAAAATATAATTCGAATTTTTAATCGAAGGGTTTGCGTGATTGCGATCAAAATATGGGGCACAACTGTTTTTGGGTGGCCTTGGGTCGGACTGAAACTGCATCGACGTGGGGATAAAAGAGGTGATCATACCTGGGGGAATTGAAGGAGGAGGGTGTCAATGATGTGGTAGTGAAGTCTGGTAATGACTGGACAAGGGAGTTGATTGTACGAGATATTTTGGTGGTGCATGTTTCTGTGAGAACCTCAGTTGGATGAGCGAATTTTGTTTTGGATGGCCGGAGAAAAATCTCGTGGTAGGGCTGACATCAGGAGGTAAAAAGTGAGTAGGGCCGACAGGTTCGAGGTCGAGGAAGTAGGAGCTCGATCTGTGCATGTGCATAAGTGCACAGTAGTGCATTGGGAATGACAGAGAGTTGGAGAAGAAGAAGGGACTGATGGGCCAAAGGGTATCAGCGTGATGATCAACTAAATTACTTTGCAAAACTAATGATTGGCACGACAAAGGGAGAAGTGGTACTTGGTACTCGGCATGCTGGGAAGTGGTACTTAGCTCGAGCAAGGAAATCTCGTGTGATCAGTGGGTGCGACAACGAGTTCTGGAATGGAAGTCTAGTGCTTGGAAAATGCATAAAGGAATGGATCTGGCAAAATAAAAGAAGGTAGGGGGATCGGGTCAAAGGAGTTTGGGCCATGCTTTTTAATAAGACAAGTTTTGAAATAAAAATAGAGAAAATAAAATAAAGAAGGAAAATATAAAATAAAAAGAGATTTTTAAATGTAATAGAAAGGAGAAAAGAAGCTAAACATTTTGGCGGTGGAAGGAAAGACATTTCACGGGAAATAGATCACAGTAGCTTGACTTAAAGGGGTTTTAACAAGTTTTAAAAGTAAAACGAAAAAGGAAAATAGAAAAATATAAAATAAAAATTAAATTATTAATGTTTGCTGGAAATAAAAAGACAATTTACAAGCAAGACAAAGGTATAGATTACAAATAAGTGACGCATAAAACAAACTAACATTTTGAATAAAATACCGTGTGCGAAGACACGCTTTAGTTATTCATTTATAAAAGTTAGTCAAATACCCAGATTTAAACAAGGCAGACATATACCATTCTGTTTGGTCAGAGCTTATAAAATAAAGGGTATATAAAATGAATTATACTTAATCCAATTCATTTTATGCTGATAACTATTTCTTTATAGAAATGTTGAGATCAAGTGAATATTGAAAATAGTTCTTAAATATCAACTGATAGTAAAAGACATTACGTAAATCATTTCGAGGAGGCCGGAATTAATATTCCACTTCGATTTGATTTATACATCGCATGCCAGAGATTACTGAAGATGGAGATATGCAAGGGCTATTTTGTTTTACAGAATAATGTCTTCAGTTTGTCTAGTCCTAGGACAACTTGTATGGTCGGGTGTCTGACAACGTATATCAATCAGATCTTAAACATTGACTTTTCTGAGGTATATTATGTTGGTGGCAGATAAATTAGTTTCTCTTAGCTTTATGCCCATAATGTATATGGGAAAATAAATTGTGTGTTCTGACAAATATGACGATGTGACATCCAAAGTAATTGAAGAAGTGATCCGTCAAAAGAACGAAAATGACCTCAAGCCTCACAACCAGGAAATGACAAAAATCGGGCAGGCAACATGGCTATGTGGGTCGCTCCCATTAGGGTGTATAGTCACCTATCCAGAGAAATTTCATTTCCTTCTTTAATCTATTCGATGCTGTCCCTTTTTCGGGAAACGGTTGCTGATCCCAACTGTTGGTGATATACATTCGATACACTCAAGCAAAATGAGTGGTCGGTCATGTGTAGGTCGGATTGCAAGTCGTTCTGGTTGAACCTAGTGTATTCCCCTCTAGAGATACACTACCGGCAGGTGGTTCCATACCTTGTCATAGTCGGAATCCAATCTCAAATAAGTGCCCGCGATTTTGTTTGTATACTATATATGCGGAGCGTGAGATGCAAGCATTCCGCTAGATTGATATTTATTTGTATTTAGACACTATTATAATATCAGAAGATATATTCGATTTCAAAATATTTTGGGTTATCGTAAGGTAAAAACCATTCATGTTTATGTGTGGATCGGTCTTACGATTATCTTTTCTTTCCAACCGTTTTTGAAAGTTAAACCGAGTACTTGTGATTCTCATAAGAGAAAAACCCGTTTCGTTTTCACGGCGTGGTCTTATGAGATATCCTTTGTTAATCAAGTTGTTTTAAAATCATTTACTAACACCAATCCCATGACTGACTCAGAGTTGATTTTTCTATGTTTTCCCTAAACTCTTGGGTGCCCAAATTTGTATGGGCAGTCCAATAGTTCAGGATGTTATAGATTTATATGGAGGAGCTTGGAGCAGGAGGCTTCAGCGTTAGACATATAGAGTGTATTCCGCTGTGTTGTATATATGATGTACTCTGATGATGTATGTAAGTTCAAAAATAGTTTGTATTTCAAAAGTGATTATTTATATATTATATTTTACTCCACTGCGATCGTGAGATTCTGTGTTGTTGTTCAGTTCGATCTTCTAACTATTTTCTTCTATTCTAAATTTCTATCTTTCTGTTGCTCATCCTCTAATTTATTTCTACTAATGATTCGTATTTTCGTGCAATTTGGGTTGGACGTGAGTTGTATTCAGTCAATTCAAACAGTATGGATTTGTGGGTCGTTACACACCACTTATTACCTTATCTTGGGTGTACAGCCAATCAAGACATCAGTAATCATCCAAATGATGTGAAGACCTCTGGTCTTCCACCACCGTCTTCATCATCGATTTATCTTCGAATAAATTATTTAGAATGGGTATAAACATGGCCTTTCCGAACAATTCACGTATATTATAATCAAGTGCTATAAAAACACAACATATGCCTCATTCCAATCCAGAATATTCTTTTATTCAAATATTCACATCTTTAGGGATAGGTTCCCATTAATTTAATCAAAGATAAATTCTTTTAAATATATTCTTTAATCTTCCTTTGGATATCAAACCAGATTAAGGTTTTCCAAACTAGTCGGGATTAGCGCACCTTACCGAAGTAATTATTTATTATATTTCCCAAACCCAACCTATTCATCCCGAGGAGCAAAACTGGTCATACACCATATCTAACACTACGGTGTTATCGGTAAATATTAATTACCGTTTCACGTTCAAATCTAATTAAAGATTTAACTATCGCCTGGAGTAAAACTGGTGGTACTCCATTCTCAATCATTTCACAAATTTGATAATTTAGATTATCGTATTCACATTCCAATCTAATTAAAGATTCATTAAAACTCCACTTAGTTTTAATCTACCCAAAAATCAATATTAATGATTATTTAACTTTCTGGAAATAAATCCTATCTTTACTCGGGTTAAAGAACCAATGTCATTTAAAATACAGTTCACGATAAGCCCAAAATCCCATTCCATTAATTATGTAATCTTCACGGAAAACAGATCAATATATAATCGGTATCAATTTCCATATCCGACCAATAATATAAATGGAATAACGCCAAAGACTTTTAAATTCCATATATAGTAACAGTCTTCCTCCACAGAAACTCACTTCGATTATTACCAAATCGAATTCCATTCCATTCCAATTTATTATTTTAAATTAGAAAAATTTACTTTGGAAAATTACCATTAAATCTTATTAAAAAGATTTATAAACTCCAAATCACATTTCAGTATTAATCGGGTTAAAGAACAAATGTTGTTAAAAACACAGTTCACAATAAACCCAATTCGCGTCCCATTTTATTCTAATTAAATGTTAATTAATTGGAAACTCTAATAATCTTATTTAAAAGATTTATTCTTTTCTCAACTGGGTTTAAGAACAATATTGATGAAGACACCATTCACGACGAACCCAAAATCCAATTTAATATTAAATACAAGGCTCTGAATAGAAATTATATCGGCTTATATTCAATATCAAATTCTGAAACCAACATATATAGTATGGGGAATAACAATATATATCTATCTTCCAAATTCCTCCATAATATCCGTATAGTCACGGAATCCAATATCGAAATCTTCCGAAGATGATTTTTATTCAAACCCATTCCAATATATATATATATATATATATATATTGGAAATTCCTGGTTAGATTAAAACCATTTCAATCCAATTTATTTATTTAAAAATATTGGATTATCTTTCTAGTTTATAACTAGTTCATTTTGATAAAAATATATTTTTATCTTTACAACGGTGGAATTTTTATCCAAATTCTTTCCAAATCCTTTATTATGATTTTACACAAATTATTAATGTTTTTAATAATTTTGTTCAGGCCCTTTCAGTCGATTTCCATAAACGGTCATCGAACTGCACTTACATCGACCTTTTCCAAACTTGATTTGGATATAATTCCAAATCCAACCGTTAGATTTCAAATCTCTTATATTCGTTGGAAAGCTCTTTTCGATACGAACCCAACGGTTCCGGTTAGGAGAATCCGACGGTCGGATCTCCCATAATGTCAATTCGAAGTCAATGGTCGAAATTCATGAATGGTGGCTGTGCGGTGCGTTCTATTCAAACCATTAATATATATAATATATATAATATATATTTTGCTCAAAACGTATTTTATAAATTCGTTTATAAACTAGTTTTAAAACGATTCCCACTTTCTTTTCAAATTTTAATCAAAATTGAATATTCTGTATCATTACTATATAAATGATAATATTTTCAGAATATATGATTTTGAAATCATTTCCTTTTCGATATTCATCATAAAAACAAATAAAATAGATATAAAAATCGTTCGCGTCAAAATGACGCATATCTAATCAACACGGCTTCATATATTTCAATATTTTCGTGTCCATCCCAAATCGGACATCAAAAATCATATTTTGATCCTTTACAAAATATTATTTTGAAATATTCCTTATTTAAAATATTCGTTATTTTAAAATATTCGTTCTTTCTGAATTGGAATCAGACCCAATCAATTACCATATAATATTATTTATATGGATTTTATACAACATATGTACACAATAATAATGATACACAATCAACCATCATCCAGAGTGCACTACACAACTGCATAAGCATTCATTATAAATAATGAATGCTTACAACAGTCTGTCAACCTATTGATTGGCATACAACTAAACAATTGAGATTAGTGTACGTCAAATATCATCCCCATACCCATGTGGTGTTTAAATCAACAAACAAAGATTTTATTTGTGCAGTTGGGCGATGTGTAAAATATATCGTCCCAATCAATATCAGTCAAATGGGTGTACGTAAAAAAATCGTCTGATTTGTAAATGAATATTTATTTTATTCATATACACGTTAAAAATTATATTTTTAACGATAAAATATTTTATTTCAATACATGATTATTTTATACAGTTCATTTATACAATAAAAATGATATTTTTATTGTTCTAACATATTTTAGAAAATTTTGGTAGCATAATGGCGTGATACTAGAACTGGAATAAGGTCTAGCCTTATCCCTCGCCTAATACTGGCTCGCGCCATACACATACTAATTCTAATCAATTCCATTCACATCCCAAATCAAATTCAAACTAATAAATCACTCAATCCAAAAATCAACCAAACATCCATGGTTTCAAACAAAGCTGTCGGGTGCTACTAAGCACCGTCTACATCCTAATATATGTTTAACTGTTAACAAAATTAGAGTGAGAATTTCCCACCTTTGATTTCCACTCCGTCAGTCTTTAATTTAACGGTTTGGATTTGGATTTGTTCCAGTGCGAATTGTTCTTCACCGTGGTTCCAGTGCAATCTGTTTCACGCGGTTTATATTAAAAATCACATTTTTAAGATAGTGCTATTTATTTAAAAATCACAATTTTATTCTGCTACTATAAAAATTACATTTTTATATCACTAGAAATTATATTTTTATACAACTATAAATTATTTCCTAGCGTAACTATTTTATAAATGGTATACATACGATAAAAATCATATTTTTAACTAACTAAAGATTATTCCTTTTATTTCTTTTTGTAACAAAAACCATAGTTTCTCATAACATAAAAATCATTTCATTTCTTCGATAAAAATTATATTTTTAACTAACTAAAAATATATTTTTAAATAACTAAAAATCATATTTTTATGCCATTAAAAATCGTATTTTTATGTTCATAAAAATCATATCTTTTCCTTGTTTTCCTATTAAAAATCGTATCTTTTCTAATTTAAAAATCATACATATTTTTTTGTGAACAAAAATCATATTTTAAATTTAAACAATCATATTTATATAAACAATGAAATCATTGTTTCCCAAATCAAAGAAATCATCTTTCTATAAACAATGAAATCATAGTTTTTACAATAAACGAAATCAATAAATAAAACTTACAATTTCTAGGGTTTCGACTGGAAAAATCGCTATGGGGGTGGTGCTAGAGATGCTCGACACTAGTGATAGGGGCTCGTGCGGTGGGGTGGCTTGTCGGAGCTGGCGGAGGGTCCCGTTGGGCTGGAGGTTGTGGTTTGTAGGGAGAAAGGGGTTTGGAGTTTTTTAGAAAAGGAAGGGGAGAGGGCGCGGAGGAGGGAGAAGCTGAGGGGGGGCCGATCACCGGAGGGGGGTCGCGGTGCGCAAGCGGCGCGGTGAACGGGAGGGAGGGCGACAAGGTTTCGCCCTTTTTTTCTTTTTCTAATTCCTAAGAATTGACCGTAAGAGGAAGAAAGGGGGATTATAGAAAAAAATATATATTTTTTATTTAATTTTGAATCCAAAAAGTTACTTTTTCTTTCGAATCCCAAATCGAACCCAATGACTATCGTTCTTAGCTAATTACCCCCATTTCGAACACAATGGAATATGTCCCGTTTGCCAATTCAACCGTTTCAATCAGCTTTCATTTAAATTAAAATATAAATCAATTAAAATTAAAATTGAATTTGAACATACATTTTAATTTACCGAGGACACATACGGACTCTAAAAATTCCAGAAAAATTACTCTAGCTATATTTTGATGATATAGTCCTAACAAAACTAATTTCGTTGAATTTGGAGTCCGTTTAAAAAAATGATCATTTTCCCGTCGATCCAATTCAACTTAAATTGATGAAACACATTTTCTTTTGCCACGCTCACATATTAGTTCCAAAAATTATGAAATTTGGAATCTAGCAATAATTTGACATTTCGGATCCAAAAAAAGTTGTTTCATCGAAAACGGAGGCTGTTTGCAAAATGGCTATATATTATATAAAATATATATATATATTTCATAGCGACTATTCTGAATTTTAAACTGGACATAATTTTCAACTTTTAAAGTGAAATATCAGTTTCTTACATTCGTTAGAAAGATATTGTTAATCAAATTAAAATATTTCTTGTTTCGTCCAATTTTAACTTATATTGAATTATATATACAATTGAAATTAGAAATCGAATTTTTAAACTACCGCGCCATTTCAGGCTCGTTTTATAATTAAAATAAATTTATACGTTCTAACTTCGTCAAAAATACATTTTTAGTCGTTATTATTTAAAATAAATCATTTTAGATATTCAAAATCCATTAAAATAGCCAAAATAAAAAAATTAAATTGGTTCTGAAAATCTAGTTTGTTACATACATGGTTGTTGATATTCATTGTTATGGATGGATTGTGCTCGACCAGTTTATGAGCAAAATATGCTTTTACATTTAGCATTGGGTTGGGTAGAAATATTTGTATGCTAACATCTTGTGAAACACTTCACGATTTGACTATGAGATGTTTAGCGATGGTGTCGAGTTCATTTCAAATTTAATGAATGATTTTGAAATGATATTTTTCTTAAGTGAAAAGAAATGTATTCCCGATTTTGGATAGGGAATGTTTTATAAAACAGAAAGGATTTCGAGGACTAAACCCAATGTTGTCGAAATGATTTCGAAATGTATTATGTGTTTGACATTGTAGTTCAACACATAACCGATTAGTTGCTATTGATGATATATCTGTTTGGTGGCGGAGAATTTATTCTCTGGCTTAACACCCTTCTTTGAGATGTAAGAGCTCAAAGGTTATGTGATTAATAGTGATTGATCATATGCGCGAATTGCTAATGTAAAGTACTATATTTTGGGAAGTACTTGTGATTATTATGTTGTGAAATGATTTTCCTTACTTCGGGATATGAAATGATTTGGTATGTGGCTAAAGATTCGAATAACTCGGACAACTAAAAGTATGGGTCAGAGAAACCCAGGGCTTTAAGTGGTGAGTGGTCAGTGTAGCCTGCTCCATAGTGGGTGGTGCACATATATATTTCAAGTTGGTGAGGTGCGTGCCCTTTGCCTTGTCGACGGGGAGCTCGATATTTGGTTGCATACTTGTTTGTATGCATTGTTATGTTTTGGAATTCATATTTCCAAAGATTTTGGTTTGAGATCCCGAAGTGAAATCTACTTTGATATAAAAGCTAGATATGTATTTCAAATGATTTGAAATAAGAAATCGGGAAATAAAGTCCAGAGGAATAATTTATGTAAATTGAATTAGATTTCGAAAAATCTAAATTAGGGATTAAGCCTAAATGGGTAGTTTGAGGAATTGCATGTAGTATGATGCATAGTAGATCCATATTTCTATTATTGGTTATTGTTTATGCATTGGTATTCATGGGGTGAACCCGTTCCGTGACATGCAGCGTGGTCCCGTGATATGCCCTATTTTAAAGTAAAAGTTTAATAACTGTTTTGAGTTCTCACACCAGTCCTATGGCTAACGCGAAGTTTATTGTTTCTACCTAAACTCTAGGTGCCCATATTTTCCACACGAGCAGCTAGTAGTTTTGGTTTTGTAGATTATTTCATTTAGCAGGATTCTGGATCGAAGCTTAAAGCTGTGTCCAGAGCATTGATAGTCTTGCGCTGTGTTAGAGTATTTGTTTCCAGTGCATTGTATTACATTTATAGTAAACTTATTTTCCACTGTAAATTATTTTAGATACTCTGATATTCTGTACTCTGATGTAACATTATTATAATGTTTATAAAAGTCTTCTGTTGTTTGTTCTGATGTGTTGTGCGCCCAAAGTTAGCGTATCCACCTTTTTGGTTCGATTTAAGTCGGTTTAACGATCGATTTGGACCGACCGAGAGGGAGGATCACTGCAGGGACATACATAGAATGGTTATCGAGATGAGAAGGCTGAGACCCAGTTGCGTTGTTATCGAGGGAAACCTCCCGATCTGGTTTCATATGTCTAGATAAGCTTGTATTATAGATATTTGAGATTTTCAAATATGATTTGTTTTGAAATCCCGAAGTAAAGTATGATTTGATATGAAAGAAATATCTTGTATTTCAATGATTTAAAATGAAAGTGATATATTAAGTTCGAAGGGATTATTTT
This sequence comes from Allium sativum, assembly GCA_030737875.1. NCBI lineage: Eukaryota > Viridiplantae > Streptophyta > Magnoliopsida > Asparagales > Amaryllidaceae > Allium > Allium sativum. The sequence continues at coordinate 6,990,697 of CM060913.1, read as the reverse complement.
CAAAAAGAATGAATTTTGAAAATAAGGAAGCTGGTTTGATTTATAAATCTAAAAATAAAGATAAAACTATGTTGGTTTCGAGTTTTGATGAACCAGTATTCTTGTGGAGAAAATCCATTCCGTGTTATGCGGCGTGGTCCTATAATTTATTGTACTTTAAAATAAAGTTGGCAACTGGTGTGACTGGCTTGGTCCTGTAATTTATTGTACTTTAAAATAAACCAGGATCCTGTGAATATAAATCTGCATATCAAAACTACTAGCTGCCCGTGTGGAAAATAGGGGCACCCAGAGTTTAGGTCAAAACAATAAGCTCCAGGTCAGTCATGTGACTTGTGTGAGAACTAAAACAGTTATTCAAAACTTTACTTTAAAAGAGAGTAATTCAAGGGACCACGCCGTATAACACGGAGTGGGTTTCCTCCTAAGAATACTAGTGCATAGAATAAACAAACGCAATGCTTTTTGAAAAAACGAAGCTATTATAAGACCCAGGTCCCATCACACAATGTAACGCAAGCCAGAGGATAGGGTTTTCCCTTATAATAGTCAAATAATGCTTGATACGTTTAAAACAAATCATTTTGATACTATTATAGTGTAAAGTGTATGAAAACAACTTCAAATATAAATGTATCAATCCTAGACGACATGGGTTCCATATATCATGTCGTCAATACTAGGCTCTACAAATAAAACCACAATGTCACATATTGGAAATTGGATTTTCGTCATGAGTCTGGGCAAGGGATGTACTCCTAGCCCGCTTCGAGACACTCTAGCAAATGCCTTGGGACTACACACTCTGGGTAACCCCTGGATCTTGCAGTGCCAGTCCTCCCTTACGTTTAAGGATTGGCAATTTCTGAACACACGTTTCCCGATCCTATAGGACCTATCCATCGGCTCCGTAGAGACCGATATAACCGAGGCGCCTCGCAATCCAAAAACGACATAGGTAAAAATAATAAAAATGTCAGAGCTTGTAAAACGCTGACACCACCTATAGTTAGAAAGAAACATCATGCACTCACTGCGTTCCATTATCCCTTTTTTTGACTCATATCGAGGTGTGAGGCTCGCGAATTAACGCTATACACAAAGCTACGCTGTATTAAAGCCGTGCTTTGATCATCAACCACAAGACTCTGCTTTTCAACAAAAGCCTTGACCACTGCATCTCAGCATGCCACACGGGCAATTCATGCCATGCGACTGATATCTATCGATATATAACCTCTGAGTTCGTACGTCTCAGAGAAGGGCAATAAGCAAGAGAATAAATTCTCCACCGCCAAACAGATATATATTTAACAGAAATCCATCAACATAGAATAAAATCCAATGTCAGACACACAATCCATTTACAAGTTTGTTCTACGTCTGAACGAAACCGGAGGCACCTTATTCCTCGTCTTGTATGTCCAATACAAGAGAGAGGCCCTCGCATATCCGGTCGATCTCCAAGTACGTTTGGACGATCACCACTTATTACCTCGTCTTGGGTGTACAGCCCAATCAAGACATCAGTAATCATCCAAATGATGTGAAGACCTCTGGTCTTCAACCACCGACTTCATCGTCAACTTATCGTCGAGTCAGTTATTCAGAACTGGTATAAACCCGGCCTTTCTGAATAACTCGCGTATATAATAAACAAGTGCTATAAAAACACAACATACGCCTTATTCCAATTCTGAATATTCTTTTCTTCAAATATTCACATCATTAGGGATTTGTTCCCATTAATTTTACCAAAGATAAATTCTTTTAAATTTATTCTTTAATCTTTATTTGGATGTCAATTCAAACCATGTTACGGTTTTCCAAACTAGTCGGGATTAGCGCACCTTACCAAAGTAATCATTTGTTTAATTTCTCAATCCCAACCTATTCATCCTATGGAGTAAAACTGGTATTACCCCATAAATAACACCACGGTGTTATCAGTAAATTTAATTACCATTTCACGTTCAAATCTAATTAAAGATTTAACTATCTCTAGGAGAAAAACTGGCGATACTCCACTCTCGATCATTTCCCAAATTTGATAATTTAAATTATCAATTCACATTTCAATCTAATTAAGGATTCATTAAAACTCCACTTAGTTTTAATCTTCCCAAAAATCAATATTGATGATTATTTAACTTTGGAAAATCAAATATACTGCATCGACAATCTACACCGTATTATTGATTTCTGCCGATATATAACCTCTGAGCTCGTACGTCTCAGAGAAGGGTGTTAAGCAAGAGAATAAATTCTCCGCCACCAAATAGATATATATTTAGCAGAGATCAACCATACAGTTCGAAATACAATATCAGACATGTTATCCTGCCTTTTACTAGGTTAAAGAACTAATGTTATTTAAAACACAGTTCTCGATAAACCCAAATCACATTCCATTAATTATGGAATCTTCACAGAAAAACAAATCAATATATAATCAATATCAATTTCCGTATCTGACTAATAATATAAATGGAATAACGACAAAGCCTTTTAAATTGCATATGTATTAACAGTCTTCCTCATAGATGTTCACTTCGATTATTATCAAATCGAATTCCATTCAATTCCAATTTAATATATTAAATTGGAAAGCTTTACTTTGGAAAATTCTTGTCAAATCTTAATAAAAAGATTTATAAATTCCAAATCACATTTCACTGTAAATCGGGTTAAAAAACGAATGTCCTTAAAAACATAGTTCACAATAAACCCAATCCACATTCCATCGGCCTCTAATCATAAATTAGTAAGAGAACAATTCCCTAAGTATTAACCCCGAAGGCCGAAACCAACATCAGATCAATACCCAGGAAACCATTCAACTTAGCTAATCTTCAGTAAGTTTCTAATTTTCTTAACTCCATTCGGTTCAAGAACAATATTATTAAAGATATCATTCATGACAAACCCAAAATCCAATTTGGTATTAAATACAAGGCTCTAAATAGAAAATATATTGGCTTATATTCAATATCGAATTCTAAAACCAACAAATATCGTATTGGAATAACGATATATATATCTTCCAAATTCCTCCACAATATCCGTTCAATCACGAAATCCAATATCGAAATATTCCGAAGATAATTTCAATTCAATCCATTCCAATTCATGTATTGGAAATTCCGGTTATTTTCAAAGCCATTTCAAATCCAGTTTATTTATTTAAAAATATTGGATTATAATTCTAGTTCATAACTAGTTCATTTCGATCAAAATATATTTTTATCTTTTCAAATATGGAATTTTTCATCCCAGTTCTTTCCAAATCTTTTATTATGATTTTACACAAATTATTGATATTTTAAATAATTTTATCAAGGTCCGTACAGTCGATTTCCTTAAACGGCCATGGAACAACACTTACAGCGACCTTTTCCAAATTTGATTTGGACATAATTCCAAATCCAACCATTCGATTTCAAATCTCCAATATTCGTTGGAAAGCTCTTTTCGATATGAACCCAACGGTTCTGCTTTTAGGAGAATCCGATGATCGGATCTCCCGTAATGTCCGTTCGAAATCAATGGTCGAAATTCGCGAACTGTCGCGGCGCGGCGCGTTCTATTCAGGCCATTATATATAATATATATTTCGTTGATTTCCATTTAAAACGTATTTTATAAATCGTTTTAAATTCGTTTTCAAAATGATTTCAAATTCATATTCAATTTCAAATCAAAATTGAATATTCCATATCATCGATATATAAATGATAGTATTTTCAAAACATTATTTTTCGAAATCATTTCCTTTTCGATATTTATTATAGAAATGAATAAAATCGATATAAATATCGTTCACGTCGAAATGCCATCAATCTAATCAACACGGCTTTATATATTTGAATATATTCGTGTCCATCCCAAATCGGACATCAAAATTAGATTTTGATCTTTTACTGAATATTATTTTAAAATATTCGTTATTTTAAAATAATCGAACTGGAATCGGACACAACCAATTACCATATAGTTTGATTTATATGGATTTCATGTAACACATTTACACAACTACAACCAAACACATTCAACCATCATCCAGAGTACATTTACACTGCATAAGCATTAAATGTAAATATTTAACGCTTACAACAGCCTGTCAATCCATCGATCGACATACAGCTAATTATTGGGACTAGTGTATGTCATATATCATCCCAATACCCATGTGGGGTCTCAATGAACAAATAATGAATATTATTTGTGCAGTTGGGCGATGTGTAAAATTTATCGTCCCAATCAATATCAGTCAAATGTGTGTACACAAACAAATCGTCCGATTTGTTTATAAATATTTATTTTATTCATATACATATTAAAAATTATGTATTTAACTATAAAATATTTATTTCAATACATGAATATTTTATTTATTCCATTCCACATCACACAATCAATTTTCACCACACAATCAAACAAACAAGTCGTTCATGGTATGTGGACGACGGGTGTCGAGTGCTGCTAAGCACCGTCTACATCCTAGGATATATTTCTAACAAGAAAATAAAATAAAAGTGAGGAGTTCTCACCTTTGGGATCCATTGCTTCATTCTTTATTTCTGAACGTTCTAGATTCCATTTTGCTTTCAGTCAGTTTCATCGCACTCTTTTTCACGCTGTTCATAGTAAAAATCATATTTTTAATATGATGTTTATTTTAAAAATCACATTTTTATATATAAAGATCGTATTTTTATATCTCTACTACATAATAAACATCATATTTTTACATCCTCTACATATTGAAAATCATATTTTTATTATCATGCATATATAAAATGATATTTTTATTCGCTAGAAATATAAATAAAAATCCTATCTTTTCGTACATATATAAAAATCAATTTTTTACCGCTACTTCACATATATAAAAATTGAATTTTTATATAGCTAAATATTATATTTTTATTTCGCTATGATATTATAAAAATCAAATTTTTTCTAGTTATAAAAATCAAATCTTTTCTAGTTATAAAAATCAAATCTTTTTTGGTTATAAAAATAAAATCTTTTCTAGTTATAAAAATCAAATCTTTTCTAGTTTAAAAATCTAAACTTTTCTATAATTAAAAACCTAATCCATTTCTATTTTTTTAAAAATCATTTCTTTATGTTAAAAATTGAAAATAACTTTGCATTTAAATAAATCAATTACATAATAATAAATACATTAATAAAAACTCACATTTCTCTTGATATTTGCTCGGGGGGGGGGGGGGGGGGGTGGAGGGGTTCACGTGGCTGAGGAGGGGGGATGAGGAGCTCCGGCGCAGCGGTGGTCCAAAGGAGGGGTGCAGGTGGCGTGGCAGGCCAATGCGGTGGCTGGCGGTCTCGATTTGGGGATTATCGAGGGGCGTCGGTTTATCTTTTGGCAGAGGGAGGAGAGATTGAGGAGGGAGAGAAGAGGAGGGGCGGCGGAGGCTCACGGTGGAGGCAATGGGGGGTAGGGGCGAGCACGACCGGGCAGCGGTCTTCTGGAGCGGCGGTGGCGCATTAGGTCTAGGGTTTTTTTTGACCGTTGAATTGGGGAGAGGGAAGGTGGGTGGAGGGAGTTTATAATTAATTAATTTATTATTTTTTTAATTCGAAAAGGTGAATTCTTATCTGAACTTCAATTCACATCCAACGACTGCCGCGCCTAGCTAATTACCCCCATTCCGAACACAATGGGATATATTTCATATGCTAATTCGCTTGTTACAATCAGTTTCCATTCAAAGTAAAATATAAATCAATGTATATTGAATTTGAACGCACATTTTAATTTTGAGGCCACATACTAAGCCTAAAAATTCCAGAAAAAATATTTCTAGCTTTGTATTGACGATATGGTCCTAATAAAACTAATTTCATCAAATTTGAAGACCGTTTGAAAAATGGCCATTTTTTGGTCGATCCAAATTGACTAAAACTGACCAAACACGTTTAACTTCGCCACGCTCACATATTGATCCCAAAAATTATGAAAATTGGAATCTAGCAATAATTCAACATCCCACATCCAACAAAAGTGGTTTCATCGAAAACAGAGGTCGTTTGCAAAATTTCCATTTTTAAGAGCCAAAATTCCATAGCCACTATTCTAAATTTTCAACTGGACATAACTTTTTATTCCCGCTATGAAATTTTGATTTTTCGGATTCGTTGGAAAGATATTTTCAAATAAATTCAAATTTTTTTGGTATCGCTTAAATCCGGCTTATTTTGAATCCTGTACATTCATTTGAAATTTGAAATCGAATTTTCAAACTACCGCGCCATTTCCAATTCTTTTTATAATTAGATAAATATTTGTATTCTAACGTCGATTCAAATAAATATATATGTTCTAATTCTATTCATGTTAGACCCAAAAGTGGTTCTAACACCCAAATTGATTTAAAACAAGATAAAATGAGATAGAAATAAAAATGAACACACAAGATTTATAGTGGTTCGGCGAACAAATGCCTACGTCCACTTATTCTTTACTATATTCAATAATTCAGTTGCAAATACAATGATAGATTCACTCACAACTCACTTTTGTTCACTCAATTGACTAAAACAAGAAATAAAAGATGATTTGGATTTTCCGGGAGTAATGGAGTTCGGATGTTGGAGGTGATTGAATTCTTTTAAGTGCTGAAAAAAGATCCTTCTCTTTAAAGCTTCGTCTTACATTGCTGTACTTTTATTTTGTATTTCCCACATTTGCTGCACACACTTTAGTTCACACACATACACAAAAAAGGGGGACACGGGATAATTTACTCTAATCCGTGCTATTGCTTCTTCAATAGTTCCATGACAATGAGGCCCAGACGCTCTTCTCGTCTAGCTGAGAGGAAAGAAGCTCCGGAAACTTCCAACAAAACCACTCTCGAGGATATATCTTCTTCATCTGACCCAGAATGGGACAGCGAGGGTCCGGACTACGGAGTTGGTCATCGGGAAAGCGACGAAATGTCCTCAGAAAGCGAAGTTTCCCTAGGCTTTGAGGAGGAAGGAGGGATTGGTGACCATCGAGCACCCGATGAATTTGACTCAGCCATTATATTGGAGTCACCTCCAGATTCTGTAGAATCGACAATCGACAATGACCGACTTGTTCGAATTTGTTTGAAGTATGGAATAATGAAAAGGGACACTCTTGTGCCCTCACGTTCTGACCGTCCCCACAACCCTCCAGAAGGATATATGACGGTTACTCGACTGATGTGCATGGTTGGCGCCATTCCTCCATTCTCGCCTTTCATCGTTGACTTCTTAAGACAAATGCGGATTGCCCCCATGCAGTTGCATCCCAATTCATATGCCTATCTGCATACCTTATTCATAGCATATCGTGAAATTCTAGGCGTAGAGCTCACGTTCGACGATGTTCATTTCTTCTATAATTTCAAACATCGGACTAGAGAAACTCCATCTTTCTGTTACTTTGAATCAGTCCCAAAAAGGAAGATAATCTCTACGCCATTTAGCAGCAAAGCTGGAGATTCCAGACTAGAGTGGTTCTATATAAAGCAACAGTCTGGATGCGCCAGGAGATGGACAAAATCAAGTAAAGCACTGATTTTCTGAACCCGGACTCTATACACTTGAATCATCACTCTGACCTGTTTTCCTTTTTTGTTTGCAGTCGACAATCCCAAACAGATATCAGACCAAGTGTTCTTTGATCGGATGCACCGTCTTCTCAATGGCGACCAAAAATTCCTGACTATTGACGAGGTCCTTAAAGATGAGTACCTTCATTTTCACGGGCTGCTATCCGTTTTCCGTAGCATCGGTCATGGGACGGTCCCTTATGCATATATTCCTCCAGTGGAAACAGTTCCAGAAATAGGAGAAGGCTCGGGAATTCCTGCAGCTCCTCTTCAAACTTCACCTTCTCCCTCTTCCACTCAAGATGATGAACTGGCTAATCTGGCCAAGAAACATCGTGAAGGGTATATTGCCCCCGAGGAAACTACCTCGCTAGACAAATCAAAATCTTCCCAAGGGTCGCCACTTCACGCTTCCGAAGGGGATGTTCCTAGCACCGACGAGCACATATTTCAGGGTTTGGGGGATCTCCCCTTACCCGATACTATATATACTTCAGAAGATTTCAGGAAGGACCCTTTAGTCTTCACTTCTTCTGAAGAAACTACTCCTGCCAAGGCCAAAGAGCCTGCCCGCACCAGTCTAGCTTCAGACTCGGGTTGGTTGGGGGGACACACACACCACTTAGGATGCACTTTATACCACAGCATTAGCATTCATTGCACTTCTTTCTCCATGAATCCATTGATTCTAAACTTCGCTTATTTTATCGTGCAGGTACAATGTCTCGGTCCTATTATGATATAAGAAAGCTTCGTCGCAGCATGTCCAATCCTCCTCAGGATGCCGAGTATGATCGCCGGGATGACCGTGGTAGGGAGGAAAGAAGACCCTATGATTCCTATCGATCTCGACTCTCACGCTCCCGCTCACAAGTTCGACCGGAACAAGAAAAATACAAGAGCTATCAAGGTCGTAGGGAGGAGGATAGACCACAATCCAGGGATTCCACTTCCTCCCATGAAAAGCGGAGTAGAGAGAAAACTCCTCCAAAGGAAACTGGGTCTAGAAGTAAGCAAAAAGTCCCTGCTACTAAACGACCTAGGACAGACAAGGGTTCCACAGAATCTTCTTCAGGAAGGGACACTGAACTAACAATCCTCGCTCCTCCTCCACCAGATGCGGGAACTGCAGTAAGGCTGGCATATTTAAAGGAGCAATTTCCCGAGCACTACTTCGAGACTCTGACCTTTCTACCTACCCTTGAACCTATTTCTTCTAATTGGGCAGAGGAGGCCAAGGCAAAAATCGATTTGGTGGAAAAACAATATACCGAGATGTTCAAGTATTCCCGCAATCTTTCTAGAATCATCCGCACTCTAATGACAAATGCTGACTCGATGCAAAAGACTGCAGAGGAGGATGCTAAGGCCCTAAAAACCTTAGGAAAAGATTTAGAAGATACTCAAGCTCAACTAGCTATCGCTCAGAAGAACGCTTCTAACTTCAAACAACAGTTTGAGGACATGCAAAAGCGCTATCATGATTTGCTTGAATCCCACACTCAGGAGCGTTCTGAGTTGAAGAAACAAGCTGACGAGGCCAAATCAGAGGCTGCTAAGACACGCCTTGCTTATGCTGAGCTTGAGCAGAAAAACGCCGAGTTAGCGAAAAGGAGTGCTGAGTTAGAAAAGAAAAACGCAGACTTGGCTTCAAAATTGTTGGAGGCGGAAAACAGGGCTGCTCTGGCTGAGGGCAATGTGGAATGCGCTATTAAATCTGCGGAGGAAACCCGCAAACAACTATCAGAGGCGGAGGCTGATATTCAGGGCTTCGGCGAGCTAATGATTGAATTCTTCGCGCACATTATTCGTCGTCGAAACATTTCCTGGATCGAGGACTATCCATCCACTCTGGTTCAAGTGTGGAATCAAATCGTCGAGTGGGAAAAAGAAGAACTTAAGGTCGATTCCCTCGATGAAGATAAGCTGATGGAGAAATACTTAAGAGACGACGAACCGGAGCGCCTAGCTGAAGGGCGCCGTCTAATTGCTGAGGCCATGGAAGAAGAGAGGCGGAAGTCTAAACAGAAAACCGTTCCTGAAGCTGGTTCCTCTTCTTCTGCTCCTGTAACTCCCGAAGTAGAAGGGTACGATCCCGAAAACCCGGTAATTCCCCGAACAACTTTGCTATCTCCTATTCCTGAAATAACTCCAGAGGTAGTAGTCACCCCCGCTGAAAAGTCTTCAGAAGGTATCCCTATCTTTTCTCCTCAATTTGTCAAGGCTACTACTACCTTTGGCTACATGACTGAACGTTCGATGAGAAATCCTTTGCTCTCGCCTGAGTTGATAACCAATGTTTCTCATTTTGTAGGCGTTGAATCATCCGCAAAGACAGATGTAGCTCAAGGAGCTACCGCTGGGACAAAGCCCGCTGATAGGGTCAAAGAAGGGGAAGACAAGGCTGCTTCAACAGACCTGGGGGAAAGAAGTGAGCCAACTAAGGTCACTACTCCCCATGATGAAGAAATGATTGCAGCTTTAAAAGACGACGGAGGAGACGAGGGGCATGATGAGGAACCAGAGGTTACAATAACCGGGGAGTCAAAAAGCGCCGATGACGTTACCTTGGCGGCCATGAAGGCCGATCAAGACAAGCGCTTGCAATTAAAGGCTGAAGAATTAGACCCTGAGGTCCTCAAGCCCCTCGCAGTTGTGGATGCAGGTTCAAGGTTAGTTGTTAAGCTCTCAACTAGATCTATTACCGAAGAACTTGCTAAAAAATCTTCTCTTGATTCCAGCGCCCCGCCCTCCGGGAAGAAGTCTGCTGGCTCCAGTACTACATCTTCAGGGAAAAAGAAATCAAAGCGAATCTTGACTGAAGCCGAGAAGGAAGCAAAGGATGCGGAAAAAACTGCCAAGAAATCGAAGGCTCATCCCAAACCCAAATAGTGGGTTCCCCTGTGTCCTTTTAGCATCTTTGTAAACCAATAAGTGCTGCTATACCAGCAGCTTCCGCACTTTCTTTTTCAGTTATTTCCCTGTACAAATTCATTCATTTGTAAATAAAAATAATTCACTTTTTGCAATGTTTATTTGTTAGCAGTTCTGTACTTATGTAAAAATGCATATCTATAGTTATGAAACAAAGTTGTGGAGAGGGGAGATATGTGTATGTATATGTGTCCCCAGTCAATCTCCATAAGTTATTCAGTGCTTAACCATGCAATCTGAATGCTCCCGATTCTCTAACGGGATAGCATTTCCTGTGTCATCAATACCTGTTGTTTTTCCTGGCATTTCTTTTATACTCTCTCTCATTCTCTTGAGAGTTAGAGTTCGAGTTCAGTTATTTGTTTATTCCCCGGTCGTTCAACGGGAAAAGATTTCTTTCTCGGCGCTCGGTCGGAGACGCCTTTATACTCTCTTTCTCTCTGGAAAGTTAGAGTTCGGAGTTGAACCTCTTTCTCAGCGCTCAGTCGGAGACGCTTTTATACTCTCTCTCTTTCTCTGGAGAGTTAGAGTTCAGAATAGAATTTCTTTTTCAGCGCTCAGTCTGAGACGCTTTTATACTCTCTCTCTTTCTCTGGAGAGTTAGAGTTAGAATGTCGTTTTCTCATTCTTTTATGTCTTATTGCACAAATAATCATTGTGCCTCTTTTTATGTCCAAACTGTTTCAACCTTTTTTAGGCTCTGAGTTATCCTGTGTTTTATAATCACAACAGAACAACTAATGAATGTAAATGCATAAAAGTAAATAACACACAATATTTTTATAGTGGTTCGGCTAAATCGTAGCCTACGTCCACTTTATAGTCCTTTATTCATATCATCAGATTTTCCCAAGGCAAAGCATGTCTTGTTACAGAATCCACAGTAAAAATAACAAAAAATATAGCATTTCTAATCCAAATATCGCATTAAGTGTTGGGCATTCCATGCTCGAGGAACTTCTTCGCCATCTACGGTCGTTAACTTGAAGGTTCCTTTTTCAAGTTTCCGTCGGATGACAAAGGGTCCTTCCCATTTTGGGCCGAGGTGAGGAAGGGATGGAAAAACTCTCTTTAGCACCAAATCTCCTGGTTCAAAAGTCCTGAGACGAACTTTTTTATCATAATAGCGTGCCATCTGACGCCGATGTCTCGCTGCACGCAAGTCTGCTTCGTCCCTTTTCTCTTCGATTTCATCAAGAGTCTCAAGTAAAAGTGCCCGACTCGTCATCGGGTCATAATACGTCACCCTGTGGGAAGGAACTTCCAGTTCAACTGGAATTACTGCTTCTGAGCCAAAGGAGAGAGAGAAAGGGGTATGACCGGTAGCCGTTTTAAACGTTGTTCGATATGCCCACAAGGCTAGGGGCAATTCATCGACCCATTTTGCCTTTGCACGCTCTAATCGCTTCTTGAGGATGGATTTTATTACCTTGTTTATCGCCTCTACTTGCCCATTAGATTGTGGATAGGCAACTGCAGTATATCGTTTGTCTATCTTATATTTCTGGCAAAAATTTCTGAATTCAGTGCTATCAAATTGGGTCCCGTTGTCAGTAACAATCGTCCTTGGGATTCCGAATCGGCATATAATATTTCTGACCACAAAACTTATCACCTTTCTTATGGTGATCTTAGTCAAGGGCTCAGCTTCCACCCACTTTGTGAAATAATCCACGGCTACTATGGCATACTTAGCCCCTCCTTTAGCAATCGGTAACACTCCAATGATATCGATTCCCCATGTGGCAAATGGCCAAGGACTCACCATCGATTTAAGCTGGGTTGACGGTGCCCTGGGGATTTTGGCGAATCTCTGGCACTTATCGCAGCGTCGTGAATAATCAGCTGCATCTTTGTTGATTGTAGGCCAGAAGTATCCGTACCGCAATATTTTCTTTGCTAAAGTTTGACCTCCTGTATGATCTCCACACTCACCTTCGTGCACTTCTCTCAGTACACGCTTGATGTCGTCGTGTGCGATACATCGTAATAGGGGCATAGAAAATCCTTGTCTATAGAGAGTATCGTCTTGCATAACATATCTGGCAGCTTTGCGAACTACAGCTCTTTTCTCACTTTTCTTCGATGGGAGTGTCCCGTTCTTAAGAAAACTCTTGATTGGAGTCATCCATGACTCCTTCTCTGGTTCCGTTTCAAGAACGAATTCAATTTCCATTGACTCAAAGCTTGGCGACTCCGACGTTTCAATTGGAATTATCTCAGTCTCTTCTGGATTGTCGGAACTAGCCAATTTTGCTAGTCTATCCGCTTTCTGGTTTTCTACTCTGGGAATATGTGTTATGTTGTACCGCTCTAAGCTATTTAATAGCTCTTTCACTTTCTTGAGGTAAGCGACAAGTCGAGGTCCTCGAGCCGCGAATTCCTCTCGCACTTGACAAACAACAATCTTAGAGTCACAAAATATGTCCATCATTTTTACTCCGAGGTCTTTAGCGAGTTTCAGCCCGGCAATCAGGGCTTCATACTCTGAGTCATTGTTTGTTGCCGAAAATTCTAATCGCAGGGCGTAATACAACGACCGTCCCTCGGGAGTGACTAAGACAATTCCAGCTCCGGATCTTCGGTCATTTTTAGCTCCATCTGTATATAATTTCCACGAATTTATCTCTAGCTTATCCTCGGATTTGACCACTCGGTCATTGATTATTTCTTCCTCTGGAATGGTGAACTCCGCAATAAAGTCTGCTAGAGCTTGCCCCCTGATTGACTTTCGTGGTTGAAAATTCAAATCAAACTGGCTTAGTTCTATGTTCCATTTAATCAACCTTCCCGACGCTTCGGGTCTCTGCAACACCTGTCTTAACGGCTGATCGGTGTATATGGTTATTGGATGGGCTTGGAAGTAGTGACGAAGTTTTCGGGATGCAATCAGGAGGCTGTAAGCAAGCTTCTCGATCTTTGGGTAGTTGCGCTCTGCCGCTGCTAATTTCTTACTCACATAGTATACTGGCCTTTGTACTTTGTCTTCTTCTCGAACCAGAGCTGTGCTGACAGCATGAGCCGAGACTGCTAGATAAACAAATAGTTCTTCGTGATCTACGGGCTTTGATAAGATTGGCGGTTTCTCTAACAGCTCTAACAGATTTTGAAAGGCCTCGACACAATCGGGAGTCCACTGGAAGTTCTTCTTTCCCCTTTTTATCAAATCAAAAAACGGAACACATTTATCGGTGGCTTTGGAGATGAATCTACTTAGCGCCGCTACCTTCCCTGCCAGACTTTGGACGTCTTTAATTCTCCTTGGTTCTTTGATATTTCTAATCGCCGCTATCTGGCTAGGGTTGATCTCAATTCCTCGGGAACTCACAATGAATCCAAGGAACTTTCCCGACGCCACTCCAAATGAACATTTTAAAGGATTCAATTTCATACGGTATTTTCGCAAGATACCAAACATTTCCGCTAAGTCTTGCGTATGACTGGAAGACTGCTTTGATTTAACAAGCATATCATCCACATAAACTTCCATAGTTTTTCCTATTTGATCATAAAACATTCTATTTACCAACCGCTGATAAGTAGCTCCAGCGTTTTTTAATCCGAACGGCATTACAACATAACAATATAACCCCAAATTCGTAATGAAACTTGTATGCTCTTGGTCTGGTATATGCATAGGAATTTGATTGTATCCAGAGTATGCATCCATGAAAGAGAGAAGTTCATGACCTGCTGTCGAGTCTACAAGCTGGTCAATCTTGGGAAGTGGGAAACTATCTTTTGGGCAAGCCTTATTTAAATCTGAAAAGTCAATACAAGTTCGCCACTTTCCGTTTGGCTTTTTTACCAAGACAGGATTCGATATCCAGTCGGGATAAGTCGAATCTCGAATAAATCCATTTTGCTTCAATTTCTCTACTTCCTCTTTGAGAGCAGCCGACCTCTCTGGGCCCAGCATGCGTCTCTTTTGCTTCACAGGTGGATGCTTCGGATTTACATTCAATTTGTGACTGATAATGGAAGGCGATATCCCACACATGTCAGCATGGGTCCAGGCGAACACATCTAAGTTTGCGTTCAAGAAGTCCATCAGCTCTTCAGCACGACGTGGATCCAATTGGGAACCAATCTTCAAAACTTTCGTCGGATCAGCTTTATCAACAGGAATTTCCACTGTCGCTTCATTAGGAGTTGCATTCCTAGCCTCTGGTTCCTCGTCTTTTCTAGGATCCAGGTCTTCAGGCGTTCCTTTGGGCAACTCCCTTGGGTTCAATCTCTCTAATTGCTATGCCGAGTCCCCCTTTGAGGGAGATGAGGCATCCTTACTCTCAGCATTAACTCCTTTCATCAACATCTTCAGTTCGGCCACATAGCAGGCCCGTCCAGAAACCTGATCCCCTCTTATTACTCCAGTCCCGGCTTCGGTTGGGAACTTTAGTAACAAGCACCAAGGGGCGATACAAACTCTAAATTCAGCGAGGGCAGGTCTCCCTAAAAATGCGTTATATGGCGAATCTACGTCCAATACTACGAACTGAAGCATTCGCACTCTTCTACGTTCTCCTTGCCCTAGGGTCACGGGCAACTCTATATATCCCATGGGAGCTGTCGTCGCTCCGTTGAAGCCTCTAATCCATCCTTCACAAGGTTTCAGATCTTCGGGCTCAAGCTTCATCTGATCAAATGACTTCTTGAACAAAATATTAACGGAACTTCCGTTGTCTACTAATACCTTATGGACCAAGGCCGGCCCAATAGTGGTAGTAATAACCAACGGATCATTGGTGGGAGATTGTATCCCCGTGTTGTCTCGGCTGCGAAATACCACGTCATCGAACATGGTTTTTTGTTGTTTTATAGGGGTGACATCTTCCAAATCGTCACCTTCATTCACATCTAGATGCTTGGCAGCATTCACATATTGGTCCATTGACCTAAAACTTCGGATTGCCGGGTGAGGTCCGCCTACTATGGAGTTGATGACGATCCCTTTACCTTTCTGCTGCGCGGTAGGCTTAGGAGCAGGTAGGATCTGTTTTGGAGCCTGCTCTCCTTGCCCCCTGTCCCTCGGGGCAACCTTGTACTCATCCAACTTTCCTTCACGCAACAGCTTTTCAATTACATCCCTCAAATGCCGACACTCATTGGTCGAATTTCCATGTGTTCCGTGAAACAAGCAAAATTTCCCTGTCGCCATTTCTTTCTCGGTCGAATCACGAGGTGGCGGTCTTTTGTACTGCAACACATTGTACGTATCCAGGTAAATATTTTCCAGGGTGTCATTCAATGGCGTATAGTTCTCGTAGTTCTGGAATCGGGGCCTTTTGTTAGGGTCGCTTCCCCTATTTCTGTTTCTCCTGTTACCGTTCGAATTACGGTTGTTGTTGTTTCCCCCGTTTCCAGTATTGCTGTTTCCACCCTTGTTTCCTACATTTACTTCAACCTTGCCAGAACTTTCCCCAGACTGCTTCACGGCAATATTACTCTGCACATTCTCCTTTGAAGCTGTCTCAGACTTTCTCTTCCGGTTTGCCCTGGCCTCCTCTCGTCTTAAATAAATATCGGCTTTTTCGTAGAATATCGCTCTTGTGGGGGGTGTCTTCCCAGAAAGGTAGTCTCCAAACTCAGATTCAGGATCGACTCCTTCCTTCAATGCCATCAGAATAGTGGGCTCATGCGGGTCACTGACCTCAGTTACATCTTGGTTAAAACGATCTAAATATGCCCTTAAAGACTCTCCTGGTGCCTGTTTGATCCTCGACAATTCAATAACACTCTTGGACTTTCGGGCATGTAGTCGGAACTGGTTCATGAAACGCTCGCTTAGTTCTTTGTAATTAGAAATTGAACGAGGAGGAAGTCGGGTAAACCAGAATAATGCCACATCTTCTAGATAGATTGGGAATGCTTTGCACTTCACTTCGTCAGGGGCAGCAGCGGCGTTCATGAGCCACGAATACCGCATCAAATGCTGTCCCGGATCAGTCCTTCTGTTATATTTGTCCATCTGTGGCAAGTTAAAGCGTCGGGGAAACTGGAAGTCTAGGATATCGTCAGTGAACGGAGTATGGCTTCGCTCAATGCCATAGTCTTCATTTGTATAATTCCGGCTCTCGGACATAATTCGGCGAACCATTGCCTGTACATCGGCACTAGTTAGGGGCTGCTCAGGTTCCCTGGCCCTAGTGTCCGAGTTCCTTCTGGGCTCATGCTCAGGAGATGCCCTTCTTCTTCGAGCTGCCTCTGCTCGATTCCGTTCCCTGTGTTCCCGGTCGATCTCGGGAAGAGGGGACTGGAGTCTTTGCCCCCGAGTGGGGTCATCGTTTCCTAACGCTCGTGCGATATCCTCGCGAGATCCCAAAGATCCAAACGTTAGCTGCTCCACGTTCTGAGGTCGTTTGAGTGGCCTTCGTTCACGGGGCCTCTCTTCCTCGGAAGATGAAGATTGATCTACGGGTGTGTGACGAACCGGCGATGGAGTTCTCTGCCGGCGGAGCTCATTGATCTCCCGACTCATGAGCCTCATATTTTCCTGCATCATGAGATTAGTGCGCTCATGAACTCTCATAGCTTCCCTCGTGCTCTCAAGCATATCAAGCAAGCGCGAGAAATCTCCTTGAGTGATGGGAGCAGATGGATTGACCTGATCTCCAACCCTGGCAGCTGGAATTGGAGCATTCGTGGGGACTCGAGTAGATGTTCCAGCTTCACCAAGCATCGGGTCGGATCGGAGGTAGGAAGCCGGGTCGGATCGGAGCTGGGGTGCCTGGTCGGATCGGTGTGCAGCGAGCAACTCGGGTCGGTTCAGATTGGGGGAGTGCACTGCTTCAGAGTCTCCTACCCGGATCGGATCGGAGCTCTCCCCTTGCTGTCGGTTCGGATTTCCTGCATTGATTCTTCCTGCTGCTGAACTCTGCCCCCGAGACCTTGTTACAACAGCATGTTGCTGATCTTCGCCAGCTCCATTTCCTTGAACAGACTGAACTTCCTTGCCTTTTCCTTTGGCCATGAGTCTTTGACAATTACTTCAACGAACGTAAGAAAGCGGAGAAACTTAAGGATTCACTTCTTTGAACTCAACGGTCCAAAAAGTAGAAAGAGATCCCAGAAAATAAAGAATTTAGATGAGGTTTCTCAGTGAAAGCACCAAAATGTTAGACCCAAAAGTGGTTCTAACACCCAAATTGATTTAAAACAAGATAAAATGAGATAGAAATAAAAATGAACACACAAGATTTATAGTGGTTCGGCGAACAAATGCCTACGTCCACTTATTCTTTACTATATTCAATAATTCAGTTGCAAATACAATGATAGATTCACTCACAACTCACTTTTGTTCACTCAATTGACTAAAACAAGAAATAAAAGATGATTTGGATTTTCCGGGAGTAATGGAGTTCGGATGTTGGAGGTGATTGAATTCTTTTAAGTGCTGAAAAAAGATCCTTCTCTTTGTCTCCAGGTGGGGTATTTATAGGTGTGAATTTGCTTGAGACTTGATCCGGGTCGGGCCACGTGTCATCCATCGCGTTCTCTTCGGGTTCGGATGAACTATCAAGTTGACAACAC
This sequence comes from Allium sativum, assembly GCA_030737875.1. Classification (NCBI taxonomy): domain Eukaryota; kingdom Viridiplantae; phylum Streptophyta; class Magnoliopsida; order Asparagales; family Amaryllidaceae; genus Allium; species Allium sativum. The sequence goes on along the minus strand of CM060913.1, from coordinate 6,972,620 downwards.
ATCAAAAGGGAAGACGTTAAGGATAGGTATCAGTCATAACCGGTCCGGTTCTCCAGGCTATTTTATAGGAGATTAACCTGGATCATGGGTGCGGATCGGAGGCGTGCAAGTTGGGGGCTCGGATCGGAAAACCCGATCCGAACCGGAGTGGCTTGGACGTCTCTCCTTCTATAACCTACTCCGCTCCGCTCCAGCGTCGTGGCAAGCAGATGGCTTTCCGATCCATTTGAGGTTTATTTGCCTTCCGATCCGATTGGATATGCTTTGCCAATCTGTCCAGTAAGAAACAACCGATCCGAACAGGGAACTCTATCCGATCCGAACCAATATGCTGCTATCAATCTGAATTGTGGTGTTTTCTTCCAATCCGAACCGAAGTCTCATAACTTAAAATACTCTTCAATGGTTGGTTTCTTGACTTTGTGTTGCCTAGTTCACAAAGTAGGCTAACAATTCAAAATAAATTTCTTGTCATAATTATTTAAAATAATCCATTTTAAATATTCAAAGTTCATTGAAATTGCCAAAATAAAAATTTTAAATTGGTTCTGATTTTCCGGGTTGTTACAATCTCCCCCACTTAAAATCTTTTCGTCCTCGAAAAGGAATGGAACTGAAAGTTGTTTTACTAATCAACTCAACTTTCATTCTGGCTTTCATCCTTCAACTTTTCAGTTTCTAAGAATTTTCCAATTCTTTAGAAATTTGGTTAACACCCTAAATTTTCGAATTTTTTTGCCATAACCTCCTTTGTACGGGAGCACCGGGAAAATCCTCAAACCACCACACAGGTCCTCTCATATCAAAAAGAAAAAGAAAAAGCCAAGCGGTTAGCCAATCGGCTCATAAAATCATCCAAACCCAATAAATTAGTAAACATGTACCTATTTGTTGGGCATACAATTTTATTCCTCTTCTCTAGCCTCCTTGCAATGACCTGTTCAATGTATATACATGTATATGCATGCAATTCCAAACAATTTACAATTCAATTCAATATTTGATACAATTTGGCTAAATTTACCATTCATTTACATAATGGTTTATTAGATAACATTAATCATACAACACAACCATCAATCAATTAGTGAATTAACATTTCAAATTCATAATTTTGATACATATACAGAAAATCATGTTTTTAATGCCAATTCACAACAATAAGCCCTCTCTAGTTTTGGTTCTCACACCTGTCATTGGGAATATATAGATATACCACTTTTGACACTCAAACATAAACACTGATGATGAGGCTTCATCATCAGAATCATCTCCGGGCGGCTAGAGTGTGATTCTATATCTATCTAATATATTGGAGGCTTCGTATATACGCTAGTTAGGTGTATATGCAAAATCTTTATATATTGGATTGTCCAAATTCAATACAAATAAAATATTCAAATACGAATAATAGTATTTAAATTTTCAAAACAATATCTGTTTTCATTTTTATTTTAAAAACACTACTCTTCACACTCGTTCTAGGATACTACTGATCCTATCTCTAACCAGTAATTCTCATTGGATATTACTAATCCAATCTCTGATGAATTCTTTCGTTTGGGTCTAAAGTGTCTTATTCTCGAGCTTTGTAAACCAAAGCTCTGATACCAAATGTGACGACCCAAAATTCCCCGGTCTCCAAAAAGAAGAGAAAGAACGGATTGTCTTGAGGACAAGACGAATCAAAAGACAAACAGAAATTGCTTATTACAACAATTCCATCAGAATACAAGAATATTCCAGAGTATGAATAAATAAAATACATTCGATAAGTATCAGAGATTACAATACATTACATAACAGCGGAAAATAATACGATACACAATTGAAAGGGATAAACGGATACAGAGCTTTTCGAAAATCGTTCCAGCTGTAAACCAGGATCTTATGAATATAAATCTGCAAAACCAAAACTACTAGCTGCCCGTGTGGAAAATAGGGGCACCCAGAGTTTAGGTTAAAACAATAAACTCCAAGTCAGTCATGTGAATGGTGTAAAACTAAAACAGCTATTTAAAACTTTACTTTAAAAAAGAGTAATACAAGGGACCACGCCGTATAACATGGAACGGGTTTCCTCCCAAGAATACCAGTGCATAGAATAAACAAACGCAATGCTTTTTTTGGAAAAAATGAAGCTATTATAAGACCCAGGTCCCATCACACAATGCAACACAAGCAGGAGGATAGGGTTTTCCCTTATAATAGCCAAATAATGCATGATACGTTTAAAACAAAACATTTTGATACTATTATAGTGTAAAGTGTATGAAAACAACTTCAAATATAAATGTATCAATCCTAGATGGCATGGGTACCATATATTATACCGCCAATACTAGGCTCTACAAATAAAACCACAACGTCACATATTGGAAATTGGATTTCCGTAATGAGTCTAGGCAAGGGATGTACTCCTAGCCCACTTCGAGACACTCTAGCAAATGCCTCGGGACTACACACTCTGGGTAACCCCTGGATCCTGTTGTGCCGGTCCTCTGTTACGTTTGAGGATTGGCAATTCCTGAGCAAAAGTTTCCCGGTCCTATAGGATCTATCCATCGGATCCGTAGAGACCGATATAACTGAGGCGCCTTGCAATCCAACAACCACATAGGTAAAAATAATATAAATGTGAGGGCTTGTAAAATGTTGACACCACCCATAGCTAGAGAGAAACGTCATGCACTCACTGCGTTCCCTTATCCCGTTTTTGACTCATACCAAGGTGTGAGGCTCACGAATTAATGCCATACACAAAGCTGCGCTGTAATAAAGCCGTGCTTTGATCATCAACCACAAGACTCTGCTTTTCAACAAAATCCTTGACCACTGCATCTCAGCAAGCCACACAGGAAATTCATGCCATGCGACTGATATCTATCGATATATAACCTCTGAGCTCGTACGTCTCAGAGAAGGGCGTTAAGCAAGAGAATAAATTCTCCGCCGCCAAACAGATATATATTTAATAGAAATCAATCAACACATAATAAAATCCAATGTCAGACACACAATCCATTTACAAGTTCGTTCTGGGTCTGAACGAAACCGAAGGCACCTTATTCCTCGTCCCGTATGTCCAATACAAGAAAGAGGCCCTCGCATATCTGGTCGATCTCCAAGTACGTCTGGACGATCACCACTTATTACCTCGTCTTGGGTGTACAGCCCAATCAAGACATCAGTAATCATCCAAACGATGTGAAGACCTCCGGTCTTCAGCCACCGTCTTTATCGTCAACTTATCGCCGAATCAGTTATTCAGAATGGATATAAACCCGGCCTTTCCGCATATATAATAAACAAGTGCTATAAAAGCATAATATACGCCTCATTCCAATTCTAAATATTCTTTTATTCAAATATTCACATCATTAGGGATTTATTCCCATTTATTTTATCAAAGATAAATTCTTTTAAATTTATTCTTTAATCTTCCTTTGGACGTTAATTCAAACCATGTTACGGTTTTCCAAACTACTCGGGATTAGCGCACCTTACCGAAGTAATCATTTGTTTAATTTCTCAATCCCAACCTATTCATCCTATGGAGCAAAACTGGTAGTACCCCATAACTAACACCACGGTGTTATCGGTAAATTTAATTACCATTTCATGTTCAAATCTATTTAAAGATTTAACTGTCGCTAGGAGCAAAACTGGTGATACTCCACTCTCGATCATTTCCCAAATTTGATAATTTTAATTATCAATTCACATTTCAATCTAATTAAAGATTCATTAAAACTCCACTTAGTTTTAATCTTCCCAAAAATCAATATTAATGATTATTTAACTTTGGAAAATCAAACATACCGCATCGGCAATCTACATCGTACTATTGATTTATGCCGATATATAACCTCTGAGCTCGTACGTCTCAAAGAAGGGTGTTAAGTAAGAGAATAAATTCTCCGCCACCAAACAGATATATATTTAGCAGAGATCAACCATACAGTTCGAAATACAATGACAGACATGTAATCCTTCCTTTTATTGGGTTAAAGAACTAATGTTTTTTAAAACACGGTTCACGATAAACCCAAATCACATTCCATTAATTATGGAATCTACACAAAAAAAAAACAAATCAATATATAATCGATATCAATTTCCATATCCGACTAATAATATAAATGGAATAACGACAAGGCCTTTTAAATTGCGTATGTATTAACAGTCTTCCTCCACCGAAGTTCACTTCGATTATTATCAAATCGAATTCCATTCAATTCCAATTTAATATATTAAATTGGAAAACTTCACTTTGGAAAATTCCTGTCAAATCTTAATAAAAAGATTTTTAAATTCCAAATCACATTTCACCGTAAATCGGGTTAAAGAACAAATGTCCTTAAAAACACAGTTCATAATAAACCCAATTCACATTCCATCAGCCTCTAACCGTAAATGAGTACGAGAACAATTGCCTAAGTATTAACCCTGAAGGCCAAAACCAACATCAAATCAATACCCATGAAACCATTCAACTTAGCTAATCTTCATCAATTTCTAATTTTCTTAACTCCATTCGGTTCAAGAACAATATTATTAAAGATACCATTCACGACAAACCCAAAATAACATTTGATTCTAAATACAAGGCTCTGAATAGAAAATATATCGGCTTATATTCAATATCAAATTCTGAAACCAACAAATATCATATTGGAATAACGGTATATGTAACACCCCGTAATTCTGTGACATTAAGATTCACAAATTAAAGTATAATTATTTTTTAAAAGAAAAAGATCCATGCAGTTGTTTAATTTAAGTATTGTAACTAACATGAAAAAGAGAAGTAAGGAGAGGACAATAATTATTATTGTTCTAAGACTTATTAACAAAAGCCTCTGTAGCTCAGTTGGTTAAGGCATTGGATTTGTAGCATGGAGGTAGGGGGTTCGAACCCCGGCGGCGGTATAATTTTTTATCTTTGTTTTAGAGAGGACCAACTGAACATGCAAATATATGTACGTATACAAATTCAAAATTTGAAAGGATAAGAACGTACATATAAGGAAATAAAGAAAAAAAAATATATACATATGAGAATATAAATATATATATGCAAAAATATATGTATACGAAAGATAAAATTCAAGATAAGGCTACAGTCAATGAAATATGGCAACATCATTTGAATTTTGAAAATAAAATGAAAGTTGTGCGTATATATATACGCGTAAAATGGTCGTTAGAGGAATTGTATACATATAAGAATATTTCATATGAATAAAACAGTTAAATAAATTCCAGAAATTCAAAAGTTCGAAAATCAAACTTCTACGCCAAAACAATTCATTCGAAATTCAAATTTCTACGCCAAAATAGCTTGTGGGACCCAATGCTGACTCAGCACTGCGTGTACGATAAGGTTTGGCTAGATTCATCTACGTACCTGGACTATTTTCTTAACTGGGTTCAATGCTGACTCAGCGCTGCGTGTACGATAAGGTCTTGAGCAGCTATATATATAGCCCTAGTCTTCATTCTCTTTGCACCAATTCTCTTCTATCCTTATGCTACTAAGATTCATGGCTTTTTCCCCTCCTCTAAATTTTCTTAAATAATTAAAATAAAATATAAATTCAAGACATGGAGATGCTACTCAAATCTGTTCAAGAGAAGATTCAAATCAAAGTGAAGAATGCAAAGGCTAAATCAACAAACCTCGAGCAACGACATACGAATCTTAGCATCGCCGTTCTTCTATTCTAGATCTAATTTCTGTAAGTTGGTTATTTCTAGACTTGAACGTTTTATTTTTATTTGTGACATGAAATTAAAAGGATATAAGAAAAATGCCTAATCTCTTCACTTGGATCTGTGTTTATTTAAGTTTTTGGATCTAATTCTTGGCTATGGCCCAGAGCATACTATGACTTTGATTGACGGCCTATGACTATTGAACAAAGAGGATATGCCAATGCCTATGAGAACAATGACCATGAACCTATTGCCTTTGAATTACGAACATGAACCTTGATTTGGGACATACAACATATGACTATGACATTGCCTATGACAATGACTTATGACTATGGGAATTATTTTCACTTTTGGACTATGAACATTGCCTATAACTATGAACTTTGCCTATGATTCATAATTAGGAAAATTGTTGCTTAAGTTTTGTGGCTATGAAATTGGGTCCAAACCTGATTATCTATTTTATCTGTTCCTTGTTTTTCTTTGGTTTTAGACTGTGGGAATTTACCTATTCAGTTAGGTCTACCCATGTTCTTGAACCTATTCTATTTATTGGTTTTAGACCGTGGGAATTTACCTATTAAGTTAGGTCTACCCATATTCTTGAACCTACGTCGTTATCCAAACCTTTTATGCCAGTTATTATCCCTTTTCATAGCATCTTTGGTTCATTCCCTATTTTCTACGAATCTAGATTTATTTACAATCTAGGTTAAATCAAGATTATACGAACGGTGGGAATGCAATTTGGGGAAAATATGAAAATGAACATAAATGTAGTTATAAGCTTGGAAATTGGCATAAATTGGGAATATGTATTATGGCATGTTCATAGGAATGCAAATTGGATAAGTTTGACATATTAAATTTAGTATTAGCAAGTAAGCTAAATTTTAGGCATGAAATGTAAACTAGAATAATAATTCTAGTCTTACCATAAACTGTGAATTAGGAATGTTAAATCAAAATTGTGTTAATTAAAGATTTGGAATAAGTATATTAGCATAATTTTGAATTTAGCCATAATTGTGATAAATTGTCATGTTTAGAATAAATTATGGTTAGTGACACTTAATTTGGTATAATTTACATACCAAAAAGTATAAATATGATAAATAAGAGGGAACGGGCCATTATAATAAATGTGACAATGTACATTAAAAGTGTAATAATGAAATAAGTAAATTAGGAGTAAATTTACTTATAGAATTTGTCATAAATGATAAATTGTTCATTTACCACAAAATATGTAACTTGCATGTAGGTAAAATTTTGGCCATAAATTATAAACTAGGATATTTAATCTAGTTTTGGCAATGAAATAGGAAATGGCCTGAACAGCAAGTTGGGTTAGGACTTGGGCCTAGAATATAAGTATACTAGTGGGCAGGACAAAATGAAAATGGTATAGGCCAAGTTTATTTAAAAAGGGAAAATGGACTTTGAAGATAAATTGTTGACAATTTATATATGGACAAAAGAAAGGTTTTCTCTTTGAATAACACATACACCTGAAAGTTCTAGGGTGACAGAGAGGATAGTGCCTAGGCTTGGGTTTGGAAAATACAAGTTTCCTGCCCTCCCTGGCTATCCCTAACTGATCCGAAGGACGGGATGGTTGTTTTCAAAACCAGATTTGGAAATTAATCAAAAACCCTTTGAACTTAGAAAACATGAATAAGCCTAACCCGAGGTTAGACTGAGTTGCGGTGTAAACCTGCCCGGAACCGAATGGCACATCCAGTAACCACAGCAATATCTGTCTAATGTGAGAGGTTGCGGCTTTAATTTATTAATTAAAGCTAGAACTAGAATGGGAGGGTTAAGTCCATAGGAACACTTAACCAATTTAAACACAGTTAAGCTAGAATGGGAGGGCTAAGTCCATAGAGACACTTAACCAAACTCAAGGTAGCAAAACGAGACTTGTAGGGGTTAAGTAAAGTTAATACACTTAGCCAAATTAATATGTTAACTAGACTAGAGGTTGGGGTTAAGTAAAATCTAATACACTTAGCCAATTTGATATGTTAGCTGGGCTAGACCGTAGGGTTAAGTAAACTTGAACACTTAACCATCAGGTTGTGATAAAGGAATGGGGTTAAGTCTAGAACATGAAGGGATAATACTTGACCATTAATAATAACACGTTAGTTAAAACAGACGGGCAAGGTTAAGTTTAAAAGGAACACTTGACCAACACAGGGTGAATGGGTAGGGTTAAGTAATAAATACTTAACCAATACAACTTGGTTTGTGGTAGGGTTAAGTCAACATGAGTTATTGACAACACTTAACCAGTTTAACAGGATAAATAAGGAGGGTTAAGTTAGCTTGAATTGACTATGACACTTAACCAATCTAAACTAACGGGAAAGAGAATTAAGTAAACCTTAGTTAAGGAAACAACGATTCTGGAAACTAAGTGGTAAATCTTAGTTAGTAAAACTAAGTAGTAATTCTTAGTATAGCACGAGGAGGTGCGAACGTCCGTTTGAGTAAAAAAGAGGCTCCAACGAATTGGGTTACGAAGCCCGAGGCTTCGAGGGGACGTGAGGGTACTCTTGGTATCCCTCTGTGAGGCTGCAAATGATCCGCCTGGGCCCACAGAGGTTAAGGTCTGCGGAGAAGAACCAGGGGTATGCCTTGGTTGCAATACATGGCAACCTAAAGACTAGGATGGACCGGCGTGATTCGGCGAGAGAACGGTAGCCCTGTGATAGCAACTCGTCGTCTACCATCCATCTTGAGTCAATCGAGATACGTGAAGCGGAAAGGCGGAGAACTCCAAAAGACCATATACTTGCTATCTAGATATGGTTGCGGATGGCCATAGGATAGTGGGGCACCGGGGGCCGGCGTATAGTTCTCATTTTACAAGGTGTGCCTTTCATTAGTTGAGGGAGGGGTCAAGTGGGACCATAGCCACTGGAATAAAAACAGACCTTAGCATCTGCATCGGCAGATATCTGAAAGCTCCCGACCGAGTTCTGTATTCCTTGATTTTCCCTGTCACAGGAGTCGGACCGCACATTACAGGACATGTGCATCTAGACAAGCGATAACGATTCGCGATACATGCGTGGGGAAGTATAGGAACATACACCACTCTAGGTGGTGTGTCCTAGAATTGGGGGCATCGTTCGACAGGTAGCGTAATCCCTAGTTGGACTAGGTGGCATAAACCCTGAACTCGAGAAGCGTTCAGCAGATAGCGCAAAACTCTAGTTAAACCTAGAAAGCACTTGATAGAAAACCCTAGATTTGATCTAGGTAATAAATAATGAATGTATGCCGGAAGGCAATAGAAAATACAGGAATTGGGATCACGTTATCGTTACTAGATGGGACACTAGATAGGCGGTGCAGAGATATAGAAACCAGTATAACAAGGAAATAGCGAAGCGGCGAAAGTATTAGAGCGTATCTAGTTTATCTTAGCATATCTTGTGACTACCTTGTCTAATCTTGTTGACCCTATCGTCATGGTGTAGTCTTCTGTTCAGTTAATTCATGTCGTTTTGTTTTCCTTGTTCACATGCTAGAAGTTACTGAACTTACTCAGGCTTTATGTCTGACTCTGTTTTTCTTTCGTCTTCTTTTCTTCCGTCCCCCCCCCCCCCAGGTAGTAGAGGAGGGAGTAGTATAGCTCAGGTCAAGTTGGACTGTCACTCTTTCCCAGCTTGAAGATTTGTCGAAGTTTGCTTGGATTCTCCTTTAGATGCTATGGCTGGCTCTTGCTAAATTTGGGGAATATAAATGTATTTTCATGCTTCTTTATTTTGTAAGATAGATGATACTCTGATATTGTAAAGAAACCATTGTACAAACTATTTTATCAATAAAGCAAAGTTTTATTTTCCGCTTTTTAATTTCTGTCTGTCTTGTAATTTATCTGCATCTTTTACCCTAAATGCTCCACAGAACTTAGTGCATTCCCTTTGTGAGTGACACTAACGGATGTGGGGTGTTACAGTATATATCTTCCAAATTCCTCCACAATATCCGTATAATCACGCAATCTAATATCGAAATATTCCGAAGATAATTTCGATTCCAATCCATTCCAATTCATATATTAGAAATTCCAGTTATTTTCAAAACCATTTCAAATCCAATTTCTTTATTTAAAAATATTCGATTATAATTCTAGTTCATAACTAATTCATTTCGATCAAAATATATTTTTATCTTTTCAAATATGGAATTTTTCATCCCAGTTCTTTCCAAATCATTTATTATGATTTTACACAAATTATTTATATTTTAAATAATTTTATCAAGGTCCGTACAGTCGATTTCATAAACGACTATCGAACTGCACTTACAGCGACCTTTTCCCAACTTGATTTGGACATAATTCCAAATCCAACCTTTAGATTTCAAATCTCTAATATTCATTGGAAAGCCCTTTTCGATACGAACCCAACAGTTACAGTTTTAGAGAATCTGATGGTCGGATGTCCCGTAATGTCCGTTCGAAGTCAATGGTCAAAATTCGTGAACTGTCGCGGTGCGGCGCGTTCTATACAGGCCATTATATATATAATATATAATATATATATATATTATATATTTCATCGATTTCCATTTAAAACGTATTTTATAAATCGTTTTAAATTCGTTTTCAAAACGATTTCAACTTCATATTAAATTTTCAAATCAAAATTGAATATTCCATATCATCGGTATATAAATGATAGTATTTTCAAAACATTATATTTTGAAATAATTTCCTTTTCGATTTTCATTATAGAAATGAATAAAATCGATATAAATATCGTTCACATCAAAATGGCGTCAATCTAATCAACATGACTTTATATATTTAAATATATTCGTGTCCATCCCAAATTGGACATCAAAATCAGATTTTGATCTTTTACTGAATATTATTTTAAAATAATCGTTCTTTCGGAACTGGAATCAGACACAACCAATTACCATATAGTTTGATTTATATGGATTTCATATAACACATGTACACAACTACAACCAAACACATTCAACCATCATCCAGAGTGCATTCTACAATGCATAAGCATTAAATATAAATATTTAACGCTTACAACAGCCTGTCAATCCATCGATCGACATACAGCTAATTATTGGGACTAGTGTATGTCATATATCATCCCAATACCCGTGTAGGGTTTCAATCAACAAATAATGAATATTATTTGTGCAGTTGGGCGATGTGTAAAATTTATCATCCCAATCAATATCATACAAATGTGTGTACATAAACAAATCGTCCGATTGTTTATGAATATTTATTTTATTCATATACATGTTAAAAATTATATATTTAACTATAAAATATTTATTTCAATACATGAATATTTTATTTATTCCATTCCACATCACACAATCAATTTTCACCACACAATCAAACAAACAAACAAGTCGTCCATAGTCTGTGGACGACGGGTGTCGAGTGCTGCTAAGCACCGTCTACATCCTAGGATATATTTCTAACTAGAAAATAAAATAAAAGTGAGGAGTTCTCACCTTTGGGATCCATTCCTTCATTCTTTATTTCTGAACGTTCTAGATTCCATTTTGCTTTTAGTCAGTTTCATCGCACTCTTTTTCACGCTGTTCATAGTAAAAATCATATTTTTAATATGATGTTTATTTTAAAAATCACATTTTTATATATAAAGATCATATTTTTATATCTCTACTACATAATAAAAATCATATTTTTACATCCTCGACATAATATAAGTCATATTTTTATTATCATACATATATAAAAACCATATTTTTATTCGCTAGAAATATAAATAACAATCCTATTTTTCATACATATATAAAAATCGAATTTTTACCGCTACTTCACATATATAAAAATTTGAATTTTTATATAGCTAAAGATTATATTTTATTTCGCTATGATATTGTAAAAATCAAATCTTTTCTAGTTATAAAAATCAAATCTTTTCTAGTTTAAAAATCTAAACTTTTCTATAATTAAAAACCTAATCCTTTTCTATCTTTTTAAATATCATTTCCTTATGTTAAAAACTGAAAATAACTTAGCATTTAAATAAATCAATTACATAATAATAAATACATTAATAAAAACTCACATTTCTCTTGATTTTTTCTCAGAGGGGGGAGGGGGGTTCACGTGGCTGAGGAGGGGGGTGTAGGAGCTCCAGCGCAGCAGTGGTCCAGGGGAGGTGTGCACGTGGCACGACAGGTCAATGGGGGTGGCGGGCGGTCTCGATTTGGGGATTATCGAGGGGCGTCAGTTTTTCTTTTGGAAGAGGGAGGAGATATTGAGGAGGGAGAGAAGAGGAGGGGCAGTGGAGGCTCACTGTGGAGGCGATGGGTGGCAGAGGCGAGCGCGACTGGGCGTCGGTCTTCTGGAGCGGCGACGGCACGTTAGGTCTCTGGTTTCTTTTTTTTTTGATTGTTGAATCGGGGAGAGAGAAGGTGGGTGGAGAGAGTTTATATTTTATTTATTTATTATTATTTTTTAATTCGAATAAGTGAATTGTTATCCGAAGTACAATTCACATCCAACGACTGTCGCCTCCAGATAATTACCCTCATTCCGAGCAAAATGGGATATGTTTCGTATGCTAATTTGCTTATTACGATTAGTTTCCGTTCAAATTAAAATATAAATCAATGTATATTGAATTTGAACGCACATTTCAATTTACCGAGGCCACATACTAAGTCTAAAAATTCCAAAAAAATTATTTCTAGCTTCATATTGACGATACGTTCCTAACAAAACTAATTTCATCAAATTTGAAGACCATTTTAAAAAATGGCCATTTTCTAGTCGATCCAAATTGATTGAAACTGACAAAACACGTTTAACTTCGCCACGCTCACATATTGATCCCAAAAATTATGAAAATTGGAATCTAGCAATAATTTGATATCCCGGATCCAACAAAAGTGGTTTCGTCGAAAACGGAGGTCGTTTGCAAATTTTCCATTTTTAAGGGCCAAAATTCCATAGCGACTATTCTGAGTTTTCAACTGGATATAGCATTTTATTCCCGCTATGAAATTTTGATTTTTTGGATTCGTTGGAAAGACATTTTCAAATAGATTTAAATATTTTTGGTTTCACTTAAATTCGGTTTATTTTGAATCTTGTACATTCATTTGAAATTTGAAATCGAATTTTCAAACTACCGTGCCATTTCCTATTCCTTTTATAATTAAAATAAATATTGATATTCTAACATCGATTCAAATAAATATATACATTCTAATTCTATTCAAAATAAATTTCTTGTCATAATTATTTAAAATAATTCATTTTAAATATTCAATATTCATTAAAATTGCCAAAATAAAATTTTTAAATTGGTTCTGATTTTCCGGGTTGTTACATAAACTCTGAGTGCCCATAATTTTTCACATGGACAGCTAGTAGTTTTGGTTTTGCATATATTTTCTAGAGCAGATGTTGGATTTAATCTTAAAGCTGTGTCCATAATATTTGATAGTCTTCCGATGAATGTAATTATGTTTTCTGTTGTGCAATGTATTATATTTTATTTGTTTTTATCTGATATTTGCGATGTACTCTGAAATTCTTGTACTATGATGTAATATTGAAAGATATTAATTAAAGGTCTTTTGTTTCTGTCTGATGTGTCATACATACAAAGTTAACATCTTGAGGATTTTTGCTGTTTGGATCAGACTTGTGTGGTTTATAGTCGATTCAAAAGGTAGGAATTTTGGGGCCATTACAGATGATGATGATGATAACAAAAATAATGAAAAGCCTTAGTTTATATGTTTCTAACAATTATGTCAATTGCAAAATTCCTATAAACATATTACTTTTCAATAAACATATTTAAATTGTATGATTCAAATGCCTCTGACTTAATATAACTTCCCTTTAAACATATTTAATTTGTATGATTCAATAATCTCTACTTCTTTACTGTAACGACCAAATTTTTATCGTTCAAATCGACAATCATCCTCAAATGTCGACTTAAACAAGTCAAAAATACAGATAGTAATTGGGATTTATATAAGAAAAAGAAGAAAGAAAAAAACAAATGCAGAATCTCATAGAGGAAGGACAAAATATAATAAATAAATAAATAAATAACATTTTATGAAGCTGTTAAAACCGTACATTTGATTATACATTTACAACGATTATCACAGTTAACTGTTACATAACATACCAATATTTACAGCGGAATAATAATAACACGTCTGTGAAGCTCCATCTTCACCTTCATAACAATGTCTTTGATAACTGAAAAACTCCGGCTGACCCGAGCACAAATGAAAGACAAAACACTTAGATCAGAACTAAAATATTCTTATTTTAGTTAAATCAAATTCATGGCACAATATGGGTGCAATAACTTAAGAGATGTTACGGGAATTTCCGTCTCCTAAGGATCCGTTAAACAAGATACTATATAATACAATACGCTATTATAATAGTGTTTATGGTTAATGTAAAATATTAAAATAGCGTAAGCGATATTACTATTATTACCCTTACACCGTTTATACCCTTGCCGTACACTACACCAAAAAACACAGCGTTTCAAAAACATTGTTGTAGGATATTACAGCGTTTTGATGAACGCTTTATAGCGATATGTTGTCTTAGGATCCTTTTATCAACAACGGCAAAATAAATGCTGTTGCATTTCATGTTTTACAGTGTTTTAATCTAGCTGTTAATATGACATACACAACGTTTTTTGGTTGCTGTTTTAAAACATAGACAACGTTTGAAACATGTTGTCAAAAGATGTACAACTTCACACTTAGACTTTCAACAGCTAATTATACACGTTGTTACTAATATTATACCATCATTTTATGCATGCTGTAAAAAGGTTCCCTTTTGTTTTACCAGCAATTATGAAACACTGTTAGCAATATTTTCACAACATATCATTTATGCTATAGAAATATGCACATGGTTCACGACAATTTACAGCATATATTAAATGATGTTATTAATTTTTGAACAGCGTTTGTCACACGCTGTAAAAGGTTAACTAGGTTTTATCAGCGATTATGAAACGCTATCACTAATATTTGCACAGCAGTTTGTTTATGATGTCGTCTACTGGTGCTAAATTTACAGCATCCATATCATGTTGTTACATTTGCACACATATCATTACCCTAAACTATACTATTACCATAGTACAGCTGCTTCACGTATGCAATCAAATGAAAAATAATTATATAAAAACACAACTAGCTGTCGCTTCCATTAGTGAAATTGAACACAATCCATAAACAAAGTTTACAAAGTTCGTAAACAAAGACGGTACTTAAATTACAGTACACAAAGCCAAAATATCTAAATATTAGACGAAATATACAATCAAAAGCCTTTCCTACCCATAGTGCTTACTATATGGAAACCAAAATAAACTTCAAGAAAACATCTTGTGCATTCCTTGCATCAACGTTATTCTTCACCTACCTACAAGGATGAAATTTAACGGTTAGTGATCAAATAAAAATTTAAAATTAACATATTCAACTTATAATACCTACTACAAAATAATATGAACTCACATCTATTTTTAGTATATCTGCAATAGTGATCAAGAGTAGATGTATTTGTGGGTTGTTGTTTCGGAACAGCAAGCCTGAGCTTGGTGCTTCTAAATAGCAAGCCACGACTTGCTGCTTTGAAACAACAAGCGAACTATAACGTCCCAGATTTTTGTCGTCTAATTTTAAATATTCAATTTTTTTAAAATGTGGAATAGAAAATATAATTGGATTTTCATATCGATTTTATAATCAATATACGATTTTATTTCGAAGATATTAAATTACCGTAATATGAAACAGTAATAATTGAATTCGTAATTAAAACTGAATTAAAACTGAATTAAAACAATTAATATAAATTCTATATTTAAAGTAGAACGATAATAATTATTTATTATTAATGAATTTAGTTATTTGAAATTTGATTTATATTTAATTTAAATCGTTAATTTAAATTGTTATTTCCTATGTACAGTCGAATTAAATTACAGAATCAGTTCAGCAAATTTTAAAATAATGCCAAAATCTGAGAACGTCGGTCGTTGCATTAAATTAGCAGTTCAGGATGGCACGGTATACACCACGAGATATTTTGGTACATTTTATTGTATAAAATCAAATAAAATCTGAAATCAGTCAACCTACATATAAAATCTGCCATCCTAAAACTAATCCGACCAGACATAATTTGGATTGAGCAGTAAATTTTGTTTTCCTCCTTTCAGGAAAAGCAAAAATAATTTTAATGGCCTCGTACTCTTAGTCTCCTCTATGCACCTATATAATAAGCTTTACCTTCGTTAGTTCTCCCATCTAAAATCGAACGGAAATCATTTGAGTTTTTGGCCTCCCCTTTTCATTTTTCTTTCCAACACTCAATATCGATTCCTTCATTAATTTAAAAAAAAGGGGTCAAATCTTCTACAACCCAAATCGAAGGCCGCCATTTGTCCTTGAGTTCGAAATCGCGATTCACCTGGAACTCAACATCGCTCTGAAGCTCGTTCGACGTCTGAAATCACAAGCTAGTGTTCATAATTTTATAGATTTCGTGAAGACGCGATTCATTTTTGGGGTTCATGATTTGAGTTCGGAAATTGTATAGGGTGAGGTCGACGCTGATATTGGGTCGGTATATAGGAATTTCGAATGGGATATGTTGTTCGAGACTGGTGCGATTTACTGATTGGTGGTGAGCATTTGGGGGGAGTTCAGCTATTGGATGTCGAGATGTGTGGTAGATGACGGGGGATCTTGATATGTATTTTTGGGAGGATGGTGCAGGCTAATAAGATGTTGAATTTGGGTCATGGAGGGAAGAAGCTTGGTGAAGTTTCAGACATCGCGATGTTCAATGTAGGTGTGAAGTGGAGAACTAGGTCGTGATTTTTACAGTTGCATTTCCTTGTCCTTCTTAAGTCGCGATGTGTTCATTGGGGAATCAACGCTGCTATTTTGGTGAGTGAGGGGATTTTTGCATTGATGGTATACTGTAATGTTTGGAGGGAAACTGAACTGGTTAAAAGGGCGGCATGGTAAAAGGTGAATGAGCTGTTACTGTTTAAAACAGGGTGATGAAAATTGGGTTAGTGATTTAGGGAACTTTATGCTTAGGCGTGACTGGAATTATGAACATGTAACACCCCTAAGTCCCACGTCGTGGAAGCTTATGTGAAGTGGGTACTTATATAGTAGAGCCTATCTCTTACTAACGCCGAGTCCTTTTGAGGAACAAAACCCCAAACCTATACGGTGGCTAAGTTGGGGGACAATATCTTGCGTGAACGGAGATGCGGGTTGTTACAGTGGTATCAAAGCCAATACCCAGCCGGAATTGTGGCTCCTGTGTGGACAACAGCGCCTGGGTGAGATGTTTGTGAGCCAACGGGGACGTTGGGCTCTGTATGAGGGGAGAATGTAACACCCCTAAGTCCCACATCGTGGAAGCCGGTGTGAAGTGGGTACTTATATAGTAGAGCCCATCTCTTACTAACACCGAGGCCTTTTGAGGAACAAAACCCCACATCTATACGGTGGATAAGTTGGGGACAATATCTTGCATGAACGGAGGTGCGGGCGGTTACAGAACATGAGAACATTAATGGACATGTGACATTTCTACAGTGAATGAAGTGGCAAGGATCAGATTTGCAGTCCGATGATGGTAAAGACGAAAGACTGTAAGGTATATACATTTTTACATAATTTAAATTTAAAGAATAAATTATTTAATTATTTTTTTAGTGATTTAAATAAATCGATTAATCATAGGTTCTAGATTGACGATTTAAATGGATTTGAAGCCGAGACGATATGTGATTAAACAGGATATTTGGCAAATAAAAATCAAGGTGAGTAAATCTCACTCAAAAGATTTTATTCAAAGTTGTGTTATCATTAAAAATAAATTGTTGATTGCTTGGATGGATGCATGAATTATTGAGTTACTGTGACTAAATATATTAGTTATTTAGGCTTGGTGGTTGTGGTTATTATATATATTGGATATTTCCCGCATTACCATTAGCGGATGCCCACAATATCATTAGCGGATGATCCTATCGCCCCACGATATATGAGTGGATGACCTTCTATACCGCGATGTCTTGCCTTGAAGCAGGATTGGTATTATTTATGTTATCTAACATCTGTGGATGCAGGGGAAACAGGTTGGAGGAATCCAATTGGATTCCTCAAATTTATTTAATATTGTTTACATATTCATATATGTGTGCGATGTGTAAATTGAATGGATGATTTGTGTGTTTGGATATTAGAATATCACTGGCCCTAGATATCGATATTTAAAAATATTATAAAAATGGATTTTTAGATTTAAAAAGGGAAATTTTATTTTCCAAAAATAAAAATTAAATTTCAAATGAGTTAGAAAATATTATCTTGTTTCAATAGTAAAAACAAGTAATATAATGTATAAACGATGTTTTATAAATGGAAAGGAAAATTATCATTTGATAATATTAAAGATTAAATTCAAGTCTGAATGTAAAATGGAAATTTATTTTCTGAAATGGCAACTAGATTTCGAATGGAGTTTGAAATCGGAAACTTGTTTTAATATTTAAAACAAGAAATGAAATTATAAACGATATTTATGAATGAAGAAAATAACAATTATTGGAATAAATCCGTAAGAATTTATAAATCGAATTCAACTATATCGAATTTATAAAAATATTTAATTCCAGCCAGGATATTGAATTTATATTAAATATAAACTATAATTGAAATTTAATATGAAATAGATTAAATATAAGTTATCACAATAAAATGAGAATCAAGTTTCAAATAGGATCATTAAATGGGAAGTTTGTTTTATATATAAAAAATAAGGAAGTTAAATTATAAACAAGATTTATAAAAGAGATGAAATAATTTTCTTCCTATAATTTGGAAATAGTTTTTTCGTAAGTATAGCTTATAAAACATATTTTTAGTGGAATAAAGGCGATATTTAAATCGTGTTTTTGTATTACAAGATTTTATCTGTCTCAAGATAAGAACATTGTCAGTCAAGGTCTGAGAGGTAAACAAAATACCCTAACTTGAATGACTTCACTATTATCAAGGGATGGTATTATTTTGTAATGATAAAGGATGTTAAAATTTAGTATTCCCATAAAAGGAATTTATAAGTGGAATTCGATTATATCGAATTTTATAAATAATTTGAATATAGTAAATTTGAGTTTTGAATAAGTTCATAATCGAGTTATGAATGTGGAATAAAATAATAGATGAGTTGAGTAATCAGAATCGTTTAAGTGAGATTTGGATAACGACTTAATTTATTTTAAATTATTGAAAATGGAGTTGAAATTTATTTACTAAATGAAATTTTTAAACGTTTGCATTTAAATTTAATTAAAACGAACTCGCCGCAGTGCGATAATTCGTAATTTGGCATTCCGAACTTCAATTGAGTATATAGAACTCAATATAAGTCGGAATTCGATGAAATAAGAAACGTACGGACCGATTAAATGATAGTTTTCTAATGGAAGAGAAAAATATGGATTTCATTTTATAGATTTTGATTTATGTCAAAATCAAATTTTCCAAAAAATAGCGCCATAATCGCTTTAAACCATAACAGTTTATTAAGTAAACTAAAAGGATTTTTAGTGAATAAAAATCCAATTTTTCCAATTGTAAAAATCCCGATTAGAGTTATCAAATATATACAAACTCAAGCAGAGTGAATGAAGTGATTTTTGAAAACAAAAATCAGATTCTTAATTATTGAATGAAGTTAACTAATTTCCTTGAAATTAGTTAATAAAGTTTTCGCCAAATTTAACTTTGTTTAAGTAATTTGAATTTATTTATTGAATTTGGGGATCCGAATATGGAATTTGAGTTACATTTTGGAATTTTGACATGGAGATTAAATTCATATAAGCGAATAAAAGTATGTTCGAACATGAGATGTTCGAAGTAAAATTAGAATAAGCGAATAAACTAATTTGAAATTAAATTAGCAAATTTGAGTTAAAATGATTGGATTGGTGTGAGACAAATTGGAATTGAGAATATGCATAGGTTAACAAGTATGGGATGAAGAGTAGGAAGAGAATTTGAAGATTATAATTTATGTTCCCGACAACAAGTTACATGTTTCTATTTCCATATGAGATTTTATGTGCCTTTGGGCAAGCCGCTTGGCTTTTTGATTTTCTTTTTTAATGGAAAGGGCCTAGCGAGTCGAGTTGGGGTTTGTACTATTGACCGGTACAAAGGAGGTGCTGGCGAAATTTTTCAGAAATTTAAGGAGTTAGAATATTTTTAAGAAGTTTTGATAACTAGAAATTGATATATCGATATCTAGGATTCGATAAGGAAACGAACGTATAAATGAAATATTAGGAAGGGCCAGTGATTGTTTGATGGATGTTTGTTTTCCTTTGATAGTTAAATCACCGGCTATTAAAGATTTTTGACCATAGTTGTCAATATGGAGGGACTAGTTGGATTTATTATCCAAAAACCACTCCGTATAGACATAGGCGTTGTGAATTAGATTACGCTGAAGATAATTTGAAGATGGAGTGGAATGCAAGGGTCGTTATGTTGGTCCAAACCCAGGACACTAGTATGGATGAATGTCTGACAGAGTATTCCTAACGGATCACATAAGACGGTCTTTTCAAGATATTACGTCTAGTGGAAGAGGAATTCTTTTCTCTTAGCTTTTATACCCGTAATATTTTTGGGAAGATCAACTAGTGATTTGACGGGTTTGACGATGTGGCATTCAAAGTGAATGGTGGCCAGATGTTCTAAAAATATTAACGTAGCCTCAAGCCTCACAATCGGGAAATGACAAAAATCGGGCAGGCAGCATGGCTAGGTGGGTCATACCCAAGAAGGGTATATTTGTCACTGATCTAGAGAAAAATTAATATTCATTCTTCTTTCGATCCTCTATCTTATGGATTATGGTTGGAAGGCCGACAACCATGGGCGACAATATATTCGCTAACTCAAGCTAAATGAGTGGGCGATCATGTGTGGCCTGGATGCAAGATGTTCTTGTTG
The DNA here is from genome assembly GCA_030737875.1 of Allium sativum. Taxonomy (NCBI): domain Eukaryota; kingdom Viridiplantae; phylum Streptophyta; class Magnoliopsida; order Asparagales; family Amaryllidaceae; genus Allium; species Allium sativum. The sequence goes on along the minus strand of CM060913.1, from coordinate 6,951,806 downwards.
AACCCAATGTATCCCCTCTAGAGTACACTGATCGAGAGGTGGTCCCTTACCTTGTCATAGTTGGAATCCAATCTCCAATAAGCACCCTGCGGTTTTTGATTTTATACTATATATGTAGAGCGTGAGATGCAAGCATTCTACTATTTGATTATTTATTTGATTAGACATTATTATAATATCATCGGATTTTGATATGAAAAATGTTTTGGTTATAGTAAGGTATAAATCGTCCATGTTATGTGTGGGTGGTCTTACTATTACCCTTTCTTTCAAAGGATTTTCAAAGTTAAACAATATGGTTGTAGTTTACTCACACCAGTCCCATGACTGACCCAGAGTTTGTTTTGTCTGTTTTTCTTAAACTCTTGGGTGCCCAAATTTGTACGAGCAGTCAAGTGTTTCAGGCTTTTATAGATACACTTGGAGGAGCTTGAAGAAGGAGGCTTCACCGTTAGTTATTTAGAGTTATTTCCGCTATATCAAATGTTGTACTGTACTCTGATGATGGTATGTATATATGATACAAAATTCGTATTTCAAAGGTTATGTAATATAATATATTTTATTTATTCCGCTGTGAGATTCTCTTTTGTTATTTTTGTTCTTCTTTTATCTTTTTCTTCTTTAACCTAATGACTCGTAATTCTGTGTTATTTGATTTAGACGTGTGTGGTATTTGGTCAACTCAAGTTGTACGGATTTACGAGCCACTACATTTGGTATCAGAGCTTAGGTTGAGCGAACACCTAGGCTTTGGTGGGGTTTTACTGATTAGAGATAGGGTCAGTAGTACCCTAGAATGAGTTGAGTGTATATATATGAAGAGCACATTTGTAGATTTGTATAAAAATTGTTTTATATTATGTTGATCGATCAGTTGAGTGGTATATAAATTTCACATCGACGCGTTTAGCCGATGTGGCCGATAGGGATTTATAAACACTTGAACAGAGTAATTTGACACAATATATTTTGAAAGCTGGGTAAATGAAATAATTTACCCAAAACTATATTTTTATAAATGAAATGAATAATTTTATACAATTATTATCATATATGGAATTGTTGTTTGAGATTATAATCAAATAAGATTATAAATTGGAATGGCTGTATATAACCAAATAGAACTTGTATATACAAATGAGATGAATTAAATTGGATTCAAACCAGAATTGGAATTTAAATCCCGGTAGATTGGAAAATATTTTTCTAAAGTATATTAAACAATATAGCTTTGTTCTGGAAGGATTTTTGAATAAAAATAAGTTTGAATGGATTTTTGAAAATAATAAAGCATTGAATTCACTTGGGACACTGGAAAATAATTTTGATGATGATCGCGACATCATCAGTGTTCATTTTCGAGTTTCTAAGTGATGGATTGCCACCATGATAAAATTTCCAAAGGAATTTATTTTAGAAAACAAGTTGTTTGGAAAATTCAAATGTTTGAATTTAAAATGGTTATAAATATATGTATATATTTCTGAGATCTCAAAAGAATTTGAAATAAAAACCGGGTATTTGAATTCTGGAATGAAAAATTTAAGTTAAGCAAGTTAAATGGATTGGAATAAATAAATTGATTTGAAATCAATTTGAATGAAGTTGAATACATATGAATGAAATACTGAGTTATAACAAAGCGGGCTTTTGAAAAGTTAACAGGTCTATAGCATTTCTTATGCCTTGATAATTTCGGGGACGAAATTCTTTTAAGGGGGAAGGAATGTAACATCCTAGATTTTTGTCGTCTAATTTCAAATATTCAATTTTTTTAAATGTGGAATTGGAAATATAAATGTATTTTCATATCGATTTTATAACCAATATACGATTTTATTTCGAAGATAATAAATTACCGTAATACGAAACGGTAATAATTGAATTCATAATTAAAACGATTAATATAAATTCTATATTTAAAGTAGAATGATAATAATTATTTATTTTTGATGAATTTAATTGTTTGAAATTTGTTTTATATTTAATTTAAATCGTTAATTTAAATTGTTATTTCTTCTGTACACTCGAATTAAATTACAGAATCAGTTGAGTAAATTTTAAAATAACGCCAAAATCTGAGAACGTCGATCGTTGCATTAAACTAGCAGTTCAGAATGGCACGGTATAGACCACGAGATATTTTGGTACATTTTATTACATAAAATCAAATAAAATCTCAGCCGACCTACATATAAAATCTGCCACCCTAAAACTAATTCGAGCAGACATAATTTACATTGAGTAGTAAATTTTGTTTTCCTCCTTCCAGGCAAAGCAAATATAATTTTAATGGCCTCGTACTCTTGTTCTCCTCTCCGAACCTATATAATAAGCTTTACCTTCATTAGTTCTCCCATCTAAAATCGAACCGAAATCATTTGAGTTTTCGGCGTCCCCTTTTCATTTTTCTTTCCAAACACTCGAAATCGATTCCTCCATTTATTTAAAAAAAAGGGCCATTCTTCTACAATCAAAATTGAAGGACGCAGTTTGTCCTTGAGTTCGAAATCGCAATTCACCTGGAACTCGGCATCGCTCTAAAGCTCGTTCAACGTCCGAAATCACAAGCTAATGTTCACAATTTCGAATTGGTTTGCTGATGATGAAGGAGTTTTATAGATTTCCTCAAGATGCGATTCATTTTTGGGGTTCATGATTTGAGTTTGAAAATTATAAGTGGTGAGGTCGGCGCTGATATTGGGTCGGTATGGAGGAATTTCGAATGGGATATGTTGTTCTGGACTGGTACAATTTACTGATGGGCGGTGAGCATTTGGGGGGAGTTCGGTGATTGGATGCTGAGATGCATGTTATATGATGGGGGATCTCAATCAATATTTTTGGGAGGATGGTGCAGGCGTGAATAAGATGTTGAATTTGGGTCACGGAGGGAAGAAGCTCAGTGAAGTTTCAGACATCGCGATGTTCACTGTAGCCGTGAAGTGGAGAACTAGGTCGTGATTTTTACAGTCGCATTTCCTTGTCCTTCTTAAGTCGCGATATGTTCATGGGGGAATCAACGCTGCTATTTTGGTGACTGAGTGGATTTTCTCATTGATGGTATACTGTAATGTTTGGAGGGAAACTGACTGGTTAAAAGGGCGGCATGGTAAAAGGTGAGTGAGCAATTACTGTGTCAAACAGGGTGATCAAAATTGGGTCAGTAATTTGGGGAAGTTTATGCTTAGGCATGAGTGGAATTATGAACATGAAACACTAATGGACATGTGACATTTCTACTGTTATTGAAGTGGCAAGGATTGGATTTGCAGTCCGATGATGGTAAAGACTAAAGACCGTAAGGTATATACGTTTTTACGTAATTTAAATTTCATAGAATAAATTATTTAATTATTATTTTAGTAATTTAAATAAATGAAATAATCATAGGTTCTAGATTGATGATTTAAATGGATTTGAAGCCGAGACGATATGTGATTAAACAGGATATTTGGCAAATAAAAATCAAGGTGAGTAAATCTCACTCAAAAGGTTTATTCAAATTTATTTTTATCATTAAAAATAAATTGTTGATTGCTTGGATGCATGCATGAATTATTGAGTTACTGTGATTATATATATTAGTTATTTAGGCTTGGTGGTTGTGGTTATTATATATAAATATTGGATATTTTCTACAGTACCAATAGCAGATGCCCCACAGTATCATTAGTGGATGACCCTATCGCCCTATGATATATGAGTGGATGACCTTCTATACCGCGATATCCTGCCTTGAAGCAGGATTGGTATTATTTATGTTACTGTGGATGCAGGGAAAAAAGGTTGGAGGAATCCAACTGGATTCCTCAAATTTATTTACTGTTGTTTACATATTCATATATGTGTGTAATGTGTGAATTGAATTGATGATTTGTGTATTTGGATATTATAATATAACTGGCCCTAGATATCGATATTTAAAAATATCATAAAAATAGATTTTTAGATTTAAAAAGGGAAATTTTATTTTCCAAAAATAAAAATTAAATTTCAAATGAGTTAGAAAATATTATCTTGTTTCAATAGTAAAAACAAGTAATAGAATGTATAAACGATGTTTTATAAATGGAAAGGAAAATTATCATTTGAAAATATTAAAGTTTAAATTCAAGTTTGAATGTAAAATGGAAATTTATTTTCTTAAGTGGAAATTGGATTTCAAATGGAGTTTGAAATCAGAAACTTGTTTTATATTTAAAATAAGAAATGAAATTATAAATAATATTTATGAATGAAGAAAAATAACTATTGTTGGAATAAATTCGTAAGAATTTATAAATCGAATTCAACTATATTGAATTTATAAAAATATTTAATTCTAGCCAAGTTATTAAATTTATATTAAATATAAATTATAACTGAAATTTAATATGAAAATAGATTTAATATAAGTTATAACAATAAAATGAGAATCGAGTTTCAAATGGGATCATTAAATTGGAAATTTTCTTTATATATATAAAATAAGGAAGTTAATTTACAAAAAAGGTTTATAAAAGTGATGAAATAATTTTCATCCGATAATTTGGAAATAGATTTTTCCAAAGTAAGTATAGCTTATAAAACATAATTTTATTGAAATAGAAGGCGAGATTTAAATCGTGTTTTTGTATTACAAGCTTTATCTGTCTCAAGATAAGAACATTGTCGGTCAAGGTCTGAGAGGTAAATAAAATACTGCAACTTGAACGACTTCACTATTATCAAGAGATGATTTTAGTTTGTAAGGATAAAGGAAGTTTAAATTTATTATTCCCATAAAAGGAATTTATAAGTGGAATTCAATTATATCGAATTTTATAAATAATTTGAATATAGTAAATTTGAGTTTTGAATAAGTTTATAACCGAGTTATGAATATGGAATAAAATAATCGATGAGTTGAGTAATCGGAAACGTTTAAGTGAGAATTGGATAACGACTTAATTTATTTTAAACTATTGATTAATGGAGTTGAAATTTATTTACTAAATGAAGTTTTTAAACGTTTATATTTAAATTTAATTAAAATGAACTCGCGCAGCGCGGTAGTTCGTAATTTGGCATTTCAAACTTCAATCGAGTATATAGAACTCAATATAAGTCGAAATTCGATGAAATAAGAAATGTTCGGACCGATTAAATGATATTTTTCTAATGGAAGGGAAAAATATGGATATAGTTATATAGATTTTGAGTTATGTCAAAATAAAATTTTTAGAAAAACAGCGCCATAGTCCCTTTCAACCATAACGGTTTATTAAGTAAACTAAAAGGATTTTTAGTGAATAAAAATCTGATTTTTCCAATAGTAAAAATCCCGATTTGAGTTATCAAATATATACAAACACAAGCGGAATGAATGAAGTGGTTTTTGAAAACAAAAATTATATTCTTAATTATCGAATGAAGTTAACTAATTTCCTTGAAATTAGTTAATAGGGATTTGGCCAAATTTAACTCTGTTTAAGTAATTTCAATTTATTAATTGAATTTGGGGATCCAAATATGGAACTTGAGTTACATTTTTGAATTTTGACTTGGAGATTGAATTCATATAAGCGAATAAAAGTATGTTTGAACGTGAGATGCTTAAAGTAAAATTAGAATAAGCGAATAAGCTAATTTAAAATTAAACTAGCAAATTTGAGTTAAAATGATTGGCTCGGTGTGAGAAAAGTTGGAACTTAGAATATGCATAGGTTAACAAGTATGGGATGAAGAGTAAGAAGAGATTTAAATATTATAATTTAAGTGCCCGACAACAAAGTACATGTTTCAATTTCCATATGAGATTTTATGAGCCTATTGGGCAAGCCGCTTGGCTTTTTGATTTTCTTTTTGAATGGAAAGGGCATAGCGAGGCGAGTTAGGGTTTGAACTATTGACCGGTACAAAGGTGGTGCTGATGAAATTTTCTGGAAATTTAAGGAGTTAGAATATTTTTAAGAAGTTTTGATAACCAGAAATTGATATATCGATATATATACGATTCGATAAGGAAACGAGTGCATAAATGAAATATTAGGAAGAGCCAGTGATTGTTTGATTGTTTGATGGATGTTTGTTTTCCTTTGATAGTTAAATCACCGGCTATCAAAGATTTTCGACCATCATTGTGAATACAGAGAGACTAGTTAGATTTAATATCCGAAAATCACTCTGTATAGACAGAGGCGTTGTGAATTATATTATACTAAAGATAAATTGAAGAAGGAGTGGAATGCAAAGGTCGTTATGTTTGTCCAGACCCAGGACAACTTGTATGGACGAATGTCTAATAGAGTATTCCTAATGGATCACATAAGACGTTATTTTCAAGATATTACGTCTGGTGGTAAAGGAGTTCGTTTCTCTTAGCTTTGATACTCGTAATAATTTTGGGAAGATCAACTAGTGATTTGACGGGTTTGACGATGTGGCATTCAAAGTGAATGGTGGCCAGATGTTGTAAAAAGATTAACGCAGCCTCAAGCCTCACAACCGGGAAATGACAAAAATGGGCAGGCAACATGGCTAGACGGGTCATACCCAAGTAGGGTATATTTGCCACTGATCTAGAGAAAATTCAATATTCATTCTTCTTTCAATTCTGTATCTTACGGATTACGGTTGGACGGTCGACAACCGTGTGTAACAACCCGAAATTCGACGGTCCGACTTTTTTTTCTAAAACCCAGTCCATCAAAACCCGTATTGGTTTGCCCTGGTATCCTGCAAAAAAAGACAGAGACATAAAACATGTCAGAGTTCGGAAAACATCTCACAGTGGAAGGAACAAAATATAATATAATCAAATCATAGCTTTACTTTAACAATACTGCTGTATCCAAAGCTTATACAGTCTCTATCATGAGCCCAACCTGCGAATGTTATGAGGAGGGGGTCAGAACATAAGTTCTATGTGAATGAATTTAAATTATACTTCTGGATAATCTTACGTATACCATTCAATCACATTTCTTATTTATTAGGTTATCTATGTTATTAGCACTCAAGGCTTACACACATACGTCGCACCCATCAACTCCCTAGTGGATTAACCTAATATAATGTATATGTAGCTACCCCCAAACTGATGTACACCCCTTGGTATTCCACTCGCATGGTCTCCTCCATAACACCACATTTATGTGCGTATTCCCTCTTCCTATTTCATAGAAACGTACATATCTCTTTACATATATAACAACGTGTAAAAACCCGTAACTTCCCCGTAAAGGAAAGTGGCAGATATTTCGAGAACAAGCCACAACAGAACGCATATAAAGGAACATTTCATTGTATATTACAACAATGCATCAGATTACAAGAATATACAGAGTATAAATGAATATTACACAGAAATATCAGAGATTTAAATTACATTTAAATACATAGCAGCGGAAAATAATACAATACACAACTAGAAGTAGATATACGGATACAAAGCTTTCCGGATATCGTTCCAGCTGTAAACCAGGATCCTGTGAATATAAATCTGCAAAACCAAAACTACTAGCTGCCCGTGTCGAAAATAAGGGCACCCAGAGTTTAGGTTAAAACAATAAACTCCAGGTCAGTCATGGGACTGGTGTGAGAATTAAAACAGTTATTATTCTTTATTTTAAAGTTGGGTAAATCAAGGGACCACGCCGCTAACGCGGAACGGGTTTCCTCCCAAGAATACCAGTGCATAAAACAAACAGCGCAATGCTAAATAAAGAAAGATGAAGCTGTTATAAGACCCAGGTCCCATCACACAATGCAACGCAGCCGAGGATAGGGTTTTCCGTTATAATAGCCAAAGAATGCTTGATACGTTTAAAACAAATCGTTTGATACTATTATAAGTGCATAGTGTATAAAACAACTTCAAATCATAAGTATCAATCATAGACGGCATACGTGCCCCATCCCACTATGTCGCCATACTAGGCTCTACAAATAAAACCGCAAATGTCACGTATTTGGAAATTGGATTTCCGTCTATGAACCGAGGTAAAAGATAGTCCTCTACCGATTCGAGACGCTCTAGCCCGCCCCTCAGGCAAGCGCGCAGGCAAGCCTTGGATCGTCAGGGCCGGTCCACCGATGTGGATTATTATGCCTGAACACTACGTTTCCCCACCCTATGGGGTGTAAGTCTGGTCCGTCTGCCGACCAGAATGCATCGGCCGAAACCGATATAACCGAGGCGCCTCGCAACAGCAACAACCACATAAGTCAAACTCGTCAGGGCGTGTAAAACCACTGACGCCACTTTTAGCTAGAAAGAAACGCAAGTCCTCCCTGAGGTCCGTCTCCCGTTTTTGGTTCATACCGGGTGTGAAACTCGCGAAGCAAACGTTACACAAAGCTACGCCACAAAGGCCTTGCTTCGATCATCAACCACAAGACTTTGTTTTTCAACAGAAGCCTTGATCATTTGCCACTTAGGCATGCCACACAGGCAATTCACTCCATGCGTTTGATATCCATCAATATATAACCCCTGAGCTCATACGTCTCAGAGAAGGGCGTTAAGCAAGAGAATAAATTCTCCGCCGCCAAACAGATATATATATTTAATAGAGATCAATCACACGGACTAAAATCCAATGTCAGACACACAGTCCATTTACAAGTCCGTTCTGGGTCTGAACGAAACCGGAGGCACCTAGTACCCCGCATATCCATCGATCTCCAAGTACGTCTGGACGATCACTAACTGTTTCCATCTTCTTGGGTGTACAGCCCAATCAAGATCATCAGTAATCACCCAAACGGCGTGAAGACCTCCGGTCTTCGACCATCGTCTTCATCTTCGACTTATCGTCGTATCAGTTATTCAGAATGGGATAAACCCGGTCTTTCCGAATAACTCGCGTATATTTTAAATAAGTGTTACACAAATACAACGTACGCCTCATTCCAATTCATCAGTCACTAACCGTAAATTAACCAAGAGAATAATTCCCCAAATATTAACCCCGAAGGCCGAAACCAACATCAGATCAATATCCAGAAAACCATTCTGCTTGGCTAACCGACAGTTAGTTTCTAAATTTCACATTCATAGGGAAGAGTTCCCATTAATTTTATCCAAGATAAATTTCTTGAATTTATTCTTTAATCTATTTTTGAATATCAATTCAAACTAGTCGGGATTAGCGAACCTTACCGAAGTAATTATTTATTTTAATTTCCCCATCCCAACCTATTCATCCCATGAAGTAAAACTGGTAATACTTCATATCTAACACCACAGTGTTATCGGTAAATTCAATTACCATTTCACGTTCAAATCTAATTAAAGATTTAACTATCGCCTGGAGCAAAACTGGTGATACTCCATTTTCGATCATTTCAATCTAATTAAAGATTCATTAAAACTCCACTTAGTTTTAATCTTCGACTGGGTTAAAGAATCAGTGTCATTTAAAACACGGTTCACGATAAACCCAAAATCACATTCATTAATTATCGGGTTAAAGAACGAGTGTTATTAAAACACTGTTCACGATAAACCCAAAAATCATTCCATTAATTATCGGGTTAAAGAACGAGTGTTATTTAAAACACTGTTCACGATAAACCCAAAAAATCATTCCATTAATTATCGGGTTAAAGAACAAGTGTTATTTAAAACACTGTTCACGATAAACCCAAAATCAATATCAATTCAATTCCAATTAAATATTATTGAATTGGTACACTTCATTAAATCTAAATAAAAAGATTTAATCTTTTCTCAACTGGGTTCAAGAACAGTGTTAGTGAAGACACCATTCACGACAAACCCAAATCACATTTGATATTCAATACAAGGCACTGAATAGAAAATATATCGGTTTATATTCAATATCAAATTCTACGATTAACAAATGTCGTATTGGAAATAACGATATAAATATATATCTTTCAAATTTCCATAACAACATCTGTATAATCACGAATTCCAACATCGAAATATTCCGAAGACAATTTCGATTCAAATCCACTCCAATGCAATCATTGGATATTCTGGTTATTTTTAAAACCCTTTTTAAATTCAATTTATTTATTTAAAAATAAATAGAATTATAATTCTAGTTCAAAACTAGTTCATTTCGATAAAAATCTATTTTTATCTTTTCAAATATTGAGTTTTTCATCCCAATACTTTCTAAATCATTTTTTATGATTTTACACAAATTATTACTATTTTTAATAATTTTATCAAGGCCCGTACAGTCGATTTCCACCAATGGCCATCGAACTGCACGTATAGCGACCTTTTTCAAATTTGATTTGGACATAATTCCAAATCCAACCGTTAGATTTCTAATTTATCACATTCGTTAGAAAGCTCTTTTCGATACGAACCCAACGGTTCCGGTTTTAGGAGAATCCGACGGTCGGATCTCCCGTAATGTCCGTTTGAAATCAATGGTCGAAATTCGCGAATTGCCGCGGCGCGGCGCGTTCTATTCAGGCCATTATATTATATATATAATATATATAATATATATTTCGTCGATTTCTATTTAAAACGAATTATATAAATAGTTTTAAATTCGTTTCAAAAGCAATTTCAACTTCCTTTTCAATTCAAATCAAAATTGAGTTCTTCTTTATAAATTCGTTTTAAAATTCATTTCTATTCAATTCAAATTTCAATTCAATTTGAATTCATTTCAATTCGCTTTCAATTCAATTCATTTCGAAATCGTTTTCAATTCAATTCATTTCGAAATCGTTTTTAATTCAATTCATTTCGAAATCGTTTTTAATTCAATTCATTTCGAAATCGTTTTTAATTCAATTCATTTCGAAATCGTTTTCAATTCAATTCATTTCGAAATCGTTTTCAATTCAATTCATTTCGAAATCGTTTTCAATTCAATTCATTTCGAAATCGTTTTCAATTCAATTCATTTCGAAATCGTTTTCAATTCAATTCATTTCGAAATCGTTTTTAATTCAATTCATTTCGAAATCGTTTTCAATTCAATTCATTTCAAAATGAATAAAATCGATATAAATATCGTTGACGTCAAAATGGCGTCAATCTAATCAACACGGCTTCATAAATTTCTATTTTCAAATATTCTATTTCAAATATTTCTTTTTCAAAATAGTTGTTATTATCAAAATATTTTGTTCAACACATGACCAATCTCAATGGATGAGTACTGTCAACACATGAACCTTTATTTTATATTGATAAAGATGTAAATTTTATTACTAAAATATTTCGTTCAACACATGACCAATCTCAATGGATGAGTATTGTCAACACATGAACCTTTATTTTATATCGATAAAGATGTAAATTTTATTACTAAAATATTTCGTTCAACACATGACCAATCTCAATGGATGAGTACTGTCAACACATGAACCTTTATTTTATATTGATAAAGATGTAAATTTTATTACTAAAATATTTCGTTCAACACATGACCAATCTCAATGGATGAGTACTGTCAACACATGAACCTTTATTTTATATTATTCTTTATTTTCTAAATTGGAATGAGGCCCAATCAATTACCATATAAAGTTAATCATATGGATTTTTACGCATCACACGTACATAATAGCATTGAAAAATAATCAACCATCAACCAAAGTGCACTACACTGTATAAGCATCAAATATAGATATCTAACGCTTATAACAACCTGTCAATCAATCGATCGACATATTTAATCAATCAGGATGAGTGAACTTCAAATTTCATCCTAACACCCGTGTGGGGTTTCAAACAATCAAACACAGATTTTAGTTGTGCAGTTGGGCGATGTGTAAAATTTATCGACCCAATCAATGTCCTTCAAATAGGTGTACATAAACAAACCGTTCGGTTTGTAAATGAATATTTTATTTTATTCACTTCACGTTAAAAATTATATTTTTAACGATAAAAACATTTTTATTTCAACATATGAATTTCTATTCAGTTCATTTATTCAATAAAATGATATTTTTATTTTTCTAACATATTTTAAAAAATTTCGGCGGCATAACGGCACGATACTAGAAACGGGACGAGGCCTAGCCTTATCCCTGGTCTAGTGAAGGCCCACGCCATTCACACATCAATCAAAATCACCAAACAACCAAATTCAAATCACATCATATAACTAATCTATGCAACCAAACAAACAAGTCCATGGTCTGTGGACGATTGTGTCGGGTGCTACTAAGCACCGTCTGCATCCTAGTATATATATATAACTAGAAAATGAAATTGAAAGGTGAGAAATTCTCACCTTTAGCTATCCTAACTCCACCGCACTTCCAATGCAGGAAATCTTCACTGCTCTCTTCTCTTATCACTTTCTTCGCCCGTAGCCACTACATATATAAAAATTGAATTTTTACTCTTTCTACACATATAAAGATGCTATTCAATATATAAAAATCGAATTTTTATTTCGCTATTCAATATATAAAAATGGAATTTTTACTTCGCTATTCAATATATAAAAATTGAATTTTTACTTCGCTATTCAATATATAAAAATCAAATTTTTACTTCGCTATTCAATATATAAAAATCGAATTTTTGCTTCGCTATTCAATATATAAAAATCGAATTTTTACTTTGCTATTCAATATATAAAAATCGAATTTTTTCTTCGCTATTCAATATATAAAAATCGAATTTTTACTTCGCTATTCAATATATAAAAATCGAATTTTTACTTCGCTATTCAATATATAAAAATCGAATTTTTACTTCGATGTTCAATATATAAAAATCATATTTTTACTTCGCTATTCAATATATAAAAATCATATTTTTACTTCGATATTCAATATATAAAAATCATATTTTTACTTCGATATTCAATATATAAAAATCATATTTTTACTCTTTCTACACATATAAAGATGCTATTTTTAATATTTCTATCATGTAAAAATTTATATTTTTAATTCTCTACCTACACAAAAATCATGTTTTTGCATTTTTAAAAACCATTCCTTTTTATAAACTAAAAATCAAATCTTTTTAATGTTATAAAACAAATCTTTATCTTCTTCAAACATTATATTTCTATACTTTAAAAAATCAGGGTTTTTTTCCTAATTAAAATCGGATAAAACAATATAAATAAGATAAAGAAATAAAAATAAAATAAACTTACAGTGTTCGTCGACTGGGGGGGGGGGGTTCACGCCAGTTGAGGAGGCCGAGGAGGTGGGGTCTTGGTGCTGGCGTCGGTCGCAGGGTAGAGGGAGGAAGTGGGGTCGCGCTCAGCGCGAGGGAGGGGGTGCGGATACGAATTCGAGGGGGGGGGGGTTTCGAACAGCAATCGCGAGGTGGGGGGGCTTCGGTCGGCGGTGGGGGATCGATCGGAGGAGCGACGAGCTCCTCCGCCCCTTTTCTCTCGTCTCTTTTTTTTTATTTGTTTCGATTCTGAATTGAGAATGAGGGGGGGGGGCCTACGGGTTTTAAGGGGAAGGGTTTTTTTCTTTTTCTTTTTTTTTATTATTTAATTTTCCTCCAAAAAGCAACTTTTATTTTCGACCTCAAAACGGGGCCCATCGCCTGTCGTCCATAGCTAATTACCCCCATTCCGAACACAATGGGATATGTATCGTAGGCTGATTCGATCGTTATAATCAGTTTCCGTTGAGTTTACATTTAAATCACCATATTGAATTTTAAACGTACATTTCAAATTACCGGGGTCACATACTGCCTCTAAAAATTCCAGAAAAATATTTTCTAGCTTCGTAATAACGATACGGTCCTAACAAAACTAGTTTCGTCGGATTCTGAGACCGTTGGAAAAATGGCCATTTTCCAGTCGATTAAAATCAACTGAAACTGGTCAAACGCGTTTTCCTATGCCACGCTCACATATTGATTCAGAAAATTATGAAAATTGAAACCTAGCAATAATTTGACACTGCGGATCCAACAAAAGTGGTTTCGTCGAAATCCGAGGTCGTTTGCAAAATGTCCATTTTTAAGGGCCTGAATTCCATAGCGACTATTCAGAATTTTCAACTGGACATATCTTTCGATTCCCGCTATGAAATTTCAATTTTTCGGATTCGTTGGAAAGATATTATCAATTAGATCCTAATGTTTTCGGTTTCACTAAAATCCGGATTGTTTTGCACCCGGTACATTCAATTGAAATTTGAAATCGAATTATCGAACTACCGCGCCATTTTCAATTCTATTATAATTATATATATAATTATTTATATTCTAACGACGACGCATATAATATATACGTCGAATTATATTCAAAGTAAATTTCTCGTCGATATTATTTAAAATAATACATTTTAAATAATCAAAATTCGCTAAAATTGTCAAAATAAAAATTTTAAACTGGTCCAGATTTTCGGGTTGTTACACAACGTTACATCCGCAGGGAACCACTACCGCTGTACTACGTAAGCGTACCGACTGCTATCCTCGAACTTTTTCATCGAGTAAGATTCCTTCATCGAGTAATGTAACACCCCACGTCCATTAATGTCACTCACAAAGGGAATGCATTAACTTCCATGGAGGTTTTAAGTGAATATAGAACAGTAAAATTACAACAAGACAGATATAAAATAGTACTTGGAAATTCAAAAACTTTATTTCATTGTAGCAGAAGTCAAAACATGTTTGATTTCATCATAACACCATATTCAATGTCAAGTACAATATCTATCTTGATAAAACAAGTACATAATCCCATTACATGAATAGCCATTAAAAAGAAAGATAACAAGCTGGACTTTACTTCAGCAGTCCAAGCTTTCCAGAAGATAAGCGATCCAACTAGACTCCACTAGAACTTGGCCCAACCTGCGGACCTGAAGGGAGAAAAAGGATGGAAAAGAGGGGGTCAGACATAAAGTCTGGTGAATATGATAATTCTACAATACTATTACCAAAATAACTGGACTAAGGCATAAGCTGGAAAACAAGAAAATGTCTATGAAGAGCAGATTAAGGACATAGACAATCGCTAAAGGCAACGTTATAGGCGCTCCTAAATACTAAAGGATAAACACTATACTGCACCACACCAGTCACCCTAAAGATTCATCCCACTTAGCTTCACTTAGAAACTTTCCCAATGGCTTTACGTACCCCTAGCTGACTACATAGGTGCCGCCTGCCCCTATCTCCACTAGGTGTACCCTACTTCCCATTATTCGATCGGCTCCCTAACTCGTAGATACCCGTGCTGGCCCCACAGTGGGGTGTATCACTCCCCTAAAGTGGCAACCTGATACAACGGACATGCACGGCTTATACCTACACGATGCAACAACGTCTTACCTACCAGCCCGGGTCCACACACGCATATGAAACCCGTTGGACTTGCGTTGCCACCGCTCCCTGTTTTGGCCTCTTATAGTCAAACCCAGTATGCGTGTCCCGTCCTCGACTTGGGTCGAGCCCACAAAGATACGTTTTGGGATACTGGTTGAAATGGGCCCCCACTATTTACCACAAGCATTCCACCTAAGCTTGTCCCCATTAGTCCATCCCACTTAACCCACTTAGTCATGTTCATTTACATGTGTGTTTGGTTAAGTCTAATCGTATTTCAAATGCCTCTAAAGGCAACCACCAGATTCCTCATGCCACCCAAGGCACCTACTTAACCCCCATGTCCCACCTTACATGATTATCTGGTTAAGTATTTCTTAGTTCATTAAGGCCATAACCTCATAAAGACCTCTCACATTAGACTGGCATTTATGGCAGCTGGATTTGCCGGGCGGGTCCGGGCAGTCTTACACCATAAAAGAGTCTAACCTCGTGTCTTTACAACTGTTATGCTTTAGTTTGGGCCTAGGACCTCTCACATTGGGCCGACATTTGTGACTACTGGATTTGTCGGGCGGGTCCGGGCAGGTTTACATCACAAACGGGTCCAACCTCGTGTCCTAAGCATTGATTATTAATAATAATCCACTTTCCCCCAATTTTAATAATTCCCTACTTGAATTATTAATTACTTCCAATTTTTAACAATGTCCATAATTGACTCAATTATGGACATCCATTCATGGTATGCAAAATCTTACAAAATTGCACCCAATTTATTAATTCCTAATATTACCCCTACCCCACGTTTGAACGTTTATTCGCAAAATATATGTTAGACTCGAATAGCCTAACTCATAGAATAAAAGGGATTATCATAATAACAACATGTATATATGACCAAATGAATCATAATAAGGGGTGAAACTTGCATATGTCCAACTTGCATAGATTATACATGTCATGGATCTAAAGGTGTCAACTTGTTCAAAATTCACCTAATATGATCTCAATCAATTTTCATAAACTTACATATGAACATGTGTGAATCAACACCATCTAATTTTTTTTTAACAACATGGTTTTATATGGGTACACCTAACTCAATAGGCAAATTCCCATAATCAAGTTTTATTTAATTATAGTTTCAAGTTTATGGGTACACCTAACCTAATAGGCAAATTCCCATAAACAAGATCCATTTAAATTAAGAAAAAAAAACATAACTTTAAGCATGATCCAACAACATCATGATTTTTCAACATAATATAGCATGATTTATAACAGGGCATAGTATGATAGTATAACATAGCTTGACATGATTCTCAACATAGCACGACATAGCATAAGAGAATTTACAACATAGCATGACATAGCATATATAATTTACATCATACGACAACATAATAACATAATAAGAGATCCACAATATATAGAATTTACAATTACAAATCACATCACTTTCTTGTGATCCATTCATAACTGAGTCAAATTAGTTTGTAATAGTCTTGTGAGAATCATCATACTCACCAACAAAAGAAAAGAATTAGAGAAAGAGAGATCTTTTGATTTGATTTGTGTAGATTTAGTTGTAGATGATTAGGCTTCCTCTTCTTAGTTTGTGACGGCTATGCTGAACTCCATGGCAGCAGCATGACGGTAGCTTCTCTAATTTTACAAGTGATTTAGGTCTAGGGTCTACCCACTTATTTATAGATTTTAGAATTCATTTAGGCCATTAGATTTAACCTAGAAATAACCGCAGTCGTTCAGACAAGATGGGGTTTATCTTGTTGACTCAGCAATGAGTCAGAAGTGACTCAGCAAACACTCAGCATATTAATAAACTTCTATTCATGTCATAAATATATATATATTTTCTACAATGTACATATTAGATACATCCCCCTTTACTTATTATTGTTTTTATATACATATTAGATACATCCCCTCTCTTACACACTTATTAATATTTTTATATTCATATTAGATACATCCCCTCTCTTACATACTTATTAATATTTTTATATTCATAATAGATACATCCCCTCTCTTACATACTTATTAATATTTTTATATTCATATTAGATACATCCCCTCTTCTACACACTTATTATTATTTTAGCAACTTTAGTGTTAATAGAAAATTCGGGGTGTTACATTCTCCCCTCCTTTTAGGATTTCGTCCCCGAAATCTTCAAGTCTGGAAGAATGTATATCCTACCATCCAAACGTCCATCTACTCATCCATCATACACAGGCATCCATTGTCCTTAAAAGACTTCTAATGCTTTATGATCATATGCAAGTGTGTGTACATGTCCTTACCTAATGCGAAATCAGGCGGTCTACTGATTCAGTTGACCTCCTTAATGCAAATTATGTAAGTGTCATGAATCCATTATGTATGCAAAAGATCCTAATTGCTTACATACTATTTCTATATGCGTGCACACCCATTCAACCGAATGCAGCATCCATATGATGGTACAACCATTATACATCCATTATACTAAATACATCCATATATATGCAATATGCAATATGAAGTGACTGAGCCGATCTAGTGCCTAAAGTGTGTGTATATATGCATCCACGAGCAACCACTAGCAAACACTTGCATCCATTTTGCATCCATCATACATAACATGTCTCAAACACATGTTTCAACCATAGGATTATCCTAACTAAAGGTCAAAGATACTAATGAGAGGACATACTAAAGATAAGATAAGATAAGCTAAGCGATAAAGGAGAAATTAAAAGACATACCCTCAAAAAGAAAAGGGTACAACGAACGCATCTTCTCTTCTGTCTCCCAAGTTGCGTTGCTCTCATCTTTTCCCCATTGCACTTTAACCAGTCTGACCTCTCGATTCCTCAACTTTTTGATCTCCGACCCAAGAATGCATGTAGGAGCTCGTCTAATTGTTGCATCACGCTCTATTTCCACCTCTTTAAGCAAGCTCGGCTCTACCACCTCCGCGGTCTTGTGCAAACACTTCCTCAAATGTGATACATGGAATACGTCGTGTACTCCACTAAGTTTCTCAGGCAACTCCACCCTATATGCCATCTTCCCAATCCTGTTTTTTTTATACAGGAAACGACCCTACAAACCTTGGTGCTAATTTCCCTACGGACCCAAAGCGAACAACATTCTGTAACGGAGATACTTTGATAAAAACCATGTCCCCAATGTCAAACTCAAGATCTGTCCTCCTCTTATCAGCATACGATTTTTTCCTATCTTGTGCTGCTTTCATCCTCCTTCGAATCAACTCAATCTTCTCCGAGGTTTCCCTAACCATATCGGGCCCAAGTAGGATTTTATCGGTAGATTCCCACCAACATGTAGGCGAACGGCAAGGCCTTCCATAAAGAGCTTCGAAAGGTGCCATGCCAATACTAGACTGAAAGCTATTATTATATGCGAATTCTACTAACGGAAGGTGCTCTTCCCATGTACCCCCAAAGTTTAGGATACAAAGCCTTAAAAGATCCTCTAGAATGCGATTCACCCTCTCGGTCTGGCCGTCTGTCTGAGGATGATATGCGGTGCTCAAACATAGCTGAGTCCCTACCACCTCTTGTAAACTCTTCCAAAATTCGCTAGTAAAGATGGGGTCACGGTCGCTTACTATTCTAGAAGGAATACCGTGCAAACGAACTATCTCCTTAATGTATACAGAAGCCAACCACGGAGCAGTCCTCTTACTTTTCACGGGAATAAAATAGGCGCTTTTAGTAAGTCTATCTACTATAACACAAATCCCCGTGTTACCCTTCCTTGATCTTGGTAATCCATCCACAAAATCCATTGAGATGCTTTCCCATTTCCATAGTGGAACTTCTAATGGGTGAAGCAACCCACCGGGTTTCTTTTGTTCTGCTTTAACTCGTTGGCACACCAAGCATCTAGCGACGTACTCGGCCACATCCTTTTTCATACCGGCCCAAAAGAAAACCCGCTTCATATCTTTGTACATCTTATCCCCGCCGGGATGAATGGTCATTTTTGAGCGATGAGCATCATCAAGAATGGCCTTCCTTAAGTCTTCGTCTTGTGGTACACAAAGTCTATTATCCCTTCGTAACCAACCCTTATCGTCTAGGGTATACCTACGAAGATGGCTTGACGACTCCCCCCCCCTTTGAGCTTTTCTACTATCTCAACCAACTGTGGGTCGTCTCGCTGTGCCTCACCAACCCGTCCTAGAAGTGTAGGTCTAACCTCCAAGGATGCTAACAGACCGGGTACTAAGTCAACGGAGGGTCTAAAGTCAAACATACAGATGAATTCTAAGCTTTGTCGTTCAACAAACAACGGACTCAAGGACAACCTTTTCCTACTTAAGGCGTCTGCCACCACGTTACCCTTGCCCGGGGTATATGCTATTTCAAAATCGTAGGAGGCTAAGAGTTCCATCCACCGTTGCTGCCTTAAATTCAAATCCTTCTGAGAGAATAAGTATTTTAATGATTTGTGGTCAGTGAACAGTTCGAATTTCTCACCAAGAAGATAGTGACGCCAAGACTTAAGCGCGAAAACAATTGCGGCTAGCTCTAAGTCATGCGTGGGGTAATTCTTTTCATGAACCCTCAACTGCCTTCCACCATAGGCTATTACTCTTCCCTCTTGCATGAGGACCGCGCCAAGTCCCGTCCCACAAGCATCAGTATAGATGGTAAACGGTTTATTCCCGTCTGGCAGCACTAAGACTGGGGCTGAAGTTAAGGCTCTCTTTAAACGTTGGAACGCATCATCGCAATCTTTGTCCCACGTAAAAACCAGGTTCTTCTTCGTTAACCGTGTTAATGGAGCTGATATTTTTGCGAAGTCTTTGATAAACTTCCTATAATAGCCAGCCAACCCCAAGAAACTTCTTACTTCGGTTGCATTTTTAGGGACCTTCCAATCTTGGATGGCCACCACCTTTGCGGGATCCACGGCTATCCCTTCTTTGGAAACCACGTGCCCTAAGAACCGTACTTCCTTCCTCCAGAAGTGACACTTAGAAAATTTTGCCTTAAGGTTATGCGCTCGAAGGGTTTCCAACACTTCCCTAAGATGTAGGGAGTGCTCTTCTTTATTCTTAGAAAAGACTAAGATGTCATCCACAAAGACTACCACGAATTTGTTAAGGTATTCCCTGAACACCCTACTCATCAAATCAACAAAATATGCAGGGGCGTTTGTCAAACCAAAGGGCATCACTAGCCATTCATAGAATCCGTCAGGAGTCCTAAAAGTAGTCTTATCTATACTATCCTCAGCCACTCTCAGTTGATGAAATCCAGTGGCTAAGTCCAACTGCGAAAACACTGAGGCGCCAACTAACTGATCAAAGAGATCGTCAATCCTCGGCAGTGGGTGTCGGTTCTTTTTAGTAAGCTTGTTTAGTTCTCTATAGTCCATACAAAGTCTAAGAGACCCATCCGCCTTTGTGGCAAAAACTACTGGAGCACCCCACTCCGATATACTACGTCTTATGAACCCCTTCTCAAGCAACTCCTTTACTTGCTTATTGAGTTCCCTCCTTTCACGAGGAGCCATGTGGCGCACTGGCAAAGATACGGGTTTAGCATTATCCACAAGATAAATTCGAAAGTCTATCTCCCGCTTTGGAGGTAAGCCCTTCACCTCCTCAAACACATCCGGATATTCCCGGACCACTTCTACCGATCGCAGGTTCTCTACAGACGCGTCAAGCGATTCAAGATAACTTAGCATAATGGAATTTATGGGATTACAAAAGATGTCGAGAGCATTACCAAGGCGAGCCACAAGCCTAACTACTCTCCTTTCACAATCAAGAATGGCCCTATTTCTAGACAACCAATCCATTCCTAAAATTAGCCCATAGCCCGTGAAGCCCAATACATAAGCATCACATCTAAATTCAACGCTAAGTATAGAGATTTTCAAATCCAAACATATCATGGTCAAATGAGCCGAACCCCCAATTGGATTTGAAACGACCAAGGGATCCTCTACTAAACTGGTGTTCAAGTGCAGTGATTCAACTAATGATGCAGAGATAAACGAATGAGATGCGCCAGAATCGAATAAGGTATGGACAGGATGATCAAACAGAAAAACTAAGCTTTCAACAGAAATTGTTCTACCTCTTTCTTGCAGCGGTGGGGCCGCAATAGCCTGAACTTGCCCCCTTGCCTGCCCTGGTGCCATAAGAGCCTGCACCTGTCCTCCCGAGGTAGACCCTGCCCTCTGCCCCTTCTTTGGACAGTCCTTCACTAAATGTCCCGCATCTCCACAATGAAAACAACCAGTCTTCTTTTTCTTTCTACAATCTTTGCTGAGATGGCCAGGCGTCCCACAATTGAAGCATTTCTTCTTCCCTTTGCCATTATTGTTTTTACCACCCTTCTTATTTTGCTGTTGGGGTTTCTTCTGATCCCCTTTCTTTTCAATTGCCTTATCCTCATGCATAAGTGCCATTTCTACTAGCTTTTCAAAGGTGGCTCCCATAGGGATGTGGGTCATAGCCAACCCTTGCAACGGTTCATTCAAGCCTCTAACGAACCTCAAAGCTTTCTTCTCTGGCGTGTTCACCAACTCCAAGCCAAACCTTGCTAACTGATTAAATTTATTGACATATTCCTTTACTGATGAGCTCCCTTGCTTTAGTGCCAGGAATTTTTCCATATTTAAGTTCTCCTCTGCCCTTGAAAGAAACTTTGCCTCAAACCTTCGTCTGAAATCCGCCCATGAATCAACTGGACGCTCCCCGTTAGTGACCTCCCACCAAAACGAGGCCTCTCCCTTCATTAACCAAGCAGCTAAACGGACTTTCCTCCCATCTTCCACTTCAAAGATATCCAACAATTCCTCAGTCTCCTTAAGCCAATCTCTGGCCTCCACAAACGTCTCAGTCCCTTGAAAAGTTTTTCCTCCCATAGCCTTGAATTCCTTGCACGTCTTTGCAAAAGTGTCAACACGAGGAGGAGGAGGAGGAGGAATGGGTGCAACTAGGGGTGGAGGAGTATCCGCTGGGCCTGCAGTGGTGGCCCTAGCCTCCAAGTATCTCCTAAACCACCCTGGAATCGTCACACCTTCTGGGAGATTAAGATCTTCAGCCATGCTGAAACGAAAAAGGAAAAATTCAAAATGGAGAATTCGAAAGATAAAGATAAGGATGTGGCTATTTGGGATTATGTTTTTCATAAAAACTCACTTTAAATAACATGTTTTTTTTTCTGAAAGCACTTCTTCCAAAAATACTTTAGAAAAAAAAAATATTTTTCTAAAAATTTTTTTTTATCTGTTCTGGTAACCTTATGCTCTGATACCACGTGTAACACCCCACGTCCATTAATGTCACTCACAAAGGGAATGCATTAACTTCCATGGAGGTTTTAAGTGAATATAGAACGGTAAAATTACAACAAGATAGATATAAAATAGTACTTGGAAATTCAAAAACTTTATTTCATTGTAGCAGAAGTCAAAACATGTTTGATTTCATCATAACACCATATTCAATGTCAAGTACAATATCTATCTTGATAAAACAAGTACATAATCCCATTACATGAATAGCCATTAAAAAGAAAGATAACAAGATGGACTTTACTTCAGCAGTCCAAGCTTTCCAGAAGATAAGCGATCCAACTAGACTCCACTAGAACTTGGCCCAACCTGCGGACCTGAAGGGAGAAAAAGGATGGAAAAGAGGGGGTCAGACATAAAGTCTGGTGAATATGATAATTCTACAATACTATTACCAAAATAACTGGACTAAGGCATAAGCTGGAAAACAAGAAAATGTCTATGAAGAGCAGATTAAGGACATAGACAATCGCTAAAGGCAACGTTATAGGCGCTCCTAAATACTAAAGGATAAACACTATACTGCACCACACCAGTCACCCTAAAGATTCATCCCACTTAGCTTCACTTAGAAACTTTCCCAATGGCTTTACGTACCCCTAGCTGACTACATAGGTGCCGCCTGCCCCTATCTCCACTAGGTGTACCCTACTTCCCATTATTCGATCGGCTCCCTAACTCGTAGATACCCGTGCTGGCCCCACAGTGGGGTGTATCACTCCCCTAAAGTGGCAACCTGATACAACGGACATGCACGGCTTATACCTACACGATGCAACAACGTCTTACCTACCAGCCCGGGTCCACACACGCATATGAAACCCGTTGGACTTGCGTTGCCACCGCTCCCTGTTTTGGCCTCTTATAGTCAAACCCAGTATGCGTGTCCCGTCCTCGACTTGGGTCGAGCCCACAAAGATACGTTTTGGGATACTGGTTGAAATGGGCCCCCACTATTTACCACAAGCATTCTACCTAAGCTTGTCCCCATTAGTCCATCCCACTTAACCCACTTAGTCATGTTCATTTACATGTGTGTTTGGTTAAGTCTAATCGTATTTCAAATGCCTCTAAAGGCAACCACCAGATTCCTCATGCCACCCAAGGCACCTACTTAACCCCCATGTCCCACCTTACATGATTATCTGGTTAAGTATTTCTTAGTTCATTAAGGCCATAACCTCATAAAGACCTCTCACATTAGACTGGCATTTATGGCAGCTGGATTTGCCGGGCGGGTCCGGGCAGTCTTACACCATAAAAGAGTCTAACCTCGTGTCTTTACAACTGTTATGCTTTAGTTTGGGCCTAGGACCTCTCACATTGGGCCGACATTTGTGACTACTGGATTTGTCGGGCGGGTCCGGGCAGGTTTACATCACAAACGGGTCCAACCTCGTGTCCTAAGCATTGATTATTAATAATAATCCACTTTCCCCCAATTTTAATAATTCCCTACTTGAATTATTAATTACTTCCAATTTTTAACAATGTCCATAATTGACTCAATTATGGACATCCATTCATGGTATGCAAAATCTTACAAAATTGCACCCAATTTATTAATTCCTAATATTACCCCTACCCCACGTTTGAACGTTTATTCGCAAAATATATGTTAGACTCGAATAGCCTAACTCATAGAATAAAAGGGATTATCATAATAACAACATGTATATGTGACCAAATGAATCATAATAAGGGGTGAAACTTGCATATGTCCAACTTGCATAGATTATACATGTCATGGATCTAAAGGTGTCAACTTGTTCAAAATTCACCTAATATGATCTCAATCAATTTTCATAAACTTACATATGAACATGTGTGAATCAACATCATCTAATTTTTTTTTAACAACATGGTTTTATATGGGTACACCTAACTCAATAGGCAAATTCCCATAATCAAGTTTTATTTAATTATAGTTTCAAGTTTATGGGTACACCTAACCTAATAGGCAAATTCCCATAAACAAGATCCATTTAAATTAAGAAAAAAAACATAACTTTAAGCATGATCCAACAACATCATGATTTTTCAACATAATATAGCATGATTTATAACATGGCATAGTATGATAGTATAACATAGCTTGACATGATTCTCAACATAGCACGACATAGCATAAGAGAATTTACAACATAGCATGACATAGCATATATAATTTACATCATACGACAACTTAATAACATAATAAGAGATCCACAATATATAGAATTTACAATTACAAATCACATCACTTTCTTGTGATCCATTCATAACTGAGTCAAATTAGTTTGTAATAGTCTTGTGAGAATCATCATACTCACCAACAAAAGAAAAGAATTAGAGAAAGAGAGATCTTTTGATTTGATTTGTGTAGATTTAGTTGTAGATGATTAGGCTTCCTCTTCTTAGTTTGTGACGGCTATGCTGAACTCCATGGCAGCAGCATGACGGTAGCTTCTCTAATTTTACAAGTGATTTAGGTCTAGGGTCTACCCACTTATTTATAGATTTTAGAATTCATTTAGGCCATTAGATTTGAC
Organism: Allium sativum; assembly: GCA_030737875.1. Lineage (NCBI taxonomy): Eukaryota > Viridiplantae > Streptophyta > Magnoliopsida > Asparagales > Amaryllidaceae > Allium > Allium sativum. Next base: position 6,926,686 of record CM060913.1, on the reverse strand, counting down.
CTAGAAATAACCGCAGCCGTTCAGACAAGATGGGGTTTATCTTGTTGACTCAGCAATGAGTCAGAAGTGACTCAGCAAACACTCAGCATATTAATAAACTTCTATTCATGTCATAAATATATATATATTTTCTACAATGTACATATTAGATACATCCCCCTTTACTTATTATTGTTTTTATATACATATTAGATACATCCCCTCTCTTACACACTTATTAATATTTTATATTCATATTAGATACATCCCCTCTCTTACATACTTATTAATATTTTTATATTCATAATAGATACATCCCCTCTCTTACATACTTATTAATATTTTTATATTCATAATAGATACATCCCCTCTCTTACATACTTATTAATATTTTTATATTCATATTAGATACATCCCCTCTTCTACACACTTATTATTATTTTAGCAACGTTAGTGTTAATAGAAAATTCGGGGTGTTACAAGTAATGCCCCAGAGTCTACAATACACCACATAGAGAAGACATGCATGTATCTAGACTTTCCCACGTACGTATCGTCAAACATATTCGATGCCTAAACCGCACACTTATCGTGGGCATGCCCGATTTTCGTGGCAGGGCTACACAAGAAACACGGAACTCGGTCGGGAGCTTTCCTCATATCTGTGCGTACCCGCTTTTAAGAGCCTCTCACACAAATATCCCTAAGGTCTGTTTTCTATGGTGGCTATGGCCCCACCTCAGCCCCTCCCTCAACTAGACTACAAGAGCTAAGCGACAAGGCCCTAAGCAAACAATCTAAACATCCATGCGGCGTCTCCCCTCAACCACCGTCCCACGAAAGTGAATGGTTAATGGTATCTTGGGTCTAGATCTAGTCTTTCCGCATCCTACTGGCTGTAGTGACAGGCACTCGACGACCTACTGTCCTTGTTGATCCTGACCCTCCGCCTTCGTTGAGGCAGCCGCCAAATCACCTTTTCCGTCACCGCGTACAGCATTCTGACTGCCAAGTTATTCTTGCAGTCAAGGCCCACCCACGTAGTAGTTACGTGCAGACCCAACCTCTGTGGGCACAGCCTTAAACATCTGCCACCACACAGAGGACTATTAGTGTAACGACCTGCATTCTACGCATCATAGGATCGTAGAATATTTATTTCTTTCATATGGTTATGTAACTTTGGGAGACGACCACTGGGGTCATTTCCCATGTTCATGATTTTTGCTGATTTTCAAATGACCATTTTGCCCCTAGATGATCTTGTTTTGGCCATAACTTTTGATGAAAGGAGTTTTGCCCTAAAACCACTTCCATTGGCTCCGGATGATGGTTTACCTTTCCGTAGAGTGGTCACATGTGAAAACGGACTTACCGTTTGGGAGATATGGCTGAAACAAGTTTCAGATGGTGAAAAACAACTTAATTGGGCTTAACCGGGTGATTAGTAGCTAGGCCCAATGGGGAATTTCGGGATTAGAGGTATTTAAGGGCTGCTAGGGTTAGGATTTCGGTTTTTCACTCAAGTTCCAGCCGCCACAAACCCTTTCTTCAACCTAACAATGGCCTCCAACATCTAAAAACACCTCTAATCACTTCTTAATCAAGTTTTGGCTTAAACTACATCAAATTAAGGAGAAATAGCACCAAAGCAAGGTCGGAGCTGCTGTGTTACATTGGTAACAGCGCCAAACAGAGAATCATTTCAGATTTAGTATTTTATTTGTGGCCAAGGTGAGTGATTTGCATAGTTTTGCATAGTTCCTCACTAATTATGGTTAATTAAGGGTAATTAGTGATAATTAGCGAATTTATACATGTTAAAAATCTGGAAAAATATTGATAAATTTCAAAATATTGTTTTAGACCTCTATTAGAAAATTTGACTAATTTGGTTAAGTTTTGTTAATCCTATCATTAGTTTTGTTTAAGCACGCTTAAGGGAAAATATGGGGTTTTGGCTATGTTTGATCTATTTTAACCTATCAAGTTATTATTTTGATGTTTGTGGTTGATGTTATATGTTCCTATGACTGTTTGGTATGATTGTGATTGTTTAGAATAGTTAGATTGGTCGAAAACGCCGTCGAATGGTGTAAACAGTCACTGGAAAAAGTGCAGGAATTTGGCCGATCTGGATCGGATCGGAGGAAGGAGCCCGAACCGAACCGACCAAGAGACCTCTCTGCGAACTGAACGGTTCCTCCAAGCTGTTGTATCCACGAGATGATCTGGACCCGAACCCACGACCCGATCCGCCTCTCGTGTGCCACTCCGACCCGAACCGATGCACCATGGAGAAGCTTGAGAGACCCGACCCGATCCGGAGTGCTTGGGAAGAAGGACCTAACCAGAGGAGTTTTCCACGAAGCCAGGAGGTGTGGACCCCGATACGAACCGCTAGAGGAAGGTCACCCCGACCCGAACCGCTGGAAGAAGGTCACTACGATCCGAACCGATCTGGAGAGGGTGCTACGAACCGATATGAACCCGAGCCTAGATGATGATCACGAACTGAATGAAAACCGATCCAGAGATGGTGACCAAAACCCAAGATGCAAAGTTTGTCCAAATAAGTAGTTTTGACTCAGGATCCAGATGGGAACCAATGAGTGTACTTCATGATTGGGCTTTGCTGCGGGACGCGTGCTAAGTGGTTGTCGATGTTTATAACTTTGGATCACTATGTGTAGGGGTACGTGAACGGATTCAGGGCCACAGTGGCCTAGGTACGACTAAAAGGGCTATAGACCAATGAAGTGGGGTCATTTATAAAGATTTGGTCATGACCCCATAAGGTAAACTTGGTGGTAGCAGTAGTTGTATAAGTCGAACTCCGTCACTACTTCGATGGGTCTACTGATTGACAGTGGTGGACATCGTATGCTTTACGCATTGAGTGAGAGATGTGAGGATGGTTGCTATGCTTGATTTGTTTACCATCATTATGACATGCACACCCCCACCCCCGTTATCTTTACACCATCTGTTCAGTGGCACCTTAGAGTATTGTACGGTATGTAGTGCTAACTCTTTGGTTGTAGGTCCAGGTTCAGGTATGGTTTAGCATACCTGTTATTGTTATGTTTAGCTGCTTATCGCTCATACCAGACTTTTTGTCTGACCCAGAGTTTTATGTCTCTTCTTATTACTCTGGGTGCTCTCACGAGCAGACTAAAGACAGGCTAGCTGGGTATGCACGAGTAGCTGATCCGGAGACGAGCAGAAGGCTTCCACGTATGATACATATATATATTCTCCCTGTGTTGTTGAAGATCACTGCTTGGGAATTAGTAGTGCATCTTCTACATTAGCTTTCTTTTGCTTTAGAGACAGTTTAAAATTGTAATAATGACGTTGGATCATAAGCTGTATTTGGATTTCCACTGCTATGTTGGTTTAGTTTTCAGCTTATGCACTGTCTCGCCTGTTTTATGTCAAGATTATGTTATTATTATATTTTGTTCCATGCGCTGTGAGACATTCTACAGGTTCCTTGTTAGTTCATTCTCTTCTTTCCTTTCTTTGGCAATCGTTCCGTGCTAGTCGGGTATGTGTACAGCGCACCTTCGGAGGAAATGCAGGCTGGTGCGGGGTGGGCCGTCACACTTGGCATCAGAGCTCTAGGTTGCGTAGTTAACCTAGGGAAGTTATCAGGGAGAGATAGTATACGTATATGAGAGCGCGTATTTGTGATTATTTTGATTTTTAAAAGCTATATATATATATATACTATTAGTATAACTAAGGATGAAGTCGTACTGCACTAGCACCGCTGTGGAGATGGTTAATCGTTTTCTCTTTACAGATTGAACGATGAGCCGATACGCATGAGGTGCCGGTAGAGGAGCCAATAATGGGAATGCTGCTGACATGAGGACGATGTTTACTGACCTCATGAGGGAGATGCTTAGGGATGTGCAGAGGGCAGCTCCCAATGCTGGTAATGGTGGTGGTCCAATAGTGCAGGCGCCAAGGGTCGATTTTGCCAAGTTGAACAAGGATTATACTAGTCTTGGTGCGAAGCCGTTCCACGGAACGGAGTCGGCTACAGATGTTCAGGACTGGTTGGATAGCTGTGAGCGTATCTTCGAAGATTTGGGTATCGAGGATGTGATGAAGAGAAGGCTAGCATCCCGTCAGCTACAAGGATGGGCAATGAATTGGTGGAATGCTATAAAGGTAGCTACTCCCGAAGATCAGATTACTTGGGACCAGTTTAAGGCTCGCTTTAGCGGTAAGTTCATTCTAGCTTCTCAGAAGTCAGTGCTATTTAAGAATTTTTTTGAGCTCAAGCAGAATGGCAGAGCTGTATTGAAGTATATTGCCGAATTCGACACTTTGTCGAAATATGGGTTATCCCTAATAGATACTGCCGAGAAGAACGAGAAGTTTATAACAGGTTTGGATCAGTGCTTGGGGGAAAAGCTTATTAACTACATCGATGAGACGTTTGAATCGATTGTGGGGAAAGCATTGAGGTCAGAGAGTCTTTACCCTAAGTCGAAGACTGAGGTTGCATCTGCAGAGGAGCCAAAGCCGCAAGCAAGCGGTGGAGGCAAGAATGGTTCTTAGAATAAGAGGAAGTAGAACCAGAATAAGGATGGCCAGAAGAAGAAGAAGAAAGATGTTGAGTACTTTAGCTGTGGCAAGAAGGGCCATTATGCTAAAGAATGTCGAGCAAAGCCAGTAGATAGGAAGTGCTTTAACTGTGGCCAAGTGGGACATCACAAGGACATGTGTCCGCAACCCTCTAAAGAAAAGCAGATGGTGAAAGCATATGCCCTTAATGTTATTCCTTCTTCGTCGAATGCCCCAACTGCGGCGGAGAAGGGAAAGAATGTCGTTATTCAAGGTATGCTTTCTATTTATGATGTTTCGGTTAGAGTTTTGTTTGATACCGGAGCTTCCAGTTCTTTCATATCTAGTGACCTGGTAGATAGGTTGGGATTGGAGCCCGAGATTGTCGATAGACCTTTAGTAGTGACGAACCCGATTGGTGGTTCAACTAACCTTAACATGATTTGTCGTAATGTGGTCTTATCGAGTTATGGATGCATGTTTGTTTGTGATTGCTTTGTTTTGGGTTTTACTGGGTTTGGCATTATTTTGGGAGTCGATTGTCTCCAAAGATACGGGGTGGTGGTAGACTGTGAGGGCTTTTTGGTGACAGCTAGAGCGGATGATGGGCGGAGAATAGTGTTTGGTGGTCTACCTAGTAATGGGGGTAATGACTAGTTTTCTAAATTCCCTCAACATCCTGCAAGGTGAGTTGTCAGGTATTCCCGTGGTTGGCCAGTATCCGGATATCTTCGAGGAAGAAACAGGGCTTCCACCACACCGAGAGATTGAGTTCCGTATTGATTTAGTGAAAGATGCCAGACCTATAGTGATGCCACTTCGTCGTATGGCACCAAGGGAGCAGCGAGAGCTCGGGGTGCAAGTCAGCAATCTTTTGAAGAAGGGGTTTATCAAAAGGAGTGTTTCTGAATGGGGAGCACCAGTTGTGTTTGCTACCAAGGCGGATGGTTCCCTTCGTTTGTGTGTAAACTACCGCGAGCGGAATAAAGTGACGAGGAAGAATAAGTATCCTCTACCGTGGATAGATGATTTGTTTGATCAGTTGAGTGGCGCGAGAGTATTCTCTAAGTTGGATCTTGCGACAGGTTTTCATCAGCTTAGAGTGGAAGCTGAGAGTATAGCTAAAACGACATTTCAGACGCCGTTTGGATTTTATGAGTGGTAGGTCATGCCATTCGGGCTGACCAATGCCCCAACATATTTTGTGGATCTTATGAATAGGGTATTCAGAGATCAGTTGAATAAGTTTGTCCTTGTGTTCGTGGATGATATTTTGGTCTATTCGAGGACAGAGGAAGAACACACGGAACAAATAAGAATGATGGAGGTGTTGAGAAAACACCGATTGAAAGCAAAGTTTTCTAAGTGTCACTTCTAGAGGAGGGAAGTGTGATTCTTGGGCCATGTTGTTTCAGAGAATGGTATTGCCGTGGATCCTGCGAAGGTGGCTACGGTACAAGATGGTCTATGCCCAAGAATGCAACGGACATAAGAAGTTTCTTAGGGTTAGCTGGATATTATCGTAAGTTTATCCAAGACTTTTCCAAGATAGCAGCACCGTTGACTTAGTTGACCAAGAAGAATCAAGCTTTTGTCTGGGACGAAAAGTGCGAGAATGCATTCAAGAGTCTAAAGGAAAAGTTGATATGTGCACCAGTGTTAGTCATTCCTAAGGGGAGTGAAGAGATGACAATATATATGGATGCATGTGGTACCGGACTAGGTGTGGAATTGATGCAAGAAGGTAGGGTTGTAGCTTATGCAAGTCGGTAGTTGAAATCGCCCGAGAAAAGATACCCTACCCATGATTTGGAATTGGCAGCGATCGTGTTCGCATTGAAGATGTGAGACATTATCTCTTGGGAGAAAGGTTCGAGTTGTTTACCGATCATAAATCGTTAAAGTCATTACACCAAAAATGCCAATTTGGCAGTGTTAATGGCCGTATCAAAATCGATTTGATACGGTTTTAAGCCGTACCAAAAAATGACGTCTCTGTTTATTTGATACGGTTTTAAGCCGTATCAATTGAGAAATTTGATACGGTTTTGAACCTTATCAAATTTGCAATTTGATACGGCTTAAAACCGTATCAAATGAGATATTTGATACGGTTTTAAGCCGTATCAAATTGCTAATTTGATAAGGTTCAGAACCGTATCAAATTTCTCATTTGATACGGCTTAAAACCGCGTCAAATTTGTATGCTGGCACTGTCAATTTTTAGATGGATATGGTTTTAATCCGTATCAGTTGAGAAATTTGATACGGTTTATAACCGTATTAAACTAGTATACTGATACGGCTCAAAACCGTGCTTAATGCCTCACTCCTACAATGATAACAATGAATTAGATACGGCTTTTAACCGTATCAAAATTGGTATATCATATATGCAATTTACAAAATCACTGCACCCATTGATATATATATATATATACACACACACACACACACAATAAAGAAGATACACTAACACTCATATAACAGTATATAAAGAAGGGATACGCCAAGAATAATTCGATTAATACATAATTCATAACTTCAGTTAATACATAACACAATATATACAAAGCATAATGTTCACAGTTCTTCCTCTAAAAAAAAAAGACAACAAAACTGCAGTTGTCGAGCTCATACAACTCATGCTTGTTCCAAAGCCTGAAAAGAAATTAAAATAACAAACATTGGTTTAGTAGGCATTGAGTAAATTTCTCAGTAGGTGCAGTAAACAAAAAAAAATGGTAGCAGGGATCTTGATTAAAGAATGTCATGCATAGCAACAATGCCTACAAAATGATTAAAGAATGTCAACTTACAATTAAAGGACCTGATGCAAGAAAATGACATTCATATGCTGATGCAAGAATGTCATGATACAAAAGGACCTGATGCAAGAATGCAAGAATGCCATGATACGAATAACGATCAGGTCCTTTTGTCTGCAGTATGGTAACATATTCATCGTATGCTTGTTACTTGATAATCCACTAACTGTTATAAATAAGAACTTACAAGGTGAAAATGGAATCAAAAGACAATCGCTAGTGATGAGTGGTCATATTAAACCGTATCAAAATTTTAAAAAATAAAAAATAAAAACAATTAGCTTGAAAGCCTGAAACATACATAATACAACGGATTGATACGGCTCATATTTCAAATACAATTAGCTTGAAAGCCTAAAACATACATAAGACAATGGTTTTTCTAGTTTAACTTTTCCATACTTCTGCGTTGGCAAACTCAGTTCCGGAACTGAGTTCGCGAACTCGGTTCCGGAATGAAATAGTCAATCCTAACCTAAAACATAAAATTTCAAGATGCTAAACATCTATATAAAAACTTTTGAAGTATATTTGCCAACATTGTAGCAACCTGGAAGTAGACAGATCAAGGCATCTATAGGTATATATTGGTCTTCAAGCATAAGTTTCCGAAATTTTCTAGCATATAAATGTTCGTTTATTTACATGTGAAGGTAGTGTGTTCATGGTACAAATAAGACGTGCACTGCAGTGTAACAAGTCAAGTACTTATATATAGGTACGAGTAACAAGCATACTTCAGGTTTCATTCAACAAGCATAAACAACAATAGCATTGTTGTGGCCACGCATTTTGCCATAGTGCGATGCAAGGAAGTGCGACTGAATAAAAAATTCCCCATGGCAGCCTAATCTGGTGTAGAGAACAAGTTCCCAAAATATGTCAAAGACTCGACCTAGTTATGACAGTAAATTGTTTCCCCTTCAAATTTTGATACAAACCAAAATTCAGTTTAATGTATCAACACATACATTATTGAGGTGCGCACATAACATATCCTCACAAAAGGACAAGGTATATAAACTAAGCCAGCTTGCTTTGATTTAGCATCACAGCATAAATTTATTTTTCATGCATATTTGATGTCCTAATGTACATGCAAAGGTAAACCGGTTCAAACTAAGGAAGTATGAGTTTCTAAACAGCAAATTTAAGTTGCTAAAATAACATACAACAATAAGGCGATTTTATATTAATGACAACATTTACACTTTCAGGTGACATGGTGCTGAAATTCCAAACAGACAGTAAATGAAATGATATAGCTAACCCAAAGTTCGTATTCAGGTTTGATTTTCTAAATACTTAAGCATAGAGACAAAGAGGTATGAATTTATATTTCAGGTTTACACCTAAACAAAAATATTTCAGGAGAAGTGATAACAAAAGTGACAAGGTACTGTACTGGCAACATGTCATGCCCTATTGGTCTACATGAACAACAATACAATGGGTACACATGACCAATCCCACCAAGCCGAGCCAGTGCAAGGAGGTACACCCACATATCAATCAAAATTATCTTAGTATTTAAAACAAAGTAAGAAAGTGGTCACGGTTTCGCAAACTCGATTCGAAACGTGTTTGCTGCAAACTCAGTTCCGGAACAAGTTTGCGAACTCAGTTCCGGACTGAGTTTGCGAACTTAGTTCTAGATTGAGTATGCGAACTCAGTTCCGGAACTGAGTTTGCGAACTCAGTTCCGGAACAGAGTTTGTTCCGGAACTGAGTTTGCGAACTCGGTTCCGGAACGAGTTTGCGAACTCGGTTTCGGAACGAGTTTGCGAACTCGGTTCCGGAACTATTTTTTATGAAAAACTTAAAATATTTCTTAAAATAACATTTAGTTACTAACCAAGACTTCAATCAACACCTTCCGAGATGTTCACATGCAACAACGACTAGCTCAACCAACAACCATAAAATGAAATTTCGGATCTTGCGATATTCAGCTCTACGAAGTTCAGCCAAATGTTAACTTGCATTTTTGAAATGCATAGATAAATGTAGTACTGAATAATGTATTAGTTACTATGGGAAATATAAATTTTAAGTAAATCATATTTTGCTGGTACCTTTGACAATCTGCAATCTAGCAGCAAGAGAGTGAGGGCATAATGAAAGCAAAAAAAGTGGCCTCTCAATAATCCACAAAAGCTGACAAATTATCCAACTACAGTTATTAGTTTTATTTTCTAAAAATAAATAAAATAAAAAGAAATAGATAGAGACACAACACATACTTATACTGTGCACCAGATTGCAGGTCTGTTGTAGCTTAGTAACATTCAAGAATAAGTTTGACAACCAGACAAATGATACATACATTATTATACAAACATAATAAAAACCGACAATTCAAAATATATGGTAATGAACTTATACTTACAATTTGCGAGATCAATATAAGCAACTGATACAAGAAAACGAGGGACCAAATATTTAAGGCCGTAGCAGACGGTTGTACGAAGAAATATTACGTATACCACACCGACTGTTCAAACTCAGTTCGAAACTGAGTTTGCAAACTCAGTTCGAAACTGAGTTTGCAAACTCAGTTAAATAATTAGTACTTCTGACTAGTTTAACTAAAATTAATCATAATAAGTACTTCTGACTAATTTAACTCAGTTAAATAACAACTAAGAAATAAAATATGGATGATACAACTATAATAAGAAGGCTGATACTATAAATTGTATTATCAAAAACCGAATCAATGTTCAAAGTCTAAAACTGAAAGTAAACAACATTTTTAATATGTTTTTAAAGCTCAAAGTCTCATGTGAATTGGCATCTAATTTTGATTTAAGTTTTACACTTCAATTGTAAGTGTGGTATTGTAAATGTTGTGCCCAGAAAATGTTTAGACATTGTTGTGGATTGATTTGTTTGGGAGTATAAGATATGATAAAAGAATAAAATGAAATGGATTTTTAGCTTGTCGCTGTAAATGAAACTAGAAGAATATATGATTTTATTTGTATCTATGCACTCAACTCACTCTTTTTATTTGTAAGGGTTAAGAGTTTGTCTATAATAGACTTTTCACGTGAAGGATTTTGTTGCTTAAAAACAGTAACATCAAGGTCTCAAATAATGGAATAATGTTATGAAATTTAGACAGAGCTGGACCATTTTAATATGTATAAATAGTTCAAGTTCTCTTTTTAACAAATGCACAAATAGGAATTTTTCTTCCATGGATGTAATATCTGAGAACCAATGTTGATAGATACACAAACCTGATTGATTATATTACTCCTAATGTTACACTGCAAACTTCCAAGGGTAGAAGAATGGAGGATTTATTGAAGAGATGCTGCAAAACAATTGCTAATTTGAACTAACACCAATAAGTGACGCTGATTGTAGAAATTAAAATCGAAGACTAGCAAAAAAAAGGCACTCTGATAAAAACTTATGATGTGCAAGTATAAAGACCATGTAAATATACTACACATAACACTCGAACATGCGGCTACTATCAATGACCATTGCGGTCAAGTCCCCCAAAAAATAATCCTAGTTGCAGCTATTAAATACAAGGAGACAAGGTTTACCACCCCATGTAAAACTCAAACATGTATTTAGGCAGTGATTAGGCATTAATTAAGGCTCAATGTCACGTGTAAACATCAATGTGCTAGTTTTAAACAATTTTGCATATTAAGTTATTAACAAATCATGAGCACAATCAAAATTCTAAAATTTCAGTTTACATCAATCGACAATAAACAAAACACTAAAATAGTATCCACAAACACTAGTTACCAAAACTTTCTACCTCCGATTGATCCTTGATTAATCCCTTCTTAAACGGTTAATCTTTAATCAATACTAATCGCCTAGTTTCTACCTAGCGTTATTTTTAACCTTGCCCCTAAGGAGTAAAAATAATAATCAAATTTGAGACCACACTGGTATAATTCTTCAGTATAGTAGAGGATGTATGTAAGATTCATTCTTAGTATGTGCTTTAAAATATGAAAGGCAGTATATTCTCAAATAAAAGAAGACATATTTAGGAAACAAATATGAATTTTAATCTAACAGTAAGGAAGTTAGGATATGATTTCAGCCATAATCCATATGTCCGATTTTTATTTTATAGCATATGTTTTTCAGTGTAACATGTGCCCTGACTAAAGATCCCTTTTTTAAGAATATTAGAAATATTAATTATAGGTTCTCAACAAATCAAAATAACAATATTACAAAAAAATTAACAGTAAACTAGTTCCATGTCCATTTTGCCTCTTGTAGTCCAAAATAATGTTCATTTACTACTACAGCATTAAAAAAATTGCAAGAGTAAAAAAAGACAATCTTTTTCTTTAAAAGTGATACTTTAAAAGTAAGATTTAATTTCTAGTTCAAGAAATAATTTGATTTCAAGCATTACCTTTATATTAATGTTCTAATTTCTTGCTTCTAAGATGGATACTGTTGTTCCAATCCATTTCCAATTTTTGGGTTGGAACAGTACTAAAATATAACTCAGGATTACAAGAAAAAATAATTTTGTGATTTCTTGATAAATTAACCGTACTTTCGTTCAAGGAAAGCAACTCGTTGAGTTTGATAATCAATTTAGCAAGATTTGGCAATACTGCAACGAGCTAAAATTAAAATTGTCATGCTAACTAGAAGCAATTCAATCCATGATTATAGATCGTCAAGCTAGCTAGAAGCAATACCATGCATGTTAATTGGAACATTCAAGGTTAAGAATATGAAAACTAGGGTTAAGAATATGAAAGCTCACCAGTCCCACCAAGTTTAGGGCAGTCAAACGCGGGTTCGACAAGCACTAGAAAAGGAAGATGCTCAGTCGAAATCGGAATTGGAGGATGAAGGAATATTCGATTTCTGGAGCAGACGAATTGAAATTAAAATGGAAGAAAGGGAATATGAACAAAGGGGGAAACTAATTTCGATACGGGTTGTGAGAAATGGAAAAATAGTGGGGAAGCTGGGAGCGAATATTTGATGCGGATTTGATAAGGATGGCAACCGTATCAAATCTAGTGATCCGAGAAACTGAAGATGTGCGGTTGGATTTTAGTTGTTGGGGATGACGCGGATTGCAAAAGAAAATTAGATACGGGTATGAGCTCTGTCAAATTTGATACGGCTTAAAGCCGTATCAAATCTCTACATCCTGGTGTGCTAAATTCGTTGTTTTGGTGTAGTGAGTATCTCTTCTCTCAGAAGGATCTAAATCTCCGACAGCAAAGATGGTTAGAATTCTTGGCTTCCTATGATTTCGACATCGCATATACACCAGGAAAGGGCAATGCGGTGGCTGATGCATTGTGTAGAAGACATGCCAGTTTAGGGTCAATGTTTCTTGAATGGAAGCAACTGGAGTACATCGCTGGGTATGATTTCAGACCAAAGTGCAAATTGGATCCAAAAATGTTAGCAAGTTTGACGATCAGACCCACTTTGATCGAGCGGATTGGTTCCAATCAGAGGAACGATCCTAACCTATTGAAAATCATCTCAAAGTTAGAGATGAGAATCGACGAAGAGATGAACAAGTATGGGCTTGATCGATATGGATGGCTTAGAAAGAATGGAAGACTAGTTGTACCCAATGTCAATGGATTGAGAGATGAAGTGCTTAGAGATTGTCATCACTCAAAACTGATTATACATCCCGGTGGTAACAAGATGCATCGAGACATGAAGCAGACATACTACTGGGAAGGGATGAAAAGAGACGTTGGAAAGTTTATATCCAAATGCATGAATTGCCAGCTAGTTAAAGCTGAGAAAAAGAAGCCTAGTGGTTTGTTACAACTATTAGAAATTCTAGAATGGAAATAGGAACAAGTGTCAATGGATTTCATTGATGGGTTACCAAGGACTAGATCGGGTCATGATAGCATTTGGGTGATTGTGGATCGATTGACCAAAAGTGCAAGATTTATACCCGTCAAGTCAAACAGGACGGCAGCTAAGCTAGCTGAACTATATGTAAAGTGGGTAGTGAGATTTCATGGAATACCCAAGGGCATTGTGAGTGACCGAGATCCATTGTTCACTAGTGGATTTTGGAAGAGCTTACAAGAGGCGTTGGGATCAGAACTACATCTCAGTACCACGTATCATCCTCAAACCGACGGACAGATAGAGAGGGTGAATCCTATATTAGAAGACCTCTTGAGAGCTTGTGTATTGGATTTTGGTGGATCATAGGATGACCATTTGCATCTAGTAGAGTTTGCATATAATAATAGTTATCAATCCACTATTGATATGACTCCGTTTGAAGCTTTGTACGGAAGACCGTGCAACTCACCGTCATGTTGGTTAGAAACTGGTGAGAAGTTTGTGCTTAGACTAGATGTGATAAGAGAAACTTCAGACAAGATCAAGATCATTCAACAACGAATGAAGGCTGCCCAAGATAGGCAGAAGAGTTATGTTGATAAGAGGAGAAGAGAATTAAAGTTCTCCATTGGCGACTGGGTGTTTGTCAAGATCTCCCCGTTGAAGAGCGTGATACGATTTGGCTAGAGAGGCAAGTTAGCACCAAGATTTGTTGGTCCAATCCCAGTTCTTGAGCAAATTGGGAATTTGGCATATAAAGTCGAATTACCAGACAAGATGGCAGGAGTTCATAATGTATTTCATGTTTCCCAGTTAAGGAAGTTCGTACATGACCCGGATGTGACTATTTCACCTGATCAGTTGGATGATATCGAAGTTGAACCCGAGGCGATTGGGAACCACAAGCCTATGCGTTTTGTAGGGAATGATACGAAGCAGCTGCGAAGGAAGGCGGTGAAATTAGTCAAAGTTCAGTGGGGTGAAAATGAAAATGATTGCACTTGGGAGACAGAGGAGAGCATTAGGAAGACGTATCCAGAACTCTTCGCCTGGTAAGATTACAGTATCAATTTAGTCTTTCCGCATGCTAGGATAGGTTTGTTTTGTTTGTTTTGCATGATTGATTGTTGTATATGACTGGCAGGCATGCAGGATCCTTTGTATGTTTTGGGTTAAGGAATTTCGGGGACGAAATTTCTTAAGGGGGGAAGAGTGTAACGACCCGCATTCTATGCATCATAGGATCGTAGAATATTTCTTTCTTTCACATATGAAGTCGTATGGTCATGTTACTTTGGGAGACGACTATTTGGGTCATTTCCCATGTTCATGATTTTTGCCGATTTTTAAATGACCGTTTTACCCCTAGGTGATCTTGTTTTGGCCATAACTTTTGGTTGGAAAGGAGTTTTGACCTGAAACCACTTCCATTGGCTCCGGATGATGGTTTACCTTTCCGTAGAGTGGTCACATGTGAAAAACGGACTTACCTTTTGGGAGATATGGCTGAAACAAGTTTCATATGGTGAAAAACAACTTAATTGGGCTTAACCGGGTGATTAGCAGCTAGGCCCAATGGGGAATTTCGGGATTAGAGGTATTTAAGAGCTGCTAGGGTTAGGATTTCGGTTTTTCACTCAAGTTCCAGCCGCCACAAACCCTTTCTTCAACCTAACAATGGCCTCCAACATCTAAAAACACCTCTAATCACTTCTTAATCAAGTTTTGGCTTAAACTGCATCAAACTAAGGAGGAATAGCACCAAAGCAAGGTTGGAGTTGCAAAGTAACATTGGAAACAGCGCCAAACAGAGAATCATTTCAGATTTAGTATTTTATTTATGGCCAAGGTGAGTGATTTACATAGTTTTGCGTAGTTCCTCACTAATTATGGTTAATTAAGGATAATTAGTGATAATTAGCGAATTTATACGTGTTAAAAATCTGGAGAAATATTGATAAATTTTGAAATATTGTTTTAGACCTCTGTTAGAAAATTTGGTTAAGTTTTGTTAATCCTATCATTAGTTTTGTTTAAGCACGCTTAAGGGAATATATGGGGTTTTGGCTATGTTTGATCTATTTTAACCTAAAGTTATTGTTTTGATGTTTGTGGTTGATGTTATATGTTCCTATGACTGTTTGGTATGAATTGTGATTGTTTAAAATAGTTAGATTGGTCGAAAACGTCGTCGAATGGCGTAAACAGTCGCTGGAAAAAGTGCAGGAATTTGGCCGATCCGGATCGGACCGGAGGAAGGAGCCCGAACCGAACCGACCAGGAGACCACTCCGCGAACCGAACCGCCCCTCCAAGCTGTTGTATCGACGAGACGATCTGGACCCGAACCCACAACCCGATCCGCCTCTCGTGTGCCACTTCGACCAGAACCGATGCACCATAGAGAAGCTTGAGAGACCCGACCCGATCCGGAGTGCTTGGGAAGAAGGACCTAACCATACGAGTTTTCCACGAAGCCAGGAGGTGTGGACCCAGATCCAAACCACTGGAGGAAGGTCACCCCGACCCGAACCGCTGGAAGAAGGTCACTACGATCCGAACCGATCTAGAGAGGGTGCTACGAACAGATATGAACCCGAGCCTGGATGATGGTCACGAACTGAATGAAGACCAATCCGGAGATGGTGACCAAAACCCGAGATGCAAAGATTGTCCAAATAACTAGTTTTGACTCAGGATCCAGATGGGAACTAATGAGTGAACTTCATAATTGGGCTTTGCTACGGGACGTGTGCTAAGGGGTTGTCGATATCTGTAACTTTGGATCACTATGTGTAGGGGTACGTGAACGGATTCAGGGCCACAGTGGCCTAGGTACGACTAAAAGGGCTATAGACCAATGAAGTGCGGTCATTTGTAAAGATTTGGTCATGACCCCATGAGAACTTGGTGGTAGCAGTAGTTGTATAAGTCGAACTTCGTCACTACTTCGATGGGTCTAGTGATTGACAGTGGTGGACATCGTATGCTTTACGCACTGAGTGAGAGATGTGAGGATGGTTACTATGCTTGATTTGTTTGCCATCATTATGACATGCACACCCCCACCCCCATTATCTTTACACCATCTGTTCAGTGGCACCTTAGAGTATTGTACAGTATGTAGTGCTAAATCTTTGGTTGTAGGTCCAGGTTCAGGTATAGTTTATTATACCTGTTATTGTTCTATTTAGCTGCTTATCGCTCATACCGGACTTTTTGTCTGATCCAGAGTTTTATGTCTCTTCTTATTACTCTGGGTGCTCTCACAAGCAGACCAGAGACAGGTTAGCTGGGTATGCACGAGTAGCTGATCGGGAGACGAGCAGGAGGCTTCCACGTATGATACATATAGATATTCTCCATATGTTGTTGAAGATCACTGCTTGGGCATTAATAGTGCATCTTCTACTTTAGCTTTCTTTTGCTTTAGAGATAGTTTAAAGTTGTAATAATGATGTTGGATCATAAGCTGTATTTGGATTTCCGCTGCTATGTTGGTTTAGTTTTCAGCTTATGCAATGTCTCGCCTGTTTTATGTCAAGATTATGTTATTATTATATTTTGTTCCATGCACTGTGAGACATTCTATAGGTTCCTTGTTAGTTCATTCTCTTCTTTCCTTTCTTTGGCGACCGTTCCGTGCTAGTCGGGCATGTGTACATCGCACCTTAGGAGAAAATGCAGGCTGGTGCGGGGCGGGCCGTCACAACTAAGGGCACCTCTAACATCTCAGGAAGCCGCGTGCTTCCCCTTCCAGTCCGTTGGAGCCGCCAGAATAATCAGATGAACGTGCGCTCCCCTCGTGCCTTATGACACCATGATGATCTACCTCGTTGGGCTATTCATCTTATAACGTACGGACTGCTCCAAGCGCCTTAGTTTAATATGTCATTAGACCCTACGTCTAATCATTAATTACGCGCTTGCGCCACCTCTTCAGTCTTCTCATTTAACTTGGTTATTCTCATTCACATTGACTTCCTTTTCAAGTTTACCAAGTTATCCTTACTTATTAATTCCATTTATAACTTAACCCATTTAAGTTTATTAATAAGCTTACAACATGTTATTCTCATAATTATTCATTATCCCTCTTATGGTTACCATAACATGTTCTACTTAATTTATAATTAAGTACATATACATTGGTAAGAGAATAACTCCTTAAGTATCAACCCTGAAGACCGAAATCAACATCAGTTTGACACTCGGATAATTACTCAACTCAACCAATCTCCTGTTATGTCCTAATCCCTTTCCATTCATATAACTTATGTTATCTTCATTTGCAGATTTATTCTTGCCTTTACAGATTACTTAATTTACAATTAAGTACAAATTGCTTGACTCCATAAGTTATTTCACCTTCCCCTATCGTTTCTTATAACTTACCTTATTCCATAAGTTATAATTTCCACTTGTCCCTAGGACAAGTCTACCTATTATATTTCCTTTTCTTATTCAAGTTCATTCATAATAGGTTATTATCGTTCCCCATTTTGGCATTAATTAAGATCAACTTAACCCTTCCCACTTCTTTAACAAGTTTACTTAACCCCTTACTCAATTCAGCTGGTTCGTAACACCAATAAAAATTTAATTAGGTTAAGTATTCCAATTTAACAAATTATCCAAGCTACCCATGTTACCCACTTAACGCCTTTATTTTTTGCATGTCAACCTTACTTGTGTCGTCTTGGTTAAACGTTCATTATTATTTATTATGTCCATAAACATGCAAGACCTCTCACATTAAATTGCCGTTTACGATTGCTGGATATGCCCGGCGGTTCCGGGCAGACTTGTACTGCATTCGAATCTAACCTCGTGACTTGAAACAATTACGGGTCCAGTTTCCATCTAAGACCTCTCACATTAGATTACCGTTTGCGGTTGCTGGTGGATATGCCAGGTGGTTCTGGGCAGACTTCTACCGCAAACCAAATCTAACCTCGTGTCTTAGGCATTCATTATCTTTTTTTTAATTCATGCCCAATTTCAAGTCTTGGATTATAGTGAATACCAATTACCCATAAATTCCCAATTCGATTTATGCCTATAATCCCACATACAAATTATACCCAATTCCCCATATATATCGCACATTTTCCTACATGTAATTAACTTTAATAAAGTAAAGTGCAATTATTCCAATTCTACCAATTGTTCATATTTATTGTAGTTATCCCTATTCCGTTATAGGCTTTCATACCCTTTTTCCAAGTCATATATTATTATGCACATTATACCCCTTCTTCCAAGTCATAAATCATCATATATATTATGCCCAAATTAATCTTTCCCAAATGATTCCCAAGTTTGCATGTTCGCATATTTCAGTGTTTGGCCTAGGCTCGAAGGTAGCCTGGCTATAAAAATAAAAACGGAAGGAGGGAGAAGAGCAAAAAGATCATATAAATAAGACTGCAGTTATAACATGTTTATTATGTTCATTACTGGGGAATGCCAAATGATATCTATACTATTATTCAAAATTGTAATTTAAACCAACTCACCATTGATTTGCTTTCCTAATTCTGAATAATCATGAACCTAATCCATATCTACTCTTCCATGTCTTTCCTAACTGATTTGGAACCTTATACGCAACATAAATCTAGGTGCTTTTATCGAAAAATATGAATGCTTTTCTCTAACTTTGAAGATGAAGAAGAAGAAGCCTAGATTTAATCTTTATTTTCTTTTTTTAGAATATGTTTTGGAGGAGAAGATAAAAGGGCAGAGCTTTCTCTAGTTGAAGAAGAAGAGGAAGAAGAATAGGTTTGGAGGTAGAGTTTTGGCATTGCCTAAGAAATTGTGAGGGTGAAGTAACCCTAACCACCTTATTTATGGGCATGCTAAAGTAATCTAGTCCTTTAGATTTAATTTCAAACCCAATCCAAGATAACCACGTCATCTGGGCAATAGGAAATAGTCATGTTGCGAAAAAAACAAACATTAACCAATAAAAACGTGCCATGGGTGCAACATGATACGCAGCAGCGGGGGTGTCGACACCCCTGCTTGGGTGTCGACACATGTGTCGAAACCCCCTTGTGGGTGTTGACCTCAACACGTCATTTTTTTATTTTTTTAAACTGAAATTTGATTTATCAATAATCAAATTTCAATTATCCTCTTTTGTTCGTGCGTAACCCTTATTCTGAATTATGTTTATCTGCATTCACCCCTTATGCGTATACTAAGCTCTTGTACGCGAACAATTATTTATTTGGTTTCCAATATAATTCTCTTAAATAAATCATATCATTTATTTTTCTTTTTAACCTTCTTTCTAACTTATCCTCCAATTAACCCTTATCACACTAAACCGCTTTTTAATTGAATTGTGTTCACACTAAGCCACTTCATAGCCATTCCCCTAAAAAAAAATATGGCACTAGCGGGGATCGAACTCTGTACCTCTTATATGCAAGTCACATGCTCTAACCAACTGGGCTACTCAGCCTTTTGTTAACAAGACTTAGAACAATAGTAACCATTATTCGTTTCTCGTTCCTCTTTTTCATGTTTTGTTGCAATATTTAATTAAAGATATCTTTTTCATCTTAAATCGGTTTTCTGCAACCCATAGGTCTAAATTGACTAGAAAACCGCCATGAACGCAATGGCACTAATTTTGTGACCAAATTCTAGAAGCTCTTCAAATTTTTCTTTTCAAATGTTCGCATTTCATGTATTGCATGTAATTTCTTTTGTTAATCTTTTTCTTCATTTCACTGCATTAACTTATTACATGCAATTTTATAGTCATTATTTATTTTTTCTCTTAAATATATCTATATATATATAATATATATACATATTTCCACATTTTTAGTTTCATTAAAAATGCGGGGTGTTACATTCTCTCACCCTTAAGAAATTTTTTCCCCGAAATTTGATAGGTATTAAGTAGTCAATCCCTCGTATAATATACATCCATCATGTGTGCATCCAATTTTTGCAAACATTGTGCACATGTGCAAAGTGAAATACATCATAGTAATGCATGTATGCCTAATTTGGTACCACCTATATGTATGCAAACTTTTAAAATCTCTTTCAAAACATGATGCTCACATCCTAAATATACTTGCAGTTCTATATGAATGCAATAGTTTTGAAAACCAAAATAGCTTTACATCCAAATTTTCCTACACTTTTAAAGAATAAGAGCATATTTCATCCAATTGTTGCATCCAAAACCCTACCAACCATCATTAAATTTCAAAATTTAGAAAAATCTATTTTTCTAAATTCGATTTCTTATGTTACAAAAAGGTATAAAACGGAGAAATCCCAATCTTTCGTTTTTCTTTTATGTATCTTTTATAATTGTACTTGAATTTTATATAACTACTCTATAAAGATTTCCTATTTTCCTATCCAAGCATAACCCACATAAGAAAATTTTCTTTTCTTCGTCACATTTGTTGCTTCATTGAATTTGTTGTATTCTTTTTTATTAGGCTATTTTTTTCAGCTTATTTTTCCATTAAGCCTTTCCATCTTCCAACATCCTACACAACTACTACCAAGGGCCAAGAATCATAAGACTATTTCACAAAAGAAAAGTCCAACCACAAACTCTCAACACTTACTTGCCCTTCCACTATCCACTAGTCCTTGTTTTGTAATATACTAGCCTACATTTTTTTCAACCAACAATCCTAGGCTTCACAATGCTTATGCATTCTACGGGATTTTTTTTATTATTCCAAGATAGTCCTCGCTATTTACTTCCTAACTTCTAATCTTTGCCGCCTTTCCTAGGTACTAATTCTTATCTACTCCATTTTTTTTTCAAAGCATGGTTGGGCCTCTCTTTCTATTAAATTTTTCTTCCAAAAATTAAAAGTGGTAAAACTTTATTTTCTTTTCCAAAACTTACTTTTTCCAAACCATAAAAACATGTCACAACAAAAGTGCAATTTTTTTTTCAAATCACAAAACTGGAGTAGATAAGTACAACTGTCGGGTTACATTGTTTCTACCTACAATATTAATTTTGGCTGCTTTCAACAAGGTGTAAAAATCTACTCTATTCTTACTCTCTACAACTTATTTTGTCCACCCAACAAAATTTCTTTTTAAAACAATTAACAAAATTTATTGTTAACAGAATAAAGATTTCAAAACTTTCTTTCACAAATGCAACATTTTGTATGCTTTACTTTTTAATCCTTTCATATATTAAAATATGAAAACTAGTGAGCTATACATGCTCTATAATGTACACTTTTTCATGAGAGAATTCTTTTAAAACAATAAATTATTAATTTACAAAGCATACACCACTTTACTATAAAACCCAATATGCATTTTTACAAATATGTTTCTAACATATCTCTTTCAAATATCAAAAATACTTTAAAACTTGAAAACACCATAGACTCCTTTGCCAAAACTTTTACAATTTCAAAGAGTTAATCATTGGGTTAGACTCAAAGTGGGTCTCCAACTCAACTAGGCTTTCCTAGACACTTTCCCAGAGTCAATTCTCTCAACTATATATATTCCTAATCCATTTTCCACTTTTTAACCTTTTTCTAATTTATAAGGTTCCGCTTCCAAACCCACTAATCTAAAATACTAACATTTCAGTTTCTATCATATGGGATACATCTTTTCTAATACCAATCATATCGTAAACTTTCCACCCAAACTACCTAAGGGTCCAAAGTTTTTACGTTCATTCCTTTAGTGTACAAAATCGATATACCGACTCCTTCATTTTTACTTTCTCTACTTAGTGGGCTTCTTTATGGATCTAGGTTTATATAATATATATATATATATATATATATATTTAAAAAATACAAATACGCTCACTCATTATCTATATTGGAATCCTAAACTGAAGCTTTGATACCAAGTGTAACAACGTGAATTCCGACAGACCAATTTTTTTTCTAAAACCCAGTCCATCGAAACCCATGTTGGTTTTCCGTGGTATCCTGCAAAAAAAGACAGAGACATAAAACATGTCAGTGTTCGGAAAACATCTCACAGCGGAAGGAACAAAATGTAATATAATCAAATCATAGCTTTACCTTAACAATACTGCTAAACTAGTATCCAAAGCTTATACAGTCTCTGTCATGAACCTAACCTACGAATGTTATGAGGAGGGGTTCAGAACATACGTTTTGTGTGAATGAATTTAAATTACACTTCTAGATAATCCTACATATACCATTCAATCACATTTCTTATTTATTAGGTTATCTGTGCTATTAGCGCTCAAGGCTTACACAAAAACGTCACACCCATCTACTCCCTTGTAGATTAACCTAATATAATGTATATGTAGCTACCCCCAAACTGAGGTACACCCCGTGGTACCCCACTCGCACGGTCTCCTCCATAACACCACATTTAAGTGTGCAATCCCTCATCCTATGTCATAGTAACGTACATATCTCTTTACATATATAACAATGCTGCATCCGTATAGAACCACTACCGCTGTACTACGTAAGCGTACCGACTGCTATCCTCGAACTTTTTCATCGAGTTAGATTCCTTCATCGAGTAATGCCCCAGAGTCTACGATACACTACCCAGAGTAGACATGCATGTATCTAGACTTTCCCACGCACGTATCGTCAAACGTATTCTATGCCTAACCCACATAACTATCGTGTGCGTGCTCAAGTTCCATGGCAGGGCTACACAAGAAACACGGAACTCGGTCGGGAGCTTTCCTCATATCTGTGCAAGCCCGCCTTTAAGAGCCTCTCACACAAATATCCCTAGGGTCTATTTTCTATGGTGGTTATGGCCCTATCTCAGCCCCTCCCTCAACTAGTAAGGACTACAAGAGCTAAGCGACAATCCCCTAAGCAAACAATCTAAACATCCATGTGGCGTCTCCTCTCAACCACCGTCCCACAATAGTGAATGGTTAATGGTATCTTGGGTCTAGCTCTAGTCTTTCCGCATCCTACTGGCTGCGGTGATAGGCACTCGACCTACTATCCTTGTTGGCCCTGACCCTCCGCCTCCATTGAGGCAGCTGCTGAATCATCTTTTCTGTCACCACGTACAACATTCTGACTGCCAAGTTATTCTTGTAGTCAAGGCCCACCCGCTAGTAGTTACGCGCAGACCCAACCTCTGCGGGCATAGCCTTAAACATCTGCCACCACACAAAGGACTACTAGGAGCACCTTTAACAACTCAGGAAGCCACGTGCTTCCCCTTCCAGTCCGTCAGAGCCGCTAGAATAATCAGATGAACTTGTGCTCCCCTCGTGCCTTTTGACACCATGATGATCTACCTTGTTGGGCTATTCATCCTATAACATACGGACTGCTCCAAGCTCCTCAGTTTAATATGTCATTAGACCCCACATCTAATCATTAATTACACACTTGCGCCACCTCTCCAGTCTTCTCATTTAACTTGGTTATTCTCATCACATTGACTTCCTTTTCAAGTTTACCAAGTTACCTTTGCTTATTGATTCCATTTATAACTTAACACACGTAAGTTTATTAGTAAGCTTACAACATGTTATTCTCATAATCTATTCATTATCCCTCTTATGGTTACCATGACATGTTCTACTTAATTTATAATTAAGTACATATACATTGGTAAGAGAATAACTCCCTAAGTATCAAACACAAAGACCGAAATCAACATCAGATTGACACTTAGAGAATTACTCAACTCAACCAATCTCCTGTTATGTCCTAATCCCATTCCATGCATATAACTTATGTTATCTTCATTTGTAGATTTATTCTTGCCTTTAGAGATTACTTAATTTACAATTAAGTACAAATTACTTTACTCCATAATTTTTTTCACCTTCCCCTATCGTTTCTTATAACTTACCTCATTCCATAAGTTATAATTTCCACTTGTCCCTAGGAAAAGTCTACCTATTATCTTTCCTTTTCTTATTCAAGTTCATTCATAATAGGTTATTATGATTCCCCATTTTGGCATTAATTAAGATTAACTTAACCCTTACCACTTCATTAACAAGTTTACTTGACCCCTTACTCAATTCACCTGGTTCGTAATACCCCTACAAATTTAATTATGTTAAGTATTCCAATTTAACAAATTATCCATGCTACCCATGTTACCCACTTAACCCCTTTAATATTTCCATGTCAACCTTACATGTGTCACCTTGGTTAAGTGTTCATTATTATTTATTATGTCCGTAAATGAGAAAGACTTCTCACATTAGATTGCCGTTTGCGGGTGCTGGATATGCCGGGCGGTTCCGGGCAGGCTTCTACCACATTTGAATCTAACCTCGTGTCTTGACGCCATTACGCGTCCAATTTCCACCTAAGACCTCTCTCATTAGATTACCGTTTGCGGTTGCTGGATATGCCGGGCGGTTCTGGGAAGACTTCTACCATAAACCAAATCTAACCTCGTGTCTTAGGGATTCATTTTCTATTTTTTTAATTCATTACCAATTTCAAGTATTGGATTATAGTGAATATTAATTACCCATAATTCCTAATTCGATTTATGCCTATAATCCCACATATAAATTATACCCAACTCCCTATATATGTCGCACGTCTTCCTACATGTAATTAACTTTAATAAAGTAAAGTGCAATTATTCAAATTCTACCAATTGTTCATATTTATTGCAGTTATCCCAATTCCATTATAAGTTTTCATACCCTTTTTCCGAGTCATATTATTATTATGCACATTATACCCATTCTTCCAAGTCATAAACCATCATATATATTATGCCCAAATTAATCTTTCCCAAATGATTCCCAATTTCGTGCGTTCGCATATTTCAGTGTTTGGCCTAAGCTCGAAGGTAGCCTGGCTATAAAAATAAAAAGGGAAGGAGGGAAAAGAACAGAAAGATCATATAAATAAGACTGCAGTTATAACATTTTATTATGTTCATTACTGGGGAATACAAAACGATATCTATACTATTATTCAAAATTGTAATTTAAACTCACTGACCTTTGATTTGCTTTTCCAATTCTGAATAATCTTGAACCTAATCCATATCTACTCTTCCATGTCTTTCCTAACTGATTTGGAACCTCATACGCAGCATAAATCTTGGCACTTTTATCGCAAAATCTGAATTCTTTTCTCTAACTTTGAAGAAGAAGAAGAAGAAAAAACCTAGATTTAATCTTTTTTTTTTAAAAAAATATGTTTTGGAGGAGAAGAGAAAAGGGCAAAGCTTTCTCTAGTTGAAGAAGAAGAGTGAGAAGAATAGGTTTGGAGGCAGAGTTTTGGCGTTGCCTAAGAAATTATGAGGACGAAGTAACCCTAACCACCGTATTTATAGGCATGCTAAACTAATCTAGTCCTTTAGATTTAATTTAAAACCCCATCCAAGCTAACCACGTCATCTGACCAATAGGAAATAGCCATATTGCGACAAAACAAACATTAACCAATAAAAATGCGATATGTATGCAACATGATGCGCAACAGCAGGGAGGGTGTCGACACCCCTACTTGTGTGTCGACACATGTGTCGAGACCCCCTTGTGGGTGTCGACCCCTACACGTTATATTTTTTATTTATTTGAAATTTGATTTATCAATAATCAAATTTCAAATATCCTCTTTTGTTTGCGCGCAACCCTTATTCTGAATTATGTTTATCTGCATTCACCCCTTATGCGTATACTAAGCTCTAGTACGCGAACAATTATTTATTTGGTTTCCAATATAATTCTCTTAAATAAATCATATAATTTATTTTTCTTTTTAACATTCTTTCCAATTAATCCTCCAATTAACCCTTTTCACACTAAACCGCTTTTTAATTGAATTGCATTCACACTAAGCCACTTTTTAGCCATTCCCCTAAAACAAAAATATGGCGCTGGCGGGGGATCGAACTCTGTACCTCTTGTATGCAAGTCACATGCTCTAACCAACTGGGCTACGTAACCTTTTGTTAACAAGACTTAGAACAATGATAACCATTATTCTTTTCTCATTCCTCTTTTTCATATTTTTTTGTAATATTTAATTAAAGATATCTTTTTCATCTTAAATTAGATTTCTTCAACCCATAAGTCTAAATTGACTAGAAAATCGCCACGAACGCAATGGCGCTAATTTCGTGACCAAATTCTTGAAGATCTTCAAATTTTCTCTTTTCTTTTCAAATGCTCGCAGCATTTCTTCGCATTTCATGTATTTCATGTGATTTCTTTTATTAATCTTTTTCTTCATTTCATTGCATTAACTTATTACATGCAATTTTATTGTCATTATTTAGTTTTTCTATTAAATATATCTATATATATATAATATATATATATATATACACACACATATTTCCACATTTTTAATTTCATTAAAAATGTCGGGTGTTACACCGTAGGTGACAACATATTCACTACACTCAAGCTAAATGAGTGGGCGGTCATGTGTGGCCAGGTTGCAAGATGTTCTTACTGAACCCCAGTGTATCTCCTCTAGAGTACACTGATCGGGAGGTGGTCCTATACCTTGTCATAGTTGGAATCCAATCTCCAATAAGTGCAATGCGGTTTCTGATTTTGTACTATATATGTGGAGCGTGAGATGCAAGCGTTCTACTTTTTGGTTATTTATTTGATTTAACATTATTATAATATCACCGGATTTTGATATGAAAAATGTTTTGGTTATAGTAAGGTAAAAACCGTCCATATTATGTATGGGTGGTCTTACTATTACCCTTTCTTTCAAAGTATTTTCAAAGTTAAACAATATTGTTGGTGTTTACTCATACCAGTCCCATGTCTGACCCAGAGTTTATTTTGTTTGTTTTTTCTAAAGTCTTGGATGCCCAAATTTTTAAGGGCGATCAAGTGTTTTAGGCTTTTACAGATACAATTGGACGAGCTTGAAGCAGGAGGCTTCACCGTTAGTTATTTAGAGTTATTTCCGTTGTATCAAATGTTGTATTGTACTCTGATGATGGCATATATATATATATATATATATATATAATACAAAGTTTTTATTTCAAAGGTTATGTTATATAATTTATTTTATTCGTTCCGTTGTGAGGTTCTATTCTGTTATTTCTGTTCTTCTTCTACCTTTTTCTTCTTTAACCCTAATGACTAGTAGTTACGTGTTATTTAAGTTGGAAATGTGTGGTATTTGGTCGACTCAAGTAGTACGGATTTGCAGGCCACTACACACGCTTGCTGTTTCGGAGCAACAAGCCGTGACTTGCTGTTTTGGAGGAGCAAGCCATGCATACATCCACTCTTAGCTCAGCAACATGCAAACGACCTACAAACAAATAACATGACCACAATTCAACACTTTCCTAACAACCTGCGCACAACTAATAAAATGTAAATGAAACATTTACATACATTAGAATATTTGCAAACATCAGAATATCTAATCCAAAATGGATTCGACAAATTTCAATAAGACAATATAACCCAATAAGAGACATGATGTTTGTGGCTATTGAATTGATCACAAAAAAATAATGTAGTCAAACATAAACATATTCTACAATGTCAATGATTAACAGGTTGATACATGGGATAGAATATGGATGCAATAATTCTGTCATTCGCGATATCTGTCATTCACGATATTGTCATTAAAGATGGGATAAAAGTGCGTACAACAGGAAATAAATTAATTATGGTTAAAAGATGAATGATATGTACTTGCAGCGATATCTGTCATTCACAGTAGCGAACAAAAGAATCCCCACCAGGGTCTGATGACATAAGGGCATTACAGTTGAACAAAATTAACTTTGGGGAGATGCCGCAAAAGAAGTAGACCTATTATAAAAATATGTTAAGCCGTAAACCGTAAAATTTGATGCAAATGTGCTGACTTTCTCTTCCAATTATCAAACACGGAGTTGCTCTGGTTTTTCATACTACTTTTAATGATTAACCGATAAACAGTGTATAGAGGATTAAAACGAGGTTTAGATAGACCGATATTTAGAATGTAATGAACTAAAATGCAATATGCAAATTAAGTAACTTTACTTCGAAGTTAGAACCTTACTCTGCGCAAAAGACAGTGATAGAATTATATAAAAATTAATATTTCATTTTTGTAATGTCCCGCAGTTTTATCAATTTACATTTGAATATTTAAATCAGTTTAAATATTGAATTCGTAATATCAATGGATTTATTTATAAATTAAAATGAAGTTGAACGTATAACAATATATTTTAAATATGATCGAGCTCATAACAACGCTGCAGTTCGTAATTTAATGTTTTGAACTTCAATTGAGCGTACATGATCCGTTACAAGTTGGATTTCCCCAAAACAAGAAATGTTGGAATCTGTTGAGCGATATCTTTTTAATGGAAATGAAAAATCTAGATTTCGAATTATATATTGAAAGATATGTCCAAATCAAATATTCAGAAAGTCGCTATGAGATCGTTTATCGACCGTAACGGTTTATTCGATATAATTAGATATCGGTTTCGAATTTAGACAAGGTTCTTTTGAGACATAGTGATAATTTAATTTTTAGAATTTTATTGAAATTTTTAATTAATTAAATAAGCTACTTTTTATTTGGGGTATTTTGCACCGATAATCAATATTTTGGGGTTTCACAATATGAGTTAAACTACCGATATTATTATATTTTTGGGATCGTGACATATTGCTTGACACGATGGTATTTTTATCTTTGTCCATAGCAGTTTGTATGTGAACGAAATATGGTGTAGTCAAGTATACAAATATAATTTACTAAGCATTTAAAATTGCATCAAAAAGCAATATATGATTTCAACTATACCATTATGGCCTGCATGGATCCTTCCGTATGTGACTAGTTAATATAGCAAGTTATAAAGAAATTATTTGGACTTTGTCAATCTGGAGAGGACGAACCTTGTTAATATAACAACTATACCATTATTTGTTTGATATTGATTTTTTTCCACATAAGAAAGCCATGTATTACGATGCCCGAACTTTTGTGGCTACAGCCAAATCTCCTTAAATCGTGGATAATCAACAAAGAAAATACACCTTCTGTGTTAACATCGATTTTTGTATATAAATATATTTGTGTTCCTTTAACCCCAAGTTTCGTACAGCTATATATTTCATGTTATAAACAAAAGATATAATATTATTTTGCATTCCTTTGGTACCAAGTCTCCTACAACCTACCCTCGAAAAACGCAGACATCATTTCACACACCATGCCTATATTTTTGAAAATATACACTACCCTAAACTTAAAGCTAATGTCTACGAAGTGAAAATTCACTACCGCCTACAACAGAGCTGCTTTGGCAAATCCAAGGACATAAAGTCTGCGGCACCATCCCACATCTGAGACACAATCACATGCCGAAATCAAGCCGATGTCTAGTGTTCCTTTCGAATTTAATGAAAACAAATGCCTACGAAGAAAAACAATAGTGCTACCTTAACCTATTATGTGCATGCCAAGGCCTGGACGCCTATATAAACACATCATCAGCATTGTTCTTCTTCAAGAATCAGAAGCAAAATATAAATAAAATAATACAACTCAAAGAAAATCTAAGATCTACGAATGCAAATCCTGCCGAGATGCTACTCATGACTTCATGACTTTCCTGGAAGACCAAGCAAGCAAGGGGAGAGTGGATGGCGCAAGACTCGCGGGAAGGAAAGTGGCAGAGGCCAGAAGGCTTGAGAATGGGGCTAAGTTGCTTGGGAAGCCTACGATGTCCCATGTTTTTCCAGTATACTACACTGATACCTGCGAGCGTAAATAATATTGGAGAGGGGAGCATGCTGTGTATTGGTAAATGGGAAGTGTAGGGTAGAAACTTTAAAGTAGTGGAGCACCAGATGAGATGGACGGCAGGAGCATGGTTGAGAGGGGAACGGATTCAGTGGCGGTTCGGGTTTATATCGAAGTGAAGAAGTAAATTGGTGAAGGGGGAAAAGCAAACACGTTGGACTGGCTTGTGATCCGAACTCGCCTGGAGCTGGAATAGGCGCGGGTGGGCGTGTGTTGCATGAAGTGGTACTGGCAACGTGTTAATAATAGGAGTGGTACTGACAAGGAGGAGTAAATATGGGTGGCGGGTCTGTTTGGATGATGGCATAGGTTATTTTGTTTTAAATGGTAGTGGTACCGTGAAACCATGGTGCGAAGGTGTGGAGTTTTGTGTATGGGAACGTGCTTTTCATGCAAGAAGGATGGAAGGTTTGAAGTAAACGGAGCAGGCTATTTCAAATTGGAGTGCCAACGTGTGGACTGGATGGGTGCTGTGCGAGCTAAAGCTTGTAGCTTGATAGAGGAGCGCACACATGTTAAAGATAATGGTGATTCTAGGTTTAAATTCGGATGTCAGTTGTTTTATTTGGGGGACCACGGTGTAAATTGCAAATGGGGTGTACATGGTTGCGGGGTGGTGAACGTGTATTATAAAGAACTTAAGGTAGAAGGGGACGTTGCTTTTGGAAGGGGTATGAAGTTGAGCGTGTACAGGTGCAGTGCGGAGGAGGAGTATCCATTTGGGCGTTGAGTTTTGAGAAGCAGCGATGATGGGAGAATCACACAAAGATTTGCAGTGAAGGAATGAAGGCAACCGAGTAGATTGGGACTGGTTCGAAACCATTGAAAGCTCGTTGGAAATTATAACATCTGATCCGGTGTACCGACGCAAATCGTTATTTAACGGTTAACGCGCGATGGTGAGTAAATTCACTAACTCTGTTTTATTTTAATTATATTTTAAATATTGGTTGAATGCTGTGTGATGGTCGTTTAGGTAAATTACAGTTAAATTGGTTAAAATAGATATACATCGTTGTATATGTACACATCATTGGTTGGATACTGTTTTGACTAACATCGGTGAATGCAGGAAACCGGTTGGAAGAATCCCACCGGATTCCTCAATATTTATGTGTACCGTTTGTTTTATATGCACTGTTTGAACCCAAATGACATTTAAACCCTGTGTAATATTGATATTGAATGAAAATTCAACTATGGTTTTGATTTAATCAATAGACGTTATCATTAAGAAATGGCAGCAGACGACCGTAATTTCATCTTTTTGTTAAGACGTTGAATTGTCATCAGACGGATCAACGAGGTTAAATTTATAAAAGTTATATTTTCATAATTGAGGTGAAGTTTTAAATTTATAATAGAAGTTCTATTATAAATTAATACTTTGTAGTTACTTTTACAAAGTGAATATGAACAATTGCTTTAGACATTCTATATAAAGTTATAAAGAGATAAAAGTTGTAAATTATCCTATGAGTAAATCTTTTTGGATAATAAAGAAATAAATTGTTTTACTTCAGCAATGAATGATTATTATTTAATTTTTAAAGTAATTGTTTCTTCAATGGATTTCATTTAAGATGGCATGGAGTTGTAATTATATGTTACTTGAATTAAGTATAACAATTCAAGTAAAAGAAAAATGACTAAAGATAGAACATAAGTGTGTTTGGGTAAAGAGGTTATAAATGGAATTGTATAAAAATAATGAAATGGAAAGTTAATGTTTAAGATAAATAATTATAAACAACCGAATTTTCAAAATAAGAATATGGCGTTATAAAACCATATTTAAAATATAGCAAGAAGTACGGTTTGACGGATTATAAAGTACAAGAGGCTAGAGTTACGAACTTATATCTATTCTAAGATAAGAACGTTGTCGATCAAGGTCTAAGAGGTAATTAAAATACCCCAACTTGAACGGCTTCATTATTATCGAGGGATGGTATTTGTTTGTAACGGAAAGAGATGTCAAGATTTTTGTAACGGAAAGAGATGTCAAGATTTTTGTAACGGAAAGAGGCGTTGAGATTAATTATAAAGTGTAATATAGTAGCGTATTGCAAGTCTGTAAACTATAGCGATAAAATAACGCTGTTGACTAGGCTTAAGCGTGACTATTATGTCAAGATTAGTTATAAAGGAGAATATTACAGCGTATGACAAGTTTTTGAACTATAACAATAAATTAGCGTTGTTGACCAAGCTTAAGCGTGATTATTAGATATAGCACTATTCCCTAGAGAGGTTCGAAACTCACTAAGCCAAGTGATAAGGAAATAATTATGTCTTTCCGAAGAAGTGATATAGTTGGATTTGGCTTTGTCGAATTGTATGTATATGATCGATAATGATATTTATTGTTGAAACCAAGTTAGTTTGATTTAATGAGACCAGTTTCTATGAGAGATAACATTCGCAGTTTAAAGTGAATTATGTTTGAAAAGCAATAATTGTAGAATTAAATGGTTATATTGGGAATTGGAAATATTTTCCAATACAAATAATGCATATACATAAAATAAGAAGTGTGTAAAAGTGAGAAATGCTTTCGAACGTTAATGACATATGGTTTCAAAAATATGGAGAAATAAGGGTTTATAATATTTGGAAATCTTTTCCAGAGCGTGAAGGGCTTAACGAGCTTTGAGAAAATAACTAGGAAGATATAGGAAACGGGAAAATATTAGAAAGGGACAGCGACGTGTGATGTTTGAATGGATGTTGTTTTTACTTCGATAGTTAAATAACAGACTATCGAAGTGTTTTGACCATCGTTGTCAATACGGAGAGATTGGTTGGATATATTATCCGAAACCACTCCGTATAGGCATAAGCGTTACGAATTTGATTATGCTAAAGGCAATTGAAGAAGGAGTGAAATGCAAGGGTTGACCTATCCCAGAATGGTGTTTTCTGTTTGTCCAGTCCCAGGATACCTTGTATAGACGAATGTCTGACAGAGTATTCCTAACTATCACATAAAGACGATCTTTTCAAGATATTACGTCTGGTGGTAGAGAAATTCGTTTCCCTTAGCTTTTATACCCGTAATATTTTTGGGAAAATCAACTAGTGATTTGATGGGTTTGACGATGTGGCATTCAAAGTGTATGGTGGCTAGATGTTCTAAAAAATAGACGTAGCCTCAAGCTTCACAACCAGGAAATGACAAAAATCGGGCAGGCAGCATGACTATGTGGGTCGCTCCCATTAGAGGTATAATCACCTATCTAGAGAAATTCCATTTACTTATTTAATCTATTCGATGCTGTCCCTTTTCGGGAAACGGTGGTTTGAGCCCAACCGTTGGTGATATACATTCGATACACTCAAGAGAAATGAGTTGTCGGTCATGTGTGGGCCAGGTTGCAAGACGTTCTTGTTGAGCCCAGGTGTATTCGCCTCTAGAGATACATCATCGGAAGGTGGTCCCATACCTTGTCATAGTTGGAATCCAGTCTCCAATAAGCGCCCTACGGTTTTTGATTCTATACTATGTATGTAGAGCGTGAGATGCAAACGTTCTACTATTTGGTTATTTACTTGATTAGACATTATTATAATATCACTGGATTTTGATATCAAAATATTTTGGGTTATAGTAAGGTAAAAACCGTCCATGCTAATGTGTGGGTTGGTCTTACTATTATTTTTTTTGTTCAAAAGGATATTCAAAGTTAAACGATATGGTTGGAATTTACTCACACCAGTCCCATGACTGACCCAGAGTTTATTTTGTTTGTTTTCCCTAAACTCTTGGGTGCCCAAATTTGTACGGGCAGTCAAGTGTTTCAGGTTTTACAGATACACTTAGAGGAGCTTGAATCAGGCGTCTTCACTGTTGGTTATTTAGAGTTATTTCCGCTGTATCAAATGTATGTTGTACCCTGATATGGTCTGTATATACAAAACAGATTTGTATTTCAAAGTTATGTTATAAAATATATTTTATTTGTTCCGCTGTGAGATTCGTGTTTACTCTGATTTTGGTCAGCTATGATCTTCTTCTTCTATTCTATTAGTTCTATCTTTTCTATCTCATCCTCTTATTTCTTTCTATTAATGATCTGAACTTTCGTACACTTTGAGTTGAATGTGTGGGATATTAATCGGCTCAAATTGGTATGGATTTCTAGGTCGTTACAATTTTATTTTCAAATAATACGTCTTGTGCAATAACTTTCTTTTTACATAATTCCTCTATTAAAATTAGTGTATTTTTCCTGCAAGAATGTGGACGGTAGCCACGTTACTGTAGGGTTGCAACTCCATTGTAATTGGTCTCACTTCAGTCCATAATTTCTAATATGAAAACAGAATATTATCTATTTCTAATATTATTGTCCCTCAAAAATTTGCTCGCACTAGATAATTAAGCATAAAGTAAAAGCCCTAGGCAAGCGCTCCAATTGGATGAGTAGCGCAATGAGTTCATCCGTACTTAAGATAGAAGGAAAGCTACTCCTTCCTACGACAAAAAAGGTCGGTCGCGCACAACCAGGAGAAACATGGGTTCCATGTACTAGTCTATAGATACTCATGATAAACCAGTTGATCGTGCACAGATAAGAAATATGGAAAAGCTTGAGCTCGTACATATAACCCGTGTCCACTCATGAGCTGGAACCCCAGTCGCTTGATCTCTTCTCAGATCAGCCCTTATTCTTCCATCAGACATTTATCACCGATCGATCGGATACCAGACCTCAAAAGACCATACTAATACTCTGACTACAAACCTTGATTATCCATCTACAGACTATATAAGTAATCGCCTGCTCACTCATATTCAGATATAGCTTCATCGGAGAATCATGATCGTCCGACCGCCTATTCAAATTGCTCACTTTTTTGCTCGCGTATGACAACTGGATGCAGCAGTCAACAGCTGGCTACAGTCATGCGACGATATATTTGTAATTAATCGGATAAGTGACCTATAGCCCGCATACATGAACTTCAACTCACTTTTCCTAGGAGGCAAACCTATAAATAGGCCATGGCTGCCACCATGAAGGGGACGGAACTGCTGGGAACCAAAAAGCGCTGCTAAATTCTATCTTCAATCATTCCTCAAGTATTTCGGAACTATGATCATTATCTCCATTCAAAGGTCCATCACCTATCTGGCCATGGCGTCCATTACAGCCTTGTAATAGGAAAAATCAAAGACATCCTCCTTCTCAATCATTCATCCTTCTCCTCCTCAAACTCTGCCATTCCATCATAAAATCCTAGGATTGATATGTGTGAATGAGAGTATGTTGAGTGAATATAGAGATGTATGAAAAAAAAGAGTTTATGTATTTTGTAATCTTCGTTTTAAGAATGCAAGTTATGTTCATAGTGGATGTAGGCCTGCCACAAGGCTGAAACACTCTAAATCTTGTCTCTATTTTATTTTACTCGCATTTTTACTTTTAATTGTTATTAAGTAAGGCTCCATTTATTTTCCTACCATATCGGTGAAGTACAATTCTAGTACAATTGCTGTTTAAGCTATTTTTTGGTGAAAACATTTGTCGCCCACTGTGGGGCCGTGTTCGCAATTCCTTGCCTCGTACTTCCTTTCGGTCTTAGCAACCTAAAAAAAGCCCCAAATCGTTTTCTCACTCGAAGCCATGGATGGATCGAAGAAAATCAACAAATCTGCTAAAGCTACCATGTAACACCCCACCTCCGCTAGGGTCACTCGCAAAGGGAATGCACTAGCTTTGGCGGAGCATTATCTAAGTAAACATACACAGAAATATTACAAGACAGAACATATAAAACAGCGGAAGAAGAACTAAATTTTATTTCTTTAAAAATAAAGAAAGGTCTGAAACCTTTTACATCAAAATGCTATTAAAAATCCATTACATCGAAATCTGTCTTGCAATTGTAAAGGAGCATAAGACCATAGATATAAATCATTTCCCAATAAAGCAGCAAAGCAAGTCATAGCCAAGAGCAATCCAAGCCTTCATGAAATAGCCTTGGAGCTTGGTAAGATCCGAACTAAGCTGTGTTCCCACCCTGTGAACCGGGGGGGAGGGGGGAATGGAATAAAAAGAGGCGAAACAAACTGGGTCAGTCATAAAGACTGAGTAAGTCCTAGTGACTTAAAGCATAAAAACAGGTAAAGATAACATGGCATGAATAAACTAAAAGTAAAACATAAGCATGGTGAGAAGATAAGCTACGGGCACGATAACTAAGAATAACATCATCGGATTTCTATCATGTATAACATTGCAAGGTTCCCGTTCAGGATGAACTAAAAATAGTTTCGCACGATTTCTATCAAGCATCGCAAGATTTATCTGCTTCACCATTAAAACGATATCTATTTGCTCTGATTTCCTAAATTCTCTGCACCAACTGTACTAGTATCCCAACCCGTATCATCCTTTCCATGTATATGTACAGTCCCTTGCCGCGTATCTTACGGGTTTCATCACGTATTTCTATACTACTTCAACGTAGTGCCACCATTCTTGAAATCGTTTGGACTGTCACCCTTGTTTTGTCTAGGTTTCCTTATCATGAACTATCGCGTGTTCAACCAGGATTTATGCCACCTAGGGCCACTAGGGATTATGCTACCTATTGAATGTTTTCTAGATTCGATTAGGATTTATACCACCTAGGACCACTAGGGATTATGCTACCTAACGAATTCCACGTAACGATCTATTAATCGATCGGCTCCCTACAAGTCCTAGCTCATTCATGTGTCTGTGTCATACGGCCCTATCCAGAAGTGTAGTTACCCGTGCTAGGTCCACCATAGGGTGTATCAAGTCCTATGGTGCCAACCACCGACATGAATCAAGCACGCACAGTGTAAATCTACGGGTGCCCAATGCCTGCTTTTTCAACTCCGGACTACGTGCACTACCATAGCCCGCCTGAACCTACAATGGCGCACCTACCCAGCCGTCGTTCTGGTCGCTTACAATCAGCCCAGTAATCGTGCCCCACCCTGCCTAGTTCCAGGGTACCGTGATACATCTAGTGGTTACTGCTGAAACGGACCGCGTAACTAGTGTTTCCGTCTAGTAGGTTAAGTGTTGTCATTTAAATTTGAGACTTAACCCCATCGGTCTAGCATGTCAAGTTGGTTAAGTGTTGTCATTCAAGTTCGTGACTTAACCCGTCTACGTGTCATGTCAAATTGGCTAAGTGTTGTCGTTTAAGTTCATGACTTAGCCCTACGAATCATGTGTCAAGTTGGTTAAGTATATTCAAGCGGTTCACGACTTAACCCTATCAAATCATCGTGTTAAATTGGTTAAGTATATTCAAGCGGTTCAGGACTTAATCCTATCAAGTCATCATGTCAAATTGGTTAAGTATATTCAAGCGGTTCATTACTTAACCCTATCAAATCATCGTGTTAAATTGGTTAAGTATATTCAAGTGGTTCATGACTTAGCCCTATCAAATCATCGTGTTAAATTGGTTAAGTATATTCAAGCGGTTCAGGACTTAACCCTATCAAGTGGCATTAATTCATTAATGCACTTCAACCTCTCACATTAGACTAACTGTTGTGGTTACTGGATTTGCCGGACGGTTCCGGAAATATTTACACCACAACATAGTCTAACCTCGGGTTTTACGTGCGATATGACCAACTACCCACATTGGATCCTATTGTTTGCAGCCATTGGATTTGCCGGGCGGTTCCGGGCAGATTTACACTGCAAACTCAACCCAACCTCGAGTTGGCCATTTTCAAGTTTTTCTAATTGTCATGCCCACATTCAAGTTTTCATGTCAAAATTCATGTCGAGTTTTCATGTCATGTTTCATGTCAAATCGTGTCAAGTTTTCAAGGCAAGTTTCATATCAAGTCGATGTCAGGTTCGTGTCCATATCCAGGTTCAAGTTATAACAGCGTTCATGTTTCAAGTTTTGCCTATTATCGAGTTCATAATTCATGTTCATAACCAATTCATGTTTTTGCCTATTTTACCCAAATCGTATTCCCATCGCACGTGAACGTGAATCGTTCTATACTACAAACAAATCCAATTCTCGAAATAAAGGGAATAGCATCAAAACTATGATAGGCAAAAGAGACGAGCATAAAGAGATAAAAAGGGGGTTAAAAGACTAGCATGACATAACTTGAGATAATTGGTTACCACATCACTGGCATATAGGATTCCAAATCTAGCAAGATAAGGCGATGGTCATGATAAACACCGACATAAAAGAATAGGCGTGCAAAAGCAAGCCAAATACAAGAATAATGGATCCAGTGGTTTTGGTGTACATAATTGCGAATAAACTAAGCAAGTCACACCCTAGGTATATGATTCAACAAAATGTCAATTCGGTGCACAACATGGTTTTCAACTATGTTGTCATGGGCATGAGCAATCAACTATAATAGTCTTAGGCAATTAACCCCAACAGTCATAGGTACAAATCTCATAGCTATGAATCATAAGCGACTCATCACAATGATCATGGATAATTATCAAAAATAGTTCTAGGCAAATAGTCATGGACAATTAACAGTAATAGTTTCAAAGTCATGGTCATAGATAATGGTCTTATGTTCATAATCATAGGTAATAATCCTCATAGTCAAGAGTCATAGGTGATTAACCACAATTGTCCTTGTCATAGTCATAGGCAACAGTCTTACGTTCACCGTCATAGGCATAGGCATAGACTTATTAGTCATAGGCGGTCTTATGTTCACCGTCATATTCACAGGCATAGTTATATTAGTCATAGGCAGTCTTATGTTCTCAGTCATAGTCCTTTTCCATTAACAATACATTCAACGTCATAGGCATGTCAAGGTTATAGACACGAGAGAGTTTGATTTACAACATGAATAGGTCCGAAAGTCAAGATCTAAGACGAACAAGAATAGATAAGAATCAATCACCATACATAGATCCAATTCCAATTTTCAACATGGATATTAAGTTTACAGCTTTTATCTAAAAGTAACTTGAACTTATAGTGCGTGGATCGAGAATTAGAAAGCAAAATTTGACTGTTGAATCTCTATTTGATCGATCGTGTTCTAATTGAAATCCTCCCAATTTGCAAATAACTAAGCGTAGTCTTGATGGAGAAGGAGCAGTCCTTTTTCTTCCTTCTTATCTTTTTATTTTGATTATCTTAGAAGCAGCATAAGGGTAGAAAGAAATGGTGTGGAGAAAATGAGACTAGGGGGGCTGTTTATATAGGGTTGGGCAAACGAATCTGGTCAGAAAACGAGTCTAAATACATCAGGATGCATCTGGTTCAGAAAAATGGTTCGGGAGGCAGGTCGACCCCCAGGTCGACACTATGGTCGACCTGGTCCCTGGGAGGTTGACACTATGGTCGACCCCCAGGTCGGCCTGGTCCCTGGGCGGGAATTTTCCCGCCCAGCCTGTTCCGGGGTTTGAATTTGAATTTCAAATTCGAATTTCGAGTTGTTTTTTATTCTGAAAATTCCTGAAACTTCGGAGGGTCATATCTCCCTCATACGGACTCCGATTTTCGAAAAATCGGACTCTATTTCGTGAAAAATTTCGAGACGAACGCAATGGCATAACCCGTTTCCCCTGATTCTGAATTTAAAATTTGATTCTGCCTTGATTTCTTGTTTTAACATGTTATAAAAATACGGGTTGTTACATTCTCCCCTCCTTAAAGGATTTCGTCCCCAAAATCTTCAATTTAAGAAGAATGTGTCCTACCATCCAATCATCCATCTACTTAATCATCAATCACAGGCATCCATTGTCCTTAAGAGATTTCTAATGTTGTATGAATATATGCAGAAAGTGTGTGTATATGTTCCTTATCTAATGCAAATGATCAGGCCTGATTGATCTTCTTAATGCAAAATACGTTTAGTGCCATGAGTCCAACATGTATGCATATAGCCCTAATCACATAAACACTATATGAGTGCTCAAACATCCATCCATATGCAACA
This sequence comes from Allium sativum, assembly GCA_030737875.1. NCBI lineage: Eukaryota > Viridiplantae > Streptophyta > Magnoliopsida > Asparagales > Amaryllidaceae > Allium > Allium sativum. The sequence continues at coordinate 6,886,728 of CM060913.1, read as the reverse complement.
TTCACATGATAACACATTCAATTTCATCCATAAACAAGTATAAACACTCATGCATATGCAATATGAAAATGTGTCTGAGCCGATCTAGTACCTAATGTGTGTTATGCAACCACGAGCAACCACTTGCGACCACTTGCAACTACTTGCAACCATCAATCATAACATGTCTCAAACACATGTTTCACCCAATTGTTCCTACCTAAAGATATAGCCGAATGATAGAAGCAAGTAAAAACTTTGTGCCCGTTAGGCAATGTCAAAGCTGGAAATCTACGTCACATATATACTGAATAGGAGGAGAACTCCCTAAGCACTAGCCCATATCCTATAAAACCCAAAAAGTTTAGTCAACCTAATGGACACCCTCAAGCCCTAACATGTATTACAACCAGATGAGTCATACTCCTTGTGGGGTTTGCAACCGAAATAAGATTGAGAATAGGACCGAGAGGATATACATAAAAGATAGCATGCAAGTAAGCTCTACAGGAAAAGAGGGATCAAGGATATACTCTTCAAAAGAGATATGATGCGCGTATCTAGTCTTCAATCTTCTAAGTCGTATTTCCTTGAGCTTAACTCCATTGTGCTTTGACCGTCTTTAACTTCAAAATTTCTTAATTCTTGTTTCCAAAATATGAGTTGGAACTCATTTCACTGTTGCCTCTCGTTCCACTTTCGCTTATTCTCTTCTAGTATACTCGGCTCAAACATAACTGCGTACTCATGGTTTCATGCAATCTCTCCAAAATTCACTAGTGAATCTCGGATCTCGTTTACTTATTATAAGGTATTCCACGCAGAAGAACTGTCTCTTGAAAACAAACAAATGCCAACCATGTTGCCAAATGTACTTACTAAAGTGATTTTCTATAACTCATGCATAAGCGAAATGAACCATCCGCCTTAGTGGCGAACACTACTCAAGCGGATCGATAAGTGTATCAAGAGATTCCAGGTAACTAAACATGGCAGAACCCTAAGGGTTACACTAGACTGCGAGGGCATTACCAAGGCAAGTCAAGCGTCTAACTACCCTCTTTTCATACTGGAGAATGGCACCATTACTGGACAACCACTCCATCCCTAGAATCAACCCATAGCCTAAAAACATAAGCTTTACTTCTAAACTCAACACTTAGCATGGACATTCTCAAATCCAAACAAGTCATGAATAAATGAGCCAATTCCCTAACAGGATTTGAGACAAAAATGGGATCCTCTACTACGCTAGTACTAAGGTGCAGAGACTCAACTATCGAGGCAAAATCAAAAGGATGCGATTTATAAAAACAAAGTTCCCACGGTATGATAGAAAAGAGAAGCTAAACCTTTAACAGAAACGTTACCACCTTTCTTAGGTATGCTAGTAGTGAGAGCATACAATTTGCCCTCTCGACGATTTGTTCTTTGCCCTTTTCCTTGTCCTATGATACTTAACTACATGTCCCTTTTTTTACCCTACCAACGATGTCCTTTCTTGTCATGGGTTTTATTATTCTTTTACTTTAACCTCTTCCCTTTCACCTTTTCCTCCTTCATGGATTACGCCTTATCAACAAGTTTCTCATCCTTAGGCTTGTGTTCTTTATCCTCGTTCTTACTACCCTTGTGTAGCTTGTTGACAAGTTTCTCGAAAGCTACCTCCATCGCACGGCAACCCTACAAAGCTTGAGATAAGATTAGTCGCAAGTAAAACTACTGCGGCTACAGATGGAGGTTGGACACTACTTTTCCCTACGACATGTGTCGCATGCCTACAAACTATGGTGAAAAAGAAAGGGAGAAGAGACTCAAGGAGAGAATCAAAAGATAGTGCATATGGCTTTGGGGAATAGCCTTTAAATAAAACAAGATTTTTCTTGAAAAATGTTTCTTTGTAAACGGGTTTGAAAATAATTTCAGAAGGTTTTAAGAAAATTTTGCCCAGTCTGGTAACCTTCTGCTCTGATACCAAATGTAACACCCCACCTCCGCTAGGGTCACTCGCAAAGGGAATGCACTAGCTTTGGTGGAGCATTATCTAGGTAAACATACACAGAAATATTACAAGACAGAACATATAAAATAGAGGAAGAAGAACCAAATTTTATTTCTTTAAAAATAAAGAAAGGTCTGAAACCTTTTACATCAAAATGCTATTAAAAATCCATTACATTGAAATCTGTCTTGCAATTGTAAAGGAGCATAAGACCATAGTTATAAATCATTCCCCAATAAAGCAGCAAAGCAAGCCATAGCCAAGAGCAATCCAAGCCTTCAGGAAATAGCCTTGGAGCTTGGTAAGATCCGAACTAAGTTGTGTTCCCACCTTGTGAACCTGGGGGGGAAACGGAAGAAAAAGAGGCGAAACAAACTGGATCAATCATAAAAAATGAGTAAGTCCTAGTGACTTTCAGCATAAAAACAGGTAAAGATAACATGGCATGAATAAACTGAAAGTAAACATAAGCATGGTGACAAGATAAGCTACAGGCACGATAACTAAGAATAACATCATCGAATTTCTATCATGTATAACATTGCAAGGTTCCCATTCAGGATGAACTAAGTATAGTTTAGCACGATTTCTATCAAGCATCGCAAGATCTCTCTGCTTCACCATTAAAATGATATCTGTTTGCTCTGATTTCCTAAATTCTCTGCACCAACTGTACTAGTATCCCAACCTGTATCATCCTTTCCATGTATATGTACAGTCCCTTGCCGCGTATCGTACGGGTTTCATCACGTATTTCTATACTACTTCAACGTAGTGCCACCATTCTTGAAATCGTTTGGACTGCCACCCTTGTTCTGTCTAGGTTTCCTTATCATGAACTATCGTGTGTTCAACTAGGATTTATGTCACCTAAGGCCACTAGGGATTATGCTACCTATTGAACGTTTTCTAGATTCGATTAGGATTTATGCCACCTAGGACCTAGGGATTATGCTACCTAACGAATTCCACGTAACGATCTATTAATCGATCGGCTCCCCACAAGTCATAGCTCGTTCATGTTTCTGTGTCATACGGACCTATCCAGAAGTGTAGTTACCTTTGCTAGGTCCACCATAGGGTGTATCAAGTCCTATGGTGCCAACCACCGACACAAATCAAGCACGTATAGTGTAAATCTATGGGTGCCCAATGCCTGCTTTTTCAACTTCGGACTACGTGCACGACCCTAGCCCGCCTGAACCTACAATGGCACACCTACTCAGCTGTCGTTCTGGTCGCTTACAATCAGCCCAGTAATTGTGCCCCACCCTGCCTAGTTCCAGGGTACCGTGATACATCTAGTCGGTTACTGCTGAAACGGACCGCGTAACTAGGGTTTCCGTCTAGTAGGTTAAGTGTTGTCATTTAAATTCGAGACTTAACCCCATCGGTCTAGCATGTCAAGTTGGTTAAGTGTTGTCATTCAAGTTCGTGACTTAACCCGTCTACGTGTCATGTCAAATTGGCTAAGTGTTGTCGTTTAAGTTCATGACTTAGCCCTACGAATCATGTGTCAAGTTGGTTAAGTATATTCAAGCGGTTCACGACTTAACCCTATCAAATCATCGTGTTAAATTGGTTAAGTATATTCAAGCGGTTCAGGACTTAACCCTATCAAGTCATCGTGTCAAATTGGTTAAGTATATTCAAGCAGTTCATGACTTAACCCTATCAAATCATCGTGTTAAATTGGTTAAGTATATTCAAGTGGTTCATGACTTAACCCTATCAAATCATCGTGTTATATTGGTTAAGTATATTCAAGCGGTTCAGGACTTAACCCTATCAAGTGGCATTAATTCATTAATGCACTTAAACCTCTCACATTAGACTAACTATTGTGGTTACTGGATTTGCCGGGCGGTTCCGGGTAGATTTACACCACAACATAGTCTAACCTCGGGTTTTACGTGCGATATGACCAACTACCCACATTGGATCCTAGTGTTTGCAGCCACTGGATTTGCCGGGCGGTTCCGGGCAGGTTTACACTGCAAACTCAACCCAACCTCGAGTTGTCCATTTTCAAGTTTTTCTAATTGTCATGCCCAAATTCAAGTTTTCATGTCAAAATTCATGTCGAGTTTTCATGTCAAATCATGTCAAGTTTTCAAGGCAAGTTTCATATCAAGTCGATGTCAGGTTCGTATCCATATCCAGGTTCAAGTTATAACAGCGTTAATGTTTCAAGTTTTGCCTATTATCGAGTTCATAATTCATGTTCATAACCAATTCATGTTTTTGCCTATTCTACCCAAATCGTATTCCCATCGCACGTGAACGTGAATCGTTCTATACCATAAACAAATCCAAATCTCGAAATAGAGGGAATAGAATCAAAACTATGATAGGCAAAAGAGACGAGCATAAAGCGATAAAAAGGTGATTACAAGACTAGAATGACATAACTTAAGATAATTGGTTACCACATCACTGGAATATAGGATTCCAAATCTAGCAAGATAAGGCGATGGTCATAATAAACACCGACATAAAAGAATAGGCATGCAAAAGCAAGCCAAATACAAGAATAATGGATCCAGTGGTTTTGGTGTACATAATTGCGAATAAACTAAGCAAGTCACACCCTAGGTATATGATTCAACAAAATGTCAATTCGGTGCACAACATGGTTTTCAACTATGGTGTCATGGGCATGAGCAATCAACTATAATAGTCTTAGGAAATTAACCCCAACAGTCATAGGTACAAATCTCATAGCTATGAATCATAAGCGACTCATCACAATGATCATGGATAATTATCAAAAATAGTTCTATGCAAATAGTCAGTGACAATTAACAGTAATAGTTTCAAAGTCATGGTCATAGATAATGGTCTTATGTTCATAATCATAGGTAATAATCCTCATAGTCAAGAGTCACAGGTGATTAACCACAATTGTCCTTGTCATAGTCATAGGCAACAGTCTTACGTTCACCGTCATAGGCATAGGCATAGTCTTATTAATCATAGGCGGTCTTATGTTCACCGTCATAGTCACAGGCATAGTCATATTAGTCATAGGCAGTCTTATGTTCTCAGTCATAGTCCTTGTCCATTAACAATACATTCAACGTCATAGGCATGTTAAGGTTATAGACACGAGAGAGTTTGATTTACAACATGAATAGGTCCGAAAGTCAAGATCCAAGAAAAACAAGAATAGATAAGAATCAATCACCATACATAGATCAAATTCCAATTTTCAACATGGATATTAAGTTTACAACCTTTATCTAAAAGTAACTTGAACTTATAGTGCATGGATCGAGAATTAGAAAGCAAAATTTGACTGTTGAATCTCTATTTGATCGATCGTGTTCTAATTGAAATCCCCCTAATTTGCAAATCCCTAAGCGTAGTCTTGATGGAGAAGGAGCAGTCCTTTTTCTTCCTTCTTATCTTTTTATTTTGATTATCTTAGAAGCAGCATAAGGGTAGAAAGAAATGGTGTGGAGAAAATGAGACTATGGAGGCTGTTTATATAGGGTTGGGCAGACGAATCTGGTCAGAAAACGAGTCTAAATACGTCAGGATGCATCTGGTTCAGAAAAGTGGTTCGGGAGGCAAGTCGACCCCCAGGTTGACACTGTGGTCGACCTGGTCCCTGGGAGGCAACACTATGGTCGACCCCCAGGTCGACCTAGTCCCTGGGAGGGAATTTTCCCGCCCAGCCTGTTCCGGGGTTTGAATTTGAATTTCGAATTCGAATTTCGAGCTGTTTTTTATTCTGAAAATTCCTGAAACTTCGGAGGGTCATATCTCCCTCATACGACTTCGATTTTCGAAAACTCAGACTCTATTTCATGTAAAATTTCGAGACGAATGCAATGGCGTAAACCGTTTCCCCTGATTCTGACTTTAAAATTTAATTCTGCCTTGATTTATTGTTTTAACATGTTATTAAAATACGGGTTGTTACATACCATGATCAGTGAGGATAATAATATTAATGAAGCTACACCGCAAACTTTGAACCAAAGGACTGGGGAAACCCTTGGGCCATCCGTAACGCGAAATGAGTTGAATGTGGCTGTAACCGACCTGAATGAAAATGGAGGCTACGACGAAAATGATGATGGAAAGGTTTGATGTCCTGATTAATGCACAAGCCAATCTTCTGCCACCAAATGTTGTAAATAATGTTGTTGAAAAAGGGGACTCGTCAGCTTTAGACCCTAGTCGAGCTCACTTCTTAGTGGAAGACAAGGGAGAGGCCGACATTAAGGACTTTAAGGCCAGATCCCCACAGCGTAAAGAAAAATGTGTGACTCAGGATGTCGCGAGTCCCAAAAAAATAACATCTCCCAAAAGAGGTGCAAGGCATCAGAGCTTAAGTCGTGATCACACCAATAAGAACATCGATGCCGACCCTGTAGAACAAGCAAATGACGAGAAACGCATCACAGATATGATCCAGCGAATAATAAAGGAGAAAGCGACCCGAGAGGATGAAGAAAGATAATGGGAATTTTCATCCAGCAAAAATCCATTTACAGAAAAGATCCGTCAAGAAAAATTCCCCATGAAATTCATGCCCCCAACAATAGCATCTTATGGTGGAGTTGGAGATCCGAACATTTTTCTATTCAAATACGACCAACACATGAGTGAAGCCAGGGCGACTGATGAGATAAAGTGCTTATACTTTCCTGTGTGCCTAGAAGGTATGGCCTCATTATTGTTCACTGGACTCCCGCCAAAATGTATTGACCAATTTGCCGATTTGGCAAGGAGATTTTAGGACCATTTCCGACTACAAACTACCAAAGCAAGGGACGTAATGTTGCTCAACGAAATGGAGCTAATGTCTGGAGAAACCATTAAAGCCTTTCTTACATGATTCCACGCTACAGCAGCTGAAGTCATAGAGCCAGAACCTTGGTATCTGCTAGCAGCCCTAAAAGGTGCTATTGATAAGAAGTCGGAATTTGGAAAGTGGCTCAAGATGAAGAAACCAAAAACTCTAAAGTTCTACAAGAAAGCCGAAGAATACATGAGCGTGGAAGATGATACCCTAGGAAGGACACAAAAAATAGCACTGCCAAAGAAGGAAAAAGTAATGAGTCTCAAGTAATACAGAAGGACGACTCTGGGAAAAATAGAGTGTCTGATGAGAGGGGTAATAATATATACAAGAAGTCACAATTTTTTAAATAGACAGAATTGACTCCTTTGAATGAAACTCCAAATAAAATCTACTCTGCCACAAAGAACACAGGTATATTCCCTCAGGTAGAATCACAAAGGATTGCGGAACAGCAAGCCAACTCCGAGAAGTTTTGTCGGTTTCATAATCAACCTGGACACAACACAAATGAATGTCGACACTTGAGAAGTTTAAATGAGGAGCTCATCCCAAAAACCAACTACAACAATATGTCAAGCATCCTCAAAATGCGTCAGATAATCAGGGGCAAGGTAAGGTTGCCAATCAGCCTGGGTCACATGAGATAGCCCAAGCGCCCGAAGACCTATGGCCGATCATTGACTAACAACCACCAGTTGTAATTTAACATCCAGAACTAGAAATGCGCGATCCATACTGCCTTTATTTTACTATTTCTATACTCTGTTTTACTCCTAGAAGTGTTTCCACAAAACAATCTGTGATTCACCCGTACCGTGTTAAGCAAAAACTCTACGGGCTAAAAGATACCTGCTCACAGACCACAATCTCATATAAGACAAAAGTTGTTTGCGAGCTTATGCTAAAAATTGGTCTCTTAAATATAGGGAAAAAATGATGAGCGACCGCTCAGACACGGTCCAACCGTAACCGAAAGCTTCCGAAAAGCATCTTGGCCAGGGCAATTCAATTATCAAGTGCCAAGAGCATTGGACATACCAGGCAGGATAATCAAACCCATAATCTTGCAAAACTCAAAAGGAAAGAATCATTCTAAGTCAAGTCATGGAGATCTAACCAAAGTCAAAAGGCTGCACTCTCTGTTACACAAAAAAAGTCCTATTCAGAAATCCTAGCCGAAAGGGGTAACAGAAATCCTAACCGAAAGGGGATAATAGAAATCCTAGCCGAAAGGGGGTAATAGAAATCCTAACCAAAAGGAGGTATCCAATTAAGGTCTCTGTTTGATTGTAATAAATCAGATCAAATAGGATCAAGATTGGGTCGAAAACTTATAACCCAAGTCCTCCCATTGGTGCACGTACTCAAAACCAGTCTCCGAAGGGCTTGGGTCACCGAGTCAGTGAGATATGGGGTTGAGTACATAAAAAAACAATGTGTATATACGAAGATGCATTTAATCAAGTCTCCGAAGGACTTGGGACACCAAGTCCATGAGGAACACGAATAAATGCACAATAGGATACTTGCGCTTTTCAGAGGGCATGAAATTGAATATAAGCTTCTATAGGTCTGAACTACCAGGCTGTCGAGAAATACGAATAAATACGTGATAAGAACCAAACTCCTCAAAAAGAGGCAAAGAGGGACAATGATATTCTAAGATCAAATCAAACCAACAATACTAACGTTGCATATCGTAAAATCATGACCATCGCACAACCAATAAAACATAGCGCGATGCAAATAAAAACTGTGACAAAAATACAACATACGTATGCCAGTGAGAAAGGTAACAAACCAAAACACAAATTCATCACAAAGATACAAGACCATAAAGTTGGCACCACAAACGTAAAATAGCAAGTGAGGATTGGAACTCGCATATACGACTAGTCTAAGAATCATCATTCTCCTTCACCATCCCCGGTATATCATTTGACGATGTCTTTAGAAACAACATGATCATCAACAAGATGAACCTCAAAAGTATCTTCATTAATGACGGAAGGTTCCGTCGTGAAAATCTGAGATCCTAAAACTCCACCATTCACAGGACAAGGAATATGAGCAGGAACAACGTTCTGAGCCTCTTTCTCAGGGAGTTGAACTTGTTCATCTACTAGTATTCTCCTACCTTTCTCTAAAGCATCACGATCTCTTGCCTCTAGGAGGGACTCTTAGAGAACACTGTCCTCCGTGTCCTTGGAATATTTAAGCACTTGCTCCTAGACGAGAGCCAATGTGCGAGGGAAATCCTCGTTCAGATAACTCAGACTCCCGCGGTTCATAACACTAAGTGTGTAAAATCGAAACAGAGTCTCATCAGTTTTAATTTTGGCTTGCTCAAGATCACTGGTTAGCCTCACCTTATCTCCTTCCAAGGTTTTGAGGACCTTACTTTGGGAAATAAGTTTTCCTTCAAGAGCTGCCTTCTCCCGTTGAAAATAAATCACAGCCTGTTGCGCGGAAATCAATCGAGATTCGGCAGATTCGCGGTTGATTTGGGCCTCATGAATTTGCTTTTTGACACCTTCAATCTCCTCCTGAAGTTTCTCTTTGTCGGTCTTTAAGCTGCTTATCCTACTATTCCCATCCTTGATGGATGCAATTTCAGATGCTTGACTTTCAATTACACGGACCAGTTCGGCCTTTTCATTCTCAAGAAGCTCAATGCACTCAAGGTGTCGGGTATTCAGTCTCTGAAATTCGAAGAAAAATTTGTCCCACGACTCAAATCGATCTTTGGTGGTATCCGTGGCCTCTTCTAGCTGAACTTCAAGCTGACGCTTAACAGTGTCGAGTTAGGTGGTCATATAATTCTTTATGGCACTCAGCTCCCCAAAGGAATTCTGGTCATCCTATGGAAACAGATCTAAGTCAAGATCCATTCCTCTTAAATCCCAACCTCCAAACCAATCCTTCAGTTTTGGATTGCCAAGGGAAATTTCATAAGCAGGCCTATCAAGAATTGTTTGAATCTGGCAGGGAATGGATGCAATAGGCTTAGAAGGTGTAAGCGATGGTTCCAAGGGGACCGTAGAACTGGGATCGAAAAGTTTGGTCAACTCATGAGATTCACCGGGCTCATCCTCACCTCGTCTATCATTATCTCTTTCCCCTCAACGTCCTCATCATCCGTAACTTCTCTTTCAGATACTTGAGAATGATCATGCTTTTTCCTCTTGCGTAAACTTGCCAACGGTGCTTCGAGAGCATGTTGAGTTGGGGGATCTAAAGATGATCGGGGACGCTTAGAGCAACGAGAAAGATGGGACTGTAAAATATTCTGCGGGCTGACCAGAACAACTTGTTGGGAAAAGCTGTCTGATAAAGATGATCCCATTCCTGAATCTAAGAAGAAAAGGAAAGTTTTAGCACTTGTATCGTAGAATACTAAGAGAGAAAACAAGAAAAGGAAATACACAAAATGCCTAAAGAAGATCTACAGCAGTCCCTGGCCTCATGAGATTTCCCTTTGGAGGGGTTTTTTGTAAATTTTTGTATTGAGAGTTCAGAGCATAAATTTTCGAGCGACAATGTTACCTTAGATAAGTTCTTTAGCTAAGTCAAGGGGATCAAGACCTTTAAAAGTTTCTGAACTGCCCTCTTCTTGATTATCCCGAGTAGGGAAACTTTCACCAACCCCCAGAGTTTCCTTAGAAGTCGTTGCAGTTTCATAAGGCTGCTCCTCTTCTTGCACTAGATCCGAGGTGGTTTTTGAAGAAGTCACACTTGCACTCCCCTGGACGACTTCCTCTAAATAAGGCCCCTCCTTTTCAGACGGGACCGACTAAATCACAAGATCTTTGCGCTTTGAATGCTTAGATTTTATTTTGAAAGATGCCATACTTCTCTCTACGGGCTAGAGCACTCCTTTTTTGATGACTTCTTGACAGGGGATTTTTTGGTAGCATCTTTTTTTATCAAAAATGTCAACCACGAAGGTGCGCAAGGGAGGAAGCAGATCATATTGCCGTAAGAACCCTTCGGTAATCAAAAATTTCCTGTTTCTCTTGCTTTCATCAATAGCTAATAGTGAATTGCATAGATCTTGGTTAAAGGTTATGCTTTGATCAGGGAGCACTGTAGTATAGCCAAAAATTTATTTTAAAGAAATAAAAAGGGTAAGAAGAAGTCTGAAAAGTAAATGTACTCACTGCCTTCCATCCATAAGACACAGAAATTATCGGGACATCGGACAAAGAAATATTGATTGGGGAATCCTCGTACACTGTCCACTAAGCTAGTAATTATTCTCGAACCTCGGCTTTCGACAAAAATAAACAAAGGACGTTGGTTCCTTTTTCTAAAAGCATATAATGAGGATATATCTTCAAATGAAGGAGCCCGATATTTTTTCCCTCATAAAAAGGATATTAAGGCTTATTAAGATCGCATAACCACTGGGTTGTAATCGGCACGGGGCAATACCCAAGCTCTAAAGGATCATTTCTAGATAAGGATTAAAAGGAGGAATCGCTCTGCTCATCAGCATGCCACAATTAATAGTAACATATCCTTTGGGAGGAATATCTGTGAACTCCTTCTCTCCAGGTAGCTTGGCCTCCTCTTTTTCCGAAATTCTGAACTGATTGCACAATTGTTGGAATGAGTTGACAGGAAGCTCTGTCCCGTGCCTCTCACGAGGTACATTAGAAAGTGCACGAGGTTGTGGGAAATTTTGGGCAGCGTTTGTTAAATGGGCAATATTTGGTGTGGATATGACAGCTTGATCAGACGTAGCTTGGTTCCTGAAATTATGGGAGAATAGGACAAGTGGGAAAAATTCGTCCAAGCTCATATCAATTTTGAGAATGACTATTGTCAAATTAAAACATATAACCATTTATATTCAAGCACGAATAGGCACAGTAAAAGGAAGATGAAAAAACCCTACTTGAAAACCTTGCAACAACTTAGCTAAAATCGAAAGAACCTTTGAAAGATCCACAAAGGATAATCTTGATTAACACATAGGAATCCCAAAATAGCATTCAGAGTTGTCAAATTCATACTTCAAATTGGGCCAAAATTAGATCAAAAAGAAGAATTTACTTACAGGCGAGCGAACAATCTCAAGTCCAAGCGAACAGGCTGTCTAAACCAATCTCAAGATTGCAAAAGCCTTGGTGGGAGTACTGCGCATGGGTGCAAATCAGTGCGACGAAAGAACTTGAATAATCGAAAGCTACGAGAAGAATTTGAACAATGAGTAGGATTGTCTACAACAATACCGCCATTAAAAAGCTTCTTTCTGAGAAAAGAAGAAAATAGGAGAACAATATATAAAGAAAAAGGAAGGCTAAAAGAGTTAGCAAACCGAGACAGTACATCAGTCCGGTCGCTCATACGTAACATGCAGACGAGCGACCCTATGTTAAGACCAATGAATTTAGTGCTCAAGCAATTGGAAGGTCATTTGAACGTGCGCATACATATGAACCTTGTAAAGCCATGACCGCCATATGAAAATTTTGACTTGGACCACCAAATCATTTCGAAGTCCGAGACTTTCTACAAAATCACAAACTTCGAGGGGCAAATGTTATCCCTCAAAAACTCTTTCACACTAGATAATTAAGCATAAAGTAAAAGCCCTAGGCAAGCGCTCCAATTGGATGAGCGGCGCAATGAGTTCGTTCGCACTTAAGATTGAAGGAAAGCTACTCCTTCCTACGACAAAAAAGGGCGGTCGTGCATAACCAAGAGAAATATGGGTTCCATATACTAGTCTATAGATATTCATGATAAACCAGTCGATCGCGCACATATAAAAAATATGGAAAATCTTGAGCTTGTACATATAACCCATGCCACTCATGAGCTGGAACCCCAATCGCTTGATCTTTTCTCAAATCATCCCTTATTCTTCCATCAGACTTTGCTCACCAATCGATCGAATACCAGACCTCAAAAGACCACACTAACACTCTGGACTACAAACCTTGATTATCCATCTGCAGACTATAGAGGTAATCGCCTTCTCACTCATATTCAGACATAGCCGCATCGGAGAATCATGATCGTCCAACCGCCTATTCAAATCGCTCACTCTTTCGCTTGCGTATGACAAATGGATGCAGCTGTCAACAACTGGATACAGTTAAGCGACGACATATTCGTAATTAATGGGACAAGCGACCTATAGCCCACATATATGAACTTCAGCTCACTTTTCCGAGGAGGCAAACCTATAATAGGCCATGGCTTCCACCATGAAGGGGAGGGAACTGCTAGGAACCACAAAGCACTGCTAAATTCTATCTTCAATCATTCCTCAAGTATATCGGAACAATGATCATTATCTCCATTTGATGGTCCATCACCCATCTGGCCATGGCGTCCATTACAACCTTGTAATCGAAAAAATCAAAGACATCCTCCTTCTCAATCATTCTTCCGTCCTTCTCCTCCTCAAATTATTCCATTCCCTCATAAAATCCCAGGATTGATATGTATGAATGAGAGTATGTTGAGTGAATATTGAGATGTATGAAAAAAAAGAGTTTATGTATTTTGTAATCTCCGTTTTAAGAATGCAAGCTATCTTCATAGTGGATGTAGGCCTGCCACACGGCTGAACCACTCTAAATCTTGCCTCTATTTTATCTTACTCGCATTTTTACTTTTAATTGTTATTAAGTATGGCTCCATTTATTTTCCTACCATATCGGTGAAGAACAATTCTAGTACCATTGGTGTTTAAGCCATTTTTTGGTGAAAACAAATATTATATTTATATATATATATATTAATAAAGAGTTTTTCTAACAACCACAATTCCAATGTAGCAATATTAGAAGTATTTGCAGCCACTAACAAGACTTGTTAGATTTGTTTACTTGTTGCTGTAGCATTATAACCCAAGTGCATATTTTGAACCAAGTAGATCTGTGTATCTTAAGTCGAATGTAGTAGTTATGACCAAGAACCAACCCGAGTGACCAAATTTTGTTAATTTTTTGATAAAGTTAAAATTCTTTGCTTGATTAATAACTGACTCCTATGAAGAATTTAATTTTATATGTTTCTAGCTTTTATGCGTCCAAAATCCAAATAGTAAGTGATGAAGGTTATATTAGTTCAAATAGTTATCGAGCGTACAAACGGACCAAGTATATGAAATACACAAACAAATGTAAAAATTGGAATATTAAATGTTAGTGACGGGTTCGTATACACATAAGAGGTTGTGAAACTTGCGTAAAAGTTGAATCTAGTCTAACATTTGCAACAGGCCATGCTACCGTCGAACCGAAGGCATCTGATAAGCATTCCATGAATGAGTTACGCCTCCATAGAGGTGCATTCGGTTCTTTTACAATATCCACCCAAACTCTTATTGCATTTGGTCCCAGTGGGATAGAATGAACCAAAGTAGTAGGACAGTTGAAGACACAGTGCCTTTGGCTACTATTTTTCCAGTGCTCTCCACATCAAATAGCTTGCATTTGGCATTCACCGGGAAATTTGTACTCTATCATATAACAAATATTTGTTGATACATAATAAAAAAAAATCTTAAAAAGAGATACTAGTAATATAAACGTATTACCGTAATAGATTTAGGAACATTGCTTATGGGTGTAGATGTTGGACTGTTTTCAAAATCCATAACAGATTTGCGAACAATTCTCACGGGGGTAGATGTTGAAATGTTTTCAAAACCCATAACAGATTTGTGAACATTGCTCACGGGGGTTGATGTTAAAATGTTTTCAAATACCAATTTTTCCTCCGGCCAAGCTATTTTTCTACCAACGGCTTCTCCAATACATATCATGCCTGTTATGGGCCTCCATAAAAAGGCATCTTCTTTTATTGCTTTATCCACCAAAACTATGGAGGCTTCTGGTCCAAGAGGAATATCATTGATAATTACATTTGAATCACTCGAATGAACTCGTCCTTGGGCAACCAATTCTTTGCTTCCACCCTAGTAGTACAACTTACATTTTCTTTCTATGCTATTGGTCATGCTCTATCAAAATGACATATATTATTGGATGACTGTCCAATTAAATCAAGCAAGTCTAATGATGTTATTGGTGAAGTCAAATATAATTGGACACTAACAACCATTTGCAAGTATATATAGTAGATATTTAATTAGGCACTACTGAAAATTATATAGATATTTAATTTAGCACTTCATTGGTTGTTTTCAAGAGACTTTTGCAACCCGGAAAAAATTACTTAATTTCCCTCATTTACTAGTAAGCTAATGACTTGCATGATGATACACTGTTGAACACACACACATAACTAGTAGCATTGTAATAGGATATCAATTTCATCTTTATTCCGATGTTTCTTAGTGACAACATCAGTCCATATGCAGCACTATATCTTAGTATCACAGGATTTTCGCTGCATCTGTTATTTTAAATTGAAGATGTGTTATTGAACTAAAAGTCAAGCTGGTTTTATTGAATTATATGCTAATCACGCCCATTCTAACAGATCATGTGTGGAGGTAATAAAACAAACTCTATCTGGTTTAATTATTCAAAATAAATTGTTAATCTTAACTCTTTCAAAATAAATTGTTAAGTTTGGTGTATCAAGTAAATATGATTTGACTGACCTATGGAAAGTACATAACGCAACATAAAATTGAAGCATAACATATACAGTCGATTGAAGAAATACATAAATAGTTGCATATTATGCCTATTAGTTTAATATTAAGCAATCAAATAAACTGATCTTCGTAACCATTCATGAAAAAAAACTAAATGTGGAAAAAAGAAATGCTATGTTAGATCAGTTAAATATCGTGCCTCATTTTTTTCGGACTTCTCTCTTATGCCGATAACAAATCTATCGACTGGCCATGCCACTATCTTGTCCTTGGCATCTCTTATGTACACCAAACCAGGTGAAGGCCTCCACAAAAAAGCATCAAATTTTTTAGGATGGACTATCAAAACTTTCAAGGCATTTGGACCTAAAGGTACTCCATTGGAAAATTCTTTTGGATCACTCAACATAATTTTTCCTTTGGCGATAAGCTCATCGGTATTCCCATGCCAATTTAGTAAAGTACAACCGTCACCTATCTAATTATGTGTACTCTGCAATTATAAAAAAAATTATACGTATACTAGTTTTTTTTTTAAATGTTGCAAACTTAATATGGTATATTTTTACCATCTGAGATATGTTGTCTTCTCCACAACTTTATTTACTCTGGTAAATCAATAATATTGGGAAAACATTAAAGACTTGGACTATAGATACTTAGTTATAGAGATATTATTGTCTAGAAGTACCAAAAAGTAAGCAATCTCCACAAATATCAAACATACACTAAATCATACACGATGTTTCACAAACTTGTGAACCAGCTGCTCTAGCTCGGAAATTCTATGATGACAATTAGTAATTTCCTTATCTTTGATTTGTGACAAAACTGCCTTGGTCATGGTCATACCCCTTCCCATTCCTCGAAGTCGTCCTGGCCTTTCTTCTCCCAACATTACTGCGAGAGCGTCTTCTTTGATCTTACATGTGGAGCTGGACTGTGGGTCATTTTCTACAATTTTCAATTTCTCCTACAAAAGTGAATCCAAATTATCATGATGGACATGCTTTTTTTACCCTTTACACGACATCCAGCACAATTATCATAAGCTGGAAAATCATTTATCGTCCACAATAAAATAGCTTTCAAGTTAAAAAGTGTCTTACTTAGTGCATCATATGTCTCTATTCCATTACTCCACAAGTAATGCAAGTCTTCTATTAATGGTGCCAGATATACATCAATACCATTTCCTGGTTGTTTTAGATGTGGAATTAGAAGTGTTAACATGATATTTTCCTTCTTCATGCACGGCATACGCGACAAATTATAAGTCACAAGCATTACTGGCCAACAACTATACTTGGACGTTAAGAAGTTTATCAAAACCAGTATCAGATAATCCAGTGTCAAATTTAAAATTATACAAAGTAGTAATGGAAGATAACTTTGTATGGTTTGTGCAACCCAGATACTATGGGGTTTCAACGTCTTCCAAATTTTTAAGTAAATCATCATGTCGCTTTTGTGCACCGTCCTTATCTTTATCATCATCAAAAAAAGTATGATTGAAATAGTCTTCGTCTTCATAGTGAATTGCTTTGAGTAAGTCGTATGTCTCACCCATTTTAACCAATTTTTCAACAATCACTTGCTCGCCATGATTATACCACATAACACCTTCATACTTAGGATCCATTCTCCTTATAATCAGATGCTCAACAATGGTTTCTCCATAGTGACGACAAAGATTACGACAGCTTATATAAGGACACAAATCCTTTCCCACTTCTCCTAAATTTTTTAGCATCAAGCACAAAATTTCAGGCACCTACGCCATACCCTCTACTTGTTCTATAATTAAAATTGAAAACAACAAGTGTTACTTTATATTATCAGAATTCAGAGTATGTCAAATCGAAAGTTTAATATAAATTAGCAACTAATACCTATGTTTACGTAACCAATCTTTTTCTATTGTCATATACAATGTGTATGAAATCAAGTATCTAAATAAAAATGGAAAAAAGGTTATAAACAAATGGTTAATCAAAGCTCATGTGCATAACTCCCTAGTTGCAATTCACACATACTCAAATCATACTTGTTGCTGCTCTTTCCTTCTGGACAGAATTATGTAGTGGCAAAAGAGCCCAATTAGGGTGTCCTCTGCTATGCGAAAACTTTATTAAAGAGTTTCTAAATCACAAATAATTTATACTAAAAAACAAAAATAGGTCTAATAATAGTGCAGGATGAATTTTCTATTTTTTCCCTTTCATTACAACCGACTACATTGGGTATGGATACAACTAACCTTCGGATTTTGACCACTGTAACCAGGGTTAGGTCTGGATTTTAAGACATCTTGTCTATTGACGTATCTACTTCATACTCTTGAATGATAAAATTTAGAGTTGACCAAATCTTTTATGTATTATGTGCTTATTAATCGAGAAACACATATTTATTTCTAGTACACGGTTATTCACGAGAACACTTAATACCACCATACACTATGAAGTTCAGAAAGTCAGTAACTTAGGAACTGGGATAGCAGAGTAGACATGGACAAGCGTGGTAGTCCATGCATGTCAAATATAAACAGATTCTCTAATTGGTTCGTCACGGCGATTTTCTACCATTGATATATGTACACAAGCAGCTTTATATGTCACATCATTTTTAAACAAGGTATATATGTACGCAACCATCTATATATGTACAAAAGCAGTTACATATGTCACAACAATTTTCAACCAGCTATATATGTACACAACAATTTTCAATCAGGAAGGTCGTTGCTTCAAATATGTGAAAGAAAGCACATAAAAAACATATTGAGGTATCTATTCTTGATTTTCTTTAAGTTACCCGACGTATACTACTGTGCGGAAGCCACAATTTCTTAGTCTATATCAGTGATAACAAAATTAAATAGCAAAAGAGTAAAGTGAACACTGTTGTCAAACATAATGCATGTTATATTATCAAAACCGTATAACAAATTCCTGATAAAGTAATCAACCACAGCTAGACATTAAAAACTTAGAACATTTCTTAAATCATGGAAGTATGAAATGTCAAGTCAAAAAAAGCAATAGACAATTGGTTTGACAAAAAGAATGAACTTAACAAACAAGAATCCAATACTGATGGAGAATAACATGAATTAAACACTGACAGAGAACAAAAGTCATAGATATATGACTATAAAAATCAAAATCTTTAAACAGTTACCGGATTTTATTTTATTTTGATTTAAAAGCGTAACATGAATCAAGTACAAATGAGGGAGAGGAACCCAAACCGAAAAAAAATAAACAGGGAAAAATTGAAAATGGCAACAAGACCGTAACATAATTCTAGCATCCCACAATTCCTAATTTATAGGTTTCCACACTGTGAACATTGTTATCAATCATTGTAAAAGAAAAATATGACAACATATCGCTCAGTTGCAAGTTACTGTAGTTCATTAAACTAACAGCTCTAATAAACATTTTTGCCTACATTAAGTTTGGCATATTCAAATAAATTCCTATAATTTTAATTGTTGTATTATACTAGTGCATATTCTTTGTTGCAGCGAGATGCAGTAATTTAACAGAGTATCACAACATGTTATAATCGTCAGTTTTATAACCTTGTACTCGAACATTTGAGAAGATCAATTAACTTCCCCACTAATGATATTGGAAATACATATTACCTACCACCAACCATATAACATGTATTTATATAACGGTGTAATTATCCTTAGAAATATTCATTTTCAGATGAGTCGAATAATGGGAGTGCGCTACCCATGAGCTTAAAACTTATAAATTTGAAAAACATTTACAGCTTAGAGGAAACACAGGACACAAATAAAATATGGTATTTAAAAAATGCTGCTGCTACTAGAGAAAATATACTATATATGGATGATATGATATTGTATGTGTACTAACTTAAGCCAAACTGTACATATAACGATAATACCCAAAAAATTATATCTACAGGAAACATCATCCCACTTGATTCGCTTTCTAATTAATAAATCAAGGAAGAAAATTATGTAAACCGTAAACGTGTCCATAAATCGTAATCAAGCTAGCTCAAAGCAAATGTTCAATAATGATGGTATTAGCGTAGCAATATTATACCATTTCACTAATTAGTTTAAATCAGTCGAACTAAATGTACAAGAACTAAGTAATTAAATTAATTGAATCGAAAGACAAATAATTAAATCAATCGAAAACTAAATCGACCGAACTAAATGTACAGAAGACAAATTATAACTAAATAGATCGAAGTACCTGAACAAGAGGAACTAGGGCACTATGAAATTGGAATCAGGGAAATAAGGAACGATGAAATGATAAATTTGGGTTTTACTGCAAGATTAAATCAAATGTGGAAATGAAATCGAAAGAGGGAAATGAAACTGGAGGAAGAGGGAGAGTAAATTTTTTAGCAGTGGGAAATGAAACTGGAGGCGGGATGTTAACCATACGTGTTGATTAGGCGAGACATTTTATAACACGTGTTGTATCAGCGTTTCACCAAGTATTGGATTCATTGGAAGCGTTTCATTGAGTAGTGAATTTAGGGGGACCAAAATTTTACAGCTTTTGCACCCAAAACGCTGTATTTGATTGAAGTTGAAAGTGGTTTTTCTTGTAGTGGTACAGTTTGCATATAACATACCAGTACGTCGGCGGATAGGGATGCGTTATGATACGACAACATTAAATCAAAATCGTAGGGGGCTCGATCAGGATAAATATGACAAGGCATCGAGGCAATACCCATCAATAGGATTCTACCGGATTATGGACGTAATCTAGTGGTTACGCAAAGTCGCGACTAACGCCCACCTCAAACAACACTCCCAAAATCAAAGGCGCCCAAATCAATCACAAAGCAATATATATAGTATCGAAGAAGCATGCATGGTAAGAGTGGCTAACTCACATTGGCCTGGGTATGGTCCCTATTTTAGTCATTTCAATTATGACTCGAAGGTCAAAGCTATCCATCATCGTTCTCTTTCTTCGAATCCAGTAATCACCTCCAAACCATCATACTTCATTCTGGAGCTCTACCGCGTACACAACTGTTAAATTGGTTTTTGGTATTGGCAGAGAGTATGGCAATATCCGATCCCAGTCTCTTTAATAACCAAGCATTTACATTTTTCACATCGATCAATTATTTTCATTTCAAAGAGATTCATACCTCATATTAAATATTAGATTTTCTTAAAAAAAATCATTTCATTATTCAAGCTAGAATATTATTCATATTAAAATCTCCACTTAAAACCCAAACTTAGAATCTTCAAACGATTCCAATTCCAATTCCAAATAATTTGACTATTTAAAATAGTAGAAAAGTATGTTAAAATAATTTAGATACATATATAAAATAGTTAGGAAATAAATAGTTATATAATAAAAGTTTAAAAATAAAACAGTGTTTATCAAAAGTTTGTAAAATACATATATATGTAGTAAAATATAAGTAGTTGTAAAATAGAAAATTGGTTATTACAATAGTTTATTTAAACAGTAAATATATAAGAAAAAAAGTAGTTTATAAAGATAGTACAACATAAATATATGTTCAATTGTATAGTTTGTGAAATAAAATAAATATTTAGTAAAATAGCTTATAAAATGGTTTAAAATATTACAATTGGAATTGGTATTGTTCCTTCTGAATAACTTGAAGTCATGTTTCAATTTCAAATCAATGCAGCTCAATTTCAGTATTTCAATTCGATTCATTTTTCAAATTAATTCAATTCAGACAATCCGAATCAAAATTTTAAAGTTTTGACAAAGAGATCTCATTAGGAATCATTTCAGTTTGTAACAAATCTAGAGTTCACAAATCAAATATTACTTTAAATAAGGTTAATTTAAAGTAAATTTTAAAGATGGACTATTGTTTATATTTTAAACAATTCAATTTCAGTACGTTCAATTTATGCTAAATTACAAATATTTAGTTTCGACTTATAACAAAATAATAATCATTTAACTTTAATTTCCAAAAATTTAAAGTTCAATTTCAAAGGAAATGAATTAATAAAATCTCATTTATAATGTTTTTTTGAAACAATATTTTAAAATCCAAAATCTAAACAAAATTGTTTAACCAATCGGTGTCCATATATATTTTTCTATCCTATGGCCAAATAATACTTAAAATTTAATTTTAGTATATTGGGAAAGAATATATATCATTTCAATCCAAATCAGGGTCATAGGTATATATTATTTCAACCTACGTTGTTAATTCATTTTAATAATTAATCCCGGGTTCATTTGATGCCCGTAACATCTTGAGTAATGGTTGGGATTAATCAACGAAATCAATAAGAATATATAAACAATGTCGATAACAAGATGAATTACATATCAATACATTAAATATATATATATATATATATATCCAAGGCATCCATCAAAATCACTACATCTAAACAGTTCAATATAATATTAGTTTACTAGTCATCAGGTATGAGGTTTTTAAACTATAAATTAAATTCTAACTATACAATTTATATTAACAGTTAAATTAAATTATACAGTCTATGTAGATTTAACATTAATAATAAATTTAAACAGTCAAACAGTAAACAATACAGTCATATCAAATATGAATTTAAATTTAAATTTAACTAACAATCAAACATTTTAGTTAGGTGTGAGTGGGTTTAATCACTCACCTTGATTTCAAACGAGATTGAAATCCAAATTTTAGCCAAAAACCAACAGTCTCAGAATCTGTCCAAACTAGCAGCATCGCGAAGAGCTCGTCGATACGAATCCAACGCAATTTATTTTGTCCCAATCCGACCTCGTAGTAGAAAGTTATACACGTTTGAATGTTTGAAACTCAAATTAAAACAAAATAAAAATAAAACATACTCACCCATACACATCTCGCCACGTCAGCGCCACATTTTCTCCTTCTTCCCTATGTGATTCCTCGTTACAGCCCGCTTCATTAAAGAACCGATCAGCAGATAATTTGAATCGCACACCGCACCTTCCACGTACTCCTGGTCCACAATCGAAAATCACCACGACGAACGCCGCATCATGCCATAATTCTATGGATTTCATGAAGAAAATGATTCGATCAAACATATGGATTCGAAGAGCTTCTTGTGCTCTACGATTTATGCTTTGGAAATTTTCATTTTCGTTGAGAGGATTGTGAGAAATTAACGATTTAATTTTTGAACACTCGTAGCCATTGAAATTAAGCGGCGGCTCAAAGATAATTAGGGTTTAAGGAATAAAATAATACTATTTTCATCGTTTTGCGTGTATTTAAGCCAAAATCAGACCTGTGTCCAAATCAGGTCTATGTACAACCTACCAATAGGTTTTGACACCTTCTGAACGTAATGGAATAGGTTTCAAAGCCCAATTCCAAAGTCCATAATAGTGTTTTTCTAAAACTCGATTACTTAATTAAATTATGCACGCAAACTTCTACACGATTTAATTTCATACGATCAAACGATAACTCCGATGGCTACAAAATTTTGGATCATATAATAATTTACAATTTCGAATCAAATAAAATTAATTTCATCGAATTTCGAGATCGTTTGCAAATGACAATTTTAATCAGTTAATTAACATTATAAAATATTCATTTTTGGTTATTCATCTTTAAATTAAATTCAAGGGTTTATAAATTCTATTCAAATCAAAATAAATTCATATAACTTATAAATCAAAAGTTGTTTATTGTGAATTCAATTTTCAGTATTAACAAATTCAAGTTTTATTAAACTATTGATTACACCACTCAATTTCATTAAAATATATTAATATTAAATTCAACTTTCAATGTCAATCAATATAAACAAATCACAAATTTATTTGGAAACAATACAAGTCACAATTTGTCATAATAGATTGAATTTCAATACCATTCGATTAAGTTTTCACCATAAATTTTTAAAAAATTAAATCATTAAAATTTTAATTACAAATTCGTTGACTCAATTTAATTCAAATAATTAAAATTAATTTTCAATGTTTAAAGTTTAATAATAAATTTATTAACTCAATTTAATATAGATAAATTCAATATTAAATTTCAAATATCAATATTTGACAACACAAACCAATCACAGTTACATTTTCAATCAATGTGGGTTATTTGTGACGGCCCGCCCCGCACCAACCGACATTTACTCCAAATGTGCGCTGTACACATGTCCACTTAGCGCGGGACGGTCGTCAGAAGAAAAGGAAAGAAGTAAATGAACTAACAAGGAACCTGTAGAATGTCTCACAGCGCATGGAACAAAATATAATAACAACATACTTGACAAAAAACAGGTGAGACAGTGCATAAGCTGGAAACAAAATAACATAGCAGCGGAAAATCCAAGTACAGCTTATAATCCAAAGCCTACATTATTACAACTTTTCAAACTGTCTCAAAAAGAAAAAGCAAGATAAGGGAGGTACGCTACTAATGCCCAAGCAGCGACCACCAAGGACACAGGGAGAATATCTATATATCATACGTGGAAGCCTCCTGCTCGCCTCCGAATCAGCTACTCGCGCATCACCAGCTAACCTATCTCTAGTCTGCTCGTGTGAGCACCTAGAGTAATAAGAAGAGACATAAAACTCTGGGTCAGACAAAAAGTCTGGTATGAGCGATAAGCATCTAAACAGAACAGTAACATGTATACCAAACCATACCTGAATCTGGACCTGCAACCAAAGAGTTAGCACTACATACTGTACAACACTCTAAGGTGCCATTTCAAATGGTGTAAAGACAACGGGGGTGGGGGTGTGCATGTCATAGTGATGGCAAACAATTAAGCATAGCAACCATCCTCACATCTCTCACTCAGTGCGTAAAGCATACGATATTCACCACTTCGATCACCCAGTACTTTGCTACGATCACCTTGCCCCATGAAGTCATAATGGCTTCATCTTCACTGATCCATAGCCACTAATCCTTCGCTATGTCCACTTTGCCCCATGGAGTCGCAATGACCCCACTGCACTGGCTCATAGCCTTACTAATCCTTTATTATGTCCACTCTGCCCCATGGAGTCACAATGACCCCACTGCACTGGCTCATAGTCTTACTACGATCACTTTGCCCCTCGAGTCATAATGACTCTATTGCACTAATAACGTAGTCTTGCTACCATCACCTTGCCCCTCGAGTCATAGTGACTCTACTGCACTGATAAGTAGCCCATCATTCATTCTCAGTGGTGAATCGAAGTTATGTACGTCGACAACTCCTTAGCACACGTTCCGCAGCAAAGCCCAACCATGAAGCGAACTCATTGGTTCCCAACTTGATCCTGAGCTCTAACTTCCATTTGGACTACCTTTGCATCTCGGGTTATTGGTCATCACCGAATCAGTTCAGATCATCACCTTCATGTCATAGCGGTTCAGATCGGCCTTCACATCCTCCACTGGATCGGATCAGGTCCTCCAGCACACCACGGTTCGGATCGTCATCACTATCATCGGGTCGGGTTGGGTCTCCAAGATCCATCGCCACATATCGGTTCGGAGGTAGCTAAACAGATCGGGTCGGGGTCCTTCTGGCGATTCGGATCGGGGTACTCTCCTCCAGGCCAAGTACAACGGTTCGTGCTCACCATCTTTGAACGGATCGGGTCAGAGCTGCTGCATGCCACGAGAAGTGCAAGTGGATCGGAGTGTGAAGTGCGAGAGTAGATCGGGTCCTCCTGACCGATACGATCCGGTTCGGGTGTCTTCCTGCACTTTTTCCAACAAGCAGTTTACACCACTCGACGGCGTTTTCGACCATTCCAACTATTCTAATCAATCACAAAGCATACCATACATTCATAGCAACATGTAGAATCAACCACAAACACCAAAACAACAATATGATAGGTTAAAATGGATCAAACATAGCCAAAACCCCATATTTTCTCTTAAGCATGTTTAGGTGAAACTAATGACATGATTAGCAAAGCTTAACCAAATTAACCCAAATTCATATCAGAGGTCTAAAACATCATTTAAGAATTTATAAACATTTTTCCAGAATTTTATCATGTTTAAATTCGCTAATTAACACTAATTACCCTTACTTAGCCATGATTAGTGAGGAACTATGCAAATCACTCACCTTAGCCACAAATAAAACTTAGATCTGAAATAAATCTCCGATTTGGTGTAAATCCCAATGCTAAACAGCAGTTCTAGTGTTGATTTGGTGAAGTTCTCCCTTGATTTGATGTTGCTAAGCTTAATCCTTGATTAGAAGGTGATTTGGAGGTGATTTAGAGGTTGGAGGCCTTTTTTAGGGTTTCCAAGAGGTAAGTGGAGGCTAGAAAACTGAAATGGAATGAATCTCTAACTCTTTTCAGCCTCCCCATAACACTAATGCCGAAATGGGTTATGGGCCCATTCACTAATCACCCTATTTGGCCCGGTTAAGCAGTTTTTTCACCTTCCAAACCTTATTTCAGCAATATCTCCCAAACGGTGAGTCCGTTTGGCTATTATGACCACTCTACGGAAAGGTAAGCCATCAAACGAATCTAATGGAAGTGGTTTCAGGTCAAAATTCCTTTCTATTCAAAAGTTATGGCCAAAACAAGATCATCTAGGGGCAAAACGGTCATTTAAAAACCAACAAAAACCATGAACATAGGAAATGACTCTAATGGTTGTTTCCCAAAGTTACATGACCATACGACTTCATAGGGGAAAGAAATAAATATTCTACGATCCTGTGATGCGTAGAATGCGGGTTGTTACATTCTCCCCCCTCCCCCCCCCCCCCCCAAAGAAATTTCACCCCCGAAATTCCCTAACCAAAACGCACAAAGGGTTCCACATGCCTATCAACCATAAAACAACAATCAAACATGCAAAATAAGTCTATCCTAGCATGCGGAATAACTAAATTGCAAAGTAATTCTTACCAGGCAAAGAGTTCTGGATACGTCTTCCTAATGCTCTCCTCTGTCTCCCAAGTACAGTCATTCTCGTTCTCGCCCCGCTGAACCTTGACTAGCTTCACTGCCTTCCTTCGAAGTTGTTTCGTATCGTGCTCGACAATACGAATCGGTTTGCAGTTCCCAACCACCTCGGGTTCTACTTCGAAGTCCTCTAGCTGATCAGGTGAAATAGTCATATCTGGGTCATGTACGAACTTCCTTAACTGGGAAACATGAAATACGTTGTGAACACCCGCCATCTTCTCTGGTAAGTCAACTCTATATGCCAAATTCCCAACTTGTTCGAGAACTGGGAATGGGCTAACAAATCTTGGTGCCAACTTGCCTCTCCTGCCAAATCGTATCACGCTCTTCAACGGAGAAACCTTGACAAACACCAAGTCACCAACGGAGAATTTTAAATCTCTTCTCCTCTTATCTGCATAACTCTTCTGCCTATCTTGGGCAGCTTTCATTCATTGTTGAATGATCTTAATCTTGTCCGAGGTTTCTCTTACCACATCTGGTCCAATCATAAACTTCTCACCGGTCTCTATCCAACATGATGGTGAGTTGCACGGTCTTCCGTTCAAAGCTTCATATGGAGCCATACCAATACTGGATTGGTAGCTATTATTATATGCAAACTCTACTAAATGCAAATGGTCATCCCATGATCCCAAAATCCAATATACATGCTCTCAAGAGATCTTCCAGTATACGATTCACCCTCTCCGTCTGACTGTCGGTCTGAGGATGATATGCAGTACTGAGATATAATTCTAACCCTAGAGCCTCTTGTAAGCTCTTCCATAACCCACTAGTGAACAATGGGTCTCGGTCACTCACAATGCTTTTAGGTACTCCATGAAATCTCACTACCCACTTCATATACAATTCTGCCAACTTAGTAGTCGTTCTGGTCGATTTGACGGGTATAAACCTTGCACTCTTAGTCAATCGATCCACAATTGCCCAAATGCTATCATGTCCCGATCCCGTCCTCGATAAGCCATCGATGAAATCCATCGAGACTTGCTCCCATTTCCATTCGGGAATTTCTAGTGGTTGCAACAAACCACTAGGCTTCTTTTGCTCGGCTTTAACTAGCTGGCAATTCATGCATTTGGATATAAACTTCCCAACGTCTCTTTTCATCCCTTCCCAGTAGTAAGTCTGTTTCATGTTTCGATACATCTTATCACCACTAGGGTGTATAGTCAGTTTTGAGTGATGACATTCACTAAGCACTTCATCTCTCAAACCATTCACGTTGGGTACAACTAGTCTTCCGTTCTTTCTAAGCCATCCATCTCGATCAAGCCCATACGAATTCATCTCCTCACCGTCGATATTCATCTCTAACTTGGAGATGATTTCCAATAGATTAGGATCATCCCTCTGACTGGAACCAATCCGCTCAATCAAAGTGGGTCTGATCATCAAACTAGCTAACATTTCTGGATCCAATTCGCACTTTGGTCTGAAATCAAACCCTGCGATATACTCTAGTTGCTTCCATTCAAGAAACATAGCCCCTAAACTGGCATGTCTCCTACTCAAGGCATCGGCTACCGCATTGCCTTTCCCAGGTGTATATGCGATATTAAAATTATACAAAGCCAAGAACTCTAACCATCTTTGCTGGTAGAGATTCAGATCTTTTTGAGAGAAGAGATACTTTAACGATTTATGATTGGTAAACAACTCAATTATCTCTCCCAAGAAATAATGTCTCCACATCTTCAATGCAAACACGATCGCTGCGAATTCCAAATCATCGGTAGGATACCTTTTCTCATGAGGCTTTAATTGCCGACTAGCATAAGCTACAACCCTACCTCCTTGCATCAATACCGCACCTAGTCCGGTACCACAAGCATCCGTGTATATAGTCATCTCTTCATTCCCTTTAGGAATGACTAACATTGGCGCACGCGTCAACTTCTCTTTTTGACTCTCGAATGCATTCTCGCACACTCCGTCCCAGACGAAGGCTTGATTTTTCTTAGTCAATTGAGTCAACGGTGCTGCTATCTTGGAGAAGTCCTGGATAAACTTACGATAATATCCCGCTAACCCCAAGAAACTTCTTACGTCTGTTGCATTCTCGGGCGTAGGCCAATCCTGTACCGTAGCAACCTTCGCAGGGTCCACGGCAATACCATTTTCTGAAACAACATGGCCCAAGAATCTCACTTCCCTTCTCCGGAAGTGACACTTAGAGAATTTCTCTTTCAATTGGTGTTTCCTCAACACCTCCATCACTATCCTCAAGTGTCCCTTGTGTTCCTCCTCTGTCCTCGAGTAAACAAGGATGTCGTCTACGAACACAAGAACAAACTTGTTCAACTGATCTCTGAATACTCGATTCATAAGATCCATAAAGTAGGCTAGTGCATTGGTCAACCCAAATGGCATGACCAACCACTCATAAAATCCAGACAGCGTCCTAAATGCCATTTTCGGGACACTCTCATCCGCTACTCGGAGCTGATGAAATCCTGTCGTGAGGTCCAACTGGGAGAACACTCTTGCTCCTTCCAGTTGATCAAACAAATCATCTATCCACGGTAAAGGATACTTATTCTTCCTCGTCACCTTATTCAACTCGCGATAGTCCACATACAAACGAAGGGAACCATCTGCCTTAGTGGCAAACACAACTGGTGCTCCCCACTCGGAGACACTTCTTCCAATAGACCCTTCTTCAAAAGATCGCTTACTTGCACCCCGAGCTCTCGCTGCTCCCTTGGTGCCATACGACGAAGTGGCATCACTATAGGTCTGGCATCTTTCACTAAATCAATACGGAACTCAATCTCTCGGTGTGGTGGAAGCCCGGTCACCTCCTCGAAGACGTCCGGATACTGGCCAACCATGGGCACATCTGACAACTCATCATGCGGGATGTCAAGGGAATTTATAAAACTAGCCATCACCCCATCACTAGGTAGACTACCAAACACTACCCTCCGCCCATCATCCGCTCTAACTGTCACCAAAAAGCCCTCACAGTCTACCACCATCCCGTATCTTTGGAGCCAATCGACTGCCAATAATGCCATACCCAGAAAAGCCCAAAACAAAGCAATCACAAACAAACATACATCCATGACTCGATAAGACCAAATTTCTGCAAATCATACTAAGGTTAGTCGAACCACCAATCGGGTTCGTCACAACCAACGGTCTATCGACTATCTCGGGTTCCAGTCCCAACCTATCTACCAGGTCACTAGATATGAAGGAACGGGAAGCCCCAGTATCAAACAAAACTCGAATTGGTTCATCATAAATAGAAAGCATAACTTGAATGACGACATTCTTTCCTTTCTCCGCCGCAGTTGGGGCATTCGACGAAGAAGGAACAACATCGATAGCATATGCTTTCACAATCTGCTTCTCCTTAAGAGGTTGTGGACACTTATCCTTATGATGTCCCACATGGCCACAGTTGTAGCACTTCCTATCCGCTGGCTTGGCCCGATATTCTTTAGCATAATGGCCCTTCTTACCACAGCTGAAGAACTCCACATCTTTCTTGCTCTTTTTCTGGCCATCCTTAGATTGGTTCTGCTTCCTCTTACTCTGAGAGTTATTCTTGCCTCCACCGCCTGCTTGCGGCTTTAGTCCTTCTGCAGATGCAGCCTCAGTCTTTGGCTTAGGGTAAAGACGCTCTGATCTCAAAGCTTTCCCCACAATCAATTCAAAAGTCTCATCAATGTGGTTGATAAGCCTTTCCTCTAAGTATCCATCCAACCCAGTGATGAACTTCTCATTCTTCTTCTGAGGAGTATCGATAAGGGATAATCCATACTTCGACAAAGTGTCGAATTCAGCAATATAGTCAGAGAATGCCCTACTATTCTTCTTGAGTTCCAAGAATATCTTAAACAACACTGACTTCTGGGCAGCTGGAATGAACTTCTCGCTAAAGCGAGCCTTGAACTGATCCCAAGTAACCTGATCTTCTGGAGTAGCTGTTCTAATGGCAATCCACTAATTCATCGCTCGCCCTTGCAACTGACGAGACGCTAGCCTTTTCTTCATCGCATCCTCGATACCCAAATCGTCGAAGATACGATCACAGCTATCCAACCAATCCTGAACATCCGTGGCCGACTCCGTTCCATGGAACGACTTCCCACCGAGGTTAGTGTAATCCTTGCACAACTTGGCAAAGTTGACCCTAGGCGCCTGCACTACTGGACCACCACCATTTCCGGGATTGGGAACTGCTCCCTGAACATCCCTAAGCATCTCCCTCATGAAGTTAGTGAACATCGTCCTCATGTCAGGAGCATTTCCATTATTGGTCCCTCTACCAGCACCTCTTGCGTATCGGCTCATCGTTCAATCTGTAAAGAGGAAACGATTAACGAACCCATAGTGGTGCTAGTGCAGTACGACTTCATCCTTATACTACTAATAGTATATATATAGATAGCTCTTGAAAACCAAATTAATCACAAATAAGCGCTCTCATATACGTACTATCTCTCCCTAGTACCTTTCCTAGGTTAACTACGCAACCTAAAGCTCTGATACCAAATGTGACGGCCTGCCCCGCACCAACCGACATTTACTCCAAATGTGTGCTATACACAAGTCCAGTTAGCGCGGGACGGTCATCAGAAGAAAAGGAAAGAAGGAAATGAACTAACAAGGAACCTGTAGAATGTCTCACAACGCATGGAACAAAATATAATAACAACATACTTGACATAAAATAGGTGAGACGGTGCATAAGCTGGAAACAAACTAACATAGCAGCGGAAAATCAAAGTACAACTTATAATCCAAAGCCAACATTATTATAACTTTTCAAACTGTCTCAAAAAGAAAAAGCAAGATAAGGGAGGTACGCTACTAATGCCCAAGTAGTGACCACCAAGGACACAGGGAGAATATCTATATATCATACGTGGAAGCCTCCTGCTCGCCTCCGAATCAGCTACTCGCGCATCACCAGCTAACCTGTCTCTAGTCTGCTCGTGTGAGCACCTAGAGTAATAAGAAGAGACATAAAACTCTGGGTCAGACAAAAAGTCTGGTATGAGCGATAAGCATCTAAACAGAACAGTAATAGGTATACTAAACCATACCTGAACCTGGACCTGCAACCAAAGAGTTAGCACTATATACTGTAAAACATTCTAAGGTGCCATTTCAAATGGTGTAAAGATAACGGGGGTGGGGGTGTGCATGTCATAGTGATGGCAAACAATCAAGCATAGCAACCATCCTCACATCTCTCACTCAGTGCGTAAAGCATACGATATTCACCACTTCGATCACCCAATACTTTGCTACGATCACCTTGCCCCATGAAGTCATAATGGCTTCATCTGCACTAATCCATACCCATTAATCCTTCGCTATGTCCACTTTGCCCCATGGAGTCGCAATGACCCCACTGCACTGGCTCATAGCCTTACTAATCCTTTACTATGTCCACTCTGCCCCATGGAGTCACAATAACCCCACTGCACTGGCTCATAGTCTTACTACGATCACTTTGCCCCTCGAGTCATAATGACTCTATCGCACTGATAACGTAGTCTTGCTACCATCACCTTGCACCTCGAGTCATAGTGACTCTACTGCACTGATAAGTAGCCCATCATTCATTCTCAGTGGTGAATCGAAGTTATGAACATCGACAACTCCTTAGCACACGTCCCGCAGCAAAGCCCAACCATGAAGCGAACTCATTTGTTCCCAACTGGATCCTGAGCTCTAACTTCCATTTGGACTACCTTTGCATCTCGGGTTATTGGTCATCACCGGATCGGTTCGGATCATCGCCTTCATGTCATAGCGGTTCGGATCGGCCTTAAACATCCTCCACTGGATCAGATCGGGTCCTCCAGCACGCCACGGTTCGGATCGTCATCACTATCATCGGGTCGGGTCGGGTCTCCAAGCTCCATCGCCATAGATCAGTTCGGAGTTGGCTAAACAGATCGGGTCGGGGTCCTTCTGGCAATTCGGATCGGGGTACTCTCCTCCAGGCCAAGTACAACGGTTCGTGCTCACCATCTTTGAATGGATCGGGTCGCAGCTGCTGCATGCCACGAGAAGTGCAAGTGGATCGGAGTGTGAAGTGCGAGAGTGGATCGGGTCCTCCTGACCGATCCGATCCGGTTCGGGTGTCTTCCTGCACTTTTTCCAGCAAGCAGTTTATGCCACTCGACGACGTTTTCGACCATTCCAACTATTCTAATCAATCACAAAACATACCATACAGTCATAGCAACATGTAGAATCAACCATAAACACCAAAACAACAATATGATAGGTTAAAATGGTTCAAACATAGCCAAAACCCCATATTTTTCCTTAAGCATGTTTAGGTGAAACTAATGATATGATTAGCAAAACATAACCAAATTAACCCAAATTCATATCAGAGGTCTAAAACATCATTTAAGAATTTATAAATATTTTTCCAGAATTTTATCATGTTTAAATTCGCTAAATAACACTAATTACCCTTAATTAGCCATGATTAGTGAGGAACTATGCAAATCACTCACCTTAGCCACAAATAAGACTTAGATCTGAAATAAATCTCCAATTTGGTGTGAATCCCAATGCTAAACACCAGTTCTAATGTTGATTTGGTGAAGTTCTCCCTTGATTTGATGTTGCTAAGCTTAATCCTTGATTAGAAAGTTATTTGGAGGTGATTTAGAGGTTGGAGGCCATTTTTAGGGTTTCCAAGAGGTAAGTGGAGGCTAGAAAACTGAAATGGAATGAATCTCTAACTCTTTTCAGCCTCCTCATAACACTAATGCCGAAATGGGTTATGGGCCCATTCACTAATCACCCTATTTGGCCCGGTTAAGCAGTTTTTTCACCTTCCAAACCTTATTTTAGCCATATCTCCCAAACGGTGAGTCCATTTGGATATTATGACCATTCTACGGAAAGGTAAGCCATCAAACGAATCTAATGGAAGTGGTTTCAGGTCCAAATTCCTTTCCAGTCAAAAGTTATGGCCAAAACAAGATTAGCTAGGGGCAAAACGGTCATTTAAAAACCGAAAAAAATGTTGAACATAGGAAATGACACTATTGGTTGTTTCCCAAAGTTACATGACCATACGACTTCATATGGGAAAGAAATAAATATTCTACGATCCTCCGATGCGTAGAATGCGGGTTGTTACATTATTACAACTATAACTAGTTTGTTTTTCATTATAATATCAAATGTATCAATATTATTATTGTATTCAACGCATTAAAATCTTCAACATATATAAAATTCCAAAGTTAGTCAATTCATTATATTTTGTTAATCTAACATTACTTGAAATTTCTATATAATTAAATTATTAACAGATGTCATTATCATATATAACAACTGGAATTCATTGTTTAACAAGTCAAATTAAGTTTGTATCTTAACAATTCATGACACAAATTATTAAATTTTAATATTTAAACCAACATTATCAAAAATCACATTAAATTAAATATTTTAAATTGTCACAAAATCTCCGGATGTTACACTCTCCCCTACTTAAAACTTTTCGTCCTCGAAAAGGCGTAGTAAGGAAGTTGTAAATTTATATATTTAATCATATAATTTCTTATTGAACTTAGAAACAATTACCTATATAAAAAGTTTAATATAGGTTTGAGAACTCAAATTTTCACAAAATTTTCGTAGTCATAAATTCATAAGAAAATCGGTAGAGTCTCCTTTGTACTGTTAGGCCCAGAAAACAACAATATATATATATATATATATATATATATATATATATATATATAAAATCACAAATGTACATTTCATCTCAGGGAAGAGGCATCCCAAAATGGGGAAACAATATACAATGCCAAAATATGATATATATAATTCGTTATGCATATCTTACATTGTGTTATTAGCGATTTAGCTTAACTTTGAGAATGCAAAAGCGATATTTTATGCGCAAACAACTCCAAAAGCGAGTATTTTCCCTCAGTACCTACTAAAACTTTCAACAACCTAATATATATATATATATATGTGTGTGTGTGTGTGTGTGTGTGTGTGTAAGAAGTAATTTGATGTACAAACTATAAGCATACATGACATAGCAATTTCAACATAAGTAACAAGTAAAACATCTAAAAAATAACATTCATCTAATTAAAGCATAATTACAAGTTTTTGCCATTGTTTATGTATTATTTACACAATTTCATTTTGTTGATTTCAGTTTTGTACAATTCACATTGTTTTTTTTCTAGTTTGTCATATTTCCATTTCTTACCAATGTTCAATTGTTTGTCTTTAATTTGTTGACATTTACATACAACTTATTTGCTTCAAAATTTGATTCATTTCAAAATTTATTACCTTACTCACTTATTGTAACACCCCGTAATTTGAACATAAAAATTCACAAATTAAAGTATACTTAATTAAGTGAAATGGGTTGCGCAGAGAAATATATATATATATATATATTGGTATATATATATATATAATTGAAAATTAAATAAATAAATATGCAAAAATGTTCAAAACAGCGAATTGGAAGAGGGGAATAACCGAACCGGCCGATTTTTGAGGTCGACCCGAGCTCGCTGGGTCGACTAGGGGTAAATCCAGGGTGTTTGGCTGTCAACCCGTGGGCCGATTCGCTCAAATGCAGATTTTGCATTTGAATGGTTCTCATGGTTCAGCTTTAATCTAAAGGCCCTAGATGGTTCCTACACTTGACTTCTTCCCCAAGACATGCTTTGATGGCTAGGATCTAAACTAAGGTTTATCCTATGGCTAAAACTATCCTAGTCTTCTATAAAAAAAACCCTAACCTAAACCTAAATGCTCATTATTCAATCCTATAGCTAAACTATGCCAAAATGTTCTCTCATGGCCTCCACCCTCATCCTCTTGTCATAATCTCCATCTCTAATCATATGAGAGAGTTAAGAAGTATAAGAGTTCCTAAGCTTGCTTAAGTGTTTCTAAGTTTGATTCAAGGCTTTTCTTCATCAAAGCTAGGATCTTTATTATTGATTTGGCTCAAGGGTTTTCATTTGGAGCATTCTTATTTGGAGTTTTTGAGTTGATAGCTTATTGGCTTCGTCTGAATCTTTTAATATATTCATAAGAAGGCTAATCAACAAGTTGTGAGTTTTCTATAGCCTTAATGACCAATTATTGAAATGATTATGATAGGATATAATGAGGTTATGGCTATGAATGTGGATCAATGCAAGTTATACAAGTTGTATGCTATGTGTTAATGATGTTTTGCATGTTATGCAAGTTATGTGCTATGTGTTAATGATGTTATGCATGTCATGCAAGTTATATGCTATATGTTTGTGATATTATGCAAGTTATGCAAGTAATATGCTACATGTTTGAGATGCTATGCAAGTTATGCAAGCCATATGTTACATGTTCATGATGTTATGCAAGTTATGCAAGTCACAAGTTACATGTTCATGATGTTATGCAAGTTATGCAAGCTATATGCTATATGATCATGATGTTATGCAAGTTATGCAAGTGTTCATGATGCTAGTTGCTATGATAAACATTGATCCACTATGACACCATGATTATGCAAGTTGGGTGTATGATGATATGCAAGTTCATGTATGATATGTATGCAAGTTTGGTATATGATAATATGCAAGTTCACATATGACATGTTATGCAAGTATGATGTTTGATTATATGCAAGAGACATGTGCAAGTTTACACCTTAGTGTGATATGCATACATATGCAAGTTAACCGCTTTACATGTCATACATACATATGCAAGTTTACCCCTTTGTATGACATAAGAAACTTATGCAAGTTACCCTCCTTATGACATATGTGATTCATGCAAGTTTGGGTTGATTATCTATGCTAGTTGGGTTTGATGCTATATGCATGTTGAAACCTTTAAACCCATGTTGATGCTAATGTTATGCAAGTTGAACCCATTACATTTATGATGAATCTTCCCTTTTATGTCATGTTAGCGAATTACGTGGGGAACGATGGAGTTAATAAACATGTTAATGAAATGGTGTGAAGTTGGTATGATTATGCATACCATAAAGTGATGGACATAATTGAGTCAATTATGTACATCGTTAAAATTGGAATTAATTAGGGAAAATCAATTCGGGGATGATTAATTAGGTGTAATTAATCGACTAAGACACGAGGTTGGACCCTTTTGTAGCGTAAGACTGCCCGGAACCGACCGGCAAATCAAGCGGCTATAAATGATTGGCCCAATGTGAGAGGTCTTAGGCTCAAACCAAATACGTGACAAGTGTATAGACACGAGGTTAGACTTGGTTATGGCGTAAGGCTGCCCGGACCCAACCGGCATATCCAGCTGCCATAAAAGATAGTCTAATGTGAGAGGTCTTTACAACGGTCACGTTTTTAATCAATTAAGAAACACTTAACCAGATAAGCATGTAGTGGGCATGAGGGGTTAAGTGGGTGCCTTGGGTGGCAATAGAAGATAAGATTTGAATACTTATCCAAAGTGGGACATGTAAATAAACATGATTAAAGGGTTAAGTGGGTGCCTTGGGTGGCATGTGGAAAAATCTAGTGGGTTGCCTTGGGTGGAAATAGAGAATATGACAAGAATACTTAACCAAAGGGGAACATGTAACTAAACATGATTAAAGGGTTAAGTGGGTGCCTTGGGTGGCATGTAGGAATCTAGTGGGTGCCTTGAGTGGCAATTGAAATATGATTAGATGACTTAACAAAACCTTAACATGTAGGTGGGCATGATTATGAAAAGGGGTTAAGTGGGATGCACTAGATTAAATGACAAGCTTAAGTAGTAGCTTGTGGGGGCCTTAAGTGGCAATTGAAATATGATTAAATGACAAGCTTAAGTAGTAGCTTGTGAGGGCCTTAAGTGGCAATTGAAATATGATTAAATGACAAGCTTAAGTAGTAGCTTGTGGGGGCCTTGAGGGGCAATTGAAATACGATTAAATGACAATCTTAAGTAGTAGCTTGTGGGGGCCTTGAGTGGCAATTAAAATATGATTAGATGACTTAACCAAACCTTAACATGTAAGTGGGCATGATTATAAAAAGGGGTTAAGTGGGATGCACTAGATAAAATGACAAGCTTAAGTAGTAGCTTGTGGGGGCCCATTTCAACCAGTAACCCATATGTATCTTATTGGGCTCGACCTAAGTTGAGGACGGGACACGCGTACTGGGCTTGACTGTATGAGGCCAAAACGGGGTAGCGGTGGCAACGCGAGTCCAACGGGTTTCATATGCGTGTGTGGACCCGGGCTGGTAGGTAAGACGTTGTTGCATCGTGTAGGTATAAGCCGTGCACCATTGATTATCGGGTTGCCACTTTGGGGAGTGATACACTCCACTGTGGGGCCAGCACGGGTATCTACGTTAGGGAGCCGATCGCTTAGGGAGTAGCAGGTACACCTAGTGGAGATAGGGGCAGACGGCACCTATGTAGTCAGCTAGGGGTATACGAAACTACTATTAAAAATTACTAAGTACACTTAGTGGGGATCAAACTTTAAGTAGGAATTACACTTGGGTAGGTGGAACTGGTGTGGTGCAGTGGAGGAATTATCCTTGGGTGAGTAGATCTGGTGTGGTGCAGAATAGTATTTATCCTTGGGTGGATAGGCGCGTCTTTACCGCTATCTTAGTTTATCCTAAGTCTAGTTGGCTACTTAGTGTAGTCATTTATCCCCAGTCGTACCGTACCAGGTTTATATCATACCATAATTACTTTAATGATTGTATTGTTAAGGTTATAGGGCTCACTCAGACTTATGTCTGACCCCGTTGTTTTTATCTTTTTCCCCAACCCTCAGGTTCTCAGAGTGGGCCTAGCACTAGTGGGCTTTGATCAGATTGCTTTATCTATCTTTTGGAGCTTGGACTCTTGAAGAAAAGCTCGGTTATCTTTTCTATTATGGCTATTAGTATGTAGTGGGATTATGTACTTATGTTTTAACGAGATGGATATTTTGTACTTGACTCTTGTTGGTTTTTGAGATGTAACCAAACATGTTTACCTTCTGCTGCATTGAAATGATGTTTTAAATTTCAAGTATTACTTATATCTGTCTTGTTGTAATTTTTCAGTTCTATATTCACTTAAATACTCCACCGAAGCTAAGGCATTCCCTTTGTGAGTGACCTTAGTGGGAGTGGGGTGTTACACGTGGTATCAGAGCTCAAGGTTACCAGAACAGATAAAATTTTTAGAAAACTATTTTTCTAAAAACATTTTTGAAAGAAGTATTTTCAAAAACATGTCTTTTAAGAGAAAAGTTTTTGAAAGAAAAGCATAATCCCCAAATAGCCATATCTTTATCCTTCGGATTCTCCGTTTTGAATCTCTTCCTCTTTCTCTTTTTGAATTTTCCCTCCCCGAATAGATGTCTTATTAAGATAAATAAGGACTTCCGCATGAAGGACGGAAGAACCACTTCAAGGGACTAAGACGTTTGCCAGGTTAAGAAGTTAGTCCAAGGAGGTGGAGGGCTTATGGGTACCTTTAAGATGGACGAGAGAGGAAGGTTCAAATAGCTATTAAGTAAATAAAGAACGAAACCTCATCGTGGTAAGAAGGCCACGAAAGGAGAATGTGAAGGGGAAGGCTAGTTGTTTTGGAGAAATGGGACACCTTGGGGTTGTCCAAAGAGGTAAGGACGAAGTACAGGATCTTTTGGAGGGTAGATGTATTCCCTCACGACGGGTATACCGGATGGGGGTAGGACCGTCTAAGTTGAAATTTGGTTCT
Organism: Allium sativum; assembly: GCA_030737875.1. NCBI lineage: Eukaryota > Viridiplantae > Streptophyta > Magnoliopsida > Asparagales > Amaryllidaceae > Allium > Allium sativum. Next base: position 6,847,645 of record CM060913.1, on the reverse strand, counting down.
CTCGATCATCCTGTTCGAACTTTATTCGACTCTGGCGCACCACATTCGTTTATCTCATAATCATTAGTTGAATCACTGCACCTAGACACCAGTTTGGTAGATGATCCCGTGGTTGTTTCAAACCCAATTGGGAGGGCTCCACTTATTTGTCCATGATATGTTTGGGTTTGAAGATTTCCATACTTAGCGTTGAGTTTAGAGGTGATGCTTTTGTTTGGGCTTCACGGGCTATGGGTTGATTTTGGGCATGGATTGGTTATCCGGTAATGGTGCTGTTCTTGATTGTGAAAGGAGAGTTGTTAGGCTTATGACCCGCTTGGGTAACACTTTCGAGATCTTTTGAAATCCCATAGATTCTGTTATGCTAAGTTATCTTGAATCGCTTGACGCTTCGGTCGAGAGTTTGCGATCTGTTAGAGTGGTCCGGGAATACTCGGATGTGTTTGGGGAGGTGAAGGGCTTACCTCCGAAGCGGGAGATAGACCTCCGAATATATCTGGTAGACGATGCTAAACCAGTATCTGTGTCAGTGCGCCACATGGCTCCTCGTGAGAGGAGGGAACTCCATAAGCAAGTAGGGGAGTTGCTTGAGAAGGGGTTCATAAGACGCAGTATATCGGAGTGGGGTGCTCCAGTAGTTTTAGCCACGAAGGCGGATGGGTCCCTCAGACTTTGTGTAGACTATAAAGAACTCAACAAGCTCATAAAGAAGAATAGACACCCATTGCCAAGGGTTGATGATCTTTTTGATTGGTTGGTTGGCGCCTCAGTGTTTCGCAGTGGGACTTGGCCACGGAGTTTCATCAGTTGGGAGTGACTGAGGATAGTATAGAGAAGACCGCCTTTAGGACTCTGGATGGTTTCTATGAGTGGCTGGTTATGCCATTTGGTTTGACGAACGCCCCCGCATATTTTGTTGATTTGATGAGTAGGGTGTTCAGGGAGTACCTAAACAGCTTCGTAGTGGTCTTTGTGGAGGACATCTTGGTCTTTTCTAAAAGCGAAATAAGTTTTCGTGTGTGCTGAACAGGTTAAGCGAAGCCAGTTATTTGATCTATGGTGGTTCTGGAGTGAGACTGGCAAGGACATACAGAGTTGGACAAAGGCTTAATTATTCAGCCGTTTTTACTAGTATCATCTCACGTAGGTCGTCTGAATTCGAAGGAGGTGTCCCTTGGGTGTTTGTCTGATATTGGTTTAGGCCTTTGGGGCTTGCATTTGGGGGATGTCGAGTTCGACTAGGATGGTCTGCGTGAGAGATGGATAGTTGTGACGATTTTGTATGAGAGAATATCCTGGTTTTCTCCAGAAGTGGAGAAAAGCATGCCCTATATCTTAGGGAAGTGTTGGAGGCTCTTCGAGCGCATAGTCTTGAGACAGCAAAGGTGGATGGAGTACTTAGCATCCTATGATTTCGAGATAGCGTGGTGGCGGACGCCTTGAGCGGAAAAAGGTTGTCCTTGAGTCCATTGTTCGTGGAACGACGAAGCTTGGAATTTATCTCAATGTTTGATTTCAGACCTTCCGTTGACTTTATACCCGATTTGCTAGCATCCTTGGAGGTCAGACCTACCCTTTTGAGACGGATTGGCGAGGCACAGAGGGATGACCCACAGTTGGTTGAGTTGGTATAGAGGCTCATAAGGGGGGAGTCGTCCAGCCATTTGAGTAGGTACACCCTAGACGATAGGGGGTGCTTGCGTAGAGACAGTAGACTTTGCGTACCGCAAGATGAGGGTTTGAGGAAGGCTATTCTTGATAAGGCGCATCGTTTTAGGATGACTATTCATCCCGGTGGGGACAAGATGTACCAAGACATGAAGCAAGTTTTCTTTTGGGCCAATATGAAGAAAGATGTGGCCAAGTATGTCGCTAGATGCTTGGTGTGCCAACAGGTGGAAGCGAAGCAAAAGAAACCGGGTGGGTTGCTTCACTCATTGGAATTTCCGCAATGGAAGTGGGATAGCGTCTCGATGGATTTTATTAATGAGTTACCAAGATTGAGGAAGGGTAATACGGGAATTTGGGTTGTGGTAGATAGACTTACTAAGAGTGCCCATCTCATACCCGTGAAGAGCAAGAGGACTGTTCCATGTCTAGCTTCAGTTTATATTCGAGAGATAGTTCGGTTGCATAGGGAACAGGACGTATTCCATGTGTCACATTTGAGGAAGTGCCTACATGAGACCGCAGAGGCGGTAGAGCCGAGCTTGCTTAAAGAAGTGGAGGTAGAGCGTGATGCGACTATTCAACGAGCTCCTACCCGCATCCTTAGGTTAGAGATTAGGAAGTTGAGAAACAGAGAGGTTCGACTAGTCAAAGTGAAAAGGGGAGAAGGTGAGAGTAAGGCTACTTGGGAGACAGAAGTGAGGATGCGTTCATTGTACCCATTTCTTTTGAGGGTATGTCTTTTAACTTCTCCTTTATCGTTTGTCTAGTACTTATCTTATCTTTAGTATGTCCTCTCATTAGTACCTTTGACCGTTAGATAGGATAAAACCTATGGTTGAAACATGTGTTTGAGACATGTTATGTTTGATGGATGCGTGTGGATGCAAGTGGTTGCTAGTGGTTGCTCGTGGATGCATATACACACACTCTAGGCACTAGATCGGCTCAATCACTTCATATTGCATATTGCATAAAATTGTGTGTAGGTAGCTATATTAATGGATGTATAATGGTTGCGTTATCATATGGATGATGCATTTTGGTGTATGGTTGTGCACACATGTAGAGATAGTATGTGTCGATAGGGATCTTTCGCATACATATTGGATGCATGGCACTATCATGGTTTGCATTAAGGAGGTCACCTAAATAAGTGGACCGCCTAATTTTGCATTAGACAGGGAACATATACACACACTTTTTGCATATGTTCATACGTCATTAGAAATTTTAAGGACAATGGATGCCAGTGTTTGATGGTTTAGTAGATGGTTGTTTGGTTGGTAGGATACGTTCTTCTTGACTTAGAGATTTCGGGGACGAAATCCTTTAAGGAGGGGAGAATGTAACACCCCGTAATTTGAACATAAAAATTCACAAATTAAAGTATACTTAATTAAGTGAAATGGGTTGCGCAGAGAAATATATATATATTGATATATATATATATAATTGAAAATTAAATAAATAAATATGCAAAAATATTCAAAACAGCGAATTGGGAGAGGGGAATAACCGAACCGGCCGATTTTTGAGGTCGACCCGAGCTCGCTGGGTCGACTAGGGGTTAATCCAGGGTGTTTAGCTGTCAACCCGTGGGCCGATTCGCTCAAATGCAGATTTTGCATTTGAATGGTTCTCATGGTTCAGCTTCAATCTAAAGGCCCTAGATGGTTCCTACACTTGACTTCTTCCCCAAGACATGCTTTGATGGCTAGGATCTAAACTAAGGTTTATCCTATGGCTAAAACTATCCTAATCTTCTATAAAAAGACCCCTAACCTAAACCTAAATGCTCATTATTCAATCCTATAGGTAAACTATGCTAAAATGTTCTCTCATGGCCTCCACCCTCATCCTCTTGTCATAATCTCCATCTCTAATCATATGAGAGAGTTTCTAAAGAAGTATACGAGTTCCTAAGCTTGCTTAAGTGTTTCTAAGTTTGATTCAAGGCTTTTCTTCATCAAAGCTAGGATCTTTATTATTGATTTGGCTCAAGGGTTTTCATTTGGAGCATTCTTATTTGGAGTTTTTGAGTTGATAGCTTAGTGGCTTCGTCTCAATCTTTTAATATATTCATAATAAGGCTAATCAACAAGTTGTGAGTTTTCTATAGCCTTAATGACCAATTATTGAAATGATTATGATAGGATATAATGAGGTTATGCCTATGAATGTGGATCAATGCAAGTTATGCAAGTTATATGCTATGTGTTAATGATGTTATGCATGTTATGCAAGTTATGTGCTATGTGTTAATGATGTTATGCATGTCATGAAAGTTATATGCTATATGTTTGTGATATTATGCAAGTTATGCAAGTAATATGCTACATGTTTGAGATGCTATGTAAGTTATGCAAGCCATATGTTACATGTTCATGATGTTATGCAAGTTATGCAAGTCACAAGTTACATGTTCATGATGTTATGCAAGTTATGCAAGATATATGCTATATGATCATGATGTTATGCAAGTTATGCAAGTGTTCATGATGCTAGTTGCTATGATAAACATTGATCCACTATGACACCATGATTATGCAAGTTGGGTGTATGATGATATGCAAGTTCATGTATGATATGTATGCAAGTTTGGTGTATGATAATATGCAAGTTCACATATGACATGTTATGCAAGTATGATGTTTGATTATATGCAAGAGACATGTGCAAGTTTACACCTTAGTATGATATGCATACATATGCAAGTTAACCCCTTTACATGTCATACATACATATGCAAGTTTACCCCTTTGTATGACATAAGAAACTTATGCAAGTTACCCTCCTTATGACATATGTGATTCATGCAAGTTTGGGTTGATTATCTATGCTAGTTGGGTTTGATGCTATATGCATGTTGACACCTTTAAACCCATGTTGATGCTAATGTTATGCAAGTTGAACCCATTACATTTATGATGAATCTTCCCTTTTATGTCATGTTAGCGAATTACGTGGGGAACGATGGGGTTAATAAACATGTTAATGAAATGGTGTGAAGTTGGTATGATTATGCATACCATAAAGTGATGGACATAATTGAGTCAATTATGTACATCGTTAAAATTGGAATTAATTAGGGAAAATTAATTCGGGGATGATTAATTAGGTGTAATTAATCGACTAAGACACGAGGTTGGACCTTTTGTAGCGTAAGACTGCCCGGAACCGACCGGCAAATCCAGCGGCTACAAATGATTGGCCCAATGTGAGAGGTCTTAGGCACAAACCAAATACGTGACAAGTGTATAGCCACGAGGTTAGACTCGGTTATGACGTAAGGCTGCCCGGACCCAACCGGCAAATCCAGCTGCCGTAAAAGATAGTCTAATGTGAGAGGTCTTTACAACGGTCACGTTCTTTATCAATTAAGAAACACTTAACCAGATAAGCATGTAGTGGGCATGAGGGGTTAAGTGGGTGCCTTGGGTGGCAATAGAAGATAAGATTTTAATACTTAACCAAAGTGGGACATGTAAATAAACATGATTAAACGGTTAAGTGGGTGCCTTGGGTGGCATGTGGAAAAATCTAGTGGGTTGCCTTGGGTGGCAATAGAGAATATGACAAGAATACTTAACCAAAGGGGAACATGTAACTAAACATGATTAAAGGGTTAAGTGGGTGCCTTGGGTGGCATGTAGGAATCTAGTGGGTGCCTTGAGTGGCAATTGAAATATGATTAGATGACTTAACCAAACCTTAACATGTAGGTGGGCATGATTATGAAAAGGGGTTAAGTGGGATGCACTAGATTAAATGACAAGCTTAAGTAGTAGCTTGTGGGGGCCTTAAGTGGCAATTGAAATATGATTAAATGACAAGCTTAAGTAGTAGCTTGTAGGGGCCTTAAGTGGCAATTGAAATATGATTAAATGACAAGCTTAAGTAGTAGCTTGTGGGGGCCTTGAGTGGCAATTGAAATATGATTAAATGACAAGCTTAAGTAGTATCTTGTGGGGGCCTTGAGTGGCAATTAAAATATGATTAGATGACTTAACCAAACCTTAACATGTAAGTGGGCATGATTATAAAAAGGGGTTAAGTGGGATGCACTAGATAAAATGACAAGCTTAAGTAGTAGCTTGTGGGGGCCCATTTCAACCAGTAACCCATATGTATCTTATTGGGCTCGACCCAAGTCGAGGACGGGACACGCGTACTGGGCTTGACTGTAAGAGGCCAAAACGGGGTAGCGGTGGCAACGCGAGTCCAACGGGTTTCATATGCGTGTGTGGACCCGGGCTGGTAGGTAAGACGTTGTTGCATCGTGTAGGTATAAGCCGTGCACCATTGATTATCGGGTTGCCACTTTGGGGAGTGATACACCCCACTGTGGGGCCAGCACTGGTATCTACGTTAGGGAGCCGATCCCTTGGGGAGTAGCAGGTACACCTAGTGGAGATAGGGGCAGACGGCACCTATGTAGTCAGCTAGGGGTATACGAAACTACTATTAAAAATTACTAAGTACACTTAGTGGGGATCAACCTTTAAGTAGGAATTACACTTGGGTAGGTGGAACTGGTGTGGTGCAGTGTAGGAATTATCCTTTGGTGAGTAGATCTGGTGTGGTGCAGAATAGTATTTATCCTTGGGTGGATAGGCGCGTCTTTACCGCTATCTTAGTTTATCCTAAGTCTAGTTGGCTACTTAGTATAGTCATTTATCTCCAGTCGTACCGTACCAGGTTTATATCATACCCTAATTACTTTAATGATTGTATTGTTAAGGTTATAGGGCTCACTCAGACTTATGTCTGACCCCGTTGTTTTTATCTTTTTCCCCAACCCTCAGGTTCTCAGAGTGGGCCTAGCACTAGTGGGCTTTGATCAGACTGCTTTATCTATCTTTTGGAGCTTGGACTCTTGAAGAAAAGCTCGGCTATCTTTTCTATTATGGCTATTAGTATGTAGTGGGATTATGTACTTATGTTTTAACGAGATGGATATTTTGTACTTGACTCTTGTTGGTTTTTGAGATGTAACCAAACATGTTTACCTTCTGCTGCATTGAAATGATGTTTTAAATTTCAAGTATTACTTAAATCTGTCTTGTTGTAATTTTTCAGTTCTATATTCACTTAAATACTCCACCGAAGCTAAGGCATTCCCTTTGTGAGTGACCTTAGTGGGAGTGGGGTGTTACACTTATTTACTTATAATCTATTCACTTTGTCTCATTCAATAGTTTATTTAACCCATTTTGTTAATAATTTAGTTCACCTTGTTTATCTTACTTAGTTGCATTAAATTCCATAACAAATTAAGTATTCATCGCTTATAATCGTGACTTAAGTTTTATTTGTTTCATAAGCCATTCATTTAATTTCAACATTCATCACTCATAACACTATTAGTATTGTAACAACCCAGAATTTCCGAACCAATTTAAAAAAATTATTATAGCTATTTTAATGGGCTTTGAATATTTAAAACGATTTATTTTAAATAATAACGACTAAAAATTTATTTAAATCGAAGTTAGAACGTATAAATTTATTTTAATTATAAAACGAGCTTGAAATGGCGTGGTAGTTTGAAAATTTGATTTAAAATTTCAATTGAATATACAGAATTCAATATAAGCCAGAATTTGATGAAACAAGAAATGTTGGAATCTGTTTAATAATATCTTTCTAAAGAATGTGAAAAACTAAGATTTCACTTTATAAATTGTAAATTATGTCCGGATTAAAATTCAAAATATTCGATATGGAATTTATATATATTTTAAAATAATATATAGCCCTTAAAAATAGCCATTTTACAAACGACCTCCGTTTTTTATGAAGCCACTTACGTAATGTCAAATTATTGTTAGGTTTCAAATTTCATAATTTTTGGAATTAATATGTGAGCGTAGTGAATTTAATGTGTTTGGTAATTTCAGTTTGAGTTTAATCGACGGGAAAAATGGCTATTTTTCAAACGGTCTCCAAATTCGACGAAAATAGTTTTGTTAGGACTGTATCGTCAAAACATAGCTATATTTATTTTTCTGTAATTTTTGGAGTTAGTATGTGGCCCCGGTAAATTAAAATGTACGTTTAAAATTCAATATATTGATTTATATTTTAAATTTGGCGAAAACTGATTGAAACAATTGAATTGGCTTACGAAACATATTCCATTGTGTTCGGAATGGGGGTATTTGACTAGAAGCGACAGTCGTTGGGTTTGATTTGGAGTTCGGAAAGATAAACAAATTAAAACTGGAATAAAATATTATTAAAAGTATATATAAATAAACAAAAAAGGCCAATCAAAATAAAACCTAGTTCATTTCTTATTTCCGCCATCATACCCTAAAACCTATGGTGAAAAAGCTTCAGATTTGATCCTTAAAATTCTCTAACTGTACGCTTTGATTTTCAAAACTCATATATGGAATATTGTTAAGCTTCGCAAGATCTTCATGCCTAGCGGTTAAGATCGAAAACAGTGTTGCGGATTTCACGAATTTCATGCTTAAAGCAAGCACATTTGAGCACCAATTCCGAGGACCTGAGGCCCTCGAGGGCTGCGCCACCACTGGCGTGAGTGACTGGGCTTGGGTGCAACGTCGCGGTGCTAGGTGATCGAGGTCCGACGCCTCGAGGCATGTGCGGTGATGATTTTATTTGCATTAAGATGGGTTTCAAACTATCCTGCAGAAGTAACGAAGATGACAGGTTAATTAAAAACCCTGATGACGTGTTGAGGGATTGATTAAGGTGGAGGTTTGATATTAATTAAATATTAATTAATCTATGTTAATAAAGTAATTAGTGATTAAACGGTCATAACTTGTAGATACCAGAACGGAATTCGACGATTCAAGTTGCGTTGGATTCGCAGCGACGAACCCTACATTTCAGAACTGACCAGAATCGACAAAGAGAAAATTTGAATTTGAGGAGAATTTAAATCAAAATAGTACAGAAATTCAGAAATAAAGAATGATGGAGTGGAAACCAAAGTGAGAACTCCTTCTCATTGAAATTATTTATCAGTTAATGTTATAAAATTGTATAAGGTGCCAGTTAGCTCACCTCCTCATCGTCCACATACCATAGACGATTTAATTGACTGTATTGTGTTTTGATTGTGATATTGTGATGATTAACATATTAATATTATTGTGATAGCTAAAATGGACATAAATTATTTATAATTTAAACCGTGAAAAATTGGTTAAGTAGAAAAATAATTCAAACCGAATTAGAATTGGTTAAATTTGTTAACGAATAATTTATTTAAATTGACTGTTGTTGTTTGAAAACTCCACTTGGGTATTGGGATGATATTTGACATACGCTAATCCCAATATTTAGTTGTATGTCAATCGATGGGTTGATTGGCTGTGATGAGCGTTATTTATTTGTTTTAATGCTTATACAGTTGTAAATTGCACTCTGGATGATGTTTGAATGTTGAATGATTATTTATCATTATTGTTGAATACATGGGATGTGTGAAATCCATACAACTGAAATTATATCATAATTGATTGAGTCGCATTCCGATTCAGAAATAACGAATATTTTAAAATATTATTCAATAAAGAATCAAAATAAGATTTTGATGTCCGATTTTGGATGGGCACGAAAATGTATGAAGCCAAGAAGTTGATATTCGCCATTTAAACCCGAAAGGATTTCTATATAGATTTTATTCATTTTATAACGAATATCAAAAAAGAATTGATTTCAAAATCTAATATTTTGAAAATATTATCATTTTAATATTTTAATGATATGCAATATTCAATTTTGATCTAAAATTGAAAATGAAGTTAAAAATCATTTTGAAATAAATTTATAAACGATTTATAAAATACGCTTTGGATGGAAATCGACAACATATATATATATATATATATATATATATATATATCTATATATATATATATGTATATATATGTATATATGGTTTGAATAGAACGCGCCGTGCAGCGGCCTTTCAGCCATTAACTTCAAATTGATGCAACGGGAGATCCGACCGTCGGATTCTCCTAAAACCAGAAACGCTGGGTTCGTATCGAAAAGATCTTTCCAATGAATATAATAGATTTGAAATCTAATGGTTAGAATTGGAAATATGTCCAAATCAAATTCAGAAAAGGTCGCTATGAACGCAGTTCGGTGGCCGTTATTGGAAACCGACAGTTGGGGCCGTAATAAAATTATAAAAATATGGAAAAATTGTGTAAAACCATAATAAATTATTTGGAAAGATTTTGATGAAAAATTCCAGGTTTGAAAAGATAAAATATATTTTTATCGAAATGAACTAGTTAGTAACTAGAATAATAATCGAATTATTTTTAGAAATAATAAATTAGATTGAAAATTGTTTTAATATAACCAGATTTTTCCAACATATGAATTGGAATGGATTTGAGCGGAAATAATCTTCGGAATATTTCCATATTGGATTCCGCGATTATACGGATATTGTTGAGGAATTTGGAAGATACAAATATCATTATTCCCAATACGATATCCGTTAGTTTCGGAATTTGATATTGAATATAAGCCGATATTATTTTCTATTCAGAGCCTTGTATTTAATATCAAATTGGATTTTGGGTTTGGCGTGAATGGTGTCTTTATTAACAATGTTCTTAAACCCAGTTGAGATAAGAATAAATCTTTTAATTGAGATTTAGAGAAGTTTACCAATTAATTAATATTTAATTGGAATTGAATTGAAATTGGATTTTGGGTTTATCATGAACAATGTTTTAAATAACATTTGTTCTTTAACCCAATTAATAGTGAACATATGATTGGGAATTTATAAATCTTTTTATTAAGTTTTAATGGAAATTTTCTAAAGTAAAGTTTTCCAATTTAATACATTGCATTGGAATTGAATGGAATTCGATTTGATAATAATCGAGATGAGCTTCTGTGAAGGAACACCGTTACTATATATGGAATTTAAAAGGCTTTACCGCTATTTCATTTATATTATTACTCTGATACGGGAATTTATATTGAATATATATTGATCTGTTTTCCGTGAAGATTCCATTTTTATGGAAGATGATTTGGGTTTGTCGTGAACTGTGTTTTAAAGGACATTGGTTCTTTAGCCCAATAAAGACATGATTTATTTCCTGAAATTTGGATAATCATTAAGCAATGATTTTTGAGATTAAAACTGAAATAGAGTTTTAATGAATCTTTAGTTAGATTAAATTGAGAATGGGATAATTAAATTTATCGAATTCAAGAAATGATCGAGAATGGATACTCCAGGCGATAGTTAAATCTTTAATTAGATTTGAACGTGAAATGGTAATCAATTTTACCAATAACACCGTGGGTGTTAGATATGGAGTACTACCAGTTTTTGTCCATGGGATAAATAGGTTGGGATTGGAAAGATATAATAAATGGTTACTTCGGTAAGGCTTGATAAATCCCGACTAGTTTTATAAACCTTAATTTGGTTTGGAAATTGTTAATGGATAAAATCTTTTGAAATTAATATCTAAAGGAAGATTAAAGAATAATTTTAAAAGAATTTATCTTTGATAAAATTAATGGGAACCTTTCCCTTAAGATGTGAATATTTGAATAAAAGAATGTTCAGAATTGGAATGAGGCGTATGATGTGTTTTTATAGCACTTGATATTGATTATAAAATGCGCGAGTTATCCAGAAAGATAGGGTTTATCCCATTCTGAATAACTAATGCAACGATTAAAAGTCGACGATGAAGACGGTGGTTGAAGACCAGAGATCTTCACATCGTTTGGATGACTACTGATGTCTTGATTGGGCTGTACACCCAAGACAAGGTAATAAGTGGTGATCATCCAAACGTACTTGGAGATCGACGAGATATGCAAGGACCTCTCTCCTGTATTGGACATATGGGATGAGGAATATGGTGCCTCTGGTTTCGTTCAGACCCAGAACGGACTTGTAAATGGATGTGTGTCTGACATTGGATTTCATTCTATGTTAATTGATTTCTATTAAATATATATCTGTTTGGTGGCGGAGAATTTATTCTCTTGCTTAACACCCTTCTCTGAGACGTACGAGCTTAGAGGTTATATACTGATAGATATCATTTGCATGGCGTGAATTGTTAGTGTGGCATGCTGAGATGCAAATGATCAAGGCTTTTGTTGAAAAGCAGAGTCTTGTGGATGATGATCAAAGCACAGCTTTAATTAGCACAGCTTTGTGTATAGCGTTAATTCGCGAGCTTCACACCCCGGTATGAACCAGAAATGGGATGAGAGACAGCAAGAAAAGCATGCATTTCTTTCTAGCTAGAAGTGGTGTGATTGTATAGAGCCCAGACATTTTTACTTTTGTGGATGATGGAAAGCGAGGTACCTCGGATTTGAATCCCTACTGGTTTTAGACATGGTCGACATACTGACCAGATTTTATGCCCGATAGGGTAGGGAAACGCATTATTCAGGAGTAACCCTAATCCACCGTGGGAAGGTGGGCCGGTGCTGCCGCTCGTAGGGCTCACCTGAGTCTGAGTCATGAGGCATGGGCTAGAGTGTCTCGAATTCGGTAAGGAAGATCCCTTGCCTTGGTTCATGATAGAAATCCAATTTCCAATATGACATCGTGCGGTTTTAATTACAAACCTATATGGCGGCATAATGGCATGAGACGCTCATGTCGTCTATGATTGATACATTCATATTGAAAGTGTTTTAAACTAACTAGACACTACTAATAATATCATGATTTTTGTTTTACATGTATCAAGCATATTTTGTTTTACATGTATCAAGCATAATAGCCTCATTTTTCCAAAAGCAATGCGCTGTTTTATTTTAAACCAAGATTCATGTGGACTGAACCCGTTCCATGTTATCTGGCGTGGTCCCATGATTTCCCAACTTTTAAAGTAAAGATTTAATAATTGTTTTAGTTCGCACACCAGTCCCATGACTGACTGGAAGTTTATTGTTTTAACCTAAACTCTGGGTGCCCGTATTTTCCACACGGGCAGCTGGTATTTTTGGGTTTCACAAATATTTCTTTCCACGGGATCCTGGATTACAGCTGGAGCTATATTTGGAAAGCTTTGTATCCGTATATTTCTTTCAGTTGTGGTAGTAGATGTTTTCCGTTGCACATTATATTTATGTATTACTTTTCTGCTGCTTTGTAATTTAAAACTTTGATATTTTCCATTGTGTAATATTTATTCAAACTCTATTATATACTTGTACTCCGAGGTAAATTGTTGTAATATCAATGAAATGTTATAGTGTTAGTGTTCTGATGCGTCGTGTTCTCAACTCAATCCGGGCTTTCCCGTAAAGGGAAGTTTGGGTCGTCTCATTTTGGTATCAGAGCCTTGGTTTACAAAGCTAGAGAACAAGGCATACTTGAACCGAATAAAAGAGTTCACTAGAGATAGGATTAGTAATATCCTATAAGAATAAGTCGTTAGAGATAGGGTTAGTAATACCCTAGAATGAGTTTGAAGAATGTTATTTCTAAAAAAGAATTTTATTTTGAAAAGTATAACATATTATACATATTTGAGTATTTTATTTTATATTTAATTTGGACTATCGAGTATAAGAAGATTTTGCATATACGCCTTGCAAATGTATATTCGAAGTCTCAAATATACAGGGTAGATATAGAATCACACTCTAGTCGCCCGGAGATGATTCTGATGATTGCTAGCATCATCGGTGGTTATGTTCGAGTTTCGAAACTGGGATATCTATATATTTCCAATTGACTGGTGTGAGAACCAAAACTTAATTACGATTTATTGTTGTGATTTGGCACTAAAAATATAATTTTTTAGATATATATATGTGTAATAACCCGGAAAATCTGGGCCAGTTTAAAATTTTTATTTTGGCAATTCTAGCGAATTTTGATTATTTAAAATGAAATATTTCAAATAATATCGACGAGAAATTTATTTTGAATATAATTCGAACGTATATATTCATACACGTCGTCGTTAGAAAATAAATATTTATATATAATTATAAATAGAAGTGGAAATGGCGCGGTAGTTCGATAATTCGATTTCAAACTTCAATTGAAGGTACCGGGTGCAAAACAATCCGGATTTTAGTGAAACCAAAAACATTAGGATCTAATTGATAATATCTTTCCAACGAATCGGACCAATCGAAATTTCATAGCGGGAATCAAAAGATATGTCCAGTTGAAAATTCTGAATAGTCGCTATGGAATTCAGGCCCTTAAAAATGGACATTTTGCAAATGACCTCGGATTTCGACGAAACCAGTTTTGTTGGATCTGCAGTGTCAAGTTATTGCTAGATTCCAAATTTCATAATTTTTCGAATCAATATGTGAGTGTGGCAAAGGAAAACGCGTTTGATCGGTTTTAGTTGATTTTAATCGACTGGAAATTGGCCATTTTTCAAACGGTCTCAGAATTCGACGAAACTAGTTTTGTTAGGACCGTATCGTTAATACGAGGCTAGAAAATATTTTTCTGGAATTTTTAAAGTTCGTATGCGACCCCGGTAATTTGAAATGTACGTTAAAATTCAATATAGTGATTTAAATGTAAATTCAACGGAAACTAATCGAAACGATCAAATCAGCTTGCGATACATATCCCATTGTGTTCAGAATGGGGGTAAAACGCTATGGACGACAGGCGGTGGACCTCGTTTCGAGGTCGTATGTAAAAGTCCACTTTTTACAAATAATTAAATTAAGTAAATAAATAATAAAAAAAAATCTCTTCCTCCCTTTATCTTTCTGCCCCCCCCCCCCCCCACGTTCGTTTCATTTCAGAATCAAGATAAATAAAAAAAAAGGAAAACGAAGAACGAAGAAGGAGGAGCAGGCGATCGATCGCCTCCCCAGCGAAGGCGGCGCCGCCCTAGTCTCTCTCCCCTCCTCTGGCCAATCGCGATGTTGGAGCGCCCCCCCTGGTCGTTTTCACCTGCCGCAACCCCCTCCTCGCGCTGAGCGCGAAACCCTAACCCCGAGCCCCCCCTCGCAGCAGCGGCCGCCGGCCTGACAGCCCCCCCCCCCCCTCCACCAATTCCTTCAGTAAATCCCCTCCCCTCCCTGAATTCGATGCTCCCAAGACCCCCTCCCTTCGCTGAACTAAGGTAAGTATTTATTTTAATTTAACTTATTTATTTTCCATATAAATAATGTAAGAGAAAATTTTATTTTTCATGTTAGGAAAATACGATTTTTAATATCATAAAAATATGATTTTTATGTTTTAAAGTATTAAAAATATAGTCTTTACCATATAGCGATTATAAAAATATGATTTTTATATTTTTAAAGTAGTAAAAATATAATCTTTTATATTGTAGAAAGATAAAAATATAATCTTTATGAGATATAGAATGTAAAAATATAGTTTTTATATTTTTAAAAGAATTAAAAATATAATCTTTACTATATAGAAGTGGTAGAAATATGATTTTTGTTTAGGTAGAGAATTAAAAATATAATTTTTACATCATAGGAATATTAAAAATATCATCTTTATATGTGTAGAAAAATAAAAATGAGATTTTTATAAAGATGAAATCTTTAAATTTGAAAGGGCGAAGTCTATGTGTTTATAAAGGCGAAATCTTTATTTTAGAAAGGGCGAAATCTTTAGGTGGAAAATAGCGTGATAAAAATATAATTTTTTATCTATATAACATAGTAGTAAAAATTCGATTTTTATATATTGAATAGCGAATTAAAAATTCGATTTTTATATATTGAATAGCGAAGTAAAAATTCGATTTTTATATATTGAATAGCGAAGTAAAAATTCGATTTTTATATATTGAATAGCGAAGTAAAAATTCGATTTTTATATATTGAATAGCGAAGTAAAAATTCGATTTTTATATATTGAATAGCGAAGTAAAAATTCGATTTTTATATATTGAATAGCGAAGTAAAAATTCGATTTTTATATATTGAATAGTGAAGAAAAAATTCGATTTTTACATATGTAGAGAATGCGGGCAACGAAGGTGACGAAGATGCGATAGCGATGAAGATTTCTATCAGTGAAGTGCCATGGAGCTAGGATAGCTATCTGTGAGAATTTCTCACATTTCAATTTATTTTTCTAGTTATATATATACTAGGATGCAGACGGTGCTTAGTAGCACCCGACACAATCGTCCACAGACCATGGACTTGTTTGTTTGGTTGCATAAATTAGTTTGATGATTTGATTTGAATTTGATTGTTTGGTGAATTTGATTGATATGTGAATGGCGTGGGCCTTCACTGGACCGGGGATAAGGCTAGGCTTTGTCCCGTTTCTAGTATCGTGCCGTTATGCCGCCAAAATTTTCTAAAATATGTTAGAAAAATAAAAATATCATTTTATTGAATAAATGAATTGAATAGAAATTCATATGTTAAAATAAAATTGTTTGATTGTTAAAAACATAATTTTTAACGTGAAAGTGAGTAAATAGATATTTATAGACAAATCGGCCGATTTGTTTATATGCACTGATTTGACTGATATTGATTGGGTCGATAAATTTTACACATCGCCCAACTGTACGAATAAAAATCTGTGTTTGATTGTTTGAAACCCCACACGGGTGTTGGGATGAAATTTGAAGTTCACTCATCCTGATTGATTAAATATGTCAATCGATTGATTGACAGGCTGTTATAAGCATTAGATATCTATATTTGATGCTTATACGGTGTAGTGCACTTTGGTTGATGGTTGATTATTTATCGTTGCTATTATATACATGTGTTGTATGAAAATCCATATAATTAACTTTATATGGTAATTGATTGGGCCTCATTCCAATCGTTAAAATAAAGAATATTTTGATAATAACAAATATTTTGATAATAGGAAATATTTGAAATAGAATATTTGAAAATAGAAATATGTGAAGCCGTGATGATTAGATTGACGCCATTTTGACGTGAACGATATTTATATCGATTTTAAACGGTTTCGAAATGAATTGAATTGAAAACGATTTCGAAATGAATTGAATTGAAAACGATTTCGAAATGAAATGAATTGAAAACGATTTCGAAATGAATTGAATTGAAAACGATTTCGAAATGAAATGAATTGAAAACGATTTCGAAATGAATTGAATTGAAAACGATTTCGAAATGAATTGAATTGAAAACGATTTCGAAATGAAATGAATTGAAAACGATTTCGAAATGAAATAAATTGAAAACGATTTCGAAATGAATTGAATTGAAAACGATTTCGAAATGAATTGAATTGAAAATGATTTCGAAATGAATTGAATTGAAAACGATTCCGAAATGAAATGAGTTGAAAACGAATTCAAATTGAATTGAAAGCGAATTGAAATGAATTCAAATTGAATTGAAATTTGAATTGAATAGAAATGAATTTTAAAACGAATTTATAAAGAAGAATTCAATTTTGATTTGAATTGAAATGGAAGTTGAGATTGCTTTTGAAACGAATATTAAAACTATTTATATAATTCGTTTTAAATAGAAATCGACGAAATATATATTATATATATTATATATATAATATAATGGCCTGAATAGAACGCGCCGCGCCGCGGCAGTTCGTGAATTTCGACCATTCATTTCAAACGGACATTACGGGAGATCCGACCGTCAGATTCTCCTAAAACCGGAACCGTTGGGTTCGTATCGAAAAGAGCTTTCTAACGAATATTAGAAATTTGAAATCTAATGGTTGGATTTGGAGTTACGTCCAAATCAAATTTGAAAAAGGTCGTTGTAAGTGCAGTTCGATGGCCATTGATGGAAATCGACTATACGGGCCTTGATAAAATTATTAAAAATAGTAATAATTTGTGTAAAATCATAAGAAATGATTTAGAAAGGATTGGGATGAAAAACTCCATATTTGAAAGGATAAAAATAGATTTTTATCGAAATGAACTAGTTTTGAACTAGAATTATAATTCTATTTATTTTTAAATAAATAAATTGAATTTGAAAAGGGTTTTGAAAATAACCAAAATTTCCAATGATTGCATTGGAGTGGATTTGAATCGAAATTGTCTTCGGAATATTTCGATGTTGGAATTCTTGATTATACAGATGTTGTTATGGAAATTTGAAAGATATATATTTATATCGTTATTTCCAATACGACATTTGTTAGTCGTAGAATTTGATATTGAATATAAGCCGATATATTTTCTATTCAGAGCCTTGTATTGAATATCAAATGTGATTTGGGTTTGTCGTGAATGGTGTCTTCACTAACACTGTTCTTGAACCCAGTTGAGAAAAAAAATTAAATCTTTTTATTTAGATTTAATGAAGTGTACCAATTAAACGATATTTAATTGGAATTGAATTGGTATTGATTTTTGGGTTTATCGTGAACCGTGTTTTAAATGACACTGATTCTTTAACCCAGTTAAAGATTAAAACTAAGTGGAGTTTTAATGAATCTTTAATTAGATTGAAATGATCGAAAATGGAGTATCACCAGTTTTGCTCCAGGCGATGGTTAAATCTTTAATTAGATTTGAACGTGAAATGGTAATTGAATTTACCGATAACACTGTGGTGTTAGATATGAAGTATTACCAGTTTTACTTCATGGGATGAATAGGTTGGGATTGGGAAATAAAATAAATGATTACTTCGGTGTGGTACGCTAATCCCGACTAGTTTGAATTGATGTTCAAAGGAGATTAAAGAATAAATTTAAAGAATTTATCTTGGATAAAATTAATGGGAACTTTTCCCAAAGTATAGGAATATTCGAATAAAAGAATATTCTGAATTGGAATGAGGCGTATGTTGTGTTTGTGTAACACTTTTATAATATATACGCGAGTTATTCAGAAAGACCGGGTTTATCCCATTCTGAATAACTGATTCGACGTGGTGTCGAAGAGGAAGACGGTGGTCGAAGACCGGAAGTCTTCACGGCGTTTGGGTGATAACTGATGATCTTGATTGGGCTGTACACCCAAGAAGATGGAAAACAGTTGGTGATCGTCCAGACGTACTTGGGGATCGATGGATATGCGGGGTACTAGGTGCCTCCGGTTTCGTTCAGACCCAGAACGAACTTGTAAATGGACTGTGTGTCTGACATTGGATTTTAGTCTGTGTGATTGATTTCTATTAAATATATATCTGTTTGGCGGCGGAGAATTTATTCTCTTGCTTAACGCCCTTCTCTGAGACGTACGAGCTCAGGGGTTATATATTGATGGATATCAAACGCATGGAGTGAATTGCCTGTGTGGCATGCCTAAGTGGCAATTGATCGAGGCTTCTGTTGAAAAGCAAAGTCTTGTGGTGATGATCAAAGCATGGCCTTTGTGGCGTAGCTTTCTGTAACGTTTACTTCGCGAGTTTTACACCCGGTATGAACCAAAAAGGGAGACGGACCTCAGGGAGGACTTGCGTTTCTTTCTAGCTAGAAGTGGCGTCAGTGGTTTTACACGCCCTGACGAGTTTGACTTATGTGGTTGTTGCTGTTGCGAGGCGCCTCGGTTATATCGGTTTCGGCCGATGCATTCTGGTCGGCAGACGGACCAGACTTACACCCCATAGGGTGGGGAAATGTAGTGTTCAGGCATAATAATCCACATCGGTGGACCGGCCCTGACGATCTAAAGGGTTGATGCGTTCTGATCCTGTGGCTCGGGCTAGAGAGTCACGAATCGGTTGAGGACTATCTTTTGCCTCGGTTCATAGACGGAAATCCAATTTCCAAATACGTGACATGTGCGGTTTTATTTGTAGAACCTAGTATGGTGACATAGTGGGATGGGGCGCTCATGCCGCCTATGATTGATACTTATGATTTGAAGTTGTTTTATACATTATGCACTTATAATAGTATCAAATAATGTGTTTTAAACGTATCAAGCATGCTTTGGCTGCTATAAGGTAAAAACCCTATCCTCCGGCTTGCGTTGCATTGTGTGATGGGACCTGGGTCTTATAACAGCTTCATTTTTCTTTATTTAGCATTGCGCTGTTTGTTTTATGCACTGGTATTCTTGGGAGGAAACCCGTTCCGTGTTATACGGCGTGGTCCCTTGATTTACCTAACTTTAAAATAAAGAATAACTGTTTTAGTTCTCACACCAGTCACATGACTGACCTGGAGTTTATTGTTTTAACCTAAACTCTGGGTGCCCTTATTTTGACACGGGCAGCTAGCAGTTTTGGTTTTGCAGATTTATATTCACAGGATCCTGGTTTACAGCTGGAACGATATCCGGAAAGCTTTGTATCCGTATATCTTCTTCTAGTTGTGTATTGTATTATTTTCCGCTGCTATGTATTTAAATGTAATTTAAACCTCTGATATTTCTGTGTAATATTCATCTATACTCTGTATATTCTTGTAATCTGATGCATTGTTGTAATATACAGTGAAATGTTCTTTTGTAGGCGTTCTATTTTGTCGTGTTCTCAAACGATAGGGCGTTTTCGAACGGTCTGGGTCGGTTTAGCGACTGATTCGGACCGAGCGAAATTCCTTCTCGTCACAGTTGGTATCAGAGCTTTGGTTTACAGAGCTCGAGAACAGGACACATTAGAACCATATGAAAGAATTCATCAGATATTGGATTAGTAATATCCAATGGGAATGACTCGTTAGAGATGGGATCAGTAGTATCCTAGAACGAGTGTGAAGAGTATATTTTTAAAGTAAAAACAAGTTTTGTTTTGAAATTTAAATCAGCTATTCGTATTTAATTATTTATTCTATATTGATTAGGACAGTCCAGTATATAAAGATTTTTCATATACGCCTTGCAAACGTGTATTTGAAGTTTTAATATACTGGATAGATATAGAATCACCCTCTAGTCGCCCGAAGATGATTCTGATGATAGTTCGAACATCATTAGAATTGGTATTCGTGTTTCGAAGGTGTGATATCTATATATTTCCTATTGGCTGGTGTGAGAACCAAAATTAGATAGGGCTTATTGTTGTGAATTGGCATCAAAAACATGATTTTTTGTACATGTATCAGAATTATGAATTTGAAACTCTAATTCACTAATTGATTGATGTTTGTGTTGTTTGTTTAATTGTTTGATAATTTTTAACCATTACGCCTAATTGCATCAAATATTGAATTATATTGAAAATGGGTCGCATTTGCTTGCATATACCTATACTTACATTGAACAGGTCATAGCAAGGAGGCTAGAGCAGAGAATAAAATTTGTTTGCCCGACAAATAGGTACATGTTTAATACATAATTTACTGTTTTGTTTGGGTGATGATGATTTTATGAGCCTATTGGCTAGCCGCTTGGCTTTTTCTTTTTCTTTTTGAGATCTGAAGGACCGGGGAAGCTATTTGAAATTCCCCGATGCTCCCGGTGCAGGGGAGGTTATGGCGAAATTTTTCGAAAATTTAGGGTGTTAGCCAAATTTTTGAAGAATTAGAAAATTCTCAGAAACTGAAAGGTTGGAGAAAGGAAGCCAGATCGAACGTAGAGTTGAGTAATCAAACCACTTTCGACTTTGTTCCTTTTCGGGGACGAAAAGTTTTAAGTGGGGGAGATTGTAATAACCCGGAAAATCTGGGCCAGTTTAAAATTTTTATTTTGGCAATTCTAGCGAATTTTGATTATTTAAAATGAAATATTTTAAATAATATCGACGAGAAATTTATTTTGAATATAATTCGAACGTATATATTCATACGCGTCGTCGTTAGAAAATAAATATTTATATATAATTATAAATAGAAGTGGAAATGGCGCGATAGTTCGATAATTCGATTTCAAACTTCAATTGAAGGTACCGGGTGCAAAACAATCCGGATTTTAGTGAAACCAAAAACATTAGGATCTAATTGATAATATCTTTCCAACAAATCCGACCAATCGAAATTTCATAGCGGGAATCAAAAGATATGTCCAGTTGAAAATTCTGAATAGTCGCTATGGAATTCAGGCCCTTAAAAATGGACATTTTGCAAATGACCTCGGATTTCGATGAAACCAGTTTTGTTGGATCCGCAGTGTCAAGTTATTGCTAGATTCCAAATTTCATAATTTTTCGAATCAATATGTGAGTGTGGCAAAGGAAAACGCGTTTGACCGGTTTTAGTTGATTTTAATCGACTGGAAATTGGCCATTTTTCAAACGGTCTCAGAATTTGACGAAACTAGTTTTGTTAGGACCGTATCGTTAATACGAGGCTAGAAAATATTTTTCTGGAATTTTTAAAGTTCGTATGCGACCCCGGTAATTTGAAATGTACGTTAAAATTCAATATAGTGATTTAAATGTAAATTCAACGGAAACTAATCGAAACGATCAAATCAGCTTGCGATACATATCCCATTGTGTTCAGAATGGGGGTAAAACGCTATGGACGACAGGCGGTGGACCTCGTTTCGAGGTCATATGTAAAAGTCCACTTTTTACAAATAATTAAATTAAATAAATAAATAATAAAAAATCTCTTCCTCCCTTTATCTTTCTGCCCCCCCCCCCCCACGTTCATTTCATTTTAGAATCAAAAAAAAAAGGAAAACGAAGAACGAAGAAGGAGGAGCAGGCGATCGATCGCCTCCCCAGCGAAGGCGGCGCCGCCCTAGTCTCTCTCCCCTCCTCTGGCCAATCGCGATGTTGGAGCGCGCCCCCCCCTGGTCGTTTTCACCTGCCGCAACCCCCTCCTCGCGCTGAGCGCGAAATCCTAACCCCGAGCCCCCCCTCGCAGCAGCGGCCGCCGGCCTGACAGCCCCCCCCCTCCACCAATTCCTTCAGTAAATCCCCTCCCCTCCCTGAATTCGATGCTCCCAAGACCCCCTCCCTTCGCTGAACTAAGGTAAGTATTTATTTTAATTTAACTTATTTATTTTCCATATAAATAATGTAAGAGAAAATTTTATTTTTCATGTTAGGAAAATACGATTTTTAATATCATAAAAATATGATTTTTATGTTTTAAAGTATTAAAAATATAGTCATTACCATATACCGATTATAAAAATATGATTTTTATATTTTTAAAGTAGTAAAAATATAATCTTTTATATTGTAGAAAGATAAAAATATAATCTTTATGAGATATAGAATGTAAAAATATAGTTTTTATATTTTTAAAAGAATTAAAAATATAATCTTTACTATATAGAAGTGGTAGAAATATGATTTTTGTTTAGGTAGAGAATTAAAAATATAATTTTTACATGATAGGAATATTAAAAATATCATCTTTATATGTGTAGAAAAATAAAAATGAGATTTTTATAAAGATGAAATCTTTAAATTTGAAAGGGCGAAGTCTATGTGTTTATAAAGGCGAAATCTTTATTTTAGAAAGGGCGAAATCTTTAGGTGGAAAATAGCGTGATAAAAATATAATTTTTTATCTATATAACGTAGTAGTAAAAATTCGATTTTTATATATTGAATAGCGAAGTAAAAATTCGATTTTTATATATTGAATAGCGAAGTAAAAATTCGATTTTTATATATTGAATAGCGAAGTAAAAATTCGATTTTTATATATTGAATAGCGAAGTAAAAATTCGATTTTTATATATTGAATAGCGAAGTAAAAATTCGATTTTTATATATTGAATAGTGAAGAAAAAATTCGATTTTTACATATGTAGAGAATGCGGGCAACGAAGGTGACGAAGATGCGATAGCGATGAAGATTTCTATCAGTGAAGTGCCGTGGAGCTAGGATAGCTATCTGTGAGAATTTCTCACCTTTCAATTTATTTTTCTAGTTATATATATATACTAGGATGCAGACGGTGCTTAGTAGCACCCGACACAATCGTCCACAGACCATGGACTTGTTTGTTTGGTTGCATAAATTAGTTTGATGATTTGATTTGAATTTGATTGTTTGGTGAATTTGATTGATATGTGAATGGCGTGGGCCTTCACTGGACCGGGGATAAGGCTAGGCTTTGTCCCGTTTCTAGTATTGTGCCGTTATGCCGCCAAAATTTTCTAAAATATGTTAGAAAAATAAAAATATCATTTTATTGAATAAATGAATTGAATAGAAATTCATATGTTAAAATAAAATTGTTTGATTGTTAAAAACATAATTTTTAACGTGAAAGTGAGTAAATAGATATTTATAGACAAATCGGCCGATTTGTTTATATGCACTGATTTGACTGATATTGATTGGGTCGATAAATTTTACACATCACCCAACTGCACGAATAAAAATCTGTGTTTGATTGTTTGAAACCCCACACGGGTGTTGGGATGAAATTTGAAGTTCACTCATCCTGATTGATTAAATATGTCAATCGATTGATTGATAGGCTGTTATATGCATTAGATATCTATATTTGGTGCTTATACGGTGTAGTGCACTTTGGTTGATGGTTGATTATTTATCGTTGCTATTATATACATGTGTTGTATGAAAATCCATATAATTAACTTTATATGGTAATTGATTGGGCCTCATTCCAATCGTGAAAATAAAGAATATTTTGATAATAACAAATATTTTGATAATAGGAAATATTTGAAATAGAATATTTGAAAATAGAAATATGTGAAGCCGTGATGATTAGATTGACGCCATTTTGACATGAACGATATTTATATCGATTTTAAACGGTTTCGAAATGAATTGAATTGAAAACGATTTCGAAATGAATTGAATTGAAAACGATTTCGAAATGAAATGAATTGAAAACGATTTCGAAATGAATTGAATTGAAAACGATTTCGAAATGAAATGAATTGAAAACGATTTCGAAATGAATTGAATTGAAAACGATTTCGAAATGAATTGAATTGAAAACGATTTCGAAATGAAATGAATTGAAAACGATTTCGAAATGAAATAAATTGAAAACGATTTCGAAATGAATTGAATTGAAAACGATTTCAAAATGAATTGAATTGAAAACGATTTCGAAATGAATTGAATTGAAAACGATTCCGAAATGAAATGAGTTGAAAACGAATTCAAATTGAATTGAAAGCGAATTGAAATGTATTCAAATTGAATTGAAATTTGAATTGAATAGAAATGAATTTTAAAACGAATTTATAAAGAAGAATTCAATTTTGATTTGAATTGAAATGGAAGTTGAGATTGCTTTTGAAACGAATATTAAAACTATTTATATAATTCGTTTTAAATAGAAATCGACGAAATATATTATATATATATTATATATATAATATAATGGCCTGAATAGAACGCGCCGCGGCAGTTCGTGAATTTCGACCATTCATTTCAAACGGACATTACGGGAGATCCGACCGTAGGATTCTCCTAAAACCGGAACCGTTGGGTTCGTATCGAAAAGAGCTTTCTAAAGAATATTAGAAATTTGAAATCTAACGGTTGGATTTGGAGTTACATCCAAATCAAATTTGAAAAAGGTCGCTGTAAGTGCAGTTCGATGGCCATTGATGGAAATCGACTATACGGGCCTTGATAAAATTATTAAAAATAGTAATAATTTGTGTAAAATCATAAGAAATGATTTAGAAAGAATTGGGATGAAAAACTCCATATTTGAAAGGATAAAAATAGATTTTTATCGAAATGAACTAGTTTTGAACTAGAATTATAATTCTATTTATTTTTAAATAAATAAATTGAATTTGAAAAGGGTTTTGAAAATAACCAAAATTTCCAATGATTGCATTGGAGTGGATTTGAATCGAAATTGTCTTCGGAATATTTCGATGTTGGAATTCGTGATTATACAGATGTTGTTATGGAAATTTGAAAGATATATATTTATATCGTTATTTCCAATACGACATTTGTTAGTCGTAGAATTTGATATTGAATATAAGCCGATATATTTTCTATTCAGAGCCTTGTATTGAATATCAAATGTGATTTGGGTTTGTCGTGAATGGTGTCTTCACTAACACTGTTCTTGAACCCAGTTGAGAAAAAAAATTAAATCTTTTTATTTAGATTTAATGAAGTGTACCAATTAAACGATATTTAATTGGAATTGAATTGGTATTGATTTTTGGGTTTATCGTGAACCGTGTTTAAATGACACTGATTCTTTAACCCAGTTAAAGATTAAAACTAAGTGGAGTTTTAATGAATCTTTAATTAGATTGAAATGATCGAAAATGGAGTATGACCAGTTTTGCTCCAGGCGATGGTTAAATCTTTAATTAGATTTGAACGTGAAATGGTAATTGAATTTACCGATAACACTGTGGTGTTAGATATGAAGTATTACCAGTTTTACTTCATGGGATGAATAGGTTGGGATTGGGAAATAAAATAAATGATTACTTCGGTGTGGTTCGCTAATCCCGACTAGTTTGAATTGATATTCAAAGGAGATTAAAGAATAAATTTAAAGAATTTATCTTGGATAAAATTAATGGGAACTTTTCCCAAAGTATAGGAATATTCGAATAAAAGAATATTCTGAATTGGAATGAGGCGTATGTTGTGTTTGTGTAACACTTTTATAATATATACGCGAGTTATTCAGAAAGACCGGGTTTATCGCATTCTGAATAACTGATTCGACGTGGTGTCGAAGAGGAAGACGGTGGTCGAAGACCGGAAGTCTTCACGTCGTTTGGGTGATAACTGATGATCTTGATTGGGCTGTACACCCAAGAAGATGGAAAACAGTTGGTGATCGTCCAGACGTACTTGGGGATCGATGGATATGCGGGGTACTAGGTGCCTCCGGTTTCGTTCAGACCCAGAACGAACTTGTAAATGGACTGTGTGTCTGACATTGGATTTTAGTCTGTGTGATTGATTTCTATTAAATATATATCTGTTTGGCGGCGGAGAATTTATTCTCTTGCTTAACGCCCTTCTCTGAGACGTACGAGCTCAGGGGTTATATATTGATGGATATCAAACGCATGGAGTGAATTGCCTGTGTGGCATGCCTAAGTGGCAATTGATCGAGGCTTCTGTTGAAAAGCAAAGTCTTGTGGTGATGATCAAAGCACGGCCTTTGTGGCGTAGCTTTGTGTAACGTTTACTTCGCGAGTTTCACACCCGGTATGAACCAAAAACGGGAGACGGACCTCAGGGAGGACTTGCGTTTCTTTCTAGCTAGAAGTGGCGTCAGTGGTTTTACACGCCCTGACGAGTTTGACATATGTGGTTGTTGCTGTTGCGAGGCGCCTCGGTTATATCGGTTTCGGCCGATGCATTCTGGTCGGCAGACGGACCAGACTTACACCCCATAGGGTGGGGAAACGTAGTGTTCAGGCATAATAATCCACATCGGTGGACCGGCCCTGACGATCTAAAGGGTTGATGCGTTCTGATCCTGTGGCTCGGGCTAGAGAGTCACAAATCGGTTGAGGACTATCTTTTGCCTCGGTTCATAGACGAAAATCCAATTTCCAAATACGTGACATGTGCGGTTTTATTTGTAGAACCTAGTATGGTGACATAGTGGGATGGGGCGCTCATGCCGCCTATGATTGATACTTATGATTTGAAGTTGTTTTGTACACTATGCACTTATAATAGTATCAAATAATGTGTTTTAAACGTATCAAGCATGCTTTGGCTGTTATAAGGTAAAAACCCTATCCTCCGGCTTGCGTTGCA
Source organism: Allium sativum (assembly GCA_030737875.1). Lineage (NCBI taxonomy): Eukaryota > Viridiplantae > Streptophyta > Magnoliopsida > Asparagales > Amaryllidaceae > Allium > Allium sativum. The sequence goes on along the minus strand of CM060913.1, from coordinate 6,820,452 downwards.
TTGTGTGATGGGACCTGGGTCTTATAACAGCTTCATTTTTCTTTATTTAGCATTGCGCTGTTTGTTTTATGCACTGGTATTCTTGGGAGGAAACCCGTTCCGTGTTATACGGCGTGGTCCCTTGATTTACCTAACTTTAAAATAAAGAATAACTGTTTTAGTTCTCACACCAGTCACATGACTGACCTGGAGTTTATTGTTTTAACCTAAACTCTGGGTGCCCTTATTTTGACACGGGCAGCTAGCAGTTTTGGTTTTGCAGATTTATATTCACAGGATCCTGGTTTACAGCTGGAACGATATCCGGAAAGCTTTGTATCCGTATATCTTCTTCTAGTTGTGTATTGTATTATTTTCCGCTGCTATGTATTTAAATGTAATTTAAACCTCTGATATTTCTGTGTAATATTCATCTATACTCTGTATATTCTTGTAATCTGATGCATTGTTGTAATATACAGTGAAATGTTCTTTTGTAGGCGTTCTATTTTGTCGTGTTCTCAAACGATAGGGCGTTTTCGAACGGTCTGGGTCGGTTTAGCGACTGATTCGGACCGAGCGAAATTCCTTCTCGTCGCAATATATATATATAGAAAACTATATATTTGAAAAGCTAATCAACTAACTGATTGCGGGTTGTGATGTGAGATTATTAGTTCAACTAATTAAAAATATTGGAATAATAAAACCAATATGAAAATGAAAAGGTAAAATTTAGCCAAATCAAATCAAATATTGAACTGAATTGAAAATTGATTGGAACTGCATATTTGTACATGTATATATAATGAACAGGTCATGACAAGGAAGCTAAGAAGAGGAATAAAATTGTATGCCCGACAAATAGGTACATGTTTACTATATTCATTGGGTTTGAAGATTTTATGAGCCGACTAGCAAGCCGTTTGGCCTTTTCTTTTTCTTTTGGATCGATGAGGCCCTATGAGGAAAGTTGTGGTTTTACCGATCAGCCTATACAAAGGAGCTTATGGCGAAATTTTTCGAAAATTTACGGTGTTAACCAAATTTTTGAGAAATTAGAAAATTCTTAGAAACTGAAAAGTTGAAGAATGAAAGTTGAGCTGGTTAGCTAAATAACTTTCACCTTCGTTCCTTTTCAAGGACGAAAAGATTTTAAGTTTGGGAGATTGTAACAACCCGAAATTTCTGAACCAATTTAAATTTTTTATTTTAGCTATTTTAATGGGTTTTGAATATTTAAAACAATTTATTTTAAATAATAATGACTAAAAATTTATTTAAATCGAAGTTAGAATGTATAAATTTATTTTAATTATAAAACGAGCTTGAAATGGCGTGCTAGTTTGAAAATTTGATTTTAAATTTCAATTGAATATATAAAATTCAGTATAAGCCAGAATTTGATGAAACTAGAAACGTTGGAATCTGTTTAATAATATCTTTCTAACGAATGTGAAAAACTGAGATTTCACTTTATAAATTATAAGTTATATCCAGATTGAAATTCAAAATAGTTGCTATGAAATTTATATATATTTTAAAATAATATATAGCCCTTAAAAATAGCCTGTAACCATCCGAAAAGTTACGATCCTGATCATCTATATTAATATATATCATGTATCACATATCGACTAATCAAACACCAGAAATTTACAGATCATTAATAGAAATCAGTTAGAGGGTGAGAAATAAAAAGAAAGAAAGTTAGAATAGAACAAAAAGAAGAACTGAACATAACAGAATCAGAGTAAACATGAATCTCACAGCGGAACTGAGTAAAATATATTATATAACATTTTAAATACAGAACTATATTTACTTACATACATTATCAGAGTACAACTCATATACAAGACAGCGGAAATAAACTCTATGTATTTAAAGCTGAAGCATCCTGCTCCAAACTCCTTCAAGTGAATCTGTAAAATCCTAAAACCACTTGACTGCCCGTACAAATTTGGGCACCCAGAAGTTTAGGGAAAACACAAAAAAATAAACTCTGGGTCAGTCATGGGATTGGTGTGAGTAAACGATTTTAAAATAGATTGATTTAACATTCAAAAATCCTTTTGAAATAAATGATAATCATAAGACCAAATCCACACATAAATACGGACAATTTTTACCTTACGATAACCCAAATCATTTCTGAAATCATATCTATTTGTGATATTATAATAATGTCTAAATACAAATAAATATCAATCTAGCGGAACGCTTGCATCTCACGCTCCATATATATAGTATACAAACAAAACCGCGGGTGCTTATTGGGGACTGGATTCCGACTATGACGAGGTATGGAACCACCTGCCGATAGTGTATCTCTAGAGGGGAATACACTGGATTCAACAAGAACGTCTTGCAACACGGCCACACATGACCGACCACTCATTTCGCTTGAGTATATCAAATATATATCACCAACGGTTGGGTTCAAACCACCGTTTCTCGGAAAGGGACAGCATCGAAATAGATTAAAGAAGCAAATAGAATTTCTCTAGATAGGTGATTATACACCCTAATGGGAGCGATCCACATAGCCATGCTGCCTACCCGATTTTTGTCATTTCCCAGTTGTGAGGCTTGAGGTTAGAATTTACCTATAGAACATCTGGCCACCATTTACTTTGAATGCCACATTGTCAAATTCGCTAGATATCACTAATTGATATCCACAGAAATACTCTGCTTGTTAGCTATCCACCAACAGAAATACGTTTGAGGAAGTCAACGTACTGACTCCTTTGAAAATTCTCGGTCAGACATTCGTCCATACAAGTCATCCAGGAACAAGATGAACCGAAGGCACTCTCCTACTACATCCAATATTGGAATCAGCCCATGGATCAGTAGCGAGTAGTCCGTGCAAATCTGAAGATTCCAATTACGACAGAATCACTGCCGAAATATCTCTGACCACTAAACCAGACAATTTCAACAAGTATTTCTTCCATTCATGAAGATCTATGGTCTTCATTTCTTTAAATCGTATAACCGTCCCTGTAGGTTAGTTTACGTAAAGTTGGTTCGTAGTGGTTTTGGGTCCAGTTCCCATCCTAGTCTCTTCGAGTTAACACGTAAGGGAAATTTATTTGATAGTCGGTGTTTTAACTATCAAATTTAAACAGTGTAGACAAGTACAAATATTTTTACAAATTATTTAATATTTTATTTCCATGGCATGTCCATTTTGTTTAATTAATTTATACAAATCTAAATTTTGATTTCAGAACAGTAATCAACAAGGGATGATCAAAATACAATAGAATGTGTTAATGATTTATTTTAAATAATTTAGATCTGGTTTATCACTTTAGCATGACAGATAGTTAATGACAATCATTTATCACAATGTTAACAATCAACGATGATTAACATTTAAATTCCAAAATAATAGTTTGAGGATGTTTAATCTTGAGCAACAGCTTATTTCATATTATATTCTTCAAAATAAATCAGTTGATTTATTTAAACTTAATATTTTGTTTCCAATAGAATATGTGAATGCATATATATTGGAGATTTGTACCTATCTTTCAAGACGATGTCTGTTCTAAAATTACGACTAAATTCAATGGCTTTCCGATCCACTTTTTCTTTTTATCTACTTATTTATTTAAAACTCCTATTTAAATTTGATAAAAATGTCTTAACAGGTTGATATGGCCCAAACTCATATAGACAAAAAATTTCGGACGACTGTCTTAAGTAAGTTTCCTTCTCCCCTTCTCCTTTATATAAATATATGTGAATCTGTAAAAATTGTTTCAATCCAAACCTTAGATTTAAATAAATATTTCTCTCTTCTTCCTTATTTTTTATAAAACTAGCCTAATAACTTACACAGGAAGAAACTACACCTTTGTTCTCTAGTTTCACGTGCCAGAACATGATTAGCAACTGAGGCTCGTGACATCAAAGATACTAAAAACAAGATTTAACTGGAGTAACCATGTCGCACATGAACTATGAACTATATACTCAAGCACCATTGTCACCAATAGTGGATAAGTAGGAGATATTAAAATCCTTTTAGCAGTACTGAGTTATTTAAAACTAAGCTATCTTATGTTATAATACACTTAGTCTAAGTTTTATATAGGTCTTATGTTAGAAAACTCTCAGGAAAACATCAAAGCTAAAATAGTATTAGTTTAAACGAAATCAGAACTATCCTGAAAGAATGAGTAACGACATCATCAGGAGAAACCAGTTATCACCATATTAAAATCCATGTAAAGGAGCAGGAGATAAATTTAAGATTGAGGATGTATGCTTATTGTGTTGGTTTTAACTATCACCATTTGTATTGTTAAGATATTATGGTGTTACTTAAATTTCATTCTTCTTTGTACAAAAAATCAGAATGATTTGAACTGCATCTAACCATTTAATTTTAGCCGACAAGATGAACATTTAAATTCAGTTTCTCCATACATTCAAGTTGTTTTTAATCAGATGTAGAACAATTAGATCTAATCAATTCCAATGACTAGTTTTATTTAAAAACCCAAGCGTGGTACTTCAGCTCAACAGTAGAAGATATTCCATCCCTTCATTTTCCTCGGATTGTTCATTACCTTTTAGCCAGAATCAGGCCATTGCTTCAGTCATCATCTTCTTGATGTAAATTTCCACAAACACTTGTTAGGAATCGAAATGGGTACCATTATTTGCACAAACCCACACATTATCTTCTTCTTTGTCCTCTCGTGTTTTTTTTTTCACCACTCCTGTGCACCTACACTGCACATGTGCACCACCCAAACCCCGTTGATCTTGCCTCCGTTCATGTTGCCACAAACGCCTTCTTCTCGGCTTAATTCAGTCCAGACCCCAATATTTCGATTCATCAACCAAAACAAAAACTGCTTTCGCTATAAACAACTCCCACCAAAAATGCCTCGCACCGCCACCAGAAGCCATCAGACGCCTCCATATTCCAGTCCTAGATTAGTGACAACCCACCGGTCCTTTATCCCTCCGTCTGATCGCCATAATTATCATCGAGGAGGCGCAGTTCATCCGTAAACTTAACCTACCCAAAATAGAGGTCATCCTATATTAAAATCAAAATTCCCTAACATACTTATTTAAAAATTATGATTGTATTTTTCCTATAATCACTTAGACACCATGCCCCTCTGACTTCGACGCCGTAGCTCACGACTCACCCCGTCGCCGGATTTGATCAAAGTTCAATTTCTGGTTGAAACATAAATTCTCACGCCCTAAGTAACTAAAAATCTTGTTTTTATTACTAAAATTCATGATTTTCATATTCTAATCCACACCTATGCTTAAATCTAAATAAAATGATGTTTTACGAATTTAGATTTCTAGCCTTCTTACAGTAATTTAACTGGTTTCAAATGATATAAACTATTGGTTGAATTGAAACTAATTTTTAGTGCATACTTAAATCATAAACGGATAGTTTTTATGTTGGATTTAAATACAACAACAAACTAGAATTTTTACTGTTGATTTTTGAATCAACACAAGGGGTTGTGTGTATGGTTTTAAACCATACATTGCTTTTGATTTCCTATCAAATGTTACTCATAGGAAATCTTCTATGACATTTAATTTACACAAGGTGGAAACACAAATCAGAGAATTAATTCTACGCATATGTGCTTAAATCATAATAGTACTATTTATGAATTAGAATTGGAAGGATAATAGAGTAGTTTACTGATTGTTTATATGTTACTGTGTTTTACATATTGTTAATGTTCACTGTCTTTTCTCTAGTTCCAGATTAACCAAATCTCTAATCTTAAACTATTTATTTTCAAAGAACAACTTTTGAACAACCTTAATAACCAAACAGGATGGGTACATAGTTGAATTCACAAGAATTTGAATAAAAAATAGTAAGGAGTTGCAGATGTTTATTCACAATCTGGTTCGGTTTTTAGTTCTTTTGCTTCTCATATTAACAGAGGTTTTATTTTTCTAACATCAGTATCAAAGATCAAATCTTCAGATATTAACATATGTGAGTTGAAACAACATAGAAAACAAACATAAAAATCAGTTATAAAGGAGAATAGGAAATGTTTACTCACTTTGTGTTTTCTTGCTGTTAGTATTTTGTCCACAAATACTTGTACACTGCCTTGTGTAATTTGTTCCCTACCTTGCCATAGTTTCACGGTTTCTTTGTATCCAGTTTAACTCTAAGTTTGCTCTTTACTTCACACTGGTTTCCTACCATTTACATTATCTATTTTCATTTGTTTTCTGTGAATTTAAATTTGATAAAAATGTCTTAACAGGTTGATATGGTCCAAACTCATATAGACAAAATATTTTGGTTGACTTTCTTAAGTAAGTTTCCTTCTCCCCTTCTCCTTTATATAAATATATGTGAATCTGTATAAATTGTTTCAATCCAAACTTTAGATTTAGATAAACATTTCTCTCTTCTTCCTTATTTTTTTATAAAACTAGCCTAATAGCTTAAACAGGAAGAAACTACACCTTTGTTCTCTAGTTGCACGCGGCAGAACATGATTAGCAACTAGGAATCGTGACATCAAAGATATTAGAAACAAGATTTAACTGGAGTAACCTTGTAGTGCACGCACATGAACTATATACTCAAGTATCATTGTCACCAATAGTGGATAAGTAGGAGATATTAAATGTAGAGGCCCGAAAATCCGTACCAATTTGAGCTGACTAATATCCTACACATTCAACTCAAAGTGCACAAAAATGCAGATCTTTAATAGAAAGAATTTAGAGGATGAGAAAGATAAGATAGAACTAATAGAATAGAAGAAGAAGAACTCAACTGAATAGAATCAGAGTATACACAAAAAATCGCAGCGGAACGAATAAATTGTATTATATAACATATCTTAGAAATACAAATCTGAATTAGTATATACATACCATACCAGAGTATAAATCATATACATCACAGCGGAAATAATCTCTAAAATATATAATGGTGAAACCTTCTGTTTTGAGCTCCTCCAAGTGAATATGCAAAATCCTGAAACACTGGTCTGTCTGAATAAATTTGGGCACCCAAGAGTTTTGGGAAAACAAACAAAATAAACTCTGGGTCAGTCATGGGACTGGTGTGAGTAAATTCCAACCATATAGTTTAACTTTGAAAAATCCTTTTGAAACAAAAGATAATAGTAAGACCAGCCCACACATAAACACTAACGGTTTTTACCTTACTATAATCCAAATAATTTTGATATCAAAATCTGGTGGTATTATAATAATGTCTAATCAAGTAAATAACCAAATAGCAGAACGCTTGCATCTCACGCTCCACATATATAGTATAAAATCATAAACTGCAGGGCTCTAATTGGAGATTGGATTCCAACAGACAAGGTATGGGAGCACCTTCCGATCAGTGTACTCTAGAGGGTATACACTAGGGTTCAACAAGAACGTCTTGCAACCCGGCCTCACATGACCGACCACTCATTTAGCTTGAGAGTATCGAATATATTGTCACCCACGGTTGTTGGCCATACAACCGTAATCCAAAGATACAGAATTGAAAAGAAGAACAAATATGAATTTTCTCTAGATCGATGACAATACACCCTGCTTGGGTATGACCCAACTAGCCATGTTGCCTTGCCCAATTTTTGTTACTTCCTGGCTGTGAGGCTAGAGGCTACGTCTATCTTCAGAACATCTGATCACTATTCACTTTGAATGCCACATTCTCAAACCCATCAATTCACAAATTGATTTCTAAAAATATCACGGGTATAAAAAGCTAAGAGGAACAAATTCCTCTACCATCCGATGAAATACCTTTAAGAGATCAATCGTACGTGATTTGTTAGGCATACTTTGTCAGACACTCGTCCATACAAGTTGTCCTGGGATTGGACAAACAGAAAACACCATTCTGGAACAGAAGGACCCTTGCATTTCACTCCGGCTTCACTGTCTTCAGCGTAATCTAATTCGCAGCGCTTATGAGACGACCCGAACTTCCCCCGTGAAGGAAAGCATGGATAGCGTTGAGGACAAGACGAAATAGAACGCATACCGAAGAACATTTCATTGTATATTACAACAATGCATCAGATTACAAGAATATACAGAGTATAAATGAATAAATTACATTCGACAAATATCAGAGATTACAATAAATTACTAAGCAGCGGAAAATAATACAAAATCACAACTAGAAGTGATACACGGATACAGAGCTTTCCGAGCATCGTTCCAGCTGTAAATCAGGACCCTATGAATATAAATCTGCAAAACCAAAACTACTAGCTGCCCGTGCGGAAAATAGGGGCACCCAGAGTTTTGGTTAAAACAATAAACTCCAGGTCAGTCATGGGACTGGTGTGAGAACTAAAACAGTTATAATTCTTTATTTTAAAGTTCGGTAAATCAAGGGACCACGCCGTATAACACGGAACGGGTTTCCTCCCAATAATACCAGTGCATAGAACAAACAGCGCAATGCTAAATAAAGAAAAATGAAGCTGTTATAAGACCCAGGTCCCATCACACAATGCAACGCAAGCCGGAGGATAGGGTTTTCCCTTATAACATCCAAAGCATGCTTGATACGTTTAAAACACATTATTTGATACTATAATAAGTGTATAGTGTCAAAACAATTTCAATCATAAATATCAATCATAGACGGCATGGGTACCATATATCATGTCGCCATACTAATTCTACAATTAAAACCGCATTATCACGTATTGGAAATTGGATTTCCGTCATGAGTCGAGGCAAGGGGCAAGCTCCTCTCCGCGTTCGAGACACTCTAGCAAATGCCTCGGGACCGCACACAACAATCCCCTGGATCCTCCAAGGCCGGTCCTCTCTTACTTTTGAGGATTGGCAATTCCTGAACACACGTTTCCCGGTCCTTACAGACCTATATCCGAGGCGCCTCATATCCAACAACCACACAGTTGAAAAGTATATAAATGTCAGGGCTGGTAGGTCACTGACACCACCCTAGCTAGAAAGAAACGTCGTGCACTCCTTGGGTCCGTATCCCGTTTTTGACTCATACCGAGGTGTGAGGCTCGCAAATTCACGTTATACACAAAGCTATGCCACACAGGCCGTGCTTTGATCATCAACCACAAGACTTTGCTTTTCAACAGAAGCCTTGATCAATTGCCACTTACGCGTGCCACACAGGCAATTCATTCCATGCGACTGATGTCCATCGATATACAACCTCTGAGCTCGTACGTCTCAGAGAAGGGCGTTAAGCAAGAGAATAAATTCTCCGCCGCCAAACAGATGTATATTTAATAGAGATCAATCAACACAGAATAGAATCCAATGTCAGACACACAATCCATTTACAAGTTCGTTCTGGGTCTGAACGAAACCGGAGGCACTTTCCTCGCATATCCATCCATCTCCAAGTACGTCTGGACGATCACCAACTGTTTCCCTCATCCTGGGTGTACAGCCCAATCAAGATCATCAGTAATCACCCAAACGATGTGAAGACTTCCGGTCTTCGACCACCGTCTTCATCTTCGACATCTCATCGAATCGATTATTCAGAATGGGTATAAACCCGGCCTTTCTGAATAACCCACGTATATGATAAACAAATGTTACACAAACACAACGAACGCCTCATTCCAATTCAGAATATTCTTTTATTCACAAAATCACATTCTTAGGGAAATGTTCCCATTAATTTTATCAAAGATAAATTCTTCTAAATTTATCCTATAATCTTCCTTTGGATATCATTTCAAACTAGTCGGGATTAGCGAACCACACCGAAGTAATTATTTGTTTTATTTCCCAATCCCAACCTATATATCCCATGGAGCAAAACTAGTGATACTCCACTCTCGATCACTTTTCAGATTTGATAATTTAAATTATCAATTCACTTTTTAATCTAATTAAAGATTCATTAAAACTCCACTTAGTTTTAATCTTTTCAAAAATCAACATCTTGCCTTTAACTGGGTTAAAGAACCAATGTCTTCTAAAACACGATTCACGACAAACCCAAATCACATTTGATATTAAATACAAGGCTCTGAATAGAAAATATATTGGCTTATATTCAATACCAAATTCTGAAACCAACAAATATCGTATTGGAAATAACGATATAAAATATATCTTTCAAATTCCCATAACAATATCTGTATAGTCACGAAATCCAACATCAAAATATCCCAAAGATAATTTCGATTCAGCTCCAGTCCAATCCACGTATTGGAAATTATCGATTATTTTCAAAATCACTTTCAAATTCAATTTATTTATTTCAAAAATAAATTGATTTTAATTCTAGTTCAAAACCAGTTCATTTCGATAAAGATCTATTTTTACCTTCTAATGTGGAATTTTCCAGCCCAATTCTTTCCAATTCACATATTATAATTTTACACAAATTATAGATATTTTTGATAATTTTATCAAGGCCCGTACAGTCGATTTCCAACAACGGCCATCGAACTGCACTTACAGCGACCTTTTTCGAATTTGATTTGGACATAATTCCAAATCCAACCGTTAGATTTCAAATTTCTAATATTCATTGGAAAGCTCTTTTCGATACGAACCCAACGGTTCCGGTTTTAGGAGAATCCGACGATCGGATCTCCCGCAATGTCCGTTTGAAATAAATGGTCGAAATTCACGAACTGCCGCGGCGCGGCGCGTTCTATTCAGGCCATTATATTATATATATAATATATATAATATATATTTCGTCGATTTCTATTTAAAACGAATTTTATAAATCGTTTTAAATTCGTTTCAAAACCATTTCAATTTCTACATTTAATTTCAAATCGATTGGATTTCAATTCAACTCGAATTCATTTCCATTTTATTTAATTCGAATTCAAATTCGTTTCAATTCAAATTCAAATTCGTTTCAATTCAAATTGATTTCAATTTAATTTCGATTCGAATTCAATTAAATCTCAATTCGTTTTCAATTCAACTTGAATTTGTTTTATATTCAATTCCATTCGAAGTCCTTTTATATTCAATTCAAATTCGTTTTCTTTTCAATTCGAATTTGCTATAATATTCATTTCAATTTGAATAAAAATCGATATAAATATCGTTCACGTCAAAATGGCGCAAATCTAATCAACACGGCTTTATATTTTCCACAACTCCTTTATTCTATTCAACAAATGAATATTTTTCCCATTCAACACATGAATCTATATTTCTTTCAACACACGACTAATCTCAACACATGAGTGCTGTCAACACATCACTATTGTTGTTATGTGAAATATTTTATAAAACTATGGTATCTATCGTTTGATTTTTAATTAGACTTCTACTGGGAAGTAGTTCTAATTTTAAATGTGATAAAGATGTAATTTATTTTATTTAAAATATTTTACTCAACACATGAATAGTTTCAACACATGATCATCGTCAACACATGACTATTTTTATATTCAACACATGAACTTTCTTTTATAATATTCATTGTTTTCCCGATTGGAATGAGGCCCAATCAATCACCATATAATGTTAATTATATGGATTCCATACAACACATGTATATAATAGCATTGAAAAATAATCAATCATCAACCAAAGTGCACTACACTGTATAAGCATCAAATATAGATATCTGACGCTTATAACAGCCTGTCAATCAATCGATCGACATATTTAATCAATCAGGATGAGTGAACTTCAAATTTCATCCCAACACCCGTGTGGGGTTTCAAACAAACAAACACAGGTTTTATTTGTGCAGTTGGGCGATGTGTAAAATTTATCGACCCAATCAATGTCCTTCAAATAGGTGTACATAAACAAACCGTCTGGTTTGTAAATGAATATTTATTTTATTCACTTCACGTTAAAAATTATATTTTTAACAATAAAAAAATTTTATTCCAACATATGAATTTCTATTCAGTTCATTCTTTAAATAAAATGATATTTTTATTTTTCTAACATATTTTAGAAAATTTCGGCGGCATAACGGCACGATACTAGAAACGGGACGAGGCCTAGCCTTATCCCCGGTCTAGTGAAGGCCCACGCCATTCACACATCAATCAATTCCATTTCATTTCACCAAACAATTCAATCCAAACCAATTAGACTAACCAACTACACAACCAAACAATTTAACAAACAAGCCATCCATGGTCTGTGGATGACGGGTGTCGGGTGCTACTAAGCACCGTCTGCATCCTAATATATATATAACTAGAAAAAAAAAGTATTTAGAGTGAGAAGTTCTCACCGAAAGCTATCCAATACCACGACTCTTCATTTATAGAAATCTTCTTCATCCTCGCCTTTTTATCATCTTCGTTTGCCCGTAGTCACTACATATATAAAAATCACACATTTTTATATTTCGATGTCTTTAAAATAAAAATCACATTTTTATTTATTCACTTTCAATTTAAAAATCATATTTTTATAATCACTTCATATATTTAAAAATCGAATTTTCACTTCGCTATTCAATATATAAAAATAAGCATATTTTCACAACGCTACTATATAGATAAAAATTATATTTTTATCCCCTTATTCTTCATATAAAGATTTCGCCCTTTCAAAAATAAAGTTTTCGCCTTTATAAAAATAAAGTTTTCGCCTTTATAAAAATAAAGATTTCGCCTTTATAAAAAATAAAGATTTCACCTCTATAAAAAAAATAAAGATTTCATCTTTATAAGAATCTCATCTTTATTTTTTTTCTACACATATAAAGATGATATTTTTAATATTCCTATCATGTAAAAATTATATTTTTAATTCTTTAAAAATATAAAAATCATATTTTTACATCTTCTATATAGTAAAGATTATATTTTTAATACTTTAGAAATATAAAAATCATATTTTGATTATCTTCCTTATATAAAAATATGACCTTTCTTCCTTTCAAAAATCATAGCTTTTTAATTTCAAAAATCTAACCTTTTTATTTTGAAAATCTCGCCTTTTCACGACTAAAAATACAATCTTTTCTTCAATGTTTATATGGATAAAATCACATTCTTATCCTAAGCTATTTCATTGTAAAAATCTGAAATTTAACACACTATTATTTAATTTAAAAACTGAAAATTAAAATTGAATGAATAAAACTCACTATTTTCGGATCCGTTGGTGGGAGGGTGGCGCAGTTGGCCAACGTCATCAGTGGTAGGGTTTCAAATCAATTTGGGGCGGGTTTAGGGCATGGGGCCGCTTGGCTTCATGAATGGAGGAAGGGGAAGAGAGGAGGGGAGAGGAGAGGGCGCCGACACTCTGGAGGTGGCGACGACGCCACTGGCGGCGTTTGGAAGGGGGCGACGGGGGAGTAGGGTTCTGGAGTGGCTACGGGTTTAAACGGAGGAGGAGGGTGGACGGGGTCTGGGCGACGCGATGGATGGCGGCGGATCCTCCAGGTGGCGGCGCGACGATGGTAAGCCCCCAGGGCGACGGCGACGAGCGGCTTCCCCTTTTTCTCTTCCTTTTTTATTATTATTATTTTTTTTTTGAAATGATTTTAGAACGCCGGGGGGGGGGGGGGGGGCTGGTTAAGGAGAGAAAGGTATATATATATATATATATTTATTTAATTAATTTATTTTTCGCCAAAAAGTAACTTTTCCTATCGACTTCAGAATCGAACCCACCGCCTGTCGTCCATAGCGTTTTACCCCCATTCCGAACACAATGGGATATGTATCGTAGGTTGATTCGATCGTTTGAATCAGTTTCCGCTAAATTTACATTTAAATCACTATATTGAATTTTAAACGTACATTTCAAATTACCGGGGTCGCATACGAACTCTAAAAATTCCAGAAAAATATTTTCTAGCTTCGTATTGACGATACGGTCCTAACAAAACTAGTTTCGCCGAATTCTGAGACCGTTGGAAAAATGGCCAATTTCCAGTCGATTAAAATCAACTGAAATGGTCAAAACACGTTTTCCTTCGCCACGCTCACATACTGATTCAGAAAATTATGAAATTTGGAACCTAGCAATAACTCGACATCACGGACCCAACAAAACTGGTGTCGTCGAGATCCGAGGTTATTTGCAAAATGTCCATTTTTAAGGGCCTGAATTCCATAGCGACTATTCAGAATTTTCAACTGGACATATCTTTTGATTCCCGCTATGAAATCTCGATTGGTCGGATTCGTTGGAAAGATATTATCAATTAGATCCTATCATTTTTGGTTTCACTAAAATCCGGATTGTTTTGCACCCGGTACATTCAATTGAAGTTTGAAATCGAATTATCGAACTACCGCGCCATTTTCAATTCCTTTTATAATTATATATAATTATTTATATTCTAACGACGACGCGTATAATATATACGTCGAATTCCATTCAAAATAAATTTCTCGTCGATTTTATTTAAAATAATCCATTTTAAATGTACAAAATTCGCTAAAATTGCCAAAATAAAAATTTTAAACTGGCCTAGATTTTCGGGTTATTACAATCTCCCCCACTTAAAACTTTTCGTCCCCGAAAAGGAACAAAGTCGAAAGTGGTTTGATTAATCAAATCTACGTTCGATCTGGCTTCCATTCTCCAACTTTTCAGTTTCTGAGAATTTTCAAAATTTCAAAAATTTGGCTAACACCCTAAATTTTCGAAAAATTTCGCCATAACCTCCCCTGCACCGGGAGCATCGGGGAATTTCAAATAGCTTCCCCGGTCCTTCAGATCTCAAAAAGAAAAAGAAAAAGCCAAGCGGCTAGCCAATAGGCTCACAAAATCATCATCACCCAAACAAAACAGTAAATCATGTAGTAAACATGTACCTATTTGTCGGGCAAACAAATTTTATTCTCTGGTCTAGCCTCCTTGCTATGACCTGTTCAATGTAAGTATATGTATATACAAGCAAATGCGACCAATTCTCAATACAATTCAATATTCGGTTCAATTAGGCATAAATGGTTAAAAATTAGCAAACAATTAAACAAACAACCCAAACATCAATCAATTAGTGGATTAACTTTTCAAATTCATAAATTTCGATACATATACAAAAAATCATGTTTTGATGCCAATTCACAACAATGTATTCTAGCTATATAAGTTTTGGTTCTCACACCAGTCTAATGGAAATATATAGAAATCACACCTTCGAAACACGAACATAAATACTGATGATGTGGCCACATCACCAGAATTATCCCCGGGTGTCTAGAATGTGATTCTATATCTATCCAGTATATTAAAACTTCGAATATACGTTCATGACGCGTATATGCAAAATCTTTATATACTCGATTGTCCATATTCAAAATAAATAAATAATCAAATACGTATAAAGCGATTTAAATTTTAAAACAAAATTGTTTTCATTTGAAATATATAGTCTTCACACTCGTTCTAGGATACTACTGATCCTATCTCTAACGAGTCATTCTAATTGGATGTTGCTAATCCAATATCTGATGAATTCTTTCGTATGGTTCTAATGTGTCTTGTTCTCGAGCTCTGTAAACCAAAGCTCTGATACCAACTGAGACGACCCGAACTTCCCCCGTGAAGGAAAGCACGGATAGCGTTGAGGACAAGACGAAATAGAACGCATACCGAAGAACATTTCATTGTATATTACAACAATGCATCAGATTACAAGAATATACAGAGTATAAATGAATAAATTACATTCGACAAATATCAGAGATTACAATAAATTACTAAGCAGCGGAAAATAATACAAAATCACAACTAGAAGTGATACACGGATACAGAGCTTTCCGAGCATCGTTCCAGCTGTAAATCAGGACCCTGTGAATATAAATCTGCAAAACCAAAACTACTAGCTGCCCGTGCGGAAAATAGGGGCACCCAGAGTTTAGGTTAAAACAATAAACTCCAGGTCAGTCATGGGACTGGTGTGAGAACTAAAACAGTTATAATTCTTTATTTTAAAGTTCGGTAAATCAAGGGACCACGCCGTATAACACGGAACGGGTTTCCTCCCAAGAATACCAGTGCATAGAACAAACAGCGCAATGCTAAATAAAGAAAAATGAAGCTGTTATAAGACCCAGGTCCCATCACACAATGCAACGCAAGCCGGAGGATAGGGTTTTCCCTTATAACATCCAAAGCATGCTTGATACGTTTAAAACACATTATTTGATACTATAATAAGTGTATAGTGTCAAAACAATTTCAATCATAAATATCAATCATAGACGGCATGGGTACCATATATCATGTCGCCATACTAGTTCTACAATTAAAACCGCATTATCACGTATTGGAAATTGGATTTCCGTCATGAGTCGAGGCAAGGGGCAAGCTCCTCTCCGCGTTCGAGACACTCTAGCAAATGCCTCGGGACCGCACACAACAATCCCCTGGATCCTCCAAGGCCGGTCCTCTCTTACTTTTGAGGATTGGCAATTCCTGAACACACGTTTCCCGGTCCTTACAGACCTATATCCGAGGCACCTCATATCCAACAACCACACAGGTGAAAAGTATATAAATGTCAGGGATGGTAGGTCACTGAAACCACCCTAGCTAGAAAGAAACGTCGTGCACTCCTTGGGTCCGTATCCCGTTTTTGACTCATACCGAGGTGTGAGGCTCGCAAATTCACGTTATACACAAAGCTATGCCACACAGGCCGTGCTTTGATCATCAACCACAAGACTTTGCTTTTCAACAGAAGCCTTGATCAATTGCCACTTACGCGTTCCACACAGGCAATTCACTCCATGCGACTGATGTCCATCGATATACAACCTCTGAGCTCGTACGTCTCAGAGAAGGGCGTTAAGCAAGAGAATAAATTCTCCGCCGCCAAACAGATGTATATTTAATAGAGATCAGTCAACACAGAATAGAATCCAATGTCAGACACACAATCCATTTACAAGTTCGTTCTGGGTCTGAACGAAACCGGAGGCACTTTCCTCGCATATCCATCCATCTCCAAGTACGTCTGGACGATCACCAACTGTTTCCCTCATCCTGGGTGTACAACCCAATCAAGATCATCAGTAATCACCCAAACGATGTGAAGACTTCCGGTCTTCGACCACCGTCTTCATCTTCGACATCTCGTCGAATCGATTATTCAGAATGGGTATAAACCCGGCCTTTCTGAATAACCCACGTATATGATAAACAAATGTTACACAAACACAACGAACGCCTCATTCCAATTCATAATATTCTTTTATTCACAAAATCACATTCTTAGGGAAATGTTCCCATTAATTTTATCAAAGATAAATTCTTCTAAATTTATCCTATAATCTTCCTTTGGATATCATTTCAAACTAGTCGGGATTAGTGAACCACACCGAAGTAATTATTTGTTTTATTTCCCAATCCCAACCTATATATCCCATGGAGCAAAACTAGTGATACTCCACTCTCGATCACTTTTCAGATTTGATAATTTAAATTATCAATTCACTTTTTAATCTAATTAAAGATTCATTAAAACTCCACTTAGTTTTAATCTTTTCAAAAATCAACATCTTGCCTTTAACTGGGTTAAAGAACCAATGTCTTCTAAAACACGATTCACGACAAACCCAAATCACATTTGATATTAAATACAAGGCTCTGAATAGAAAATATATCGGCTTATATTCAATACCAAATTCTGAAACCAACAAATATCGTATTGGAAATAACGATATAAAATATATCTTTCAAATTCCCATAACAATATCTGTATAGTCACGAAATCCAACATCGAAATATCCCAAAGATAATTTCGATTCAGCTCCAGTCCAATCCACGTATTGGAAATTATCGATTATTTTCAAAATCACTTTCAAATTCAATTTATTTATTTCAAAAATAAATTGATTTTAATTCTAGTTCAAAACCAGTTCATTTCGATAAAGATCTATTTTTACCTTCTAATGTGGAATTTTCCAGCCCAATTCTTTCTAATTCACATATTATAATTTTACACAAATTATAGATATTTTTGATAATTTTATCAAGGCCCGTACAGTCGATTTCCAACAACGGCCATCGAACTGCACTTACAGCGACCTTTTTCGAATTTGATTTGGACATAATTCCAAATCCAACCGTTAGATTTCAAATTTCTAATATTCATTGGAAAGCTCTTTTCGATACGAACCCAACGGTTCCGGTTTTAGGAGAATCCGACGATCGGATCTCCCGCAATGTCCATTTGAAATAAATGGTCGAAATTCACGAACTGCCGCGGCGCGGCGCGTTCTATTTAGGCCATTATATTATATATATAATATATATAATATATATTTCATCGATTTCTATTTAAAACGAATTTTATAAATCGTTTTAAATTCGTTTCAAAACCATTTCAATTTCTACATTCAATTTCAAATCGATTGGATTTCAATTCAACTCGAATTCATTTCCATTTTATTTAATTCGAATTCAAATTCATTTCAATTCAATTCAAATTCAAATTCGTTTCAATTCAAATTGATTTCAATTTAATTTCGATTCGAATTCAATTAAATCTCAATTAGTTTTCAATTCAACTTGAATTTGTTTTATATTCAATTCCATTCGAAGTCCTTTTATATTCAATTCAAATTCGTTTTCTTTTCAATTCGAATTTGCTATAATATTCATTTCAATTTGAATAAAAATCGATATAAATATCGTTCACGTCAAAATGGCGCAAATCTAATCAACACGGCTTTATATTTTCCACAACTCCTTTATTCTATTCAACAAATGAATATTTTTCCCATTCAACACATGAATCTATATTTCTTTCAACACACGACTAATCTCAACACATGAGTGCTGTCAACACATCACTATTGTTGTTATGTGAAATATTTTATAAAACTATGGTATCTATCGTTTGATTTTTAATTAGACTTCTACTGGGAAGTAGTTCTAATTTTAAATGTGATAAAGATGTAATTTATTTTATTTAAAATATTTTACTCAACACATGAATAGTTTCAACACATGATCATCGTCAACACATGACTATTTTTATATTCAACACATGAACTTTCTTTTATAATATTCATTGTTTTCCCGATTGGAATGAGGCCCAATCAATCACCATATAATGTTAATTATATGGATTCCATACAACACATGTATATAATAGCATTGAAAAATAATCAATCATCAACCAAAGTGCACTACACTGTATAAGCATCAAATATAGATATCTGACGCTTATAACAGCCTGTCAATCAATCGATCGACATATTTAATCAATCAGGATGAGTGAACTTCAAATTTTATCCCAACACCCGTGTGGGGTTTCAAACAAACAAACACAGGTTTTATTTGTGCAGTTGGGCGATGTGTAAAATTTATCGACCCAATCAATGTCCTTCAAATAGGTGTACATAAACAAACCGTCTGGTTTGTAAATGAATATTTATTTTATTCACTTCACGTTAAAAATTATATTTTTAACGATAAAAACATTTTATTCCAACATATGAATTTCTATTCAGTTCATTCTTTAAATAAAATGATATTTTTATTTTTCTAACATATTTTAGAAAATTTCGGCGGCATAACGGCACGATACTAGAAACGGGACGAGGCCTAGCCTTATCCCCGGTCTAGTGAAGGCCCACGCCATTCACACATCAATCAATTCCATTTCATTTCACCAAACAATTCAATCCAAACCAATTAGACTAACCAACTACACAACCAAACAATTTAACAAACAAGCCATCCATGGTCTGTGGATGACGGGTGTCGGGTGCTACTAAGCACCGTCTGCATCCTAGTATATATATATAACTAGAAGAAAAAAAAAAGTATTTAGAGTGAGAAGTTCTCACCGAAAGCTATCCAATACCACGACTCTTCATTTATAGAAATCTTCTTCATCCTCGCCTTTTTATCATCTTCGTTTGCCCGTAGTCACTACATATATAAAAATCACACATTTTTATATTTCGATGTCTTTAAAATAAAAATCACATTTTTATTTATTCACTTTCAATTTAAAAATCATATTTTTATAATCACTTCATATATTTAAAAATCGAATTTTCACTTCGCTATTCAATATATAAAAATAAGCATATTTTCACAACGCTACTATATAGATAAAAATTATATTTTTATCCCCTTATTCTTCATATAAAGATTTCGCCCTTTCAAAAATAAAGTTTTCGCCTTTATAAAAATAAAGTTTTCGCCTTTATAAAAATAAAGATTTCGCCTTTATAAAAAATAAAGATTTCACCTTTATAAAAAAATAAAGATTTCGTCTTTATAAGAATCTCATCTTTATTTTTTTTCTACACATATAAAGATGATATTTTTAATATTCCTATCATGTAAAAATTATATTTTTAATTCTTTAAAAATATAAAAATCATATTTTTACATCTTCTATATAGTAAAGATTATATTTTTAATACTTTAGAAATATAAAAATCATATTTTGATTATCTTCCTTATATAAAAATATGACCTTTCTTCCTTTCAAAAATCATAGCTTTTTAATTTCAAAAATCTAACCTTTTTATTTTGAAAATCTCGCCTTTTCACGACTAAAAATACAATCTTTTCTTCAATGTTTATATGGATAAAATCACATTCTTATCCTAAGCTATTTCATTGTAAAAATCTGAAATTTAACACACTATTATTTAATTTAAAAACTGAAAATTAAAATTGAATGAATAAAACTCACTATTTTCGGATCCGTTGGTGGGAGGGTGGCGCAGTTGGCCAACGTCATCAGTGGTAGGGTTTCAAATCAATTTGGGGCGGGTTTAGGGCATGGGGCCGCTTGGCTTCATGAATGGAGGAAGGGAAGAGAGGAGGGGAGAGGAGAGGGCGCCGACACTCTGGAGGTGGCGACGACGCCACTGGCGGCATTTGGAAGGGGGCGACGGGGGAGTAGGGTTCTGGAGTGGCTACGGGTTTAAACGGAGGAGGAGGAGGGTGGATGGGGTCTGGGCGACGCGATGGGTGGCGGCGGATCCTCCAGGTGGCGGCGCGACGATGGTAAGCCCCCAGGGCGACGGCGACGAGCGGCTTCCCCTTTTTCTCTTCCTTTTTTTTTTTTTTTTTTTTTTTTTGAAATGATTTTAGAACGGGGGGGGGGGGGGGGCATGTTAAGGAGAGAAAGGTATATATTATTATTTTTTTTATTTAATTAATTTATTTTTCGCCAAAAAGTAACTTTTCCTATCGACTTCAGAATCGAACCCACCGCCTGTCGTCCATAGCGTTTTACCCCCATTCCGAACACAATGGGATATGTATCGTAGGTTGATTCGATCGTTTGAATCAGTTTCTGCTAAATTTACATTTAAATCACTATATTGAATTTTAAACGTACATTTCAAATTACCGGGGTCGCATACGAACTCTAAAAATTCCAGAAAAATATTTTCTAGCTTCGTATTGACGATACGGTCCTAACAAAACTAGTTTCGCCGAATTCTGAGACCGTTGGAAAAATGGCCAATTTCTAGTCGATTAAAATCAACTGAAATGGTCAAAACACGTTTTCCTTCGCCACGCTCACATACTGATTCAGAAAATTATGAAATTTGGAACCTAGCAATAACTCGACATCACGGACCCAACAAAACTGGTTTCGTCGAGATCCGAGGTTATTTGCAAAATGTCCATTTTTAAGGGCCTGAATTCCATAGCGACTATTCAAAATTTTCAACTGGACATATCTTTTGATTCCCGCTATGAAATCTCGATTGGTCGGATTCGTTGGAAAGATATTATCAATAGATCCTATCATTTTTGGTTTCACTAAAATCCGGATTGTTTTGCACCCGGTACATTCAATTGAAGTTAGAAATCGAATTATCGAACTACCGCGCCATTTTCAATTCCTTTTATAATTATATATAATTATTTATATTCTAACGACGACGCGTATAATATATACGTCGAATTCCATTCAAAATAAATTTCTCGTCAATTTTATTTAAAATAATCCATTTTAAATGTACAAAATTCGCTAAAATTGCCAAAATAAAAATTTTAAACTGGCCCAGATTTTCGGGTTATTACAGCTTATGTCTATACGGAGTGGTTTTCGGATAATATATCCAACCGGTCCCTCCGTATTGACAATGATGGCCAAAAGACTTTGATAGTTTGTTATTTAACTATCGAAGTAAAACAAGCATCCATTCTAGTGTATAATTAAATATCACACAATCACTGGCCCTTTTTATTTTAATCTTAATTTTCCAGTTTCCTATATCTTCCTAGATGTTTCCCCAAAACCCGTTTGGCCCTTCCCGCCTCTTGGAAAACATTTCCAAGTATCATAAACTCCTATTTCCCCCATATCCCAGAATATATACATTATTAATGGTCGAAATGTTTCCTATTTCCATTACTGGTTAAATCCCACTAGTTATGCTATAAACTCATATTTCCATTTCATTTCATGAACTTTATTCAAGTAAACTCCTAAACCTTGATTACCTATTATAATTTATTGGTTTTAAATATTGACTATCTTATCAAATTCTAAACTATAATGTATATAATTTCTGAAAATGAATTATTTTAAACATTCGAGCTAGTCGAATTCTAATTCCATATCCTTGTGGATTTGTTTCAATCCTATTTGTATTTCGAATATCAAACGAAATTTCATCGTTGTCCCTTTGAAACGATTCTCCAATTTCCATATCTAAATTCATTACTATCTTTCCAAATTATCTAATAATAACAATTCCACTTTATTTTTTATAAATCAACTACCCGTTATAATATACTTAAACAAGTTGTTATATTCTAAAACCATCAAGATTAAGTTTCTATTATTTAAAATATATAAATAATAGATTTTTCTTTTTAAACTTGAATTTCTTTTCAATATATCTTTAGGTATTAAATACCATTTTTTCAGGGTCTAGTGTAATTACACATCCTAAACAAAAATAATCAACCACAGATAATGCAATAAATGAAAAACCATAATGTGATCATTGAGGAATCCAGTCGGATTGCTCCAAACTTGTTTCCATGCATCCACAAAAGTTGGTTAACATAACTACTAATTTCAAATCAGTATAATGGTAAATAGTATTAGTATTTAATCGACGGTGTATATAATTAACGGTGTATTTCAACCAAGTAAATCATCCAAACAATCATCACACACATCATTCAACCATTATTTAAAATTATTAAAATATTTTAAACTGAATAGGGTTAGTAAGTTTACTCACCTTGGCGCGTTAACAGTTAAATAACGATTTGCGATGATAGATCTGATCAAGCATTATATTTAGCCATAATTCCAATGAGCTCTATATTGCTCCAGACTAGTTCGTACGTCTAGCCTTCGCCAATATAAATCCAACGTAATTTGTTTCATCTATAAACCTCACCCCATGTTTTCGCAAGCCTAATATGCGTAGCCCAATAAGCTCAGAATGCAGGCAAAACTCTCGGCTGCAGTTATATCTGTCTTCTACTAGTGACTAGTGGCTGCCTACACACTTCTCACCTTCAGTATGCGATTTTACCTTTTTGCTTTTATTATTATTTTAATATGGGGCCTCACTATTAATAACAGACCATCCTCCTACTTTGGCACCCAAACCCACATACGCAAGTAACGCAACAGCAATCATCTTCAACACTATAACCCGCAGGCTCCAGGTTGTTCCCTCTGACCATTCTTGAATGTGTTTGCACCCATATATCCATCACTTTATTGCGTAAACCTCCAGACTCTCCGCCATAAATCTTCTTTTCACGCACCAATCAAAATCCATCATCATATGTTGGAACCAAGACCCGTGTGTCCCTTTGTACATCATCTCGCAAGCTTCTTTAAATATTCTTCACTTTCAAAGACACAAATACATGTTTCATACACTAATCCCAAGTTTTTACATCACCTCGCTACTCTTCACTCACGGCAACCAGTCCATACTTGAACATTTGCAAAACCGTTTGTACTCCTTTCTCCTTCCTCATACGTTAGCTCTCCATTTTTTTCTTCAGTTGCATGCGCCTTCTGCTGTGCTTCACCATATACTAAAGTCCACCTTGCACCCTACACGCCAATTTTCCCATATGTGTCCTTATATAGTAGCACAGCATACATTAATTCATGCAGCACCACCCCCATGCGTGAAAGCTGCTACCCCTCCTCTTTTCTACTTTTCCCATGCGTTGCACGAATTGTATCTCCCAACGTTCAACTCTTCCTTATCTTCACGTTTTAAGCCCCGCAATATTGCACCTTCCATCTACTGTAAGGTCACCCCATGCGGTTAGAAGTACACTACTCCTTCCGCACTTCCTGCTTCGCTGACCTCACAACCAAAATGCATCGCCGGTCTAAACCGACGCTACTTCTATCTGCACATCTCGCAGCCTATAACAAACCCGTCAACACCACCGACTTCTTCTACGTACTGAACCACTACAGCAATCAAGAACTCCTGCACCTTTTCGATATATATACAATATACATATTCGTATTTTGTTGAAGGATATTGTTCGGTTAAACTGAACTTTTGAGGAAAATTCCATTTTGTTCACTATTGGAGCTTGGGTTCATGTATTTATAGTTTGTATTTCCTTCGATATTAAATAATAGAGTACTGTGTAACATATGGTAGGTTGGTAGCCTCTTGATTTGGCTTTACCATGATGTTGCGTGAATTTTGAAACCATTGCATGTGATTTTATTTCTTTGATACTGCACAAGGTACAATTCCTAAGCTGTTAAGGTAGCATATTTTTTTTAATGATCCTTTCGCTATGAAGTATTAGGCATATAGGATTATGGCTGTGCAAATAGAATAGGTTTGCATTCATGCTATGGACACGACCATATACTGTACATATATAGAGTAGGCATGTTGGTTACTTACTCATTAATCTTTAGATCATTGCTTAGCTGGTGAGGAACATTCATGCTCTGTATATAGTTAGTCGCTCGATATTATTTTAGTTTGCTAATAAATATGGTGTTAGTTCGAGTGTGAGTATGGTATCTAGTCTTAGATTGTGTTTTATATCAATTTCGTTCGTTATGGACTGTTATGGACAGAGATAAAATTATGGTCGTGCCCAGCGAGGTGCCACGATCCCAAAAATATAATAATATCGGTAGATTAACTTATATTATGAAACCCCAAAATGTTGTTACAGGGTGCAAAATACTCTAAATAAAAAGTTGCATATTTAATTAATCACAGTAAAATTCTAAAAGTTAAATTATAACTGCGTCTCAAAAGAATCTTGTCTAAATTCGAAACTGATATCTGGTCATATCAAATAAACCGTTACAGTCGATAAACGATTCTATAACGACTATTTGGAAACTTGATTTGGACATAACTCACAATCTGTAACACGAAATCTTGGTTTTTCACTTCCGTTAGAAAAATACAGTTTAACAGATTCGAACGTTTCTTGTTTCGAAGAAATCCGACTAATAACGGGTCCTGTACACTCAATTGAAGTTCAGAATGTTAAATTACGAACTGCTGTGATATTACGGGCTTGATTATATTTAATATATATTTTTATATGTTCAACTTCGTTCTACTTAATATATAAATCCACTTATATTACGAATTCAATATTAAAACTGATTTAAATATTAAAATATAAACCGATAAAAATGCGGGACGTTACATTCCTTCTGCCTTAAAAGAATTTCGTCCCCGAAATTACTAACGCAGGGAAAATGCTACAATTTATATTATAACCAGGTTAAAAACCCTTTATTTAATTTCTTAATTCTAGTTTCAACTAAATTAATTTATTTCAATTTAAAATATTAATTCCTTCTTATTAACGAATATTTTGAAATTTCTGAAAATTACTAACACTTCAAATTTTCGAAAAAAGAAAAAAATTTGCCAGCATCTCCTCTGCATGGCTCAATCGGTAATACTACAACTTGTCTCTCTGGGCCTTCTCCAATCCAAAAGTAAATCGAACAGCCAAGTGGCTTGCCTAATCGGCTCATAAGACTCTCAAACCCTATATAATTTAAACATGTACCTTTGTGTCGGGAATTCGATTCAACCTTGTTCATCTGCTATCAACTCCGCATATATTCATGCATTCCGATTGATCTCCAACCTATCCAGTTATTCTCCAATACCCAGGACAAGTTCCATTTCAAACTTCAAATTCCAAACTCAATTCCAACTCTTAATTCATCAATTCGATTCCATTTCAGATTATTTCTAATCCAAACCAATTTTAATTATCCTAGTTTGAGTTAAATTCCAATATTATTCATGCACCCTTTTCCATTTTACTATATTTAACTTCATAAGTTAAATTTTGTAAATTTCCAGAATTCAAATTTCTGGGTTTATTTCAAATCAGTTTGAAACCATATATTTATATATATACACACACATACTAATAGCAATTCAAAACATTTGAATTTCTAAACTACTTATTTCCTCAAAATAATTCAAAACAAAATTAATGTTAGTAATCTGTCACTTAGAAATTCGAAAATGAACACCGACGATGCCGCGGTTCACCATCAGAAATATTTTCCAGCAACCGAAGTGAGTTCAATACTATATTATTTTCAAAACTTATTTAAAATATTTCAATTTGAAAATTACTTCAAAATATCATTTCCAAATGCTTGAAATACAATTCCAAATCTCCCCCAGGATTTTAATTTTTTCATATATTCAATTCAGAATTTATTTACAACACCTTTCCCAGTTTTCTAGAGTTTTATTTCAATTTTGGGTTTAAATTCAGATTTAGTTCATCTGATTTTGTATATTATCCTTATTTAATATTTCGATTGGTTATTTATATAACCAACTCAATTATAAATCTTATTCGATCATAATAACGATCTACACATCCAATATACTATAATAATCTCAAGATATATACTTCTTTTTATATCAAAATATATTTCGGGCAAAATTATTTCATTTACCCTCTTTCAAAATAATACTATTTCGAATCTCTCTATCCAAGCGTTTATAAATCCCTATGGACCTCGTCAGCTAAACACGTCGATCTGGAATTTATATACCACTTAACAGATCAACCAACACAATATAAAATAGTTTTTATATCAATTTACAAATACACGCTCATATACATACACTCAAACTCAATCTAGGGTATTACTAACCATATCTGTATCGAGTCACACCACATAGCCAAGGTAAAATCACTTAACCTGGCTCTAATACCAACTGTAGAGGCCCGGAAATCCATACCAATTTGAGCTGGATAATATCATACACATTCAACACAAAGTGCACGAAAATACAGATCTTTAGTAGAAAGAATTTAGAGGATGAGAAAGATAAGATAGAACTAATAGAATAGAAGAAGAAGAAGAAGAATTCAACTAAATAGAATCAGAGTAAACACGAAAACTCACAGCGGAACGAATAAATTGTATTATATAACATATCTTTGAAATACAAATCTGAATTTGTCTCTATACATGCCATACCAGAGTATAACCCATATACATCACAGCGGAAATAATCTCTAAAATATCTAACGGTGAAACCTCCTGTTTTGAGCTCCTCTAAGTGAATATGTAAAATCCTAAAACACTTATTTGCCCGTATAAATTTGGGCACCCAAGAGTTTAGGGAAAACAAACAAAATAATCTCTGGGTCAGTCATGGGACTGGTGTGAGTAAATTCCGACCATATAGTTTAACTTTGAAAAATCCTTTTCAAACAAAAGATAATAGTAAGACTGGCCGACACATAAACACGGACGGTTTTTACCTTACTATAACCCAAATCATTTTGATATCAAAATCTGGTGATATTATAATAATGTCTAATCAAGTAAATAACCAAATAGCAGAACGCTTGCATCTCACGCTGCACATATATAGTATAAAATCATAAACCGCAGGGTGCTTATTTGAGATTGGATTCCAACAAACAAGGTATGGGAGCACCTTCCGATTAGTGTACTCTAGAGGGTATACACTGGGGTTTAACAAGAACATCTTGCAACCCGGCCTCACATGACCGACCACTCATTTAGCTTGAGTGTATCGAATATATTTTCACCCATGGTTGTTGGCCATCCAACCGTAATCCGAAGATACAGAATCGAAAAGAAGAACAAATATGAATTTTCTCTAGATCGGTGACAATACACCCTGCTTGGGTATGACCCAACTAGCCATGCTGCCTTGCCCAATTTTTGTTACTTCCTGACTGTGAGGCTAGAGGCTACGTCTATCTTTAGAACATCTGATCACTATTCACTTTGAATGCCACATCGTCAAACCCGTCAATTCACAAATCGATTTCTAAAAATATCACGAGTATAAAAAGCTAAGAGGAACAAATTCCTTTGCCACCAGACAAAATACCTTTAAGAGATCAATCGTACGTGATTTGTTAGGTATACTTTATCAGACACTCATTCGTACTAGTTGCCCTGGGACTGGACAAATAGAAAACACCATTCTAGAACAGAACGACCCTTGCATTTCACTCCGTCTTCAATTGTCTTCAGCATAATCTAATTCGCAGCGCTTATGTCTATACGGAGTGGTTTTCGGATAGTATATCCAACCGGTCTCTCCGTATTGACAATGACGGTAAAAAGACTTCGATAGTCGGTTATTTAACTATCAAAGTAAAACAAGCATCCATTCTAGTGTATAACTAAATATCACACAATCACTGGCCCTTTTTATTTTAATCTTAATTTTCCAGTTTCCTATATCTTCCTAGATGTTTCCCCAAAACCCATTTGGCCCTTCCCGCCTCTTGGAAAACATTTCCTAGTATCATAAACTCCTATTTCCCCGTATCCCAGAATATATACATTATTAATGTTCGAAATGTTTCCTATTTCCATTACTGGTTAAAACCCACTAGTTATGTTATAAGCTCATATTCCCATTTCACTTTATGAACTTTATTCACGTAAAATCCTAAATCTTGATTACCTATTATAATTTATTGATTTTAAATATTGACTATCTTATCAAATTCTAAATTATAATGTATATAATTTTTAAAAATGAATTATTTTAAACATTCGATCTAGTCAAATTCTAATTACATATCCTTATGGATTTGTTTCAATCCTATTTATATTTTGAATATCAAACTAAATTTCATCGCTTTCCCTTTGAAACGATTCTCCAATTTCCCCATCTAAATTCATTACTATCTTTCCAAATTATTTAATAATAACTATTCCACTTTATAATTTATAAATCAACTATCCCTTATAATATACATAAACAAGTTGTTATATTCTAACACCATCATGATTAAGTTTCTATTATTTAAAATATATAAATAATAGATTTTTCTTTTTAAACATGAATTTCTTTTCAATATATCTTTAGGTATTAAATAGCATTTTTTCAGGGTCCAGTGTAATTCACATCCCAAACAAAAATAATCAACCACAGATAATGCAATAAATGAAAAACCATAATGTAATCATTGAGGAATCCAGTCTGATTGCTCCAACATGTTTCCATGCATCCACAGACGTTAGTTGACATAAATACTAATTTCATATCGGTATAATGGTAAACAGTATTAGTATTTAATCGACGATGTATATAATTAACGGTGTATTTCAACCAAGTAAATCATCTAAACAATCATCGCACACAGCATTCAACCATTATCTAAAATTATTAAAATATTTTAAACTGAACAGAGTTAGTGAGTTTACTCACCTTGGCGCGTTTACTGTTAAATAACGATTTGCGAAGATAGATCTGATCAAGCGTTGTATTTAGCCATAATTCCAACGAGCTCTATATTGTTCCAGACTATTTCGTACATGTAGCCTTTGCCAATATAAATCCAACGTAATTTGTTTCATCTATAAACCTCACCCCATGTTTTTGCAAGCCCAATATGCGCAGCCCAATAAGCTCAAAATGCAGGCAAAACTCTTGGCTGTAGTTATCTCCGTCTTCTACTGGTGATTAGTGGATGCCTACACACTTCTCACCTTCAGTATGCGATTTTACCTTTTTTCTTTTATTATTTATTTATTATTATTTTAATATGGGGCCTCACTATTAATAACAGACCATCCTCCTACTTCAGCACCCAAACCCACATACGCAAGTAACGCAACAACAATCATCTTCAACACTACAACCCGCAAGCTCCAGGTTGTTCCCTATGACCATTCTTGAACGTGTTTACACCCATATATCCATCACTTTATTGCGTAAACCTCCACACCCTCCGCCATAAATCTTCTTTTCACGCACCAATCAAAATCCATCATCATATGTTGGAACCAAGACTCGTGTGTCCCTTTTTACATCATCTCGCAAGCTTCTTTAAATCTTTTTCACTTTCAAATACACAAATACATGTTTCATACATTAATCCCAAGTTTTTACATCACCCCGCTACTCTTCAATCACGGTAGTCAGTCCATACTTGAACGATTGCAAAACCGTTTGTGCTCGTTTCTCCTTCCTCATACGTTAGCTCTCCATTTTTTTCTTCAGTTGCATGCGCCTTCTGTTGTGCTTCATCATATGCTAAATTCCACCTTGCACCCTACATGCCAATTTTCCCATATGCGTCCTTATATAGTAACACAACATACATTAATTCATGCAGCACCACCCCCAAGCGTGAAAGCTGCTTCCCTTCCTCTTTTCTACTTTTCCCATGTGTTGCATGTATTATATCTCCCAACGTTCAACTCTTCCTTATCTTTATGTTTTATGCCCCGCAATGCAGCACCCTTCCATTTACTGTAAGGTCACCCCATGTGGTTAGCAGTACACTACTCCTTCCGCACTTCCAGCTTCGCTGACCTCACCACCGAAATGCATCGCCGGTCTAAACCGACACCGACGTTACTTCTACCTGCACTACTCGTAGCCTATAACAAACCCTTCAACACCACCGACTACTTCTACGTACTGAACCGCTACCGTAATCAAGAACACCAGCACCGTTTCGATATATATATATATATATATATATATATATATATATATATATAATATACATGTTCTTAATTTGTTGAAGGATATTGTTCGGTTAAACAGGATTTTTGAGGAAAATTCCTTTTTGTTCGCTATTGGAGCTTGGGTTCATGTATTTATAGTTTGTATTTTATTCGATATTAAGTAATAGAGTACTATGTAACATATGGTAGGTTGGTAGCCTCTTGATTTGGCTTTACCATGCTGTTGCGTGACTTTTGAAACCATTGCATGTGATTTTATTTCTTTGATACTGCGCAAGGTACAATTCCTTACCTGTTAAGGTAGCATATTTATTTGTTCAATGATCCCTTTGCCATGAAGTATTAGGCATATAGGATTATGGCTGTGCAAATAGAATAGGTTTGCATTCATGCTATGGACATGACCATATACTATACACATATAGAGTAGGCATGTTGGTTACTTATTCA
Organism: Allium sativum; assembly: GCA_030737875.1. Lineage (NCBI taxonomy): Eukaryota > Viridiplantae > Streptophyta > Magnoliopsida > Asparagales > Amaryllidaceae > Allium > Allium sativum. Next base: position 6,789,110 of record CM060913.1, on the reverse strand, counting down.
TTAATCTTTAGTTTATTGCTTAGTTGGTGAGGAACATTCATGCTCTGTATATAGTTAGTAGCTCGATATTATTTTAGTTTGCTAATAAATATGGTGTTAGTTCGAGTGTGGGTATGGTATCTAGTCTTAGATTGTGTTTTATATGAATTTCGTTCGTTATGGACTGCTATGGACAGAGATAAAATTATGGTCGTGCCCAAAGAGGTGCCACGATCCTAAAAATATAATAATATCGGTAGATTAACTTATATTGTGAAACCCCAAAATGTTGTTACAGGGTGCAAAATACTCCAAATAAAATTTTGCATATTTAATTAATTACAGTAAAATTCTAAAAATTAAATTATAACTGCATCTCAAAAAAGTCTTGTCTAAATTCGAAACCGATATCTGGTTATATCAAATAAACCGTTACGGTCGATAAACGATTCTATAGCGAATATTTGGAAATTTGATTTGAACATAACTCGCAATCTGTAACACGAAATCTTGGTTTCTCACTTCCATTAGAAAAATACAGTTCAACAGATTCGAACTTTTCTTGTTTCGTAGAATCCGACTAATAACGGGTCCTGTACACTCAGTTGAAGTTCAGAATGTTAAATTACGAACTGTCGTGATATTACGGGCTCCATTATATTTAATATATATTTTTATACGTCCAACTTCGTTCTACTTAATATATTAATCCACTTATATTACGAATTCAATATTTAAACTGATTTAAATATTAAAATACAAACCGATAAAAATGCGGGACGTTGCATTAAAATACTTTTAGCAGTACTGAGTTATTTAAAACTAAGTTGTCTTATGTGATAATACACTTAGTCTAAGTTTTATATAGGTCTTATGTTAGAAAACTCTCAGGCAAACATCAAAGATAAAATAGTATTAGTTTAAATGAAATCAGAACTAGCTTGAAAGAATGAGTAAAGACATCGTCAGGAGAAACCAGTGATCACCATATTCAAATCCATGTGAAGGAGCAGGAGATAAATTTAAGGTTGATGATGTATGCTTATTGTGTTGGTTTTAACTATCACCAATTCTATTGTTAAGATATTATGGTGCTACTTAAATTTCATTCTTCTTTGTAAAAAAAATCAGAATGATTGGAACTGCATCTAACCATTTAATTTTAGCCGACAAGATGAACATTTAAATTCAGTTTCTCCATACATTCAAGGTGTTTTTATCAGATGTAGAACAATTAGATCTAATAAATTCCAATGACTAGTTTTATTTAAACACAAAAGCGTGGTACTTCATCTCAACAAAAGAAGATATTCCATCCCTTCATTTTCCTCTGATTGTTCATCATCTTTTTGCCAGAATCAGGCCATTGCTTTAGTCATCATCTTCTTGATGTAAATTTCCACAAACACTTGTCAGGAATCGAAATGGGTGTAACAACCCGAAAATCTGGGCCAGTTTAAAAATTTTATTTTGGCAATTTTAGCGAATTTTGATTATTTAAAATGAATTATTTTAAATAATATCGACGAGAAAATTTATTTTGAATATAATTCGAACGTATATATTATATACGTCGTCGTTAGAATATAAATATCTATATATAATTATAAATAGAATTGAAAATGGCGCGGTAGTTCGATAATTCGATTTCAAACTTCAATTGAATATACCGGGTGCAAAACAATCCGGATTTTAGTGAAACCAAAAATAATGGAATCCAATTGATGATATCTTTCCAACGAATCCGAATAATCAAATTTTCATAGCGGGAATCAGAAGATATGTCCAGTTGAAAATTCTGAATAGTCGCTATGGAATTCAGGCCCTTAAAAATGGACATTTTGCAAACGACCTCGGATTTCGACGAAACCAGTTTTGTTGGGTCCGTGATGTTAAGTTATTGCTAGATTCCAAATTTCATAATTTTTCGAATCAATATGTGAGGGTGGCATAGGAAAACGCGTTTGACCAGTTTCAGTTGATTTTAATCGACTGGAAATTGGCCATTTTTCATACGGTCTCAGAATTCAACGAAACTAGTTTTGTTAGGACCGTATCGTCAATACGAAGATAGAAAATATTTTTCAGGAATTTTTCTAGTTAGTATGTGACCCCGATAATTTGAAATGTACGTTTAAGATTCAATATAATGATTTAAATGTAAATTCAATGGAAACTAATTGTAACTATCAAATCGGCTTGCGATACATATCCCATTGTGTTCGGAATGGGGGTAAAACGCTAGGGACGACAGACGGTGGGCCTCGTTTTGAAGTCGGAAATGAAAGTTGCTTTTGTGGAAAATTAAATAATAAAAAAAAAAAAAAAAGCAAAACCTTCTCCTTCTATAACTTCTGGCCCCCCCCCAAATTCATTCGTTCAATAAAAAATAAAAAATAAAAAAAAAAGAAGGAGAAACGAAGCGGGATCGAGCCGCCAGCCCCCCCCAGCGGCGCCGACCTCTCGACGCCCCCCCCCTCCACCTGCGGTAGTCGCGACCCCCCCCCCCCTCCTCGCCAGAGGCGGCGCGAAGGACCCCCCCCCCCCCCCCGCCAATCGAAGCACCGACGCAGCCCCAAAGCTCGCCACCCACCTGAACGACTCCGGCAACTCCACCTCCGCCTCGAGAAGCCTCCGACGAATCTGCGAAAACCCCTTTTTTTTTCTCTGTAAGTTTTTTTTTCCCTTTTCGTTTTGCTATTTGATTTTTTTTTTATGATTTTTAAACTGATTTTAAAAATGACAATAAAACCTGATTTTTTTTATGATTCTAAAACTGATTTTTTTTAAGGATTATAAAAACTGATTTTAGGGGAATATAAAAACTGATTTTAAATTAAGTGTAAAAACTGAATTTTTATATAGAAGATTAAAACTGATTTTTATCAGTTCATAAAACTGATTTTTATTTAAGTTCATAAAACTGATTTTTATTTAAGTTTTTAAAACTGATTTCTAAAGGTTTTAACTTTAAATTGAAAAAGGTTTTAACTTTAAATTGAAAAAGGTTTTAACTTTAAATTGAAAAAGGTTTTAACTTTAAAATTGAAAAAGGTTTTAACTTTAAATTGAAAAGGGTTTTAACTTTAAATAGAAAATGGTTTGAACTTTAAAAAGAAAATGGTTTGAACTTCGATAAAAAAATAGAATTTTTATATATTGAACTTCGATAAAAAAATATGATTTTTATATATTGAACTTCGATAGAAAAATATGATTTTTATATATTGAACTTCGATAGAAAAATATGATTTTTATATATTGAACTTCGATAGAAAAATATGATTTTTATATATTGAACTTCGATAGAAAAATATGATTTTTATATATTGAACTTCGATAGAAAAATATGATTTTTATATATTGAACTTCGATAGAAAAATATGATTTTTATATATTGAACTTCGATAGAAAAATATGATTTTTATATATTGAACTTCGATAGAAAAATATGATTTTTATATATTGAACTTCGATAGAAAAATATGATTTTTATATATTGAACTTCGATAGAAAAATATGATTTTTATATATTGAACTTCGATAGAAAAATATGATTTTTATATATTGAACTTCGATAGAAAAATATGATTTTTATATATTGAACTTCGATAGAAAAATGGATTTTTATATATTGAATAGCGAAGTAAAAATATGATTTTTACTTATGTAGTGAAAGCGGGCAACGAAGATGACGAAGGTGCGATAGCGATGAAGTTTTCTATCAGTGAAGTGCCGTGGAGCTAGGATAGCTATATGTGAGAATTTCTCACCTTTCAATTTATTTTTCTAGTTATATAAATATACTAGGATGCAGACGGTGCTTAGTAGCACCCGACACAATCGTCCACAGACCATGGACTTGTTTGTTTGACTGTTTGGTGATTGATTGCGATATTGGTTTGAATGGGGTTTGTGGTGTGAATAATCGAATCGATAAATTGGTTAGGATTAGACGTGCGCCGTTATAAGGCGAAGGAGTAAGGCTAGGTTAGACTCTTACTCCAAATTTTGTGGTTTGCATAACTAATTTATTTGATTGATGTGTGAATGGCGTGGGCCTTCACTAGACCGGGGATAAGGCTAGGCCTTGTCCCGTTTCTAGTATCGTGCCGTTATGCCGCCGAAATTTTCTAAAACGTGTTAGAAAAATAAAAATATCATTTTATTTAAAGAATGAACTTAATAGAAATTCATATGTTGGAATAAAATGTTTTATCGTTAAAAATATAATTTTTAACGTGAATGTGAATAAATAAATATTCATTTACAAACCGAACGGTTTGTTTATGTACACCTATTTGAATGACATTGATTGGGACGATAAATTTTACACATCGCCCAACTGCACGAATAAAATCTGTGTTTGATTGTTTGAAACCCCACACGGGTGTTGGGATGAAATTTGAAGTTCACTCATCCTGATTGATTAAATATGTCGATCGATTGATTGACAGGCTGTTATAAGCGTTGAATATATACATTTGATGCTTATACAGTGTAGTGCACTTTGGTTGATGGTTGATTATTTTCAATGCTATTATATACATGTGTTGTATGCAAATCCATATAATTAATTTTATATGGTAATTGATTGGGCCTCATTCCAGTTTTGAAAAAGAAATATTTGAAAAAGAAATATTTGAAATAGAATATTTGAAAATAGAAATTTATGAAGCCGTGTTGATTAGATTGACGCCATTTTGACGTGAACGATATTTATATCAATTTTAAGTGATTTCGAAATGAATTGAATTGAAAACGATTTCGAAATGAATTGAATTGAAAACGATTTCGAAATGAATTGAATTGAAAACGATTTCGAAATGAATTGAATTGAAAACGATTTCGAAATGAATTGAATTGAAAACGATTTCGAAATGAATTGAATTGAAAACGATTTCGAAATCAATTGAATTGAAAACGATTTCGAAATGAATTGAATTGAAAACGATTTCGAATTGAATTGAAAACAAATTGAAATGAATTCAAATTGAATTGAAATTTGAATTGAATAGAAATGAATTTTAAAACGAATTTATAAAGAAGAATTCAATTTTGATTTGAATTGAAAAGGAAGTTGAAATTGTTTTTGAAACGAATTCAAAACTATTTATATAATTCGTTTTAAATAGAAATCGATGAAATATATATTATATATATTATATATATAATATAATGGCCTGAATAGAACGCGCCGCGCCGCGGTAGTTCGCGAATTTCGACCATTTATTTAAAACGGACATTACGGGAGATCCGACCGTCGGATTCTCCTAAAACCGGAACCGTTGGGTTCGTATCGAAAAGAGCTTTCTAATGAATGTTAGAAATTTGAAATCTAACGGTTGGATTTGGAGATACATCCAAATCAAATTCGAAAAAGGTCGGTGTAAGTGCAGTTCGATGGCCGTTGTTGGAAATCGACTGTACGGGCCTTGATAAAATTATTAAAAATAGTAATAATTTGTGTAAAATCATAAGAAATGATTTGTGAAAGTTTGGGATGAAAAACTCCATATTTGAAAAGATAAAAATAGATTTTTATCGAAATGAACTAGTTTTGAACTAGAATTATAATTCTATTTATTTTTAAATAAATAAATTGAATTTGAAATGGTTTTGAAAATAACCAAAATTTCCAATGATTGCATTGGAGTGGATTTGAATCGAAATTGTCTTCGGAATATTTCGATGTTGGAATTCGTGATTATACAGGTGTTGTTATGGAAATTTGAAAGATATATATTTATATCGTTATTTCCAATACGACATTTGTTAGTCGTAGAATTCGATATTGAATATAAGCCGATATATTTTCTATTCAGAGCCTTGTATTGAATATCGAATGTGATTTGGGTTTGTCGTGAATGGTGTCTTCACTAACACTGTTCTTGAACCCAGTTGAGAAAAGATTAAATCTTTTTGTTTAGATTTAATGAAGTGTACCAATTAAATGATATTTAATTGGAATTGAATTGGTATTGATTTTTGGGTTTATCGTGAACAGTGTTTTAAATAACACTTGTTCTTTAACCCGATAATTAATCGAATGTGATTTGGGTTTGTCGTGAATGGTGTCTTCACTAACACTGTTCTTGAACCCAGTTGAGAAAAGATTAAATCTTTTTATTTAGATTTAATGAAGTGTACCAATTAAATAATATTTAATTGGAATTGAATGGATATTGGTTTTTGGGTTTATCGTGAACAGTGTTTTAAATAACACTTGTTCTTTAACCCGATAATTAATGGGATGTGACTTTGGGTTTATCGTGAACCGTGTTTTAAATGACACTGATTCTTTAACCCAGTCACAGATTAAAACTAAGTGGAGTTTTAATGAATCTTTAATTAGATTGAAAAGATCGAGAATGGAGTATCACCGGTTTTGCTCCAGGCGATAGTTAAATCTTTAATTAGATTTGAACGTGAAATTTAGAAACTAACTGTCGGTTAGCCAAGCAGAATGGTTTTCTGGATATTGATCTGATGTTGGTTTCGGCCTTCGGGGTTAATATTTGGGGAATTATTCTCTTGATTAATTTACGGTTAGTGACTAATGAATTGGAATGAGGCGTATGTTGTGTTTGTGTAACACTTATTTAAAATATACGCGAGTTATTCGGAAAGACCGGGTTCATCCCATTCTGAATAACTGATACGACGATAAGTCGAAGATGAAGACGATGGTCGAAGACCGGAGGTCTTCACGTCGTTTGGGTGATAACTGATGATCTTGATTGGGCTGTACACCCAAGAAGATGGAAACAGTTAGTGATCGTCCAGACGTACTTGGAGATCGATGGATATGCGGGGTACTAGGTGCCTCCGGTTTCGTTCAGACCCAGGACGGACTTGTAAATGGACTGTGTGTCTGACATCGGATTTCATTCTGTGTGACTGATATCGGTTGCATAGGATGGTTTGCCTGTGTGGCATGCTAAGATGCAAATGATCAAGGCTTCTGTTGAAAAGCAAAGTCTTGTGGTGATGATCAAAGCACGGCCTTTGTGGCGTAGCTTTGTGTAACGTTTACCTCGCGTGTTTCACACCAGGTATGAACCAAAAACGGGAGACGGACCTCAGGGAGGACTTGCGTTTCTTTCTAGTTAGAAGTGGCGTCAGTGGTTTTACACGCCCTGACGAGTTTGACTTATGTGGTTGTTGCTGTTGCGAGGCGCCTCGGTTATATCGGTTTCGGCCGATGCATTCTGGTCGGCTGACGGACCAGACTTACACCCCATAGGGTGGGGAAACGTAGTGTTCAGGCATTTTAATCCACATCGGTGGACCGGCCCTGTCGCTCCAAGGGCCCACCTGAGTCTGGGTCCTGTGGCTCGGGCTAGAGAGTCACGAATCGGTGGAGGACTATCTTTTGCCTCGGTTCATAGACGGAAATCCAATTTCCAAATACGTGACATTTGCGGTTTTATTTGTAATCCTATATATGGCGACATAGTGGGATGGGGCGCTTATGCCGCCTATGATTGATACTTATGATTTGAAGTTGTTTTATACACTATGCACTTATAATAGTATCAAATGATTTGTTTTAAACGTATCAAGCATTCTTTGGCTGTTATAAGGGAAAACCCTATCCTCGGCTGCGTTGCATTGTGTGATGGGACCTGGGTCTTATAACAGCTTCATTTTTCTTTATTTAGCATTGCGCTGTTTGTTTTATGCACTGGTATTCTTGGGAGGAAACCCGTTCCGTGTTATACGGCGTGGTCCCTTGATTTACCTAACTTTGAAAATAAAGATAATAACTGTTTTAGTTCTCACACCAGTCACATGACTGACCTAGAGTTTATTGTTTTAACCTAAACTCTGGGTGCCCTTATTTTGACACGGGCAGCTAGTAGTTTTGGTTTTGCAGATTTATATTCACAGGATCCTGGTCTACAGCTGGAACGATATCCGGAAAGCTTTGTATCCGTATATCTCTTCTAGTTGTGTATTGTATTATTTTCCGCTGCTATGTTTTTAAATGTAATTTAAATCTCTGATATTTCTGTGTAATATTTATTCATTTATACTCAGTATATTCCTGTAATCTGATGCATTGTTGTAATATACAATGAAACGTTCTTCTGTATGCGTTCTGATTTGTCGTGTTCTCAAACGATAGGGCGTTTCGAACGGTCTGGGTCGGTTTAGCGACTGGTTCGGACGGAGCGAAATTCCCTGCCGTCACATTTGGTATCAGAGCTTTGGTTTACAAAGCAGAGAACAAGACACATTAGAACCTTACGAAAGAATTCATCAGATATTGGATTAGTAATATCCAATGAGAATGACTCGTTAGAGATGGGATCAGTAGTATCCTAGAACGAGTGTGAAGGGTATATTTTTCAAATGAAAACAATTTTGTTTTGAAAATTTAAATCAATTATTCGTATTTGATTATTTATTTATATTGATTAGGACAATCCAGTATATATAGATTTTGCGTATACGTCTGATCCGCGTGTATTCAAAGTTTTAATATATTGAATAGATATAGCATTACACTCTAGTCGCCCGAAGATGATATTGATGATAGCGATCGCATCATCAACATTTATGTTCGAGTTTCGAAGGTGTGATTTTCTATATATTTCCTATTAGACTGGTGTGAGAACCAAAAACTAAATTAGATAGGGCTAATTGTTGTGATTTGGCATCAAGAATCTGATTTTTGACTATATATCAAAAGTATGAATTTGAAACGTTAAATTCACTAATTGATTGATGTTTGTGTTGTTTGTTTAATTGTTTGATAATTTTGAACCGTTTAGCCTAATTATATCAAATATTGAACGATATTGAAAATTGGTCGCATCTGCTTGCATATACATATATATCATTGAACAGGTCATAGCAAGGAGGCTAGAGCCGAAGAATAAAATTTGTTTGCCCGACAAATAGGTACATGTTTACTACATAATTTACTGTTTTGTTTGGGTGATGATGATTTTGTGAGCCTATTGGCTAGCCGCTTGGCTTTTTCTTTTTCTTTTTGAGATCTGAAGGACCGGGGAAGCTATTTGAAATTCCCCGATGCTCCCGGTGCAGGGGAGGTTATGGCGAAATTTTTCAAAAATTTAGGGTGTTAGCCAAATTTTTGAAATTTTGGAAATTCTCAGAAACTAAAGAGTTGGAGAATGGAAACCAGATCGAACGTAGAGCTGAATAATCAAACCACTTTCGACTTTGTTCCTTTTCGGGGACGAAAAGTTTTAAGTGGGGGAGATTGTAACAACCCGAAAATCTGGGCCAGTTTAAAAATTTTATTTTGGCAATTTTAGCGAATTTTGATTATTTAAAATGAATTATTTTAAATAATATCGACGAGAAAATTTATTTTGAATATAATTCGAACGTATATATTATATACGTCGTCGTTAGAATATAAATATCTATATATAATTATAAATAGAATTGAAAATGGCGCGGTAGTTCGATAATTCGATTTCAAACTTCAATTGAATATACCGGGTGCAAAACAATCCGGATTTTAGTGAAACCAAAAATAATGGAATCCAATTGATGATATCTTTCCAACGAATCCGAATAATCAAATTTTCATAGCGGGAATCAGAAGATATGTCCAGTTGAAAATTCTGAATAGTCGCTATGGAATTCAGGCCCTTAAAAATGGACATTTTGCAAACGACCTCGGATTTCGACGAAACCAGTTTTGTTGGGTCCGTGATGTTAAGTTATTGCTAGATTCCAAATTTCATAATTTTTCGAATCAATATGTGAGGGTGGCATAGGAAAACGCGTTTGACCAGTTTCAGTTGATTTTAATCGACTGGAAATTGGCCATTTTTCATACGGTCTCAGAATTCAACGAAACTAGTTTTGTTAGGACCGTATCGTCAATACGAAGATAGAAAATATTTTTCAGGAATTTTTCTAGTTAGTATGTGACCCCGATAATTTGAAATGTACGTTTAAGATTCAATATAATGATTTAAATGTAAATTCAATGGAAACTAATTGTAACTATCAAATCGGCTTGCGATACATATCCCATTGTGTTCGGAATGGGGGTAAAACGCTAGGGACGACAGGCGGTGGGCCTCGTTTTGAAGTCGGAAATGAAAGTTGCTTTTGTGGAAAATTAAATAATAAAAAAAAAGCAAAACCTTCTCCTTCTATAACTTCTGGCCCCCCCCCCCAAATTCATTCGTTCAATAAAAAATAAAAAATAAAAAAAAAAGAAGGAGAAACGAAGCGGGATCGAGCCGCCAGCCCCCCCCAGCGGCGCCGACCTCTCGACGCCCCCCCCCCCTCCACCTGCGGTAGTCGCGACCCCCCCCCCCCTCCTCGCCAGAGGCGGCGCGAAGGACCCCCCCCCCCCCCCCCCCGCCAATCGAAGCACCGACGCAGCCCCAAAGCTCGCCACCCACCTGAACGACTCCGGCAACTCCACCTCCGCCTCGAGAAGCCTCCGACGAATCTGCGAAAACCCCTTTTTTTTTCTCTGTAAGTTTTTTTTCCCTTTTCGTTTTGCTATTTGATTTTTTTTTTTATGATTTTTAAACTGATTTTAAAAATGACAATAAAACCTGATTTTTTTTATGATTCTAAAACTGATTTTTTTTAAGGATTATAAAAACTGATTTTAGGGGAATATAAAAACTGATTTTAAATTAAGTGTAAAAACTGAATTTTTATATAGAAGATTAAAACTGATTTTTATCAGTTCATAAAACTGATTTTTATTTAAGTTCATAAAACTGATTTTTATTTAAGTTTTTAAAACTGATTTCTAAAGGTTTTAACTTTAAATTGAAAAAGGTTTTAACTTTAAATTGAAAAAGGTTTTAACTTTAAATTGAAAAAGGTTTTAACTTTAAAATTGAAAAAGGTTTTAACTTTAAATTGAAAAGGGTTTTAACTTTAAATAGAAAATGGTTTGAACTTTAAAAAGAAAATGGTTTGAACTTCGATAAAAAAATAGAATTTTTATATATTGAACTTCGATAAAAAAATATGATTTTTATATATTGAACTTCGATAGAAAAATATGATTTTTATATATTGAACTTCGATAGAAAAATATGATTTTTATATATTGAACTTCGATAGAAAAATATGATTTTTATATATTGAACTTCGATAGAAAAATATGATTTTTATATATTGAACTTCGATAGAAAAATATGATTTTTATATATTGAACTTCGATAGAAAAATATGATTTTTATATATTGAACTTCGATAGAAAAATATGATTTTTATATATTGAACTTCGATAGAAAAATATGATTTTTATATATTGAACTTCGATAGAAAAATATGATTTTTATATATTGAACTTCGATAGAAAAATATGATTTTTATATATTGAATTTCGATAGAAAAATGGATTTTTATATATTGAATAGCGAAGTAAAAATATGATTTTTACTTATGTAGTGAAAGCGGGCAACGAAGATGACGAAGGTGCGATAGCGATGAAGTTTTCTATCAGTGAAGTGCCGTGGAGCTAGGATAGCTATATGTGAGAATTTCTCACCTTTCAATTTATTTTTCTAGTTATATAAATATACTAGGATGCAGACGGTGCTTAGTAGCACCCGACACAATCGTCCACAGACCATGGACTTGTTTGTTTGACTGTTTGGTGATTGATTGCGATATTGGTTTGAATGGGGTTTGTGGTGTGAATAATCGAATCGATAAATTGGTTAGGATTAGACGTGCGCCGTTATAAGGCGAAGGAGTAAGGCTAGGTTAGACTCTTACTCCAAATTTTGTGGTTTGCATAACTAATTTATTTGATTGATGTGTGAATGGCGTGGGCCTTCACTAGACCGGGGATAAGGCTAGGCCTTGTCCCGTTTCTAGTATCGTGCCGTTATGCCGCCGAAATTTTCTAAAACGTGTTAGAAAAATAAAAATATCATTTTATTTAAAGAATGAACTTAATAGAAATTCATATGTTGGAATAAAATGTTTTATCGTTAAAAATATAATTTTTAACGTGAATGTGAATAAATAAATATTCATTTACAAACCGAACGGTTTGTTTATGTACACCTATTTGAATGACATTGATTGGGACGATAAATTTTACACATCGCCCAACTGCACGAATAAAATCTGTGTTTGATTGTTTGAAACCCCACACGGGTGTTGGGATGAAATTTGAAGTTCACTCATCCTGATTGATTAAATATGTCGATCGATTGATTGACAGGCTGTTATAAGCGTTGAATATATACATTTGATGCTTATACAGTGTAGTGCACTTTGGTTGATGGTTGATTATTTTCAATGCTATTATATACATGTGTTGTATGCAAATCCATATAATTAATTTTATATGGTAATTGATTGGGCCTCATTCCAGTTTTGAAAAAGAAATATTTGAAAAAGAAATATTTGAAATAGAATATTTGAAAATAGAAATTTATGAAGCCGTGTTGATTAGATTGACGCCATTTTGACGTGAACGATATTTATATCAATTTTAAGTGATTTCGAAATGAATTGAATTGAAAACGATTTCGAAATGAATTGAATTGAAAACGATTTCGAAATGAATTGAATTGAAAACGATTTCGAAATGAATTGAATTGAAAACGATTTCGAAATGAATTGAATTGAAAACGATTTCGAAATGAATTGAATTGAAAACGATTTCGAAATCAATTGAATTGAAAACGATTTCGAAATGAATTGAATTGAAAACGATTTCGAATTGAATTGAAAACAAATTGAAATGAATTCAAATTGAATTGAAATTTGAATTGAATAGAAATGAATTTTAAAACGAATTTATAAAGAAGAATTCAATTTTGATTTGAATTGAAAAGGAAGTTGAAATTGTTTTTGAAACGAATTCAAAACTATTTATATAATTCGTTTTAAATAGAAATCGATGAAATATATATTATATATATTATATATATAATATAATGGCCTGAATAGAACGCGCCGCGCCGCGGCAGTTCGCGAATTTCGACCATTTATTTAAAACGGACATTACGGGAGATCCGACCGTCGGATTCTCCTAAAACCGGAACCGTTGGGTTCGTATCGAAAAGAGCTTTCTAATGAATGTTAGAAATTTGAAATCTAACGGTTGGATTTGGAGATACGTCCAAATCAAATTCGAAAAAGGTCGCTGTAAGTGCAGTTCGATGGCCGTTGTTGGAAATCGACTGTACGGGCCTTGATAAAATTATTAAAAATAGAAATAATTTGTGTAAAATCATAAGAAATGATTTGTGAAAGTTTGGGATGAAAAACTCCATATTTGAAAAGATAAAAATAGATTTTTATCGAAATGAACTAGTTTTGAACTAGAATTATAATTCTATTTATTTTTAAATAAATAAATTGAATTTGAAATGGTTTTGAAAATAACCAAAATTTCCAATGATTGCATTGGAGTGGATTTGAATCGAAATTGTCTTCGGAATATTTCGATGTTGGAATTCGTGATTATACAGGTGTTGTTATGGAAATTTGAAAGATATATATTTATATCGTTATTTCCAATACGACATTTGTTAGTCGTAGAATTCGATATTGAATATAAGCCGATATATTTTCTATTCAGAGCCTTGTATTGAATATCGAATGTGATTTGGGTTTGTCGTGAATGGTGTCTTCACTAACACTGTTCTTGAACCCAGTTGAGAAAAGATTAAATCTTTTTATTTAGATTTAATGAAGTGTACCAATTAAATGATATTTAATTGGAATTGAATTGGTATTGATTTTTGGGTTTATCGTGAACAGTGTTTTAAATAACACTTGTTCTTTAACCCGATAATTAATCGAATGTGATTTGGGTTTGTCGTGAATGGTGTCTTCACTAACACTGTTCTTGAACCCAGTTGAGAAAAGATTAAATCTTTTTATTTAGATTTAATGAAGTGTACCAATTAAATAATATTTAATTGGAATTGAATGGATATTGATTTTTGGGTTTATCGTGAACAGTGTTTTAAATAACACTTGTTCTTTAACCCGATAATTAATGGGATGTGACTTTGGGTTTATCGTGAACCGTGTTTTAAATGACACTGATTCTTTAACCCAGTCACAGATTAAAACTAAGTGGAGTTTTAATGAATCTTTAATTAGATTGAAAAGATCGAGAATGGAGTATCACCAGTTTTGCTCCAGGCGATAGTTAAATCTTTAATTAGATTTGAACGTGAAATTTAGAAACTAACTGTCGGTTAGCCAAGCAGAATGGTTTTCTGGATATTGATCTGATGTTGGTTTCGGCCTTCGGGGTTAATATTTGGGGAATTATTCTCTTGATTAATTTATGGTTAGTGACTAATGAATTGGAATGAGGCGTATGTTGTGTTTGTGTAACACTTATTTAAAATATACGCGAGTTATTCGGAAAGACCGGGTTCATCCCATTCTGAATAACTGATACGACGATAAGTCGAAGATGAAGACGATGGTCGAAGACCGGAGGTCTTCACGTCGTTTGGGTGATAACTGATGATCTTGATTGGGCTGTACACCCAAGAAGATGGAAACAGTTAGTGATCGTCCAGACGTACTTGGAGATCGATGGATATGCGGGGTACTAGGTGCCTCCGGTTTCGTTCAGACCCAGGACGGACTTGTAAATGGACTGTGTGTCTGACATCGGATTTCATTCTGTGTGACTGATATCGGTTGCATAGGATGGTTTGCCTGTGTGGCATGCTAAGATGCAAATGATCAAGGCTTCTGTTGAAAAGCAAAGTCTTGTGGTGATGATCAAAGCACGGCCTTTGTGGCGTAGCTTTGTGTAACGTTTACCTCGCGTGTTTCACACCAGGTATGAACCAAAAACGGGAGACGGACCTCAGGGAGGACTTGCGTTTCTTTCTAGTTAGAAGTGGCGTCAGTGGTTTTACACGCCCTGACGAGTTTGACTTATGTGGTTGTTGCTGTTGCGAGGCGCCTCGGTTATATCGGTTTCGGCCGATGCATTCTGGTCGGCTGACGGACCAGACTTACACCCCATAGGGTGGGGAAACGTAGTGTTCAGGCATTTTAATCCACATCGGTGGACCGGCCCTGTCGCTCCAAGGGCCCACCTGAGTCTGGGTCCTGTGGCTCGGGCTAGAGAGTCACGAATCGGTGGAGGACTATCTTTTGCCTCGGTTCATAGACGGAAATCCAATTTCCAAATACGTGACATTTGCGGTTTTATTTGTAATCCTATATATGGCGACATAGTGGGATGGGGCGCTTATGCCGCCTATGATTGATACTTATGATTTGAAGTTGTTTTATACACTATGCACTTATAATAGTATCAAATGATTTGTTTTAAACGTATCAAGCATTCTTTGGCTGTTATAAGGGAAAACCCTATCCTCGGCTGCGTTGCATTGTGTGATGGGACCTGGGTCTTATAACAGCTTCATTTTTCTTTATTTAGCATTGCGCTGTTTGTTTTATGCACTGGTATTCTTGGGAGGAAACCCGTTCCGTGTTATACGGCGTGGTCCCTTGATTTACCTAACTTTGAAAATAAAGATAATAACTGTTTTAGTTCTCACACCAGTCACATGACTGACCTAGAGTTTATTGTTTTAACCTAAACTCTGGGTGCCCTTATTTTGACACGGGCAGCTAGTAGTTTTGGTTTTGCAGATTTATATTCACAGGATCCTGGTCTACAGCTGGAACGATATCCGGAAAGCTTTGTATCCGTATATCTCTTCTAGTTGTGTATTGTATTATTTTCCGCTGCTATGTTTTTAAATGTAATTTAAATCTCTGATATTTCTGTGTAATATTTATTCATTTATACTCAGTATATTCCTGTAATCTGATGCATTGTTGTAATATACAATGAAACGTTCTTCTGTATGCGTTCTGATTTGTCGTGTTCTCAAACGATAGGGCGTTTCGAACGGTCTGGGTCGGTTTAGCGACTGGTTCGGACGGAGCGAAATTCCCTGCCGTCACAATGGGTACCATTATTTGCACAAAACCACACATCATCTTCTTCTTTGTCCTCTCCTGTTGTTTGTTTTTCACCACGCCTGTGCACCTCCTGCACTGTACACATGCACCACCCAAACCCCGATGATCTTGCCTCTGTTCTAGCTGCCACAAATGCCTTCTTCTGCCCTTAATTCAGTCCAGACACCAATATTTTGATTCATCAACCAAAACGAAAACTGCTACTTCAATCCATGGTTCGCTATAAGCAGCTCCCACCAAAAACGCCTCGTGCCGCCACCAGAAACCATCGGACGCCTCCATATTCTAGTCCTAGATTGGTGATGACCCACCGGTCCTTTATCCCTCCGTCCGATCATCATAGTTATCATCGAGGAGGTGCAGTTCATCTGTAAACTTAACCTACCCAAAATAGCAGTTATCCCATATTAAAATAAAAATTCCCTAATATACTTATTTAAAAATCATTATTGTATTTTTCCTATAATCACTGAGACCCCATGCCCCTCTGACTTCGACGTCGTAGCTCATGACTCATCCTATTGCCGGAATTTGATCAAAGTTCAATTTCTGGTTGAAACATAAATTCTCATGCCCTAAGTAACCAAAATTTTTGTTTTTATTATTAAAATTCATGATTATCATATACTAATCCACTCCTATGCTTAAATCCAAATAAAATATGTTTGAAGAATTTAGATTTCTAGCCTTCTTACAGTAATTTAACTAGTTTCAAATGATATAAACTATTGGTTGAATTGAAACTAAATTTTAGTGCATACTTAAATCATAAATGGATAGTTTTTATGTTGGATTTAAATACAACAACAAACTAGAATTTTTACTATTGATTTTTGAATCAAAATAAAAGGTTGTGTGTATGGTTTTAAACCATACATTGCTTTTGATTTCCTATCAAATGTTACTCACAGGAAATCTTCTGTGACATTTAATTTACACAAGGTGGAAACCCAAATCAGAGTATTAATTCTACGCATATGTGCTTAAATCATAATAGTACTATTTATGAATTAGAATAGTAAGGAAAATAGAGTAGTTTACTGACTGTTTATACGTTATTGTGTTTTACCTATTGTTAATGTTAACTATCTTTTCTCTAGTTCCAGATTAACCAAATCTCTTATCTTAAACTATTTATTTTCAAAGAACAACCTTTGAACAACCTTAATAACCAAATAGGATGGGTACATAGTTCAATTCACAAGAATTTGAATAAACAAACAGTAAGGAGTTGCAGATATTTATTCACAGTCTGGTTCTTTTTTTAGTTCTTTTGCTTCTCATATTAACAGAGGTTTTATTTTTCTAACATCAGTATCAATGATCAAATCTTCAGATACTAACATATGTGAGTTGAAACAACATAGACAAATAATCCTAAAAATAAGTTATAAAGGAGAATAGGAAATGTTTACTCACTTTGTGTTTTCCTGCTGTTAGCATTTTGTCCACAAATACTTGTTCACTGCCTTGTGTAATTTGTTCCCTGCCTTGCCATAGTTTCACAGTTTCTTTGTACCCAGTTTAACTCTAAGTTTGCTCTTTACTTCACACTGGTTTCCTACCATTTACATTCTCTATTTTCATTTGTTTTCTGTGAATTTGTGTGTGTAGTTGTGAGATTTTCCTGGGTATTTATATGAACAACCATTTTGGCTTTTAGTTTGGTAGGTATTATGGTAGGAAATGTAGTTTTACAGCAGCCTATAGCGTAGAAGAGATGTTGATTTAACCCTTCCCTTACTGACTTCAAACTTTGCTCTTAAGCAAAGTTAAAACCCATGATCTTGCGTAGAATTTCACATGTGTATGTACTGCCTATGTGAACATCAAGCATGGCACTTAAGTGACAATTCATGGTTTGATCTTGTTGTACATATGTAGGTTCTAAGCTATTCTATCCATGACTGGTTATCCTATTTCAATCCCATCCATTGTTAGGCTGTTTGCTTTTACTTTTTTTTTCAAATCTTAGGTAGGCTGAGCTACTACAGGTATTGCACATGCTAAAATTGCTATAAGTTATAGGGTATGCTTCTATCTTTTCCAATGTTACTAGTCTATGTTGTTTGTCAATTCGTGTTCACTAGCTGGCTATATTTCCCTTGATTTCTAATGTTGTTAATACGTGGTTCCATGTGCCCCTAAATATATGTCAATCTATGTGTTCTTGCAAGCTATTATCTCTTGCGTACCCTATATTTGACTTAGCATATGTTATTTTATGAAGCCTATCTTAGCCTATACTAGGTTTTGTTTGTAAATTTTGGTTCGTCAACTATTTGTTTTACTTGGAATTAAGCTTGTTGCCCCTTTCATTTTTATTAATAACTGTATGCATACATTTCAATGCATATAAAATGTTTATGGTTTTAAATCCATACTTGTCAAGTGTCATATGTGTGTGTATATATATATATATATATATATATATAGCACAAAAATAAAGTATACTTAAATATTTGAAATTTCAAGTTTTAACTTATGGTAAAATGTGTATATATATATATATAATTTTCACACATATAAGTATATAACTCACTTGTTTAATTTTAGTTCTATTTGTTTACATATACATATACCAATGAATACAATAAATATGAATACACACTTAGACAATTATAAAATAATTGCTTATCCTGAATTATCTAAATTATTCAAATCAATTTTAACGGTTCGAATTCAATTATTAGTATAATCTATAAATTATAGATTATAAAATTAGTCCAAACACTGGGACGTTACAATCTACCCCCCTTAAAAGAATTTCATCCCCGAAATTCAAGACTAACGAGGAGATTCTAGGTATATTCAAAATTATAGACTTCGATAAACACATGCATGGGTCATCCCCTAATAATTACAGCAAACAGGGTATCCAAACATGCTGGTTATCTACCAGATGTTCCACGGGAATCAAAACACAACAATTAGCAATCAATCATAATTACACTCATAACTTACGAATATCTGTTATTACCATTTAGAAGACATCTCCATTCCATATCCACGATTTACTATTCTTCCACATTTATCGGATCCTAACCGTAAACTGGTAAGAAAATAATCCTCAAAGTATCAACCCCGAAGACCGAAATCAACATCACATCAATACTCAGAAAATCATTTATCAAACCAATCTCCAGTTAGATTCCCATTTTCTTAACTCCATATCTTAATTCCTTATCGATCCCAAATATATTTGATTACAGTTGGAAACTAATTCCAAACTCATTAGTTTAAATCAAGTCTATTCAGCCATACT
Source organism: Allium sativum (assembly GCA_030737875.1). Taxonomy (NCBI): domain Eukaryota; kingdom Viridiplantae; phylum Streptophyta; class Magnoliopsida; order Asparagales; family Amaryllidaceae; genus Allium; species Allium sativum. The sequence goes on along the minus strand of CM060913.1, from coordinate 6,769,912 downwards.
TATCTATTTCAAATTCTCCTTTTAAACTCCATCCAATTTAATTCTGCTCAACTTAACCTCTGTAAGCTCTAGTCTATTTAGCTCACCTTTACCGCCTAAATCCACTAGGCTTGTCTTATTTAAATAGTCAAATTGCTAAATCTAAATCCCCAGCTTTATTTCAAATCAGTTTGAATATCGTTTTGATTTGTCTCATTTGTTTATCTTATTCGTATACAAATTCCAGTTGGTTTAATATACCCATCTTAATGTTATAATCTAATACTAGATTATAATAGCAACCATCACATCCAATTTTAATGATTTTAGAAAATTATTCTTTTTATATCAAAATATATTTTTAAGTAAAATTATTTCATTTACTCAATTTTTAAATCAATATGGCGTCGAATTACTTTGTTCAATAGTTTAGAAACACCTATCGATATAGTTTTCAATCTAGTATCGATCAGAATTCATAAACCACTCGACAAACCAATCAACACAATATAAAATAGTTTTTATATTAGTTTACAAATACATGCTCATATATATACACTTAAACTCAATCTAGGGTATTAGTAATCCCATCTCTATCAAGTTATGCCACAGATCCAAGGTTATTACTAAACCTTTGCTCTGATACCAACTGTAACCTCCCAAAAAGTTCTGATCCTGATCATCGATATTAATATATATCATGTATCACATATCGACAAATCAAACATTAGAAATTAATAGATCATTAATAGAAAGAAGTTAGAGGGTGAGAAATAGAAAGAAAGAAAGTTAGAATAGAAGAAAAAGAAGAACTGAACATAATAGAATCAGAGTAAAAACGAATCGCATAGCGGAATTGAATGAAATATATTATATAACATTTTAAATACAGAACTGTATTTACTTATATACATTATCAGAGTACAACTCATATACAAGACAGCGGAAATAAACTCTATGTATTTAATATTGAAGCATCTTGCTCCAAACTCCTTCAAGTGAATCAGTAAAATCCTGAAACCACTTGATTGCCCGTACAAATTTGGGCACCTAAGAGTTTAGGCAAAACACAGAAAAATAAACTCTGGGTTAGTCATGGGACTGGTATGAGTAAACGATTTTAAAACAGATTGATTTAACGTTCAAATATCCTTTTAAAATAAATGATAATCGTAAGACCAAATCCACACATAAAAACGAGCAGTTTTTACCTTACGATAACCCAAATCATTTTTGAAATCGTATCTATTTGTGCTATTATAATAATGTATAAATACAAATAAATATCTATTTAGCGAAACGCTTGCATCTCACGCTCCACATATATAGTATACAACAAAACCGCGGGCGCTCATTGGGGATTATATTCCGACTATGACAAGGTATGGAACCTCCTACCGATAGTGTATCACTAGAGCGGAATACACTGGATTCAACAAGAATGTCGTGCAACTCGGCCACACATGACCGACCACTCATTTCGCTTTGAGTGTATTGAATGTATATCACCAACAGTTAGGCTCAAACCACCGTTTCCCGGAAAGGGACAACATCGAAATAGATTAAAGAAGTAAATAAAATTTCTCTAGATAGGTGATTATACACCCTAATGGGAGCGACCCACATAGCCATGTTGCCTGCCTGATTTTTGTCATTTCCCAGTTATGAGGTCGAGGTTAGAATTTACCTTTAGAACATCTGGCCACCATTTACTTTAAATGCCACATCGTCAGATTCGCCAGATATCACTAATTGATATCCACAAAAATACTCTGGGTGTTAGCTATCTGCCAACAGAAATACGTTTGAGGAAGTCAACGTACGTGACTCCTTTGAAAATACTCGGTTAGACATTCGTCCATACAATTCTTCCAGGAACAGGATGAACCGAAGGCACACTTCTACTACATCCAGTATAGGAATCACCCCATGGATAAGTAGCGAGTAGTCCTTGCAAATACGAAGTTTTCAATTACGACAGAATCACTACCGAAATATCTCTGGCCGCTAAGCCAGAGAATTTCAACAAGTATTTCTTCCGTTCATGAAGATCTACGGTCTTCATTTCTTTAAATCGTATAACCGTCCTTGCAGGTTAGTTTACGTAAAGTTGGTCTGAAGTGGTTTTAGGTCCAGTTCCCATCCTGGTCTCTTCGAACTAACATGTAAGTGAAATTTATTTGATAGTCGGTGTTTTAACTATCAAATTTAAACAGTGTAGACAAGTACAAATATTTTTACAAATTATTTCATATTTCATTTCCATGGCACGTTCATTTTGTTTAATTAATTTATACAAATCTAAATTTTGATTTCTCAATAGTAATCAACACGAGATGATGAAAATACAGTAGAATGTGTTAATGGTTTATTTTAACAAATTTAGATCTGGTTTATCACTTTAGCACGACAGATAGTTAGTGACAATCATTTATCACAATATTAACAATCAACGATGATTAACATTTAATTCCAAAATAGTAGTTCGAGGATGTTTAATCTTGAGCAACAGCTTATTTCATATAATATTCTTCAAAATAAATCAGTTGATTTATTTAAACTTTATATTTTGTTTCCAATAGATTATGTGAATGCATATATATTGGAGATTTGTACCTATCTTTCAAGACGATGTCTGTTCTAAAATTACGACTAAATTCAATGGCTTTCCGATCCACTTTTTCTTTTTATCTACTTATTTATTTAAAACTCCTATTTAAATTTGATAAAAATGTCTTAACAGGTTGATATGGCCCAAACTCATATAGACAAAATATTTCGGTCGACTGTCTTAAGTAAGTTTCCTTCTCCCCTTCTCCTTTATATAAATATATGTAAATCTGTATAAATTGTTTCAATCCAAACAGTAGATTTAAATAAATATTTCTCTCTTCTTCCATATTTTTTATAAAACTAGCCTAATAGCTTACACAGGAAGAAACTACACCTTTGTTCTCTAGTTTCACGTGCCAGAACATGATTAGCAACTGGGGCTCGTGACATCAATGATACTAGAAACAAGATTTAACTAGAGTAACCATGTAGTGCACGCACATGAACTATGAACTATATACTCAAGTATCATTGTCACCAATTGTGGATAAGTACGAGATATTAAAATCCTTTTAGCAGTATTGAGTTATTTAAAATTAAGTTGTCTTATGTGATAATACACTTAGTCTAAGTTTTATATAGGTCTTATATTAGAAAACTCTCAGGAAAACATCAAAGCTAAAATAGTATTAGTTTAAACGAAATCAGAACTAGCCTGAAAGAATGAGTAATGACATCGTCAGGAGAAACCAGTGATCACCATATTCAAATCCATGTGAAGGAGCAGGAGATAAATTTAAGGTTGAGGATGTGTGCTTATTGTGTTGGTTTTAACTATCACCATTTGTATTGTTAAGATATTATGGCGTTACTTAAATTTCATTCTTCTTTGTAAAAACAATCAGAATGATTTGAACTGCATCTAACCATTTAATTTTACCGACAAGATGAACATTTAAATTTAGTTTCTCCATACTTTCAAGTTGTTTTTATCAGATGTAGAACAATTAGATCTAATCAATTCCAATGACTAGTTTTATTTAAAAACCCAAGCGTGGTACTTCAGCTCAACAGTAGAAGATATTCCATCCCTTCATTTTCCTTGGATTGTTCATCACCTTTTTGCCAGAATCAGGCCATTGCTTCATTCATCATCTTCTTGATGTAAATTTCCACAAACACTTGTTAGGAATCGAAATGGGTACCATTATTTGCACAAACCCACACATCATCTTCTTCTTTATCCTCTCCTGTTGTTTGTTTTTCACCACTCCTGTGCACCTACACTGCACACGTGCGCCACCCAAACCCCGACGATCTTGCCTCCGTTCTAGTTGCAACAAACGCCTTCTTCTCGGCTTATTTCAGTCCAGACCCCAATATTTCGATTCATCAACCAAAACAAAAACCGCTTTCGCTATAAACAGCTCCCACCAAACATGCCTCGCACCGCCACCAGAAGCTATCGGACGCCTCCATATTCCAGTCCTAGATTAGTGACAACCCACCGATCCTTTATCCCTCCGTCTGATCGCCATAATTATCATCGAGGAGGCACAGTTCATCCGTAAACTTAACCTACTCAGAATAGCGGTCATCCCATATTAAAATCAATATTCCTTAATATACTTATTTAAAAATCACGATTGTTATTTTCCTATAATCACTGAGACCCCATGCCCCTCTGACTTCGATGCCGTAGCTCACGACTCACCCCGTCGCCGGAATTTGATCAAAGTTCAATTTCTGGTTGAAACATAAATTGTCACACCCTAAGTAACTAAAAATCTTATTTTTATTACTAAAATTCATGATTTTCATATGCTAATCCACTCCTATGCTTAAATCTAAATAAAATGATGTTTGAAGAATTTAGATTTCTAGCCTTCTTATAGTAATTTAACTGGTTTCAAATTATATAAACTATTGGTTGAATTGAAACTAATTTTTAGTGCATACTTAAATCATAAATGGATAGATTTTATGTTGGATTTAAATACAACAACAAAATAGAATTTTTACTGTAGATTTTTGAATCAACACAAGGGGTTGTGTGTATGGTTATAAACCATACATTGCTTTTGATTTCCTATCAAATGTTACTCACAGGAAATCTTCTATGACATTTAATTTACACAAGGTGGAAATACAAATCAGAGTATTAATTCTACGCATATGTGCTTAAATCATAATATTACTATTTATGAATTAGAATAGGAAGGAAAATAGAGTAGTTTACTGATTGTTTATATGTTACTGTGTTTTACATATTGTTAATGTCCATTGTCTTTTCTTTAGTTCCAGATTAACCAAATCTCTAATCTTAAACTATTTATTTTCAAAGAACAACTTTTGAACAACCTTAATAACCAAACAGGATGGGTACATAGTTGAATTCACAAGAATTTGAATAAAAAACAGTAAGGAGTTGCAGATGTTTATTCACAATCTGGTTCTGTTTTTAGTTCTTTTGCTTCTCATATTAACAGAGGTTTTATTTTTCTAACGTCGGTATCAATGATCAAATCTTCAGATATTAACCTATGTGAGTTGAAACAACATAGACAAACAATCATAAAATCAGTTATAAAGGAGAATAGGAAATGTTTACTCACTTTGTGTTTTCCTGCTGTTAGCATTTTATCTGCAAATACTTGTACACTGCCTTGTGTAATTTGTTCCCAACCTTGCCATAGTTTCACAGTTTCTTTGTATCCAGTTTAACTCTAAGTTTGCTCTTTACTTCACACTTGTTTCCTACCATTTACATTCTCTATTTTCATTTGTTTTTTGTGAATTTGTGTGTGTAGTTGTGAGATTTTCCTGGGTATTTATATGAACAACAATTTTGGCTTTTAGTTGGGTAGGTATTACGGTAGGAAGTTGTGACGGCCCGCCCCGCACCAGCCGACAATTCCTCCGAAATGCGTTGTACCGATGTCAACCAGCACGGGACGGTCATCAAAGAAAGGACAGGTAAGGAATTTAAACTAACAAGGAACCTGTAGAATGTCTCACAGTGCATGAAATAAAATATAATGATAACATACTTTGACATAAAACAGGCGAGACAGTGCATAACCGGAAAACTAAACATCATAGCCGCGGAAAATCCAAAAACAGCTCATGTTCCACATCATCATTATTACAACTTTAAAACTGTCTCTAAAGCAAAATAAAGGAAAGGTACACTACTAATGCCTAAAGTAGTGACCAGCAGCGACACAGGGAGAATATCTATATATATCATACGTGGGAGCCTCCTGCTCGTCTCCGGTACAGCTACTCGTGCATACCACCTAACCTGTCTCTAGTCTGCCCGTTTAAGAGCACCCAGAGTAATAAGAAGAGACATAATACTCTGGGTCAGACAAAAGTCTGGTATGAACGATAAGCGGCAAAGCAGAATAATAACAGGTATACTAAACCATACCTGAACCTGGACCTGCAACCGAAGAGTTAGCACAACATACTGTACAATACTCTAAGGTGCCACTAACATATGGTGTAACGAATACGGGGGTGGGGTGTGTGTCACAATGATGTTAAACATTCAAGCAAAGCAACTATCCTCACATCTCTCACTCAGTGCATAAAGCATACGATATCCACCGCTTTGATCACCCAAATCCTTGCTATGATCACTTTGTCCCATGGGGTCATGACGACACCATTGCACTGATCCATAGTCGCTAGTCCTTGCTATGTCCACTCTGCCATATGAAGTCATGACAACTTCACTGCACTGGATCATAGCCATGCCATGATCACTCTGCCCCATGGAGTAATAACTACCCCACTGCACTGATACGTAGGCTAACATCCGTCTTGGTGGTGAATCAAAGCTATGGACGTCGGTAACCCCTTTGCACATGTTCCGCAGCAAAGCCCAACTCATGAAGTTAACTCTTGGTTCCCAACTGGATCCTGAGTACAAACTTCCCATTTGGACTACCTTTGTATCTCGGGTTTTGGTCTTCTCTAGATCGATTCGGCATGCTCCTATTCCCTATGCTTTGGATCATGCTCCTCGAAGTAGTCATGTCTGTGATCATTCACATCGGGTTGGGTCGGATCGTGATCAACCACCTGGTTCGGGTCGTGACGCGCCTCTCTGATCGGATCGGCCTCCCTTTGGTTCGTGCTGAACTTCGGTTCGTGGAACCCATTTGGATCGGGTCGAGTTCCTTCATTTATTCAGATCGGTTCGTGGTCTCCCTCTCATGGCAGTTCGGGTCGTGGAGCTCTCCAGGTGAGTGGATCGGTTCGGTGCTAACTCCAGAGCATCAGGTCGTGACTTGCTTCTCCAAGTGGTTCGTGGTGCTCAACCTAGAGCGGTTCGGATCGGTCTCCATCACCACGAGCGGGTTGGTTCAGTCATGATCTCCTCAGTTCCCCAGATTAGCTCGTGATGCAACAGTTTGGCAGGAGCGGTTCGGTTCGTGCTTCCCCTCCGATCCGATCCGGTTCGGTTAATTTCCTGCACTTCTTTCCATCGACCGTTTTATGCCATTCGACGGCGTTTTTGACCAATCTAACTTTTCTAGTCAATCAAAAAGCATACCATACAGTCATAGCAACATATAAAATTGGCCACTAACACCAAAACAACAACTTGATAGGTTAAAATGGATCAAACATAGCCAAAACCCATATTTTCCCTTGAAACATGTTTAAGCATAACTAATGATATGATTAGCAAAACTTAACCAAATTAACCAAATTTTCTAACAGAGGCCTAAAACAATATTTCGAAGTTTATATATATTTTTCCAGAATTTAATAATGTTTAAATTCGCTAATTAACACTAATTACCCTTAATTAACCATAATTAGTGAGGAACTATGCAAATCACTCACCTTAGCCACAAACAAAATACCATATCTGAAATTATCCTCTGTTTGGAGCTGTTCCCAAGGCTATACAGCAGTTCTAAACTTGCTTTGGTGTTATTTCTCCTTAATTTGATGTAATTAAGCCAAATCTTCAATTAGAAAGTGGTTTAGAAGTGTTTTAGATGTTGGAGGCCATTACTAAGTTGAGAGGGATGATAAGTGGCGGTTGAAAAATGAGAATATGGTGTTATCTAAACCCTAACAGCCCATAAATACTCCAAATCCCGAAATCCCCCTCTGGGCCTAGCTGTTAATTACCCAATTATGCCCGGTTAAGCTGTTTTTCACCTTTTAAACCTTAATTCAGCCATATCTCCCAAACAGTGAGTCCGTTTTTCACATATGACCACTCTACGGAAAGGTATACCATCATCAGGATCTAATGGAAGTGGTTTCAGGTCAAAACTCTTTTCCAATGAAAAGTTATGGCCAAAACAAGATCATCTAGGGGCAAAATGGTCATTTAAAAATCGGCAAAAATCATGAACATGGGAAATGACCCCAATAGTCGTCTCCCAAAGTTACATGACCATACGACTTTGTATGTGAAATAAGTAAATATTCTACGATCCTTCGATGCGTAGAATGTGAGTCGTTACATTCTCCCCCCTTAAGAAATTTCGTCCCCGAAATTCTTTAACCCAAAACATACAAAGGATACCACATGCCTACCAATCATTAACAAAACAATCAAGCATACAAAACAACACAACAAGCCTATCCTAGCATGCTGTTTACTTACAAGGGAGTACTATACCGATATAAAAATCTTAACAGGCAAAGAGTTCTGGATACTTCCTCCTTATGTCCTCCTCTGTTTCCCAAGTATAGTCTTCCTCATAATCACCCCACTGGACTTTGACTAGTTTCAACATCTTCCTTCGAAGCTGCTTCGTATTGTTCCGAACAATACGCATAGGCATGCGGTTCCCAACCGCCTCGGGTTCAACCTCGATATCGTCCAACTGATCTGGTGAAATAGCCACACTTGGGTCATGCACAAACTTCCTTAACTGGGAAACATGAAATACATTGTGAACTCCTTCCATTTTCTCTGGTAATTTAACTTTATATGCCAAATTCCCAATTTGCTCGAGAACTAGGAATGGTCCAACAAATCTTGGTGTTGACTTGCCTTTCCTACCAAATCGTATCACGCCCTTTAACGGAGAAATCTTGACAAACACCAAGTCGCCAATGGAGAACTTTAAATCTCTTCTCCTTTTATCATCATAACTCTTCTGTCTATCTTGGGCATCCTTCATTCAATGTCGGATAATCTTGATCTTACCTGAGGTTTCTCTTATTACATCTGGCCCAAGCACAAATTTCTCATCGGTTTCCAACTAACATGACGGTGAGTTGCACAGTCTTCCGTATAAAGCTTCAGATGGAGCCATACCAATACTGGAATGATAACTGTTATTATATGCAAACTCAACCAGATGTAAATGGTCATCCCATGATCCACCAAAATCCAATATGCAAGCTCTCAAGAGATCTTCTAACACTTGATTCACCCTCTCTGTCTGACCGTCGGTTTGAGGATGATACGCGGTACTGAGATGTAATTTTTGATCCTAACGCCTCTTGTAAGCTCTTCCAAAATCCACTAGTGAACAATGGATCTCGGTTACTCACAATGCCTTTGGGTATTCCATGAAATCTCACTACCCACTTTACATATAGTTCCACTAACTTAGCTGTCGTTCTATTACACTTGTCGGGTATAAACCTAGCACTCTTAGTCAATCAGTCCACAATCAGCCAAATGCTATCATGGCCCGACCTAGTCCTTGAAAACCCATTGAGACTTGTTCCTATTTCCATTTTGGAACTTCTAATGGTTGCAACAAACCACTAGGCTTCTTCCGCTCAGCTTTAACAGGCTGGCAATTCATGTATTTGGATATAAACTTCCCAACGTCTCTTTTCATTCCTTCCCAGTAGTAGGTCTGCTTCATGTCTCGATACACCTTGTTACCACCGGGGTGTATAGTCAGTTTCGATTGGTGACATTCTCTAAGCACTTCATCTCTTAATCCATTGACATTGGGCAAAACTAGTCTTTCATCCTTTCTAAGCCATCCATCTCGATCAAGCCATTCATCTCCTCGTCGATACCCATCTCTAACTTAGAGATGACTTCAAATAAGTTAGGATCGTCCTTCTGACTGGAACCAATCTGCACAATCAAAGTGGGCCTGATTGTCAAACTTGCTAACATTTCTGGATCCAATTTGCACTTTGGTCTGAAATCATACCCAGCGATGTACTCCAGTTGCTTCCATTCAAGAAACATGGCCCCTAAACTGGCATGTCTCCTACTCAAGGCATCAGCTACCGCATTGCCCATTTCCTGGTGTATATGCGATATCGAAATCGTAGGAAGCCAAGAATTCTAACCATCTTTTCTATTGGAGATTTAGATCCTTTTGGGAGAAAAGATACTTTAACAACTTATGGTCAGTAAACAACTCAAATCTTTCTCCCAAGAGATAATGTCTCCACATATTCAACGCGAACACGATCGCTGCCAATTCCAAGTTGTGAGTAGGATACCTTTTCTCGTGCAGTTTCAGTTGCCAACTTGCATAAGCTACAACCCTACCTCCTTGCATTAATACAGCACGTAGTCCGGTACCACATGCATCTGTGTATACCGTCATCTCTTCATTCCCCTTAGGAAAGACTAACACTGGTGCACATGTCAACTTGTCCTTTAGACTCTTGAATGCATTCTCGCACTTTTCGCCCTAGACGAAAGCTTGATTTTTCTTAGTCAACTGAGTCAACGGTGCTACTATCTTGGAGAAGTATTGGATAAACTTACGATAATATCCAGCTAATCCCAAGAAACTTCTTATGTCTATTGCATTCTTGGGCGTAGACCAATCTTGTACCTTAGCCACCTTTGCAGGGTCCACGACAATACCATTCTCCAAAACAACATGGCCTAAGAATCTCACTTCCCTCCTCCAGAAGTGACACTTAGAAAACTTTGCTTTCAATTGGTGTTTTCTCAACACCTCCATTACTATCCTCAAATGCTTTTTGTGTTCTTCCTTTGTCCTCGAATAAACCAAGATATCGTCTACGAACACAAGAACAAACTTATTCAACTGATCTCTGAATACCCTATTCATAAGATCCACAAAATATGCTGGTGCATTGGTCAACCCGAATGGCATGACGAACCACTCATAAAATCCAGACGGTGTCCGAAATGTCGTTTTAGCTATACTCTCAGCTTCCACTTTAAGCTGATGAAAACCTGTCGTGAGATCCAACTGGGAGAACACTCTCGCGCCACTCAACTGTCAAACAAATCATCTATCTGCGGTAGAGGATACTTATTCTTCCTCGTCACCTTATTCAGCTCGCGGTAGTCCACACACAATCGAAGGGAACCATCTGCCTTGGTAGCAAACACAACTGGTGCTCCCCATTCGGAAACACTTCTTCTGATAAATCCCTTCTTTAAAAGATCACGCACTTGCACCTCGAGCTCTCGCTGCTCCCTTGGTGCCATACGATGAAGTGGCATCACTATAGGCCTGACATCTTTCACTAAATCAATACGGAACTCAATCTCTCGGTGTGGTGGAAGTCCGGTCACTTCCTCGAAGATGTCCGGATACTGGCCAGCCACGAGCACATCTGACAACTCATCATGCGGGATGTCAAGGGAATTTAGAAAACTAGCCATTACCCCATCACTAGGTAGACCACCAAACACTACCCTCCGCCCATCATCCGCTCTAACTGTCACCAAAAAGCCCTCACAGTCTACCACCACCCCGTATCTTTGGAGCCAATCGACTCCAAAAATAATGCCAAACCCAGTAAAGCTCAAAACAAAGCAATCAAAACAAACATGCATCCATGACTCGATAAGACCACGTTACGACAAATCATGCTAAGGCTAGTTGAACCACCTATCCGGTTCATCACTGCTAAAGGTCTATCAACTATCTCAGGTTCCAATCCCAGCCTATCTACCAGGTCACTAGATATAAAGGAACGGGAAGCCCCGGTATCAAACAATACTCGAATAGGAGCATCATAAATAGAAAGCATGCCTTGAATGACGACATTCTTTCCTTTCATCGCCGCAGTTGGGGCATTCGACGAAGAAGGAACAACATTGATAACATATGCTTTCACAATCTATTTTTCTTTAGGGGGTTGCAGACACATGTCCTTGTGATGTTCCACTTGGCCATAGTTGAATTCTATCCGCTGGCTTGGCCCGACATTCTTTGGCATAGTGGCCCTTCTTGCCAAAGCTGAAGCACTCAACATCTTTCTTATTCTTTTTCTTCTGGCCATCCTTGGTCTGATTCTGCTTTCTCTTATTCTGAGAACCTTTCTTGCCTCCACCGCTTGCTTGCGGCTTTGGCTCCTCTGCAGATGCAACCTCAGTCTTCGACTTAGGGTATAGACTCTCTGATCTCAAAGCTTTCCCCACAATCAATTCAAACGTCTCATCGACATGGTTTATAAGTCTTTCCCCCAATTACTGATCTAAGCCTGTTATGAACTTTTCATTTTTCTTCTCGGCAATATCAATAAGGGATAATCCATATTTCAATAGAGTATCGAACTCTGCAATGTACTCCGAGACTGCCCTACAATTCTGCTTAAGCTCCAGAAATTTCCTAAACAATTCTGATTTTTGAGTAGCCGGGGTAAACTTATCACTAAATCGGGCCTTAAACTGATCCCATGTAACTTGATCCTCTGGAGTAGCCGCCTTAATAGCATTCCACCAATTCATCGCCCGTCCGTGCAGCTGATGGGATGCTAGCTTCCTCTTCATTGCATCCTGAATACCTAAGTCTTCAAAGATATGCTCACAGCTATCCAACCAATCCTGAACATCCGTAGCCTACTCCGAACGGTTTCCCACCAAGACTGGTGTAGTCCTTACAGAGCTTGGCGAAATCGGCCCTATGCGCCTGCACTACTGCACCACCACCGTTAGCAGCATTAGGAACTGCTCCCCGAGCATCCCTAAGCATCTCTCGCATGAAGGTAGTAAACATCGTTCTCATATCAGGAGCATCCCTATTGTTTGCTCCTGAACCTATACTCCTCGTATACCGGCTCATCATTCAGTCTGTAAAGAGAAAACGATTAACCATCTCCATAGTGGTGCCAGTGCAGTGTGACTCCATCTTAGATATACTAATAGTGTGTATATATATAGCTTTTGAAAACCAAAATATCACAAATACTCTCTCTCATATACGTATAAAATCTCTCCTTAGTGTCTTTCCCTAAGTTAACTACGCAACCTAGAGCTCTGATACCAAGTGTGACGGCCCTCCCCACACCAGCCGACAATTCCTCCGAAATGCGTTGTACCGATGTCCAACCAGCATGGGATGGTCATCAAAGAAAGGAAAGGTAAGGAATCTGAACTAACAAGGAACCTGTAGAATGTCTCACAGCGCATGGAATAAAATATAATGATAACATACTTTGACATAAAACAGGAGTAACAGTACATAAGCTGAAAACTAAACATCATAGCAGCGGAAAATCCAAATACAGCTCATGTTCCACATCATCGTTATTACAACTTTAAAACTTTCTCTGAAGCAAAAGAAAGGAAAGGTACACGACTAATGCCCAAAGTAGTGACCAGCAGCGACACAGGGAGAATATCTATATATATCATATGTGGGAGCCTCCTGCTCGTCTCCGGTATAGCTACTCGTGCATACCACCTAACCTGTCTCTAGTCTGCCATTTTAATAGCATCCAGAGTAATAAGAAGAGACATAAAACTCTGGGTCAGACAAAAGTCTGGTATGAGCGATAAGCAGCAAAACAGAATAATAACAGGTATACTAAACCATACCTGAACCTGGACTTGCAACCAAAGAGTTAGCATAACATACCGTACAATACTCTAAGGTACAACTAACATATGGTGTAAGGAATATGGGGGTGGGGTGTGCATGTCACAATAATGTCAAACATTCAAGCAAAGAAACCATCCTCTCATCTCTCACTCAATGCGTAAAGCATACGATATCCACCACTTTGATCATCCAAATCCTTGCTATGTTCACTCTGCCCCATGGAGTCATGATGACACCACTGCAATGATCCATAGCCTCTGGTCCTTGCTATGTCCACACTGCCCCATGAAGTCCTGACAACTCCACTGCACTGGCTCATAGCCATGCTATGATCACTCTACCCCATGGAGTAATAACTACCCCACTGCACTGATACGTAGCCTAACATCCGTCTTGGTGGTGAATCAAAGCCATGGACGTCGATAACCCCTTTGCACATGTCCCGCAGCAAAGCCCAACTCATGAAGTTAACGCGTTGGTTCCCAACTGGATCCTAAGTACAAACTTCCCATTTGGACTACCTTTGCATCTCAGGTTTTGGTCTTCTCCGGATCGGTTCGGCATGCTTCTCTTCACTATGCTTCGGATCGTGCTCCTCGAAGTAGTCCTGTCTGTGATCATTCACATCGGGTCGGATCGGATCGTGATCAACCACCTGGTTCGGGTCGTGGCGCGCCTCCCTGATCGGATTGGCCTCCCTTTGGTTCGAGCTGAGCTTCAGTTCGTGGGACCCATTCGGATCGGGTCAAGTTCCTTCATTTGTTCGGATCGGCTCATGGACTCCCTCTCATGGCGGTTCGGGTCGTGGAGCTCTCCAGGGGAGTCGATCGGTTCGGTGCCAACTCCAGAGCATCAGGTCGTGACTTGCTTCTCTAGGCGGTTCGTGGTGCTCAAGCTCGAACGGTTCGGATCGGTCTCCATCACCACGAGCGGGTCGGTTCGGTCATGATCTCCCCAGTTCCCCAGATTGGCTCGTGATGCAACAGTTTGGGGGGAGCGGTTCGGTTCCTTCTTCCCCTCCAATCCGATCTGGTTCGGTTAATTTCCTGCACTTCTTTCTAGCGACTGTTTTACGCCATTCGACGGCATTTTCGATCAATCTAACTATTCTAGTCAATCACAAAGCATACCATAAAGTCATAGCAACATATAAAATTGGCCACTAACACCAAAACAACAACTTGTTAGGTTAAAATGGATCAAACATAGCCAAAACCCCATATTTTCCCTTAAGCATGTTTAAGCATAACTAATGATATGATTAGCAAAACTTAACCAAATTATCCAAATTTTCTAACAGAGGCCTAAAACAATATTTCAAAGTTTATAAATATTTTTCCAGAATTTAATCATGTTTAAATTCGCTAATTACCATAATTAGTGAGGAACAATGCAAATCACTCACCTTAGCCACAAACAAAACACCAAATCTGAAATTATCATTTTTTTAGGACTGTTCCCAAGGCTATACAGCAGTTCTAACCTTGCTTTTGTGCTATTTCTCCTTAATTTGATGTAATTTAGCCAAATCTTCAATTAGATAGTGGTTTAGAGATGTTTTAGATGTTGGAGGCCAGTACTAAGTTGATAGGGATGATAAGTGGCGGCTGAAAAATGAGAAAAGGGTGTTCACTAACCCCTAACAGCACTTAAATACTCTAAATCCAGTAATCCCCCTCTGGGCCTAGCTGTTAATTACCCAGTTAAGCCTGGTTAAGCTGTTTTTCACCTTCTAAACCTTAATTCAGCAAAAAGGTAAGTCCGTTTTTCACATATGACCACTATACGGAAAGGTAAACCATCATCCGGTTCTAATGGCAGTGGTTTTAGGTCAAAACTCCTTTCCAATCAAAAGTTATGGCCGAAACAAGATCAGCTAGGGGCAAAACGGTCATTTAAAAATCGACAAAATTCATGAACATGGGAAATGACCCCAATAGTCGTCTCCCAAAGTTACATGACCATACGACTTCGTATGTGAAAGAAATATATATTCTACGATCCTTCGATGCGTTGAATGTGGGTCGTTACAGAAGTGTAGTTTTACAGCAGCCTGTAGCGTAGAAGAGATGTTGATTTAACCCTTCCCTTACTGACTTCAAACTTTGCTCTTAAGCAAAGTTAAAACCCATGATCTTGCGCAAAATTTCTCATGTGTATGTACTGCCTATGTGAACATCAAGCATGGCACTTAAGTGACAATTCATGGTTTGATCTTGATGTACATATGTAGGATCTAAGCTATTCTATACATGACTAGTTATCCTATTTCAATCCCATCCATTGTTAGGCTATTTGCTTTTACTTTCTATTCAAATCTTAGGTAGGCTGAGCTACTACAGGTATTGCACATGCTAAAATTGCTATAAGCTAAAGGGTATGCTTCTATCTTTTCCAATGTTACTAGTCTATGTTGTTTGTCAATTTGTGTACACTAGCTGGCTATATTTCCCTTGATTTCTAATGTTGTTAATACATGGTTCCATGTGCCCCTAAATGTATGTCAATCTATGTGTTTTTGCAAGCTATTGTCTCTTGCATACCCTATATTTGACTTAGCATATGCTATTTTATGAAGCCTATCTTAGCCTACACTAGGCTTTGTTTGTAAATTTTGGTTCACCAACTATTTGTTTTACTTGGAATTGAGCTTGCTGCCCCTTTCATTTTTATTAATAACTATATGCATACATTTCAATGCATATAAAATGTTTATGGTTTTATATCCATACTTGTCAAGTGTCTTGTGTGTGTGTAGCACAAAAATAAAGTAAACTTAAATATTTGAAATTTCAAGTTCTAACTTATGGTAATATGTTACATATATACTTTTCACACATATAAGTATATAACTCACTTATATACTATAATTAGTGTAATTTTATAAGTCACTTGTTTAATTTTAGTTCTATTTGTTTACATATACATATACCGATGAATACAATAAATATGAATACATACATAGACAATTATAAAATAATTGCTTATCCTGAATTATCTAAAATATTCAAATCAATTTTATCGGTTTGAATTCAATTATCAGTATAATCTATAAATTATAGATTATAAAATTAGTCCAAACACTGGAATGTTACATAGCCATTTTGCAAACGACCTCTGTTTTTGACGAAACCACTTTCGGAATGTCAAATTATTGTTAGGTTTCAAATTTCATAATTTTTGGAATTAATATGTGAGTGTAGTGAATTTAAATGTGTTTGGTAATTTCAGTTTGATTTTAATTGACTGGAAAAATGGCCATTTTTCAAACAATCTCCAAATTCGACGAAATTAGTTTTGTTAGGACCGTATCGTCAAAACATAGCCAAATTTATTTTTCCGTAATTTTTGGAGTCAGTATATGGCCTCGGTAAATTAAAATGTACGTTTAAAATTCAATATATTGATTTGTATTTTAAATTTGACGAAAACTCATCGAAATATCGAATTGGCTTACGAAACATATCTCATTGTGTTCGGAATGGGGGTATTTGTTAGAGGCGACAATCATTGAGTTTGATTTAGAGTTCGGAAAGATAAACAAATTAAAACTAGAATAAAATATTATTAAAAATATATAAATGAACAAAAATCGGCCTACCAAAAGAAACCGTAGTTCATTTCTTATTTCCGCCGTCATAGCCTAAAACCCAAAAAAGCTTCAGATTTGATCCTTAAAATTCTCTAAATCCATGCTTTGATTTTCAAAACTCATAAATATAATATTGTTAAGCTTCGTAAGATCTTCATGCTTAGCGGTTAAGATCAAAAGCAGTGCTGCGGATTTCTTGAATTTCGTGCTTAAAGCAAGCATGTTTGAGCACCAATTCCGAGGACCTGAGGCCCTTGAGGGCTGCGACGCCACTGGCATAGGTGACTGGGTTTGTGGGCGACGTCACGGTGCTAAGTGATCGAGGTCTGACGCCTCGAGACATATGCGGTGATGGTTTTATTTGCGTGAAGATGGGTTTCGAACTATCCTGGAGAAGTAGCGAAGATGACGGGTTAATTAAAAACCCTGATGACGTGTTGAGGGATTGATTAAGGTGGAGGTTTGATATTAATTAATCTATGTTAATAAAATAATTAGTGATTAAACTGTCATAACTTGTTGATACCACAACGGAATATGACGATTCAAGTTGCTTTGGATTCGCAGCGATGAACTCTACATTTCAGAACTGACCAGAATCGAAATTGAGCAAATTTGAATTTGAGACAAATTTAAATCAAAATAGTACAGAAATTCAAAAATAAAAAAATGACGGAGTGGAAACCAAAGTGAGAACACCTTCTCATGGAAATTATTTTATCAGTTAATGATATAAAATTGTATACGGTGCCTGTTAGCTCACCTCCCCATCGTCCATAGGCCATAGACGTTTAATTGACTGTATTGTGTTTTAATTGTGATGTTGTGATAACTAATATATTAAAAATAATGTTAATATTATTATAATAGCTAAAATGGACATAAATTATTTATAATTTAAACCATGAAAAATTGGTTAAGTAGAAAAATAATTCAAACCAAATTAGAATTTTTAAATTTGTTAACCAATAATTTATTCAAATTGACTGTTGTTGTTTGAAAACCCCACACAGGTATTGGGATGGTATTTGACATACACTAATCCCAATATTTAGTTGTATGTCAATCGATGGGTTGACAGGATGTGATGAGCGTTATTTATTTGTTTTAATGCTTATACAGTTGTAAATGGCACTCTGTGTGATGTTTGAATGTTGAATGATTATTTATCATTATTGTTGAATACATGCGATGTATGAAATCCATATAACTGAAATTATATGGTAATTGATTGAGTCGCATTCCGATTTAGAAATAACGAATATTTTAAAATAACAAATATTTTAAAATATTATTCAATAAAGAATCAAAATAAGATTTTTGATGTTCGATTTTGGATAGGCACAAAAATATATGAAGCCGAGAAGTAGAAATTCGCCATTTTAACCCGAATGGATTTCTATATCAATTTTATTCATTTTATAATGAATATCGAAAAAAAATTGATTTCAAAATTTGATATTTTGAAAATGTTATCGTTTTAATATAATGATATGGAATATTCAATTTTGATCTAAAATTGAAAATGAAGTTAAAACTCATTTTAAAATAAATTTATAAACTATTTATAAAATACATTTTAAATGAAAATCAACAATATATATATATTATATATATATATGGTTTGAATAGAACGCGCCGCGCAGCGACCTTTCGACCATTAACTTCAAATTAATGTAACAGGAAATTCGACCGTCGGATCCTCCTAAAACCAGAACCGTTGGGTTCGTATGGAAAAGAGATTTCCAATGAATATAAGAGATTTGAAATCTAACGGTTAGATTTGGAATTATGTCCAGATCAAATTCAGAAAAGGTCGCTATGAATGCAGCTCGGTGGCCGTTATTGGAAACCGATTGTAAGGGCCTAATTAAAATTATTAAAAATATGGAAAAATCGTGTAAAACCATAATAAATGATTTGGAAAGATTTGGATGAAAAATTCCAAGTTTGAAAAGATAAAAATATATTTTTATTGAAATGAACTAGTTAATAGCTAGAATAATAATCCAATTATTTTTAGAAATAATAAATTGGATTGAAAATGGTTTTAATATAACTAGAATTTTCCAACGTATGAATTGGAATGGATTTGAGCGAAAATAATCTTCGGAATATTTCGATATTAGATTCCATGATTATACGGATATTGTTGAGGAATTTGGAAGATACAGATATCGTTATTCCCAATACGATATCCGTTAGTTCAGAATTTGATATTGAATATAAGCCGATATTATTTTCTATTCACAGCCTTGTATTTAATATCAAATTGGGTTTCGGGTTTGTCTTGAATGGTGTCTTTATAAACATTGTTCTCAAACCTAGTTGAAAGAAGAATAAATCTTTTAATTAAGATTTAGAGAAGTTTACCAATTAATTAATATTTAATTGGAACTGAATTGAAATTGGATTTTGGGTTTATCGCGAACAATGGTTTAAATAACATTTGTACTTTAACCCAATTAACAGTGAAGATATGATTGAGAATTTATAAATCTTTTTATTAAGGTTTAATGGAAATTTTCCAAAGTAAAGTTTTCCAATTTAATACATTACATTGGAATTGAATGGAATTCGATTTGATAATAATCGAGATGAGCTTCTGTTAAGGAAGACCGTTACTATATATGGAATTTAAAAGGCTTTGCCACTATTCCGTTTATATTATTATTCTGATATGGCAATGTTTATCGAATATATATTGATCTGTTTTCCGTGAAGATTACATTTTTATGGAAGATGATTTGGATTTATCGTGAACTGTGTTTTAAAGGACATTGGTTATTTAACCCAAGTAAAGACTGGATTTATTTCCTGAAATTTGGGTAATCATTAAACAATGATTTTTGAGATTAAAACTGAAATAGAGTTTTAATGAGTCTTAACTTAGATTAAAATGAGAATGTGATAACTAAATTTATCAAATTCATGAAATGATCGAGAATGGAGTACCACCAGTTTTACCCCAGGCGATAGTTAAATCTTTAATTAGATTTGAACGTGAAATGGTAATCAATTTTACCGATAACACCGTGGGTGTTAGATATGGAGTACTACCAGTTTTTCTCCATGGGACAAATAGGTTGGGATTGGAAAAATCTAATAAATGATTACTTCGGTAAGGCTCGATAAATCTCGACTAGTTTTGTAAACCTTGATTTGGTTTGGAAATTGTTAAAGGATAAAATATTTTGAAATTGATATCCAAATGAAGATTAAAGAATAATTTTAAAAGAATTTATCTTTGATAAAATTAATGGGAACCTTTCCCATAAGATATGAATATTTGAATAAAAGTATATTCTGAATTGGAATGAGGCGTATGATGTGTTTTTATAGCACTTGATATTGATTATAAAATACGCGAGTTATCCGGAAAGACCAGGTTTATCCCATTCTGAATAACCAATACGACGACTAAAAGTCGACGATGAAAACGGTGGTTGAATGCTGGGGATCTTCACATCGTTTGGATGATTACCGATGTCTTAATTGGGTTGTACACCCAAGACAAGGTAATAAGTGGTGATCGTCCAAACGTACTTGGAGATCGACCGTATATGCAAGGAACTCTCTCCTATATTGGACATATGGGACGAAGAATATGGTGCCTCCGGTTTCGTTCAGACCTTGAACGGACTTGCAAATGGATGTGTGTCTGACATTGGATTTCATTTCAGTGTTAATTGATTTCTATTAAATATATATATGTTTGTTAGAGAAGAATTTATTCTCTTGCTTAACACCCTTCTCTGAGACGTACGAGCATAGAGTGTAACGACCTAGATTTTTCGGCTATTTGAATTCAAATATTTTAATTTGTTTTAGATATTATATTTGGAAATATAAGTGGAATTTAAATATTGAATTCATTATTAAATGACAGTCGAACGTTTATATTTATATTTAATATAAAACGAGCTCATAACTGCGCGGTAGTTCGTAATATGGAGTTCTGAACTTCAATTAACTATAAAGAATCCGTTTTAAGTTGGATTTTGTTAAACGAGAAACGTTTGATTCAATTTGAATATATTTTTCTAATGAAAGAAAAAAAAATTAAGATTTCACATTATAGATTGTAAGTTATGTCCAAATCAAAATTTTAAATAGTCGCTATAGAAATCGTTTTTAAAACAGAAATGTTTATTTATTTATTTAAAGGTTTTTCAATAGAATTTGGACAATTAATATCTTATTATCGATTTATAAGTCCATGATAGTTTATATATGTTATTTTATTTGGATATGTATGAAAATAATGATTTATTATTATTTATTTAATCGTTTTGTAATTTATTTATATTTTTACGCTATTATATAAGCCGTAGAAATATTTTTTTTAAATAATATCCGTTTTCGACGAAACTAATTTCATTGGAATACGTACAATTAATTATTGCTAGATTTTCAGTTTGGAGCCAAATGGAGTTATTTTGTTGATGGACGAAATTTAAAAGTGAACCGATGGATAAATTGAGATCTAAATGGCGCAGTTTATGTAAACGGAGACCGTTTTCAATGAAATTACTGCTTATTTCTTTAATGACTAATTTCCTAGAATTAAATAAAATGCAGCCTGCCTATGACATGCACAACTATGCTAGGCCTTGCTCACTGTCATGTGTGTTCACCATCGTTCCAGCTACCCGAACATCTACATTTCCTTCCTGAAAAGTAAACAAGCCTTTGTATTCTACTATAGTGTACAACTGTATAGCTTCTATCTTAAGCAAGGAGTGGAAGTACCCTACTTTTTGCCTAGTTTATGTATAGCCTGCAACATTTCTGCCCAATGCTAGTGCCAGCTGATTGTAAATCACGATAAAAGGACTAATGATCTCCATTATATTTTCCAAAACAAATCATTAGAGGCATTAATTAAATTTATCTGATTAAACAAGTATATTCATTTAATACCTATAACAGTAGACATGTGCTAATAAGACAACATATTTGTTCGAACACTATTCATATGGATGATCAACTTTCAAATAATATAGAACTATTCGGAAAATTCCTATATACTAAATATAAAATAGTATTGTACCCTGGGTTATAAAGCTTCAGCAAACCTTCTACGAAGCACATGGAAATCAAATAGCCTACAACTCTATGCTTCTACCCCTACCAAGCTACTCAATGCCGTGCCTTCCACACAATTGAAACCGTGATACCCAAGTTTACGTTGCTACCAAGTCTCCTCTTCTATAAATACCATTGCAGCTCATTTTCTTTTCGCCCATCCAGGAATTATAAAACAAAAGCCTCTGCAATTAAAATACATAAATCGCAAGCCTTAATTATAATATGAAAACACAACCAGGAGAGTTCAATGAAACCCACATAAGCGTTAAATCCTCAGTACAAGAAACCCATGGACCAAATAACAAAACCGAAATTCTTAAAATCCAACCGGGTTCAAAGCTCTCGCGAAGGAAGGTACTCACACGATTGAAGTAGGTGGTCACAGTTGCGTTGTAAAAAAAGTGGGTGCGGTGTTCGAGGATAGCAGGAGTTCATGGAGCCGCGGAGATCTGGGCTTGAGAAGTACTTGATGAAGCTTGTAAGACATCCGGTGGAAGGGAAGAGCACGGAGTTGAAAATGTTTTTGAAAGTGGAGGTTTGGACGTTGGGTTTAGGAGTGAAGACGAGCATTGTTGATATGGCAAGTAGGGTGATGGAGTTTGTAGGGACAGAAGATAATGAAATGAGGATGAGAGTAGTATATATAAGGGGGAGATGGGGGTACCAGCGTGTCTGCCGTTTGGACAGAAGCTGGTCGGTGATGTTTAGTTGGAGAATAATAAAGAAATGGAGATGGGAGGACTATGTTAATTTGCGAATATGGTAGGAGGAGTCAACTTCAGCAAGATATAAATGGGAATTTAAGAAGAGAACTGTAGCAATAGTTTTAGGTTCCACGTGGATTTTGAGGTAGG
The DNA here is from genome assembly GCA_030737875.1 of Allium sativum. NCBI lineage: Eukaryota > Viridiplantae > Streptophyta > Magnoliopsida > Asparagales > Amaryllidaceae > Allium > Allium sativum. The sequence continues at coordinate 6,747,074 of CM060913.1, read as the reverse complement.
CGTTTGGACCTTGGCCCATCAAGGAAAAAGAGAGAAAAAAATGGTAACGTAAAGAAGGGACGGGTTCATTGTTTTTGGAAGCATGGGAACGCAGCACAATAGAGAAAGGGAAAGGTAGCAGGAAGTTCAAAAAAAAAAGAAATAAAACAATCATATTTATATATTGTTTGTTTAACCATCAATCACTATTTTGTACTAAAATTGGTCATGTGCGAAGAACGTGCTTCATCGTAACTATTAATAAAGCTTAGATCGTTAAGCAAGTGAGTAAGAGTTATCGCAATGATTAATAACCGAGGCTAATTGTTTTAAAAATCCATTTAAAATGAGATTATATTTATTTGATTACTATTTATTTAATAAAAATAAACTTGAATTATCTAAACTACTTTAATTTGAAACTAAATTTAAATGGAAAGACGAACTGAGATTTGATGAATGAGATAATCATGTGTAGAGTTGACTAAGTCGATTGTGTTACTCGAAATTAAATTATGTAATTAGTTATTTGTTTAATGAAAATAGTTAATGGATAATTAAACCATTTTTAAATACTGATATTTGTTAAATGATGATCAAAGTGGTATCTTGGGATTTAAAAGAAATAAGGGGGTTTATGAAACGATAAGGCTTATTAAAATAAAATGATATTTTAAAAAATGAATTATAATAATGATAAAATAAAATAAATTTATATTGCGGTTTGAAGCAAATTCTTATTGATAATTTATCGGATTTGTGATACCCAATATTTTGTGAAGTTATAAACACGAATTTCTATTGGATATATATACTATTGAAAGGGGTTATTAGGAATGACATTTGAATAAAGTAAAAGCCAAGATTTGAAATTCTAGATTAGGACTTACCTATGGATTACTTGAAATAACTGATTTTTGAATATTAATCTATTGAAGGCTCGGAATGGAAATAAAAATGTAATTTGGATGAGTTGAATTACAAGTATATGATATAGATTCACTCTATTAATTAAAAGATGAGTTTTCATCAAGATATGATTAAAATGGGATTTGTTTGATATTAGAAATGAATATGTGGTTTTGGTATTGCAACTGATATCATCTTAAGATAAGAACGTTGTTGATCAAGGTCTGAGAGGTAATTAAATACCCCAACTTGAACGACTTCGGGATTATTGGAAGATGGTATTAGTTGTGATGGTAAAGATGTTAGTGTAATTTATTTTGGGAATAATAGTGTAACATTATTTGAAGAACTTGAAAATATATAATGGGATTTCGAAATAAAAGGAAATAAAAAGGCTTGAGAATATGAAACGATGTTTACATAGTAAAGGGGGAAATAAAAGAGATTTGTGAAAATATAAGAAGACGAGATTGAAATGAGTTTGTTCTGAAAAGGGAAGTGATGATCATGGGATAAAATAATGAAACCAAGAGACATATCATAATGATTGTTTACGATGATAAGTTAAATCGATTTTCCAAATGATAGAAGATAAGTAGCAAATGATTGAATAATATTTAATGATAGAATCTTAAGATATTTTCCTAAGTACATATAGAAATGATTTGAGAATATTCACATAAATAAATGACTTGAGACTTTTTATATATTAAAACTAATATATTATTTTAATGGCCAAGTGACACTATATACTAAACCAATTGATTTATATTATTTTTATGATTGTTTATTTTGATATATAAATAACTAACTATCAAAATCACACCCAATGCGTTGTTGGTATTGAAAGGCCGGGATAGAATCCATTTGAAGACCATTCCGACCAACAAATATGTAACGAAAAAGATATCTAATGCTGATCGAGATAGAGCAAATTGAAGACCGTAAATCTTTATGAGCGGAAGAACTATTGTTGAATTTCTCTAGCTGATCCATAGAGATATATATCTGACAATGGTTCTTTCGTGATTGAAATCTACGGATTGCAAGGACTGCTCGCTACTGATCTGTAGGGTGATTCCTAGGATGCGGTAGGAGGGTGCCTTTGGTTCATCCTGTTCTTGGATGACTTGGATGGGCAATGTGAATGGTGGCCAGATGTTCCAAAAGTCGATTATAACCTCAAGCCTCATCAACCAGAAAATGACAAAAATCGGGCAGGCAGCATGGCTATGTGGGTCGCACCCATTAGGGTGTATAATCACCTATCTCGATAAATTCCTTTTGCTCCTTTAATCTATCGATGCTGTCCCATTTTGGGAAACGGTGGTTAGCTCCCAACCGTTGGTGATATACATTCGATATACTTAAGCGAAATGAGTGGTCGGCCATGTGTGGGCCGGGTTGCAAGACGTTCTTGTTGAATCCTGTGTATTCACCTCTAGAGATGCACTATCAGCAGGTGGTTCCATACCTTGTCATAGTCAAAATCCAATCTCCAATAAGCGCTTGCGATTTTGTTTGTATACTATATATGTGGAGCGTGATATGCAAGTGTTCTGCTAGATTCTATTTATTTGTATTTAGATTCTATTATAATATCAGAATAAGGTATTGATTTGAAAATGTTTTGGGTTATCGTAATGTAAAAACCGTCTGTATTTATGTGTGGATTTGGTCTTACAATTATCCTATTCTTTAAAAAGGATTTTCGACTTTAAAATCAATATGGATGTTATTTAAACTTAGCGAGTTTTTTCTCACTTTGGTTCACCAGACTGGCCCGGTATTTGTTATGCTCGGGTTAGACCAGGTTGTACAGGTTCAGGTTATCGGATGTCGTGAAGTCCAATGATGAATTAAAGGTGTTCAGACGGATGATATTATCTAGTATTATTCTGCTGTGTGATGTATATGAGGACAGATTATTATAACTTTCCCAGTGTATTGATGTACTCTGATGGTTGTAAGTCTTTATTTCAAAGCTCTCAATAAAGTTTATTTATATATTATATTTTGTTCCGCTGCAATGTGAGATTCTGTATTGTGTTGGTTCTTCTTCTTCTTCTATTTTAATATTCTTTCTTTCTTATCTCACCTTCTAATTTCTTTCTAATAACGATCTGGATTTTTGATACTTGAATGTTCGACATGGCATGTTGTGTCGATTTTCGAGGTCGAAAATCCCTGTTCGTTACAGTGGTATTAGAGCAATGGTTTAGGAATAACTTGGCTCTGTGGAGTAACTCGATAGAGATGGGGTTAGAAATACCCTGGATTGAGTTTGAGTGTACATATATGTGAGCGTATTTGTAAATTTTATATACAAAAGTTTTTTATTGTGTTGTTTGATTGGTTTAGATTGAACTGACAAATTGATACAATATTATTTTGTGAAGAGGGCAAATGAAATAATTTTACCCAAAAATATTTTTATATAGAAATGAAATAATTTTGTCAAATTATTGGTATTAGTTTGTTGACTGATTCAAATGAGAATTCAAACTTGATTCTTAATCTGAATATGCTTAATATAACCAGAAGAATTTGGAAATGTGAAATTTAATATATGGAGATAAATAAATAAAAATTAACCTAAGAGTAAGTTAATAATGGAATGATCTGGTTATGTTGGTTGGTTGATTATTTGATGTTAGATTGATTGAATAATTAAATCCATCAACAATTGAATGGGAACTAAGTAATATATTTCAATATAACAAACTTAAGAATATAATCAAATATGAAATGAAATTGAAGTGATTTGACCTTGTATCTATTATTGGCATTATATATTGAGTTAGTGCAGGATTAAGGACGAAGAGTTGTAGTTATCATGCTTCATGATTAGAGTTTGGTTGCCCGACAAATAGGTAAACCTTAATTATATTGATTGGGAGATTCATTTTATACCCTTGAGTTGGGTTGCCACTTGGCTTAGTTTTCTTTTGATCGATGTGAGTCCCAGAGTAGCAAATTGTAGTTGTTTGGAGCGAACAGTACAAAGGAGGTGCTGGCGAATTTTTCGTAAAATTTTGAAACTTAGATTCTTTTTAAATAATTTTTTTGGAAATAATTGGCTTTGGTGCATTCTTCTTACTTAGCAATTTCGGGGAGAAAATTTATTTGAGGGGGAAAGAATGTAACGAACTAGATTTTTCAACTATTTGAATTCGAATATTTTTTTTAAATATTATATTAGGAAATATTAGTGGAATTTCAATATTGAATTCATTATTAAACGACAGTCGAACGATTATATTTATATTTAATATAAAACGAGCTCATAACTACGCAGTAGTTCGTAATATGGAGTTTTGAACTTCAATTAACTACAAAGAATCCGTTTTAAGTCGGATTTTGTGAAACGAAAAACATTTGAATTGATTTGAATATATTTTTCTAATGAAAGAGAAAAATGAAGATTTCACATTATAGATTGTAAGTTATGTCCAAATCAAAATTTAAAATAGCCGCTATAGAAATCGTTTTTAAAACATAAATGTTTATTTATTTATTTATTTAAAGGTTTTTCAATAGAATTTGGACATTTAATATGTTATTATCGAGTCATAAGTCCATAATAGTTTATATATGTTATTTTATCTGGAAATGTATGAAAATAATAATTTATTATAATTTATTTAATAGTTTTGTAATTTATTTATATTTTTATGCTATTATGTAAGCCATAGAAATTATTATTATTATTTTAAATAATATCCGTTTTCGACGAAACGAATTTCATTGGAATACATACAATTAATTATTGCTAGATTTTCAGTTTGGAGACAAACGGAGTTGTGTTGTTGGTGGATAAAATTTAAAAGTGAACCGATGGATAAATTGAGATCTAAATGGCGCCATTTATGCAAACGGAGACCATTTTCAATGAAATTATTGTTTATTTCTTTAATGACAAATTTCCTAGAATTAAATAAAATTCAGCCTGCCTATGACATGCACAGCTATGCTAGGCCTTCCTCACAGTCATGTGTGTTCACCATCGTGCCCAGCTACCCTAACATCTACATTTCCTTCCTGAAAAGTAAACAAGCCTATGTATCCTACAATAATGTACAACTGTATAGCTTCCTTATTAAGCAAGGAGTGGGAGTACCCTACCTTTTGCCTAGAATATGTATAGCCTGCAGTATTTTTGCCCAATGCCAGTGCCAGCTGAACGCAAATCATGATAACAAGAATAATGATCTCCATTATATTTTCCAAAACAAATCATTAGAGGCGTTAATTAAATTTATCCGATTAAACAAGTATATTCATCTAATACCTATAACAGTAGACATATGCTAATAATACAACATATTTGTTCGAACACTATTCATATGGATGATCAACTTTCAAATAAAATAGTACTATTCGGAAAATTCCTGTATACTAAATATCAAATAGTACTGTACCCTAGGTTCTAAAGCTTCAGCAAACCTTCTGTGAAGCACATGGAAATCAAATCTCCTGCAACTCTATGCTTCTACCCCTACCAAGCTACTCAATGTTGTGCCTTCCACACAATTGAAACCGTGATACCCAAGTTTACGTTGCTGCCATGTCTCCTCTTCTATAAATTCCATTGTAGCTTATTTTCTTTTCACCCATCCAGGAATTATAAAACCAAAGCCTCTTCAATTAAAATACATAAGTCACAAGCCTTAATTACAATATGAAAACACAACCAGAAGAGTTCAATGAAACCCACATAAGCGTTAAATCCTCAATACAAGAAACCCATGGACCAAATAATAAAATCGTAATTCTTAAAATCCAACCAGGTTCGAAGCTCTGGCGAAGGAAGGTGCTCACACGATTGAAGTAGGTGGTCACGGTTGCGTTCCACAAAAAGTGGGTGCGATGTTCGAGGACAGCAGGAGTTCATTGAGCAGCGGAGATCTGGGCTTGAGAAGTACTTAATGAAGCTTGTAAGACATCCGGTGCAAGGGAAGAGCATGAAGTTGAAAATGTTTTTGAAAGAGGAGGTTTGGACGTTGGGTTTAGGAGTGAAGAGGAGCGTTGATGATATGGAAAGTAGGGTGATGGAGTTTGTAGGGACAAAAGATAATGAAGTGAGGATGAGAGCAGTATATAGAAGGGGGAGATGGGGGGTACCAACGTGTCAGGCGTTTGGAGAGAAGTTGGTCGGTGATGTTTAGTTGGAGAATAATAAAGAAATGGAGGTGGGAGGACTATGTTAAGTTGCGAATATGGTAGGAGGAGTGAACTGCAGCAAGATATAAATGGGAATTTAAGAAGAGAACTATAGCAATACTTTTGGGTTCCACGTGGATTTTGAGTAGGCGTTTGGCCCTTGGCCCATCAAGGAAAAAGAGAGAAAAAAATAGTAACGTAAAGAAGGGATGGGTTCATTGTTTTTGGAAGCATGGGAACATCAGCACAATAAAGAAAGGGAAGGTAGCAGGAAGTTCAAAAAAAACCAATCATTGTTTGTTTAACCACCAATCACTATTTTGTACCAAAATTGGTCGTGTGCGAAGCACGTGCTTCATCGTAATTATTAATGAAGCTTAGATTGTTAAGCAAGTGAGTAAGAATTGTCGCAACGATTAATAACCGAGGCTAATTGTTATTAAAAAGCCATTTAAAATGAGATTATATTGATTTGATTACTATTTATTTAATAAAAATCAAATAGAATTATTTAAATTACTTTAGTTTGAAACTAAATTTAAATGGAAAGACGAACTGAGATTTGATGAATGAGTTAAACATGTGTAGAGTTGACTAAGTCAACTATGTTACTCGAAATTGAATTATGTAATTAGTTATTTATTTAATGAAAATATATAATGGATAATTAAACCATTTTTAAATGCTGATATTTGTTAAATGATGATCAAAGTGGTATCTTTGGATTTAAAAGGAATAAGCAGGTTTATGAAATGATAAGGCTTATTAAAATAAAACGATGTTTAAAAAAATGAATTAGAGTAATGATAAAATAAAATAAATTTATATTGCGGTTTGAAGCAAATTCTTATTGAGACTTTATCGGATTTGTGATACCCAATATTTTGTGAAGTTATAAACGCGAATTTCTATTGGATATATATACTATTGAAAGGGGTTGTTAGGAATGACATTTGAATAAAGTAAAAGCCATGATTTGAAATTCTAGATTAGGAATTACTTATGGATTGCTTGAGATAACTGATTTTTGAATATTAATCTAATGAAGGTTTGGAATGGAAATAAAAATGGAATTTGGATGAATTGAATTACAAATATATGATACATATATAGATTCGCTATATTAATTAAAAATGAGTTTTCATCAAGATATGATTAAAAAGGGATTTGTTTTAATATTAGAAATGAATATGTGGTTTTGGTATTGCAACTGATATCATCTTAAGATAAGAACATTGTTAATCAAGGTCTAAGAGGTAATTAAATACCCCAACTTGAATGACTTCGGGATTATCGGAAGATGGTATTAGATGTGATGGTGATGATGTTTGTGTAATTTATTTTGGGAATAATAGTGTAATATTATTTGAAGAACTTGAAAATATATAATGGGATTTCGAAATAAAAGGAAATAAAAAGGCTTGAGAATATGAAATGATGTTTTCATAGTAAATGGGGAAATAAAAGAGATTTGTGAAAATATAAGAAGGCGAGATCGAAATGAGTTTATTCTGAAAAGGGACGATCATGGGATAAAATAACGAAACCAATAGAGATATCATAATGATTGTTTACGATGATAAGTTAAATCGATTTACCAAATGATAGAAGATAAGTAGGAAATGACTGAATAATATTTAGCGATAGAATCTTTAGATATTTCTCCTAAGTTCATATAGAAATGATTTGAGAATATTTACATAAATAAATGATTTGAAACTTTTTATATATTAAAAGTAATATATTATTTTAATGGCCAAGTGACGCTATATACTAAACCAATTGATTTATTTTATTTTTATGATTGTTTATTTTGATAGTTAAATAACTAACTATCAAAATCATACCCAATACGTTGTTGGCATGGAAAGGCCGGGATCGAATTCATTCAAAGACCATTCCGACCAACAAATATGTAACAAAAAAGATATCTAATGCTGAACGAGATAGAGAAAATTGAAGACCATAAATCTTCATGAGTGGAAGAACTATTGTTGAATTTCTCTAGCTGGTCCCTAGAGATATATGTATTTGACGATGGTTATGTCGTGGTTGAAATATACAGATTGCAAGGACTGCTCGCTACTAATCTGTAGGGTGATTCCTAGGATGCAGTAGAAGGGTGCCTTTGGTTCATCCTGTTCCTGGTTGACTTGGATGGGCAATGTGAACGGTGACCAGATGTTCCAAAAGTCGATTATAACCTCAAGCCTCATCAACCGGAAAATGACGAAAATCGGGCAGGCAGCATGGCTATGTGGGTCGCACCCATTAGGGTGTATAATCACCTATCTAGATAAATACTTTTTGCTCCTTTAATCTATCGATGTTGTCCCTTTTTGGGAAACGGTGGGTAGCTCCCAATTGTTGGTGATATACATTCGATACACTCAAGCGAAATGAGTGGTCGGTCATGTATGGGCTAGGTTGCAAGACGTTCTTGTTGAACCCTATGTATTCACCTCTAGAGATGCACTATCGGCAGGTGGTTCCATACCTTGTCATAGTCGGAATCCAATCTCCAATAAGCTCTTACGGTTTTGTTTGTATACTATATATGTGGAGCATGAGATGCAAGCGTTCTGCTAGATTCTATTTATTTGTATTTAGACACTATTATAATATCAGAATAAGGTATTGATTTCAAAATGTTTTGGGTTATCGTTAGGTAAAAACCGTCCGTATTTATGTATGGATTTGGTCTTACGATTATCCTTTTCTTTAAAAAGGATTTTTGACTTTAAAATCAATATGGATGTTATTTAAACTTAGCGAGTTTTTTCTCACTCTGGTTCACCAGACTAACCCGGTATTTGTAATACTCGGGTTAGACCGGGTTGTACAGGTTCACGTTATCGGATGCCGTGAAGTCCAATGATGAGTTAAAGGCGTTCAGCCGGATGATATTATCTAGTATTACTCTGCTATGTGATGTATATAAGGACAGATTATTATAACTGTCCTGGTGTATTGATGTACTCTGATGGTTGTAAATCTTTATTTCAAAGCTCTCAATAAAGCTTATTTATATAATATATTTTGTTCCGCTGCGATGTGAGATTCTGCGTTGTGTTGGTTCTTCTTCTTCTTCTATTCTAATATTCTTTCTTTCTTTCTTTCTTATCTCACCTTCTGATTTCTTTCTAATAACGAACTGGGTTTTCGATACTTGAATGTTCGACATGGTATGTTGTGTCGATTTTCGGGGTCGAAAATCCTTGTTTGTTACATAGAGGTTATATATTGATAGATATCGGTTGCATGGCATGAATTATCAGTGTGGCATGCTGAGATGCAAATGATCAAGGCTTTTGTTGATAAGAAGAGTCTTGTGGATGATGATCAAAGCACAGCTTTGTGTATAGCATTAATTCGCGAGCTTCACACCCCGGTATGAACCAAAAACGGGATGAGGGACAACAGGGAGAGCGTGTGTTTTTTTCTAGCTAGAAGTGGTGTCATGGTATAGACCCAGACATTTTTACTTATATGGATGACGAAAAGCGAGGTACCTCGGATTTGAGTCCCTACTGGATCTAGACATGGTCGACATACTGACCAGATTTTATGCCCTATAGGGTAGGGAAACGCATTGTTCAGGAGTAACCCTAATCCACCGCGGGAAGGTGGGCCGGCCCTGCCGTTCCCAGGGCTCACCTGAGTCCGAGTCCTGAGGCACGGGCCAGAGTGTCTCGAATTCGGTAAGGAAGATCCCTTGCCTTGGTTCATGATGGAAATCCAATTTCCAATACGACATCGTGCAGTTTTAATTGTAAACCTATATGGCGGCATAGTGGCATGGGACGCTCATGTTGTCTCTGATTGATACATTTATATTAAAAGTGTTTTAAACTAACTAGACACTAATAATATTATCAAATGATTTTTTAATACGTATCAAGCATATTTGGCCGTTATAAGGTAAAACTCTATCCTTCAGCTTGCGTTGCATTGTGTGATGGGACCTGGTTCTTATAATTGCTTCATCTTTTTCAAAACATTGCGTTATTTTATTTTAAACTAAGATTCATGTGGAGTAAACTTGTTCCGTGTAATACGGCGTGGTCCCATGATTTCCCAACTTTTAAAGTAAAGATTTAATAACTGTTTTAGTTCTCACACCAGTCCCATGACTGACTCAGAGTTTATTGTTTTAACCTAAACTCTGGGTGCCCTTATTTTCCACACCGGCAGCTGGTAGTTTTGGTTTTCGCAGATATTTCTTTCCACAGGATTCTGGATTACAGCTGGGGCTATTTTCGAAAAGTTTTGTATCCGTATATTTCTTTCAGTTATGGTAGTAGATGTTTTCCGCTGCACATTATATTTATGCATTATTTTTCCCCAGCATATTATATTTATGTATATTTTTTTCGCTGCTTTGTAATTTAAAACTATGATATTTTCCGTTGTGTAATATTTATTCAAACTCTGTTATATTCTTGTACTCTGAGGTAAATTGTTGTAATAGCAATGAAATGTTATAGTGTTTGTGTTCTGATGCATCGTGTTCTCAACTCAATAAGGGCTTTCTCGTAAGGGGAAGTTTGGGTCATCTCAAGTATATTATCAAATTCCTTATTCCCATAACAGTTTAACTTTATATATTTGGTAAATCATATACAAGCTATAGAAAAATGAGTATTGTTCAATTTCAATATTTGCCAAGCTATTTCAAACTCCAATGGCTTCTTTACTTTAATTTCTCTTGTTTATTAACCATTTCAATTTGATTAAAATTCACTGTTTCACATTTCTAAGAGTTCCCACTTTAATTTATTTCTCTTAGAGATTCATTTCTTATTTCACATTTCAGAAGTTTTATAAAATTTCGTGTTTGTTCATTTATTCAATTATTCTAGAACTTTAAATTTTAACTTTGAGTTAATTTCCAAATCAACTTTCAAAATAATATACATATTATATCTTTTATATAAAACCATATTATAAAAGATTTAAATGAAATTCAGTTTCATGAAACAAAGTATAAAAGTTCTAAGTGATCTCCCTCACTTAGTCTCTTGAAAATAAATGTCGATGATGCGTTCATTCATCACCGAAATCATTTCCAAAAGGCAAAAGGGGATATACTCTTATTTCAAAATTTCAATTGAAAACAATTTCTATATGAAACAACTTTTAAAATATAAATGTATTATTTCAAACCAATTTCAAATCAATATTAATAAATCACGCGAAATTAAATTCACAAATTCATATTTAACTTCTTCTTATTTCATTACCAATTAATTTTTAATATTTCATTTTTCTTAAACCATTCAATAACCGATGAAAATCTAATATTATCATCAATAAAATCAAAATTCATATATTTTCAAATAATTATTTATATATATAAATTATAATTCAAAATGATATTATGTTAATGAGTCCAATTCAAGTGTTTAGAAATCCCTATCGATACATTGGCGTCCAAGTACCAACCAAAATTCATAAATAATCAACAGAACAAATCAACACAATAAAAAACCATTTTTATATCGAAATTACAAGTACACTTTCTCATATACACTCAAACTCATTATAGGCTATTATAACCCTATCTCTAATGAGTTAATCCCAAATAGAGCCAAGATTTTTACTAAACCACGTTGGATCTAGATTAACCCTAGAGGGGGCTGAATAGGGTTTATTGAAATTAATTCGGGATATTAAACAATCACAGTACATATTGCAGCAGATAAAAATAAATGCAGGAAATAAACAACACAGATTTTACCCAGCTTCGGCAAGCCCTGCCTACTGCTACATTTCTAAGATTTTTACAAGCTATTAAAACAGATCTCACTTACGAACCCTGTAAACTCGAAAACCCTGCTCTTGTTTAATCCTACGCTCAAAAACCCTCGACTAATCTATATCCCCTAGATCAGATTTTCCCCTAGCTACAAACCCGTAACTAGTATAACCAAGTTATTACAAACATTAGAAAACTGTTAGTTAAACTCTAACTAGATGACCTAGTTTTACAAACAAACTGGAAAACCAAAATGACGGTTTACAACACAAATTAAAAACACTTTAAGAAATAAAAACAATTTAAAACCCGAGTAATAAAATAAAATCCCTTTCCCCTTAAACACAAATAAGCTGGCCCCTTTAATTCTTTTATTTGTCTTTGCACCAAAAAGAAAAGTCGACCGCAAGAGAATTAGGGTTTTCTCTATTTTCCAAATCAAATCGACTTCGATTATTCTAGTTGGAATCTCTTTGGTGGTTAGAATGATTGTGCTCTTATTGAATGATTTGTCCTGGTCGATGATTTTAGATGAGGTTGCGATCGAAAAACATGGTCAGTAATTCGAATTGTTTTTTCTTCTTGGATTTTGATGGTTGTTCCTTGGTTTTTAATAATAAGCATATGATGAAATGGTGTTATATAGGATTATAAAAAACCCTGTAACATAACTCTGAATTCCCAATATGAATTGAATTGATTTGCATGATTTTTGACTTTGTAACTTTCTGATTAAATCGGCTTTGGATGATTTTGAATTGTTGCCTTTGTTTCCTAATGATTTTCTAGAAAGTTTTGAAGGCTAATTGATTTTCCTTTGTCCTGACTTGTTTTAGAATTCCCCTTAGTTGCTCTTGATTAAAACCATGCCGTAAATGCTGAGTGATTTTTGGAAAAGTTTAAGAGCTTGCCGAACTAAACTTGTTCAAACCTAGAAACAAATGAATTTATTAGCAACTTAATTTTCTAAGAAAAAATTCGATCATTTGAATTTCAAGGAAAGATTTGATTATCTATTCCTATCTAAACAAAATCTGCCTGGAATTCTTGCCAAAAACGCTTTAGCCAAATTTGATATAGACCAAAACTTGATCACTGAATATCCAGAAACTGTGATTTTGATTGATAATTTCTGGAAATAAATTCTTGCACTATACAAAACAGGTCTGTTGCTTCGGTTATTTACCCCATGTTGCTTCAGTTCTACAACCGAAGCAAATGCAACAGATGCAAATTCCAAAATTTCTTGCTTCAGATAAACAACCGAAGCAAATGGACTTAATTGCTTCATTTGTTTACCCTTTGTTGCTTAGGTTAACCAACCAAAGAAAATGCAGAAGATGCAACAACAAAAATTTGTTGCTTTGGATAAACAATCGAAACAACAAAAAAAATTAATTTTGTTCATATCACCTACCACTTTACTTGTTGCTTCGGCTGTAGTTACAACAGAAGCAAAAATATCCTCTTTGACTAAAAAAATATTCCTTACAGATCATTATTATTCTCAAACATGCAACAATATAAATATATATATCAAAAAAAAAAATATTGCTTGCATTTATATATTCAAACTATAAAACAATTCAAATTGGACATTACTAAAATGGAATAATTTCATTGATAGTAGTAATAATAAACCATACATTTTAGAGCAACAACATATTATCAAACAATATAATTCATATTTAATGTTAATAATCCGGTCTTAATACAAGAAAGAGTCAAATATAAGTTACTAATTCTAACTTACTAAATCACGGCTTTAAAAAGATTAGAGTGCAGCATTTACTAAATGCAACTTCTCACTAAGGAAATCTTATAAAACAAACCCAGCATCTTATTGAATATAAGGCCTAGAGTCCATTATGCTTCAAAATATCTCTGAAAAGATGGACAATTATAGATTATTAGCTCAAGACACAAAAAGGAAACAAGTACATATACAAACAATGAGATAAAAAAACAGATTATCTACATGCATCTATATATCTACAACAATATTTCTTTAGATACTGGTAGAAATTTATATTTCTTTTTGCAACAAAAGCTGCTGCCATTCTGTACACAATTCAATTCCTTATTTGGACTTATTTTATTCAAACTCATCCGCAATAAATTAGGCATACAAATTTCAACACTGGTGTAATGATTGTTGTAAATCTCTGTTGCAGGATGCTTCAGTGAAAATTTTTCATTTTATTTATATATATAAATGTTGGCATCAGTGAAGCGGGAATGTAAAGTAATTCATCAAGACCATAACATTATCATCCAAAAAATTAGTAGCATTACCTCCTGCACAAAGCGATATAGAAAGACGATTTGTACCGTAGAAAGTCGACCAGACAAACTGTAATCATGTCCTTCATAATCTTCATCCTCCACTGTAACGACCCAGAAAATCTGAACCAATTTAAAATTTTTAAATTGGCTAAAATAATGGATTTTAAATATTTAAAATAAATATTTAAAATAATGGCGATGAAAACTGAGTTTGAATCGACATTTGAAAACGAATATAATTAATTATAATTATATATAGAATTGAAAATGGCGCGGTAGTTCGATAATTCGATTTCAAACTTCAATTGAATATACCGGGTGCAAAATAATCCGGATTTTAGTGAAACCAAAAACATTAGGATCTAATTGATAATATCTTTCCAACGAATCTGACAAATCAAAATTTGATAGCGGGAATCAAAAGATATGTCCAGTTGAAAATTCTGAATAGTCGCTATGGAATTCAGGCCCTTAAAAATGGACATTTTGCAAACGACCTCGGATTTCGACGAAACCACTTTTGTTGGATCCGTGATGTCAAATTATTGCTGGGTTTCAAATTTCATAATTTTTCGAATCAATATGTGAGCGTGGCAAAGGAAAACGCGTTTGACCGGTTTTAGTTGATTTTAATCGACTGTAAATTGGCCATTTTTCAAACCGTCTCAGAATTCGACGAAACTAGTTTTGTTAGGACCGTATCGTCAATACGAAGCTAGAAAATATTTTTCTGCAATTTTTAGAGTTAGTATGTGACCGCGGTAATTTGAAATGTACATTTAAAATTCAATATAGTGATTTAAAGGAAAATTAAACGGAAACTGATTGTAACGATCAAATCAGCTTGCGATACATATCCCATTGTGTCCGGAATGGGGGTAAAACGCTATGGACGACAGGCGGTGGGCCTCGTTTAGAGGTCGTATGTAAAAGTCAACTTTTTGCAAAATTAAATAATTAAATATATATATTTTATATAACCCCCCCCCCCTATTCCCTCTTCTCTCTCCACTTCGAACAGAAAAAAGAAAAAAGAAAAAAAAACCCTAGCCCCAACGTTGACCATCGCGTCGCTCAGCCCAGGAAGCGCCGCCACCGCCGCCCATCACCACACCCTCCTCCCCTCATTCGTCGAGCCGCAAGTGACGAGCCCAAACCTCCCCCTCGATGCCATCGCGACGCCGATTCGAGAGCCCCCCCAGTCTGACGACCTCCCACCGCCGACGAACTGAAGGCCGCCCCACCTCCAACACCTCCAGCGCCGCCACCTGACGCAAAACCACCCCCCTTCTTCGCAGATCAATGTAAGTATTTTATTTTATTTTTATTTTAATTCTGAAAAACTGATTTTCAAAAGAATTTGAAACTGATTTTCAAAAGCATTTAAACTGATTTTTAAAAGCATTTAAAACTGATTTTTAAAAGCGTTTAAATTCTGATTTTTAGAAAAGTTTAAAACTGATTTTGAAAAGATTTAAACTTTAAATAGGAAAAGATTTAAACTTTAAATAGGAAAAGATTTGAACTTTAAATAGAAAAAGAGTTGAACTTTAAATAGAAAAGGATTTGAACTTGGATAGAAAAGATCATATTTTTTTAAAAATAGAAAAGACGGAATTTTTATTAAGTAGAAGAAGTAAGATATGATTTTTATATTTTTAAAGTAATAAAAATATAATTTTTACATCATAGGAATATTAAAAATATAATCTTTATATATTGAATAGCGAAGTCAAAATTCGATTTTTATATATTGAATAACATAGTAAAAATTCGATTTTTACATATGTAGAGAATACGGGCAACGAAGCGACAAAAGGCGAGATTGGCGAAGATTTCTATAAAGGAAGAGTCGTGTTATTGGATAGCTATTGGTGAGAATTTCTCACTCTTCAATTTCTTTTCTATAATTATATATATATGTTGAAATAAAAGTGAATTGCTATAAATATATATATATATATATATATACGCCCCTCGTCCACAAACCATGGACGATATTTATTGATTGAAATTGTTGTGAAAATTGATTGATAGCGAATGATTGTTTGTGATTGTTTGCGGTTGATATTGATTGATTGAGGTTGAAAAATACCCGTTTGTGGTTGAGAAATATTTGGTTGAAACCACATAGGATTAGTTTGTGGAAATGAAATAAATATATACATGCCACCTGCGTGCGAATTAGATGCATGATCCCCATTGTCAAAAACCGCGAGGTTTTAAGGTAGAGCGAGGAGCCGTACTAGGGACGGTCCCGATTTTAACTACCCTGCCGTTATGCTGCCGAAATTTTGAATGATATTCGTGTGTTTGAATTATTTTCATTTGCTTAAACTATATTTAATCATTGAATAGAAAACCTTCATGTGTTGAATTGATATTCATTCGTTGATTAGAAATTCATGTGTTGAATGGTATTCGCGTTTTAAATATAAAAATCACATTTTTATATATATATATACAAACTATAGAAAATCTTCATGTGTTGAATCGATATTCATTCGTTGAATTGAAATTCATGTGTTGAATTGTATTCGCGTTTTAAATATAAAAATCACATATATATATATATATATATATATATATATACAAACTATAGAAAACCTTCATGTGTTGAATTGATATTCATTCGTTGATTAGAAATTCATGTGTTGAATGGTATTCGCGTTTTAAATATAAAAATCACATTTTTATATATATATATACAAACTATAGAAAACCTTCATGTGTTGAATCGATATTCATTCGTTGATTAGAAATTCATGTGTTGAAAGGTATTCATATTTTGAAATAAATTGTTTGATAATAAAAATCAGCTTTTATCGACTATATGAACTGTGTAAAATAATCTCGTTTTGAAAGAAATTGTTTTATGATAAAAATCCTATTTTTGTCACCTATATGAACTATATAGAAAAATAGTGTTTTGAAATGAATTGTTTTACAATAAAAATCACATTTTTATTGTATGCATAAATCGTTGAAATGTGAAGTGTTAAAAATAGCCACTTGTTCAAAATAAACATATATGAGTTGAAATATTCATTAATTAGCTAATGAAATGATTTGCACCTATTTATGTAACATTAGAATGAATGGTGTTTTTAAACCAAATAGAAATCAAATATGAAGTTGAATAGAAAATGATAAATGATAAGAACTGTATATATATGTACATGCATATTCATTGAACAGGTTATAGCAAAGGGGCTAGAGAAGAGGAATAAAATTTTGTGCCCGACAAATAGGTACACATTTACTGTTTTGTTTGGGTGATGATTTTATGAGCATGTTGGCTAGCCGCTTGGCTTTTTCTTTTTCTTTTTGAGATTAGAAGGACCGGGAAAGCTATTTGCGATTTCCCGATGCTCCCGGTGCAGGGGAGGTTATGGCGAAATTTTCCCAAAATTTTAAGGCGTTAGTGAAATATTTGAAGTGAAAACGATATTGAAATCATTGAATGAACTATATTTATATAAATATATAAATATAAATAAAATTAAAACGAAACGTGGCCGTGCAGTTCGCATTTTGAAACCGTGATTTCAAACAACTAGTACGGGGAATCCGACCATTGGATTTTCCCGAAACCTCAACCGTCGGGTTTGCCTTGGAATAATCTTTCCAACGGCACCAACCTTGTAAAAATCCAACGGTTGGATTGTCTGGAATGTTTAATTCAATTCTGAAGAAAAACAGCGCCAGAAGCGATTATATTTGTATATATATATAAATATAATTATATATATATTAATCGAATAACGACGCTGCAGTTCGTATTTTGAAATCGAAATTTCAAACGATTGTACCGGGAGATCCGACCGTCGGATTTTCCCGAAACTGGAACCGTTGGATTCGTTTTGAAAAGAACTTTCAAATGATGTAAATTTTGCGAAGATCCAATGGTTAGATTTTCAGATATGTGTAAACCAAATCTGAAGAAAAACAGCGCCACGGCCGCTTTATGGCCCGAAGCGTCGTTTTGAATAAATCAGCTATTTTAAAATAAATAAAAATAGCGATAAATCGTTATAAAATATTGGAAACGTTATGGAATGGAAATAAACTGAATTTTCTTGATTTATGTGATGTTTGATGGTTGAATGTGTTTGGTGTGAAAATTACATTAAAGAACAAAATTGATGTTGTCGAATAATTTAACCATTGAAATAAATTGATTTGAAATTTTAAATATACGTGAATTATTTGAAAAGGCCGAGTTAATTCTCATTTCAAATAATCGACCGACGATTGAAAGTCGAAGATGAAGACGGTGGTCGAAGATCGGAGATCTTCACCTCGTTTGGATGGTAACCGAGGTCCTGATTGGGAGGCATCCCGAAATATGGATAATGAGTGGTGATCGTCCAGACGTATGTGGTGATCGAAGGGTTTGCGAGGTATTTAGTGCCTCCGGTTTCGTTCAGACCCAGAACGGACTTGTAAATGGACTGTGTGTCTGACATTGGAGTTTATTCTGTGTTGATTGATTTCTGTGAAATATACATCTGTTTGGCGGTGGAGAATTTATTCTTTTGCTTAACGCCCTTCTCTGAAACGCACGAGCTCAGAGGTTGTGTATCGATGGACATCAGTCGCATGGCATGAATTGCATGTGTGGCATGCTAAGATGCAGTGATCAGGACTTCTGTTGAAAAGCAAAGTCTTGTGGTGATGATCAAAGCACCGCCTGCGTGGCGTAGCTTTGTGTATAACGTGAATTCGTGAGCCTCACATCCCGGTATGAACCTAAAACGGGAGAAGGACCTCAAGGAGGGCATGCGTTTCTTTCTAGTTTGGGTGGTGTCAGTGACCTACCAGCCCTGACATTTATATACTTTTCACCTATGTGGTTGTTGCTGTTGCAAGGCCCCTCGGTTTGATCGGACGATCCGGGTCCGATGGAGTCATTCGTTGGCTCATTTACGCCCCAAAGGGCGGGGAAACGTATTGTTCAGGCACTATAATCCACTCCGTGTGGACCGGCCCTGACGATCCAAGGGGCAGTTGCGGCTGTTCCGGTGGCTCGGGCTAGAGAGTCACGAATTCGGTAAGGACTATCTTTTGCCTTGGTTCATGACGGAAATCCAATTTCCAGATACGTGATCGTGCGGTTTCGATTGTATAGATATTTGGCGACATAGTGGCATGGGACGCTCATGTCGTCTATGATTGATAGTTATGATTTGAAATTGTTTTCAAAACATATAAACACTAGCAATAATATCAATTGCCTTTGTTTTATTCGTATCAAGCATATTTTGGCCGTTATAAGGTAAAAACTCTATCCTCCGGTTTGCGTTGCATTGTGTGATGGGAACTGAGTCTTATAATGGCTTCATGTTTATAAAATGCATTGCGTTGTTTTAAAAGAAAGATTTGTTTTAAAGCACTGGCAATCCAATGGAGTAAACCCGTTCCACGAAAGTGGCGTGGTCCTGTGATTAGCCAATTATATATGTGTTGAGTGGATTTCTCATACCAGTCCCATGACTGACTCGTAGTTTCACTTTCAAACTCGGGTGCCCCTTTTTCTACACGGGCAGCCTTGTATTCAGGTTTAGCTGGTTCTTTCTGGATAGCTGGAGCTGAAGATGGATTCTATCATTAATTTCTTTTTATGTTGTTCAGCTCCTATTGTACATATTTTGTTTATTTCCGCTGTAGACATTTATGTATAGCTGAACTGTATTTGTACTAAGTAAGATCCTGTATACTGTGTAACTCTGATGATTACTCTAATCCAGTATATTCTATTGTTCATTATCTGGTGTATTTATTTAATTTTGTTCTGCAATTTCCTGTTTCTGTGTTATATTCCAAATATAACCCTTGTTTCCGTCTGAACGGGATTTCGGGTCGTCTCAACGTCGTATCAGAGCTTTGGTTAAGCTTAGTTCTGGAATATAACATGTGAACGAACTCGTCAGAAATAGAACCAGTAGTGTTCTAGGACGGGTAACTCAATACAGATAGGATCAGTAATATCCTAGTATGAGTAAAGCAGAATGAAATTACACCTTGATGGACACATTTACATTTGAAGTATGTGTTTCTATATTTTAAAATACCTTTTCTGTGACCTGACACTTGATCTGCCATTTGCAGAAGTACTAGAAAAATGAGTGTCAGAAGCAGAAGGAATGCATAACCGGATATTGAGGCCCTATTAATCAAATATCAAAATATGGGTGGAATACCGTTCTCTGGTAAAGAATCTATTATGAAGACACAAGCTTGGATTCGTTCGGCTGAGAAAATCTTCGAAGCATTAAAGCTGAAGGACAACCAGAAAAGATTACTGGCCTCCTGGGCACTCAAAGATGAAGCTTTGTTCTGGTGGGATTCTGTTGTTAAGGATAATCCAGAAGGTGAAATCACCTGGGATAGATTCAAAGTGATTTTCTTGGAAAGATTTACCCCTCCCGAAGCGACTGAGCGGATGAATTTTCTTATTTGATACAAGGAGATATGACCATCCCAGAATATCATAAGAAATTCAACGAACTTGCTCACTTTGCTCCCCATCTAATTCAGAATACAAAGAGGAAGAATCTTAGATTTATTCACGGGCTTCAAAGGAAATACCGGAATAAAGTATTGGGGCATGTGAAGCTTCCTTTTTCAGAAATGATTTATATGGCTTATCAATATGAAGATCTAGATAAGAAAGGTATGCTACAGTACGAAGAGGAAGTCAGCTCTAGTAATAAAATTGAGTCTGAAACTGATTATCCTGAGGCAGGTACAATGTCTGACATCAGTAAGAAGACCAGTGTCAAGAGAAAAAGGACCAAATCTGAGAAGAAACCAGTAACGACAACTGTATGCTCTAACTGCAATAAGCAAGGACATCTCTCGATAAGTTGCCGATCTCTAAAGAAACAAAGAAATGAAGGATCTAAGTCTATTAGGAAGTTTCAAGAGACTAGAGAATGCAGCATTTGCCATCGGTTTGGCCATGTAAGACAGGATTGCCGACTGTTAAAGGCAACCAAGGAGGCTCAAATAAATGAAGTGATAGAAGCTTCTGAGCCCTCAGCTATTCAGGAAAGGTCAGATGTTTTAGAAGGCACGCTTACTGTCAAAGATATTCCAGTTAAAGTACTGTTTGACACAGGCGCGTCACGAAGCTTCATTTCCAAAGATGCAGCTAAGAAATTAGATTTGAATTTGAAGAAGCTCAAAGAACCAATGACTGTCTAGAACCCGGTTGGGGGTTCCATTGATCTCAGTTGGGTTTGCGGAGTGCCGGTTTCCTTTTCTCGTTATCGGTTTCCTACCATCGCAGCCGTCATGAATTTTAAAGAGTTTGATCTTATCTTAGGGTTAGATTGGTTGACCAAATATGAAGCTGAAGTTAAATGCGCCGACAGAGTCGTAAAGGCGAAGATTAAATCAGGTGATTATATAACCATTCCCTATTAAGGTCAGAATGCTAATAGAAAAGACTTCTGGGCAGCTTTGAATGTTTCTCCAGCCCGAATTGAAAATGTTCCTGAAGTCACAGAGAATATTCCTGACCTCATCAAAGACATTCCTGTCGTCAAGAACTATGCGGATGTGTTCGAAGAAGTTGTTCGCTTACCTCCGTAGAGAGAAATAGATTTCAAAATTGCTTTAATTCCCAATGCAAGGCCGGTAGTTCACGCTATTCGAAGAATGTCCTTGAAAGAGAAGGAGGAATTAGACAATCAAACACGACAGTTGGTATGGAAAGGTCTGATCAGGCCTAGTTTCTCTGATTGGGGTGCAGCAGTGGTATTTGTCCCAAAATCTGACGGTACTCTACGGCTATGTGTGGATTATCGTGATCTGAACAAGCAGACCATAAAGAACAAATATCCATTGCCGCGGATTGATGCTCTGTTGGATCGATTAAATGGCGCACAAGTATTCTCAAGGATGGACCTAGCTACAGGCTTCCATCAACTTCGAATTGCCGAAGAGTGTGTTCCAATGACAGCATTTAGAGGTCCCGACTTATTCTACGAGTGGTTAGTAATGCCGTTCGGCTTATGTAACGCTCCAACTTACTTCGTCGATCTGATGAATAGAGTGTTCAGAGGAGTTTTGAATAAATTTGTCCTGGTTTTCATTGACGATGTTCTAATCTTCTCTAAATCAAAGGCCGAACATGAAAAGCATCTGGAACAAGGGTTAGAAATTCTCAGACGGAATGTATTAAAAGCCAAATTTTCCAAATGTATATTCTGGCAAGATGAAGTAAAATTTCTGGGCCATGTAGTATCGAAAGAAGGAATTGCTGTGGATCCAAGTAAAATCACAGCTATTCAGAATTGGAAACAGCCTAGTACTCCCACTGAAGTCCGTAGTTTTCTCGGATTGGCTAGCTATTATCGGAAGTTCGTTAAAGACTTTTTGAAGATATCTGGTCATTTAACAAAGCTTACAAAGAAGCATTCTAAGTTCAAATGGACTCCAGAAAGTGAGGAAGCTTTCGAAGAGCTAAAGTTAAGGCTAACGACCGCTCCAGTGTTAACCATCATAGATGGAAACCAGGATTTAAAAGTATGGACTGATGCTTCTAGAGAGGGCCTTGGCGCAGTGTTAATGCAAAGAGGCCAAGTTATTGCTTATGCTAGCCGTCAACTGAAACCGCACGAGAAAAACTATGTAACTCAT
This sequence comes from Allium sativum, assembly GCA_030737875.1. Classification (NCBI taxonomy): domain Eukaryota; kingdom Viridiplantae; phylum Streptophyta; class Magnoliopsida; order Asparagales; family Amaryllidaceae; genus Allium; species Allium sativum. The sequence continues at coordinate 6,724,330 of CM060913.1, read as the reverse complement.
GATCTTGAGTTATTGGCTATCGTGTTTGCTTTGAAAATCTAGAGACACTATCTTCTGGGTGAGAGATTTGAACTATTTACAGATCATCAGTCATTAAAGTATCTGTTCACTCAGAAAGACCTGAATTTGAGGCAGCAACGTTGGCTGGAGTTTCTTGCAGCATATGATTTTGAAATTCTATACACTCCAGGGAAAGCCAATGTCGTGGTCGATGCGTTAAGCCGAAAGAATGAGATGATCGCCAGTTTCATCATTGCGACTTCGTTGATTGATAAGATATCGGCTCTCCAAGAAGACGACCAATTTATCAAAGGAATGAGTCAGCGAATTCGTGAAGGCAATACTTCGGATTTCCAGCTAGATAGCGAAGGGATTCTGAGGTTAGAAGGGCGAATTTGCGTTCCAGAGATTCCTGAACTTAGAAGAGATGTGCTTGATGAATGTCACAAATCTAAGCTCAGTATCCATCCAGGTGTGAATAAAATGTATAACGATATCAAACGCACATTCTGGTGGAAGTCGTTAAAAAGAGACATCTCGATATATGTTAGTCGATGCCCTACTTGCCAGCTAGTCAAGAGCGACCAACAGAAATTGGCTGGATTATTGCAACCACTAGATGTTCCTGGTTGGAAGTGGGAACATATTACTATGGATTTCATTGATGGTTTACCCAGAACCAGAAAAGGAAATGACAGTATTTGGGTGATCGTAGATCGCTTCACGAAGACCGCCCATTTCATACCTGTCAGATCAAATAGAACCGCTAAGAGTCTGGCGCAGATTTACTTCAGGGAAATAGTTAGACTACATGGAGTGCCGCTCAGTATAGTCAGTGATAGAGATACAATATTCACTAGAAAATTTTGGGAAGCATTTCAAGTCGAGCTAGGAACGAAGTTAAACCTAAGCACCGCTTATCATCCTCAGACAGACGGTCAGACTGAGAGGGTGAATCGCATTTTAGAAGATCTATTGCGGGCTTGTGTAATAGATTTCGGTGGATCATGGGAAGACCATCTGCATTTGGCTGAATTCTCTTATAACAACAGCTATCAGGCAAGCCTGACAATGTCTCCATTCGAAGCATTGTATGGTAGACCGTGCCGATCTCCTGCTTGTTGGGTCGAGCCTGGAAATAGACTTGTGTTAGGGCCTGATATGATTCGAGAAGCTGCCGACAAAGTCGATTTTATTAAGAAGCGATTACTCGCCGCTCAAAGCCGACAAAAGAGCTATGCCGATAGAAGAAGAAGAGATATATCCTTTGAAGTTGGCGACTATGTATATTTGAAAGTATTGCCGATGAGGGAGTTATCCGGTTCGGTAAAACTGGAAAGTTGGCACCCGAATTCATTGGTCCGTTTCCTATTCTGGAACGGATCGGAACTCTCGCATATAAAGTTAAATTGCCAGACTGGTTGCCTGGAGTGCATGATGTATTTCATATATCTCAACTTCGAAAGCACGGTCATGATCCAGACTTGATCGTGGAAGAAGCAGCTCAGCAGGATATTGAAATTACTCCAGAATTAGCCGTGAGACGTGAGCCGCTAAAGATTATCGGCAAAGAAACCAAAGAGCTGAGGAACAAGAAGGTTCACTTAGTCAAAGTGCAATGGAGTGGAGATCCGCGAGATTGTACTTGGGAAACTGAGGAGAGCATTCAGAAAGCTTATCCTAGATGTCGAGTGGATATCTCTGAGTGACTCTGGTGCAAGGTACATTTACCCTACTTTGCACTACCATTCAATTCTCTACTCTATTGTTATTTTCTTTTCATAAGATGTGCACTTTTAATTATATAGTCTGAATGATTTATAAAAGAATATAGAAGTTGATCAGAATATTTTTGAAGGTTAAAAACCAATTGGATTGGTTGTTGTGTTGTGTGATTGTAGATTTATCAAACCACTTTCGACTTTATTCCTTTTCGGGGACGAAAAGTTTTAAGTGGGGGAGATTGTAACGACCCAGAAAATCTGAACCAATTTAAAATTTTTAAATTGGCTAAAATAATGGATTTTAAATATTTGAAGTAAATATTTTAAATAATGGCGATGAAAACTGAGTTTGAATCGACATTTGAAAACGAATATAATTAATTATAATTATATATAGAATTGAAAATGGCGCGGTAGTTCGATAATTCGATTTCAAACTTCAATTGAATATACCGGGTGCAAAATAATCCGGATTTTAGTGAAACCAAAAACATTAGGATCTAATTGATAATATCTTTCCAACGAATCTGACAAATCGAAATTTGATAGCGGGAATCAAAAGATATGTTCAGTTGAAAATTCTGAATAGTCGCTATGGAATTCAGACCCTTAAAAATGGACATTTTGCAAACGACCTCGGATTTCGACGAAACCACTTTTGTTGGATCCGTGTGTCAAATTATTGCTGGGTTTCAAATTTCATAATTTTTCGAATCAATATGTGAGCGTGGCAAAGGAAAATGCGTTTGACCGGTTTCAGTTGATTTTAATCGACTGGAAATTGGCCATTTTTCAAACGGTCTCAGAATTAGACGAAACTAGTTTTGTTAGGACCGTATCGTCAATACGAAGCTAGAAAATATTTTTCTGCAATTTTTAGAGTTAGTATGTGACCGCGGTAATTTGAAATGTACGTTTAAAATTCAATATAGTGATTTAAAGGAAAATTCAACGGAAACTGATTGTAACGATCAAATCAACTTGCGATACATATCCCATTGTGTCCGGAATGGGGGTAAAACGCTATGGACGACAGGCGGTGGGCCTCGTTTAGAGGTCGTATGTAAAAGTCAACTTTTTGCAAAATTAAATAATTAAATATATATATTTTATATAACCCCCCCCCCCATTCCCTCTTCTCTCTCCACTTCGAACAGAAAAAAAAAAAGAAAAAAAAACCCTAGCCCCGACGTTGACCATCGCGTCGCTCAGCCCAGGAAGCGCCGCCACCGCCGCCCATCACCGCACCCCCCTCCCCTCGTTCGTCGAACCGCCAGTGACGAGCCCAAACCTCCCCCTCGAAGCCATCGCGACTCTGATTCGAGAGCCCCCCCAGTCTGACGACCTCCCACCGCCGACGAACTGAAGGCCGCCCCACCTCCAACACCTCCAGCGCCGCCACCTGACGCAAAACCACACCCCCCCTTTTTCGCAGATCAATTGTAAGTATTTTATTTTTATTTTTATTTTAATTCTGAAAAACTGATTTTCAAAAGAATTTGAAACTGATTTTCAAAAGCATTTAAACTGATTTTTAAAAGCATTTAAAACTGATTTTTAAAAGCGTTTAAATTCTGATTTTTAGAAAAGTTTAAAACTGATTTTGAAAAGATTTAAACTTTAAATAGGAAAAGATTTAAACTTTAAATAGGAAAAGATTTGAACTTTAAATAGAAAAAGAGTTGAACTTTAAATAGAAAAGGATTTGAACTTGGATAGAAAAGATCATATTTTTTAAAAAATAGAAAAGACGGAATTTTTATTAAGTAGAAGAAGTAAGATATGATTTTTATATTTTTAAAGTAATAAAAATATAATTTTTACATCATAGGAATATTAAAAATATAATCTTTATATATTGAATAGCGAAGTCAAAATTCGATTTTTATATATTGAATAACATAGTAAAAATTCGATTTTTACATATGTAGAGAATACGGGCAACGAAGAGACAAAAGGCGAGATTGGTGAAGATTTCTATAAAGGAAGAGTCGTGTTATTGGATAGCTATTGGTGAGAATTTCTCACTCTTCAATTTCTTTTCTATAATTATATATATATGTTGAAATAAAAGTGAATTGCTATAAATATATATATATATACGCCCCTCGTCCACAAACCATGGACGATATTTATTGATTGAAATTGTTGTGAAAATTGATTGATAGCGAATGATTGTTTGTGATTGTTTGTGGTTGATATTGATTGATTGAGGTTGAAAAATACCCGTTTGTGGTAGAAAAATATTTGGTTGAAACCACATAGGATTAGTTTGTGGAAATGAAATAAATATATACATGCCGCCTGCGTGCGAATTAGATGCATGATCCCCATTGTCAAAAAACGCGAGGTTTTAAGGTAGAGCGAGGAGCCGTACTAGGGACGGTCCCGGTTTTAACTACCCTGTCGTTATGCTGCCGAAATTTTGAATGATATTCGTGTGTTTGAATTATTTTCATTTGCTTAAACTATATTTAATCATTGAATAGAAAACCTTCATGTGTTGAATTGATATTCATTCGTTGATTAGAAATTCATGTGTTGAATGGTATTCGCGTTTTAAATATAAAAATCACATTTTTATATATATATATATATATATATATATATACAAACTATAGAAAACCTTCATGTGTTGAATCGATATTCATTCGTTGAATTGAAATTCATGTGTTGAATGGTATTCGCGTTTTAAATATAAAAATCACATTTATATATATATATATATATATATATATATATATATATATACAAACTATAGAAAACCTTCATGTGTTGAATTGATATTCATTCGTTGATTAGAAATTCATGTGTTGAATGGTATTCGCGTTTTAAATATAAAAATCACATTTATATATATATATATATACAAACTATAGAAAACCTTCATGTGTTGAATCGATATTCATTCGTTGATTAGAAATTCATGTGTTGAAAGGTATTCATATTTTGAAATAAATTGTTTGATAATAAAAATCAGCTTTTATCGACTATATGAACTGTGTAAAATAATCTCGTTTTGAAAGAAATTGTTTTATGATAAAAATCCTATTTTTGTCACCTATATGAACTATATAGAAAAATAGTGTTTTGAAATGAATTGTTTTACAATAAAAATCACATTTTTATTGTATGCGTAAATCGTTGAAATGTGAAGTGTTAAAAATAGCCACTTGTTCAAAATAAACATATATGAGTTGAAATATTCATTAATTAGCTAATGAAATGATTTGCACCTATTTATGTAACATTAGAATGAATGGTGTTTTTAAACCAAATAGAAATCAAATATGAAGTTGAATAGAAAATGATAAATGATAAGAACTGTATATATATGTACATGCATATTCATTGAACAGGTTATAGCAAAGGGGCTAGAGAAGAGGAATAAAATTTTGTGCCCGACAAATAGGTACACATTTACTGTTTTGTTTGGGTGATGATTTTATGAGCCTGTTGGCTAGCCGCTTGGCCTTTTCTTTTTCTTTTTGAGATTAGAAGGACCGGGAAAGCTATTTGCGATTTCCCGATGCTCCCGGTGCAGGGGAGGTTATGGCAAAATTTTCCCAAAATTTTAAGGCGTTAGTGAAATATTTGAAGTGAAAACGATATTGAAATCATTGAATGAACTATATTTATATAAATATATAAATATAAATAAAATTAAAACGAAACGTGGCCGTGCAGTTCGCATTTTGAAACCGTGATTTCAAACAACTAGTACGGGGAATCCGACCATTGGATTTTCCCGAAACCTCAACCGTCGGGTTCGCCTTGGAATAATCTTTCCAACGGCACCAACCTTGTAAAAATCCAACGGTTGGATTGTCTGGAATGTTTAATTCAATTCTGAAGAAAAACAGCGCCAGAACCAATTATAATTATATATATATATATATATAAATATAATTATATATATATTAATCGAATAACGACGCTGCAGTTCGTATTTTGAAATCGAAATTTCAAACGATTGTACCGGGAGATCCGACCGTCGGATTTTCCCGAAACTGGAACCGTTGGATTCGTTTTGAAAAGACCTTTCTAATGATGTAAATTTTGCGAAGATCCAACAGTTAGATTTTCAGATATGTGTAAATCAAATCTGAAGAAAAACAGCGCCACGGCCGCTTTATGGCCCGAAGCGTCGTTTTGAATAAATCAGCTATTTTAAAATAAATAAAAAATAGAGATAAATCGTTATAAAATATTGGAAACGTTATGGAATGGAAATAAACTGAATTTGCTTGATTTATGTGATGTTTGATGGTTGAATGTGTTTGGTGTGAAAATTACATTAAAGAACAAAATTGATGTTGTCGAATAATTTAACCATTGAAATAAATTGATTTGAAATTCTAAATATACGTGAATTATTTGAAAAGGCCGAGTTAATTCTCATTTCAAATAATCGACCGACGATTGAAAGTCGAAGATGAAGACGGTGGTCGAAGACCGGAGATCTTCACCTCGTTTGGATGGTAACCGAAGTCCTGATTGGGAGGCATCCCAAAATATGGGTAATGAGTGGTGATCGTCCAGACGTACGTGGTGATCGAAGGGTTTGCGAGGTATTTAGTGCCTCCGGTTTCGTTCAGACCCAGAACGGACTTGTAAATGGACTGTGTGTCTGACATTGGAGTTTATTCTGTGTTGATTGATTTCTGTTAAATATACATCTGTTTGGCGGCGGAGAATTTATTCTTTTGCTTAACGCCCTTCTCTGAAACGCACGAGCTCAGAGGTTGTGTATCGATGGACATCAATCGCATGGCATGAATTGCCTGTGTGGCATGCTAAGATGCAGTGATCAGGACTTCTGTTGAAAAGCAAAGTCTTGTGGTGATGATCAAAGCACCGCCTGCGTGGCGTAGCTTTGTGTATAACGTGAATTCGTGAGCCTCACATCCCGGTATGAACCTAAAACGGGAGAAGGACCTCAGGGAGGGCATGCGTTTCTTTCTAGCTAGGGTGGTGTCAGTGACCTACCAGCCCTGATATTTATATACTTTTCACCTATGTGGTTGTTGCTGTTGCGAGGCGCCTCGGTTTGATCGGACGATCCGGGTCCGATGGAGTCATTCGTTGGCTCATTTACGCCCCAAAGAGCGGGGAAACGTATTGTTCAGGCACTATAATCCACTCCGTGTGGACCGGCCCTGACGATCCAAGGGGCAGTTGCGGCTGTTCCGGTGGCTCGGGCTAGAGAGTCACGAATTCGGTAAGGACTATCTTTTGCCTTGGTTCATGACGGAAATCCAATTTCCAGATACGTGATCGTGCGGTTTCGATTGTATAGATATTTGGCGACATAGTGGCATGGGACGCTCATGTCGTCTATGATTGATAGTTATGATTTGAAATTGTTTTCAAAACATATAAACACTAGCAATAATATCAATTGCCTTTGTTTTATTCGTATCAAGCATATTTTGGCCGTTATAAGGTAAAAACTCTATCCTCCGGTTTGCGTTGCATTGTGTGATGGGAACTGAGTCTTATAATGGCTTCATTTTTATAAAATGCATTGCGTTGTTTTAAAAGAAAGATTTGTTTTAAAGCACTGGCAATCCAATGGAGTAAACCCGTTCCACGAAAGTGGCATGGTCCTGTGATTAGCCAATTATATATGTGTTGAGTGGATTTCTCATACCAGTCCCATGACTGACTCGTAGTTTGTTTCACTTTCAAACTCGGGTGCCCCTTTTTCTACACGGGCAGCCTTGTATTCAGGTTTAGCTAGTTCTTTCTGGATAGCTGGAGCTGAAGATAGATTCTATCATTTATTTCTTTTTATGCTGTTCAGCTCCTATTGTACATATTTTGTTTATTTCCGCTGTAGACATTTATGTATAGCTGAACTGTATTTGTACTAAGTAAGATCCTGTATACTGTAACTCTGATGATTACTCTAATCCAGTATATTCTATTGTTCATTATCTGGTGTATTTATTTAACTTTGTTCTGCTATTTCCTGTTTCTGTGTTATATTCCAAAGATAACCCTTGTTTCCGTCTGAACGGGATTTCGGGTCGTCTCATCCACACTGTAAGACTGAAATATGAACTGAAAAAGAAAACATGGAAATTAACTTATAAAAAAATACTAGCAACCAGGAAAGGGGCTTTTGGGTTGAAATTCAAGAAATAATAAATAATTGCATTACTTTCCACTCACGTTATATAAGGCAACGCAGATGTATCATTAACATCATTCCAGAAATAATAAATAATTGCATTACTTTCCACTCTGTTACAATCCTCTTTAAGTGTTGAGTTAACAACTATAGAGAAAATATGTCTGGTGTTGACACTGCATATACGCCAATTTATTACTTGCAATTTTATTATATACCATGCAAACTATTCACAGGTACAAAATTAAAGGGCAAGCAAAAGAGCATGTTTCAATGTCAAACCCCTATGAGAACGGTGTACCTTCACAAATTTAAAGTAGTCAACTTATATCAAACTAGCTGAATAATGTAAGGCAGTTATGTTCTAGGTATTTATCATGATACTTTAGATTTCATCACAATGAGCCGCTGGAGTTAGGATAATAAAACATTATCATTACGAATGCTGATATGGATGGTGATAGTGTACGTAGCTAGAAAATGAAGCTCAATTAGTATTTGTCAATTTGTCACAACTTATTTACCAATTTGAGTACAAAAGTACTATGAATAAAATCAAAATGGTAGCAGTAACTGTTCAAACTTCAATATGCATCCAAAACTTCAGTGAATGACAAACTAACGCATTAGGGAATAAATACAAAAACATAATTAGTTAGAAAGCACCAGCCGCACTGTGAAAATGCACTAGTACTATAGCCAATAACATGTGTAAACCAAATTAACATTAAAATACAGCGATGGTCACTTGGTTTCGATTTCAATAAATGTGACACGAAAGCAAAAGCAAAAATTCAAGACCAAGAAAACACAAGAACACTTGGAGATTGTATAATAGTGAATTCATTAGAGTATAAATGATTGATTTCTACCGCAAAACTCCACTGCGTCAAAACTCACTCTACAATTGTTCTCTTTTTGCAATTTGAAGATCCCACTTACCAAAATGGAGAGTTATGATTTGTGTAATCTCCATTTTACCAGATTAGAGAGAGACTGGATAACAAGTTCGAAAGGTTCTCCCTTTTGCCACGATGAAGTTCTGTGTAATCCAAAACGATTAGAAAGTCCAAGAAACCAAAGCAGGTTTATTTTTTCACTTATTTATCTTAATTTACATGGGACCTAGATAGCATTTGAACATAACACCAATAAAATAGGAGACGCAAACCACAAGTCCAAAATAGTCACATAAATCAACGTAGCTCACTAGCACATAAAACTCCACAACCATATCTCGCACAGCTGTTAACCAGTCTCGATGTGAGGTATAGAAATGCGGTGCAGCTAGATGACGAGAACAAGACTCCGCACAAGATGCAGACTAGAGTGAATCTTCAGATCTGTCAATCAGAGTAAGAAAAAAAGATCTGGATTTGAGTTATCGATCCATAGTTGTGAGGCACACTAGCGGCCAGAGACCAGGCATAGAGAAAGCTGGGTCAGATAGAGAAGAAGAGAATCACAGAGTGAATGATTAGAAGAGAAACAAGTTAGGAGAAAATAAAAAATAATTACCTATCATTATGCTGAAACAAATAAAGAAAGGAAGAAGGAGAAAGAGGCGAATAGGGAAAGCCCAGCCTATTAACTTCTCGAAAAGATGGAGGGAAACGAAATAATTCAGCAGGAAACAAAAAGTTACGGGGCAAAAACGAAAAGTTGGGTGGGATTGTTTCACATGTGCGGACCTGTCCATTCTCATCCGTGTATACCTTTCAAATGAAAAGTTGTAGGATTACTTTTATCTTGTTAATTATGTTTATTGGTTATTAACTACTAACAATAAATGGTGAAATATTATAATTAATTATTAGTACCTATTTCGAGTTTATGAATAAAGTGTTATTAATTATATTTTTTAACTATTAAATATAATTAATAAAAATTAAATATGACTTAATTACTAACCACGAATAGTCAACAATAACCAGTAATTATATATAAATGATTAAATCTTATTAAATTTCAAATTTTCTAGAAGTTCTAATTCTATTTCATATTGCAATTCGATGAAAATTAAAAAAAAATTGATTTTTATTATTACAAAATTTTCGAACTTTATTAAAACAATACTTCATATAGTTAATTATTCAATGGTAACTATTAATTTTAACTTTTTTTTATTATCTATTTATTATTAAATATTACATATTAATTATATTTAATTATTAATTCTTTAATATTAATCATTAAAACATTAAATGTTAAACATTAATTATGGAATATTGATAATAATTATTCGATTCTAATTATTAATTACTAAATAATTAATATTTCTCATAACATAATCAATTGTATTCATTAAATTTTTTTGCAAGACAGTATTCATTTAATATTAATCATTAAATAGAAATTTTTATTTGTTAAATTCAAAATTTTGTTTTTTAAATATTGAACATAAAAAATAATGATTTATTAACAATGATTAGAAATTAGAAATTATTAATTGTTAATCAACCATGAAAAGTAACACATAAAGTTATTGTGTATGATTATTTGTACACGCATTAGCTTTGATTAAAATAATTTGTATTTGCTTCATTTCCAATGGAACATATGCAAATAATAAATTTTGCTTTGTTGCATATGCTTATATTACTAAGAAACCAAAGCAAATAACACTAGTTGCTTCGGTTTCTAAGAAACAGAAGCAAATGACAGTAGTTGCTTCGGTGCATTTGCTTCAGTTGTAAGGAGAACGAAAGCAAATGATACTATTTGCTTCTGTTGCAAGCAAAACAGAAGCAAATAACACTATTTGCTTCTATCATTTGCTTCGGTTGCAAGGATAACAGAAGAAAAATAACACTACTGCTTCTGTTGTAAGGACAATCGAAGCAAATGACCTGTTTTATATTAGTGTTATTTCAGCCGTGATTATATAAAAGAATTCTTTCCAAGTTTGTCCTTGATTTGTTGAATTCTTGCCAAGTAAATTGGATGCACTTTTTTGGAATGGTTTGGAAACTAAAAATTGTTGCTCTGTGAATCAAAATCTTCCCAAAAATATTCCTTGTCCTTTGTACAATCTGGAAAGACATGAAAATATAATTGTCCATATATGAATTCATTTTTGGAATAGAAAAACTAGCCAGCTCCATTTCCTTGGTTAAGACTTGTTCACAAACTTTTACATTTCTGAAATTTTGTTATTGAGCATGTTAACCCTTGTACACTAGTGTACGCACATTAAAACTGAATTGCTCATGTCCGTTTTAGCTTGCACAAGCCATTTCCCTGTATATGCTGTTGTTTTGTGATTTGTACACTGGCATGTTCAATCTGATCATGTTAAACCATTTACATATATGAGTGAGCCTGTAATGACTTGCACACATGTATGTTGTCTTGTTTTGATCTCAAAGACATGAATTTGAAAAACTGCTCCGTGTACACACTTGTGACTTCCTGATTTGGCTTTGGCTTGACTTTGTATCCTTGCATTTGTTGTTGAGTTGAACCATATTCATATATCACCTGTCTCTTGAATGCACTGTAGCACCATTTTGTTGCTGCCATTTACTTTTGACATTGCCATTCTGGCTCCACCATGTTGCATTGAATTTTATATGGTCATGCATGTATTTCTTTGTGCCACTTGATTTTCTTACTGTTTTTGGCTCATGCCAACTTGTACATCCATGTTGCTCCACTTGGTTGTTGCATGTATATGTGAAACTGTGCATATTTGAAATTTTTGTGTACATTTGGCATTTAATTTTAGCTTGGCCATGTTGAGAAATACTTGAAATTTTATGACCATGCATTTCACACTGTCTTGTCACTTGTGCACTGGGTCGACGTTGGTTATGTGTATATATGTATATATATATACCAATTATGTGTGTATATATATGTATGTATACATATGTGCGTGCTATCACTTCATTGTTCCTCTTGTGTTGTTCATGGACACCTGATCCATGCATTGTGCATGTGTGTCAAGCTTTACCTAAACACAGCGCCTTCATATATTTGCCCCTTGCTGGCTGTATTGTCTGTGCACAAATACGTGTACATACATACATTTGTATGTGTATACATGTATAGTGTACATCTAGAGAATATATGTGTGTGTGTGTGAGCACTACAGATGATGTCTACCTTGTGGTATTTATAATGTATCATTGTGAATATCACAAGCTGTCTAGACACAGATGGATGTCCATAAAAATCAGATCAAGTCATGAAAAATGATGAGAAACACACCAAAAATTCTGAAGAAAATAAATTTTAAAAATCAATTAATATTTGCTAGAATATAAAATAATTTATGCTCCAGATTATTGCGTGTGTGTTTATGTTTGTGACAGGTAAGCAGAGGACTGGACTAATAGTGAAGAAGACTGATAGAAGACAAGTAACAGTGTATGAGAGAGACTGTTTATATTTGTATAAACTTGAGTGAAATGAACTGAGTGTACCGTAGTGAGGCAACACTGTATAGAAATGAGTGACTGTATAGCTGAGTGGTATAGTGAGGAAACAGTGTATATGAAATTGAGTATGAAATTAAACGTACTGCATTACAGTGGGAGATACAAATAGTGGAGTTATAAATTTGTATTGTTGAAGTATTGAAATAAAATATTATATTTAAATAAAATACTATTTGAATATTTAAATTCTTGTGTAGTAGTATTATATTTAAATATAAATATTATATTCGGTCTGATGTAGTATAACAGTACAATTACAAACACATTTATAATAATAAATATAAGTTTGTTATCATCAAACAAAAATCATAGAATTGTTAGATACAACAATCTCCCCTTTTTGATGATGACAAACATAAAATAAGATTTAGAATATAATATTATAATAAATGTGTTTGGCATTGAAATATGAGAACTCCCCCAATTTGAATGCTCCCCCTACAACAAAACTCCCCCTAAATATGTGCACAAGTGAAAGATAATAATTGAAATTTCAATATTAAAATATTCAAAGAAGAAATTTCAATATTAAAATATTCAAAGAATATCCACTCATCGATCAAAATCTTAACCCATTCTCCCCCTTTTGTTATCATCAAAAGGATACAGAAAATAAAATAGTGATGAAAGATAGACTAAAAATATAATTCAGCTTAAGAGGAAGAACGTTAATCATAAATCTCAATCAGTCAAACAAAAATCATAATATTCTAAGAACTAGTGACAAATTTCACATTATCGAATGATGGATTTATGATGAAATTTATATAAATGGTGAGAGTTTTAAAACAAGTGATTTCCAATTATTTTCAAAAGAATTTTTATAAAAATGAGCACAAAAACAGTGATGGATTTTGACTATTATTATAAATTCAATTTAAGTGATGCAATCAAATAATCTCAAATCCCAATAGCTATCAATCAACAAATCATAATATATCATAAAATATTACCACATTTCACAGATTTAGAAAAATGGATTAATAGGCTGGTTTTTACACAAAGGAGAATTTCATATAAAAATTTATTTACTCAAATTATTTTCTTTTGTTTTTCCTTTAATTTAAGAGCACACTGACCACACATAACCAGATCTTGGATTTTTAAATGAGGTCAGTTGCAGCTTTAATATATTTAACAACCCGAAAAATCAGAACCAATTTCAAATTTTTATTTTAGCAATTTTAATGGATTTTGAATATTTAAAATGATTTATTTTAAATAATATTGACTAAAAATTTATTTAAATCGAAGTTAGAACAAATAAATTTATTTTAGTTATAAAACGAGCCTAAAATGACGCGGCAGTTTGAAAATTCGATTTCTAATTTTAAATGAATATACAGAATTCAATATAAGTCAGAATTGGACGAAATAAGAAATAGTTGGATCTGTTTAATAATATCTTTCTAACGAATGTAAGAAACTGAGGTTTCACTTTATAAATTGAAAGTTACATCCAGATTAAAATTCAGAATAGTCGCTATGGAATTTTTATATGTTTTAATATAATATACAACCCTTTATAAATAGCCATTTTGCAAAAACCTCCGTTTTCGATGAAACCACTTTTGTTGGATCCGGAATGTTAAATTATTGCTAGATTCCAAAATTCATAATTTTTGAAATTATTCTGTGAGCGCGGAAAAGGAAAACATGTTTTGACAGTTTTAGTCAATTTGGATCGACCAAAAAATATCCATTTTTCAAACGATCTCCAAATTCGACGAAATTAGATTTGTTAGGACCGTATCTTCAAAACATAGCTAGATTTATTTTTCTATAATTTTTGGAGTCAGTATGTGGCTCCGGTAAATTAAAATGTACATTTAAATTGAATATATACTGATTTATATTTTAATTTAAAAGAAAACTGATCGAAATAGTCGAATTAGCTTATGAAACATATCTCATTGCGTTCGGAATGGGGATATTTAACTAAGGGCGACATTCGTTGGGTTTGATTTCGAGTTCGTAGCAATAAACAATAAATTTCTAAATTAAATATATATATAAGCCTACTTTTAAGCAAACCCTAGGTTCACTATCTCAGGCCGTCGCTTCAGAAAATCCTATGGCCAGAATCATCAGATTTTCACCTCTAATTTTTATAAAATCCACGCACTAATTTGAGGAGCTTTCAAAGGAACAATTGAAGAGGACACCGGGATCTATACATCCAATGGTGATGATCGGTTATCATTGAAGAATTTGTTCGAATTTGCACCCTAAAAACCCGTCATTCGTAGCTATTTCCGGCGTCCATGGGTCCATCGCATTGGCCAAAATTTCCGGGTGATGGAGGCGCACCTGAACCCCTTCGATGTGACATTTTCAGATCCCTGTCCGGTTGCATGTGGAGGGAGCGACGGTGGCGAATGGGTTAAGACAATGGCTGCGATTTCTTTATTCATGGCATGGAGCTATACGATGAGGAATAAAGTTATTCAAGAGGGATTAATTAATTAATTATATAATTAATTACCTATTAAAGTAATTAACCTTAAAACGTTCACTTCTTGTTCATTTTAGATCAGAATTCGATGATTTTCGTTGCATTGGAACCCTCTAGATGAGTACTACAATACAAAACTGAATCAAAAAAGAGAAAATCAGAATTTGAAGCGAATTTTAATTCAAACAGAACTGAATTCAGAAATAAAGATTGGCGGAGTGGATTCCAATGTGAGAACTTCTCACTAAAATTATTCTTGTACAGTTATTTATTTTATAACCGCATATATGAACTGCTCCCCGTCGTCCACAGACCATGGACGACTTGTTTGATTGTATTGTGTTATGGAAATTGATTGTGATTGTGATGTGAAATGGAAAATAAAATATTCATGTGTTGAATAAAATTTTCATGTGTTGAATAAAATATTTTAATAATAACAATATCATTTTTATTGTGTAAATGAACTATATAAAAATATTCATGTATTGAATAAAATATTCATGTGTTGAATAAAATGTCTGAACGATAAAAATATAATTTTTATTGAATAAATGAACTAAATAAAATAGTCATGTGTTGAAATAAATATTCATATACAAATCGGACGATTTGTTTATGTACACCTATTTAACTGATTATAACACCCCGTAATTCTGCGACATTAAGATTCTCAAATTAAAGTATAATTAATTTTTAAAAGAAAAATTAAAATTAAAAGATCCATGCAGTTGTTTAATTTAAGTATTGTAACTAACATGAAAAAGAGAAGTAAGGAGAGAACAATAATTATTATTGTTCTAAGACTTATTAACAAAAGCCTCTGTAGCTCAGTTGGTTAAGGCATTGGATTTGTAGCATGGAGGTCGGGGGTTCGAACCCCGGCGGCGGCATAATTTTTTTATCTTTGTTTTAAAGAGGGCCAACTGAACATGCAAATATATGTACGTATACAAATTCAAAATTTGAAAGGATAAGAACGTACATATAAGGAAATAAAGAATATATATATATATATACACATATGAGAATATAAATATATATATATATATATATATGCAAAAATATATGTATACGAAAGATAAAATTCAAGATAAGGCTACAGTCAATGAAATATGGCAACATCATTTGAATTTTGAAAATAAAATGAAAGTTGTGCGTATATATATACGCGTAAAATGGTCGTTAGAGGAATTGTATACATATAAGAATATTTCATGTGAATAAAACAGTTAAATAAATTCCAGAAATTCAAAAGTTTGAAAATCAAACTTTTACGCCAAAATAGCTTGTGGGACCCAATGCTGACTTAGCACTGCGTGTATGATAAGGTTTGGCTAGATTCACCTACGTACCTGGACTATTTTCTTAACTAGGTTCAATGTTGACTCAGCGCTGCGTGTACGATAAGGTCTTGAGCAGCTATATAAACAGCCCTAGTCTTCATTCTCTTTGCACTAATTCTCTTCTATCCTTATGCTGCTAAGATTCATGGCTTCTTCCCCTCTTCTAAATTTTCTTAAATAAATAAAATAAAATATGATTCAAGACGAGGAGATGCTGCTAAAAGACTTTTAAGGAGGGATTCAAATCAAAGTTTCAAGTGAAGAATTCAAAGGCTAGCTCAAACAAGTTTCAAGCAACGACGCACGAATCATAGCCACGCTTTCCTTCTTTTCTAGATCTATTTTCTGTAAGTTGGTTATTTCTAGATCTGAATATTTTGTTTTATTTGTGACATGAAATTAAAGGAATAAAGGAATATGCCAAGTCTCTCTCTCTCTCTCTCTCTCTTCGAATCTGTGTTTATACTCTTGGACTGAATTAAGAACTGTTATGATTCGAGGACAAATAAGACTGTAACCGTGACTATGACTATAGAACTGTGGCCTTTGAAAGCATATGCCTTTGGACTATGACATAAGCCTTTGATTTTGGGACATATAAACATTGCCTATGACAATGACTTAGGACTATGGGAATTATTTTCCCTTTTGGACTATGAACATCGCCTATATTGCCTATGACCATGGACATTACTTATGACTAAGAACATAAGCCTTTGAATTAGACATAAACTATTGCTTATGACATAATGAGGACAATTGTGATTTTGACACCCTTGATTCATGATTAGGAAAATATTGCTTTAGTTTGGTGATTGTGAAATTGGGTCTAAACCCAATTATTTATTCTACCTGTTCCTTGGTTTTTTCTTTGGTTTTAAGACAGTGGGAATTTACCTATTAAGTTAGGTCTACCCACGTTCTTGAACCTATTTTGCCCATTCTTTGGTTTTAAGACAGTGGGAATTTACCTATTTAGTTAGGTCTACCCATATTCTTGAACCTACATTGTTATCCAAACCTTTTTATGCCAATTATTCCTTCTAGTCATTTTGATTCATTCCCTTTTTGTCTACGAATCTAGATTTATTTATAATCTAGGTTGAATCACGATTATTCGAACGGTGGGAATGCGATTTGGGGAAAAACATGGAAATGAATATGAACGTAATTGTAAACTTGGAAATTGGCATAATTTGGAATATGTATTATGACATGCATATTAAAATGAAAACGGGAAATTTGACATGGATTAGGGAATATGTGATTTTGACATATTAAATTTAGCGTTAGTAAGTAAGCTAAATTTTAGGCATAAAATGTAAACTAGAAAAATAATTCTAGTTTTGCCATAAATTGTGAATTAGGAAGTTAAACCAAGATTGGGTTAATTAAGGTTGATTTGGAATAAGTATATTAGCACAATTTTGAATTTATTCATAATTGTGAGCAATTGTCATGTTTAGAATAAATTATGGTTAGCGACACTAAATTTGGTATAATTTACATACCAAAAAATATAAATATGATAAATAAGAGAGAATGGACCATAATAATAAATGTGACAATGTACATTAAAAGAGTAGTAATGAAATAAGTAAATTAGGAGTAATTTACTTATAGAATTCGTCATAAATGTTAAATTGTTCATTTACCACAAAATATGTAACTTGGTTAAGTTTTGGCCATAAATTATAAACTAGGATATTTAATCTAGTTTCGGCAATGAAATAGGAAATGGCCTAAACTGCATGTTGGGTTAGGACTTGGGCCTAGAATATAAGTATACTAGTAGGCTTGACAAATAAATATAGGCCAAATTTGTCTAAAAAGGGGAAATGGGCTTTTGAAATAAATTGTTAACAATTTATAAACAAAAGAAAATTATTTTGATAACATCCCTTTTTATAACACATAGACCAGAAGGTTCTAGGGTGACAGAGAGGATAGTGTCTAGGCTTGGGTTTGGAAAATACAAGTTTCCTGCCCTCCCTGGCTATCCCTAACTGATCCGAAGGACGGGATGGTTGTTTTCAAAACCAGATTTGGAAATTAATCAAAAACCCTTTGAACTTAGAAAACATGAATATGCCTAACCCGAGGTTAGACTGAGTTGCGGTGTAAACCTGCCCGGAACCGACCGGCACATCCAGTAACCGCAGCAATATCTGTCTAATGTGAGAGGTTGCGGCTTTAATTTATTAATTAAAGCTAGAACAAGAATGGGAGAGTTAAGTCTATAGGAACACTTAACCAACCTAACATGGTTAAGCTAGAATGGGAAGGTTAAGGAACACTTAACCAACTTAGCACAGTTAAAGCTACAATGGGAGGGTTAAGTCCATGGGAATACTTAGCCAAATTAACATGTTGACTAGACTAGAAGGTGGGGTTAAGTAAAGTTAATACACTTAGCCAATTTAACATGTTAATTAGACTAGAGGTTGGGGTTAAGTAATACACTTAGCCAAATTAATATGTTAACTGGACTAGACCATAGGGTTAAGTAAACTTGAACGCTTAACCATCAGAATATTATAAATGAATAGGGTTAAGTAAAAAGCATGAAGGGATAACACTTAACCAGTGTAATAGGATAAGCGAAGAGGGTTAAGATAGCTTGAATCGACTAAATACACTTAACCAACCCAACCTGGCGAGAAAGAAAACTAAGTAGTAGACCTCAGTTGAAAAAGGGACTAAGTAGTAAAACTTAGTTAAGAAAACAAGGAATTTGGAAACTAAGTGGTAAACCTTAGTTAGTAGAACTAAGTAGTAATTCTTAGTATAACACGAAGGAGCAGACATCCATCTGCTTTTAAGAAGGCTCCAACGAATTGGGTTACGAAGCCCGAGGCTTCGAGGGGACGTGAGGGTACTCTTGGTATCCCTCTGTGAGGCTACAGATGATCATCCTGGGCTCACAGAGGTTAAGGTCTGCGTTAGAAGAACCGAGGGTATGCCTTGGTTGCAATATATATATGTGGCAACCTAAAGACTAGGATGGACCAGCGTGATTCAGCGAGAAGACGGTAGCCCTGTGATAGCAACTCGTCGTCTACCATCCATCTTGAGTCAATCGAGATACGTGAAGCGGAAAGGCGGAGAACTCCAAAAGACCATATACTTGCTATCTAGTTATGGTTGCGGATGTCCATAGGATAGTGGGGCACCGGGGGCCGGCGTATAGTTCTCATTTTACAAGGTGTGCCTTTCATTAGCTGAGGGAGGGGTCAAGTGGGACCATAGCCACTGGAGTAAAAACAGACCTTAGCATCTGCATCGGCAGATATCTGAAAGCTCCCGACCGAGTTCTGTATTCCTTGATTTGCCCTGTCACAGGACTCGGATCGCACATTACAGGACATGTGCATCTAGACAAGCGATAACGATTCGCGATACATACGTGGGGAAGCCTAGGAACATATACCACTCTAGGTAGTGTGTCCTAGACTTGGGGGCTTTGTTCGACAGGTAGCGTAATCCCTAGTTGGACTAGGTGGCATAAACCCTGAACTCGAAAAGCGTTCAGCAGATAGCGTAAAACTATAGTTAAATCTAGAAAGCAGTGGATAGAAAACCCTAGATTAGATCTAGGTAACAACTAATAAATGGATGCCTGAAGGCGATGGAAAATACAGGGATTGGGATCATGTTATCGTTACTAGTTGAAACACTAGTTAGGCAGTGCAGAGATATAGAAACCAGTATAACAAGTAAATAGTGAAGCAGCGAAAGTATTAGAGCGTATCCAGTTTATCTTAGCATATCTTGTGACTACCTTGTCTAATCTTGTTGACCCTATCGTCATGGTGTAATCTTGTATTCAGTTAATTCATGTCGTTTTGTTTTCCATGTTCACATGCTAGAAGTTACTGAACTTACTCAGGCTTTATGTCTGACTCTGTTTTTCTTTCATCTTCTTTCTTCCGTTCTCTCCCCCCCCCCCCAGGTTGTTAAGGAGGAAATAGGATAGCTCAGATTTGTTTTGGGATGATTTCTCTTTCCAAGCTTGAAGAATCTTGGATGCATCGGCTTTGGATTGCTATTGCTGGCTTTTGTTACATTGGGGAATATAAATGTATTTTATGCTTCTTTATTTTGTAAAGACAGTTGATACTCTGATATTGTAAAGGAACCTTGTACAAATTATTTTGTCAATAAAGCAAAGTTTTATTTTCCGCTGTTTAATGTTTGTCTGTCTTGTAATTTATCTGCATCTTTTACCCATAATGCTCCACAGAACTTAGTGCATTCCCTTTGTGAGTGACACTAACGGATGTGGGGTGTTACACGTGGTATCAGAGCTGAAGGTTACCGGATCAGATAAAAGATTTGAAAAATTATTTTCAAAAGGTTTTTAAAGAAGCATTTTTAAAAGAAAGGATTTGTTTTAAAGGCATATTCCCCAAAGCCATACGCCTTGTCTCCTCTTCCTCTGTTTGAATTCTTGTCTCCTTCTTTCTTGAGTCTCTGGGGCTCCTAGCTTTCTGGGAGGTAACCTCATCGAAGGGCGAAGTAGTGCCCGACTTCCGTCTATAGCCGTAGTTGTTTCACTTACGGCCAGTCTTCTTTCAAGGTTATAGGGTTTTGCGTGCGATGGAGGTGGCTTTCGAGAGATTTGCCAATGTGGTTACACACGGAAAAGGATGAGGAGTTTGGCAAAAGAGCACAACCCAAGGATGAGGAAAATCATGGATGTAGACTTGGCTCACAAAGGAGGAAGGGATTATAAAACCTAAGACAAGAGGAAGTATCTTTACTCGGGTATGATAGGGCATATAATTAAGGACGAGGGCAAGAACAAAGGACAAGATTTTCAGAAGGGAAAGTACATACGAAGCGCACCTAGGAGAAAGGTAGTTCGGTTGGAAGAGTCTAGTTTTCTGTTCGTGCTATTTCCTTAGGTTCTAGCGCTTATCATTTGTTCATATCCACTTCCATAGTTGGGTCTCTGCACCATAGTACTTGTATAGTAGAAAGATCCCACTAGAGTCTCAAATCCAATTGGTGGTCCGACCAGTTTATTTTTTTTAGTAGGGATTTGAGAATAGCTATCGAGTTTTCTTATATCATCTCACGTAGATCGTCTAAATTCGGGGAGATATTCCTTGGGTGCTTGTCTGATATTGGTTTAGGCCTTTGGGGCTTGTACTTGAGGAATGTCGAGTTCGGTTTGGATGGTTTGCGGGAGAGATGAATAGTTGTGGTAGGCACCCCAAAGAGCATGTAGTGACCTTTCGACTCTTATAGTTATGGAATGACGGATAAGAGGGAAACCTCTAATCATCTTAGTACGTATACTTGGTACCGTGATTGACATCTGTTTATTTTGGAATTGGAGGTCGGAAACTTCACAATCGTGAAGTTAAATTGGTTAAGATACAGTGGAGTAAAGCTCAAGAAGGCTAAATACTAGCAACATGCCCTTTTTCCTTAAGGGTGCATTCTTGATTTCTCTGTTTAGGAGCTTTACGCGTAGTTGTTTCTCTCTTTCCAAAGTATATCCTCTAGGTCGTATCTGCAATCCTTAGGTAGAAGCCAATGGATGTAAACATGTATTTGAAACATGTTATGGTTGAATGGTTGCAAATGGTTGCTTGTGGATGCATATGCATACGTATTAGGCACTAGATCAAGTTCGGACGCTCTCATATTGCATTTACATATATGCATTTGTTTATAAGTTGAACTTGATATGATATCATATGGACGTTGCATATGGATGAATGGCTGTGCATGCATGTAGTATTTACATGACTAGGGATGTTTGCATGCATGATTGGACGCATGGTACTAACATGATTTGCATTAAGGAGGTCAACTGAATCAGTAGACCGCCTGATTTTGCATCAGATAGAGACATATACACACACTATGCATATGAACATGAAAGCATTAGAAATCTTTTAAGGACAATGAATGACTGTGATTGAATGGTTGAGTAGATGGGTGATTGGACGGTAGGACACATTCTTCCTAACTTGAAGATTTCGGGGACGAAATCCTTTTAAGTGGGGGAGAATGTAACACCCCGTAATTCTGCGACATTAAGATTCTCAAATTAAAGTATAATTAATTTTTAAAAGAAAAATTAAAAGAAAAAGATCCATGCAGTTGTTTAATTTAAGTATTGTAACTAACATGAAAAAGAGAAGTAAGGAGAGAACAATAATTATTATTGTTCTAAGACTTATTAACAAAAGCCTCTGTAGCTCAGTTGGTTAAGGCATTGGATTTGTAGCATGGAGGTCGGGGGTTCGAACCCCGGCGGCGGCATAATTTTTTTATCTTTGTTTTAAAGAGGGCCAACTGAACATGCAAATATATGTACGTATACAAATTCAAAATTTGAAAGGATAAGAACGTACATATAAGGAAATAAAGAATATATATATATACACATATGAGAATATAAATATATATATATATATATATGCAAAAATATATGTATACGAAAGATAAAATTCAAGATAAGGCTACAGTCAATGAAATATGGCAACATCATTTGAATTTTGAAAATAAAATGAAAGTTGTGCGTATATATATACGCGTAAAATGGTCGTTAGAGGAATTGTATACATATAAGAATATTTCATGTGAATAAAACAGTTAAATAAATTCCAGAAATTCAAAAGTTTGAAAATCAAACTTTTACGCCAAAATAGCTTGTGGGACCCAATGCTGACTCAGCACTGCGTGTATGATATGGTTTGGCTAGATTCACCTACGTACCTGGACTATTTTCTTAACTAGGTTCAATGTTGACTCAGCGCTGCGTGTACGATAAGGTCTTGAGCAGCTATATAAACAGCCCTAGTCTTCATTCTCTTTGCACCAATTCTCTTCTATCCTTA
Source organism: Allium sativum (assembly GCA_030737875.1). Lineage (NCBI taxonomy): Eukaryota > Viridiplantae > Streptophyta > Magnoliopsida > Asparagales > Amaryllidaceae > Allium > Allium sativum. Next base: position 6,701,370 of record CM060913.1, on the reverse strand, counting down.
TGCTGCTAAGATTCATGGCTTCTTCCCCTCTTCTAAATTTTCTTAAATAAATAAAATAAAATATGATTCAAGACGAGGAGATGCTGCTAAAAGACTTTTAAGGAGGGATTCAAATCAAAGTTTCAAGTGAAGAATTCAAAGGCTAGCTCAAACAAGTTTCAAGCAACGACGCACGAATCATAGCCACGCTTTCCTTCTTTTCTAGATCTATTTTCTGTAAGTTGGTTATTTCTAGATCTGAATATTTTGTTTTATTTGTGACATGAAATTAAAGGAATAAAGGAATATGCCAAGTCTCTCTCTCTCTCTTCGAATCTGTGTTTATACTCTTGGACTGAATTAAGAACTGTTATGATTCGAGGACAAATAAGACTGTAACCGTGACTATGACTATAGAACTGTGGCCTTTGAAAGCATATGCCTTTGGACTATGACATAAGCCTTTGATTTTGGGACATATAAACATTGCCTATGACAATGACTTAGGACTATGGGAATTATTTTCCCTTTTGGACTATGAACATCGCCTATATTGCCTATGACCATGGACATTACTTATGACTAAGAACATAAGCCTTTGAATTAGACATAAACTATTGCTTATGACATAATGAGGACAATTGTGATTTTGACACCCATGATTCATGATTAGGAAAATATTGCTTTAGTTTGGTGATTGTGAAATTGGGTCTAAACCCAATTATTTATTCTACATGTTCCTTGGTTTTTTCTTTGGTTTTAAGACAGTGGGAATTTACCTATTAAGTTAGGTCTACCCACGTTCTTGAACCTATTTTGCCCATTCTTTGGTTTTAAGACAGTGGGAATTTACCTATTTAGTTAGGTCTACCCATATTCTTGAACCTACATTGCTATCCAAAGCTTTTTATGCCAATTATTCCTTCTAGTCATTTTGATTCATTCCCTTTTTATCTACGAATCTAGATTTATTTATAATCTATGTTGAATCACGATTATTCGAACGGTGGGAATGCGATTTGGGGAAAAACATGGAAATGAATATGAACGTAATTGTAAACTTGGAAATTGACATAATTTGGAATATGTATTATGACATGCATATTAAAATGAAAACGGGAAATTTGACATGGATTAGGGAATATGTGATTTTGACATATTAAATTTAGCGTTAGTAAGTAAGCTAAATTTTAGGCATAAAATGTAAACTAGAAAAATAATTCTAGTTTTGCCATAAATTGTGAATTAGGAAGTTAAACCAAGATTGGGTTAATTAAGGTTGATTTGGTATAAGTATATTAGCACAATTTTGAATTTATTCATAATTGTGAGCAATTGTCATGTTTAGAATAAATTATGGTTAGCGACACTAAATTTGGTATAATTTACATACCAAAAAATATAAATATGATAAATAAGAGAGAATGGACCATAATAATAAATGTGACAATGTACATTAAAAGAGTAGTAATGAAATAAGTAAATTAGGAGTAATTTACTTATAGAATTCGTCATAAATGTTAAATTGTTCATTTACCACAAAATATGTAACTTGGTTAAGTTTTGGCCATAAATTATAAACTAGGATATTTAATCTAGTTTCGGCAATGAAATAGGAAATGGCCTAAACTGCATGTTGGGTTAGGACTTGGGCCTAGAATATAAGTATACTAGTAGGCTTGGCAAATAAATATAGGCCAAATTTGTCTAAAAAGGGGAAATGGGCTTTTGAAATAAATTGTTAACAATTTATAAACAAAAGAAAATTATTTTGATAACATCCCTTTTTATAACACATAGACCAGAAGGTTCTAGGGTGACAGAGAGGATAGTGTCTAGGCTTGGGTTTGGAAAATACAAGTTTCCTGCCCTCCCTGGCTATCCCTAACTGATCCGAAGGACGGGATGGTTGTTTTCAAAACCAGATTTGGAAATTAATCAAAAACCCTTTGAACTTAGAAAACATGAATATGCCTAACCCGAGGTTAGACTGAGTTGCGGTGTAAACCTGCCCGGAACCGACCGGCACATCCAGTAACCGCAGCAATATCTGTCTAATGTGAGAGGTTGCGGCTTTAATTTATTAATTAAAGCTAGAACAAGAATGGGAGAGTTAAGTCTATAGGACCACTTAACCAACCTAACACGGTTAAGCTAGAATGGGAAGGTTAAGGAACACTTAACCAACTTAGCACAGTTAAAGCTAGAATGGGAGGGTTAAGTCCATGGGAATATTTAGCCAAATTAACATGTTGACTAGACTAGAAGGTGGGGTTAAGTAAAGTTAATACACTTAGCCAATTTAACATGTTAATTAGACTAGAGGTTGGGGTTAAGTAATACACTTAGCCAAATTAATATGTTAACTGGACTAGACCATAGGGTTAAGTAAACTTGAACGCTTAACCATCAGAATATGATAAATGAATAGGGTTAAGTAAAAAGCATGAAGGGATAACACTTAACCAGTGTAATAGGATAAGGGAAGAGGGTTAAGATAGCTTGAATCGACTAAATACACTTAACCAACCCAACCTGGCGAGAAAGAAAACTAAGTAGTAGACCTCAGTTGAAAAAGGGACTAAGTAGTAAAACTTAGTTAAGAAAACAAGGAATTTGGAAACTAAGTGGTAAACCTTAGTTAGTAGAACTAAGTAGTAATTCTTAGTATAACACGAAGGAGCAGACATCCATCTGGTTTTAAGAAGGCTCCAACGTATTGGGTTACGAAGCCCGAGGCTTCGAGGGGACGTGAGGGTACTCTTGGTATCCCTCTGTGAGGCTGCAGATGATCATCCTGGGCTCACAGAGGTTAAGGTCTGCGTTAGAAGAACCGAGGGTATGCCTTGGTTGCAATATACATATGTGGCAACCTAAAGACTAGGATGGACCAGCGTGATTCGGCGAGAAGACGGTAGCCCTGTGATAGCAACTCGTCGTCTACCATCCATCTTGAGTCAATCGAGAAACGTGAAGCGGAAAGGCGGAGAACTCCAAAAGACCATATACTTGCTATCTAGTTATGGTCGCGGATGGCCATGGGATAGTGGGGCACCGGGGGCCGGCGTATAGTTCTCATTTTACAAGGTGTGCCTTTCATTAGCTGAGGGAGGGGTCAAGTGGGACCATAACCACTGGAGTAAAAACAGACCTTAGCATCTGCATCGGCAGATATCTGAAAGCTCCCGACCGAGTTTTGTATTCCTTGATTTGCCCTGTCACAGGACTCGGATCGCACATTACAGGACATGTGCATCTAGACAAGCGATAACGATTCGCGATACATACGTGGGGAAGCCTAGGAACATATACCACTCTAGGTAGTGTGTCCTAGACTTGGGGGCATTGTTCGACAGGTAGCGTAATCCCTAGTTGGACTAGGTGGCATAAACCCTAAACTCGAAAAGCGTTCAGCAGATAGCGTAAAACTATAGTTAAATCTAGAAAGCAGTGGATAGAAAACCCTAGATTAGATCTAGGTAACAACTAATAAATGGATGCCTGAAGGCGATGGAAAATACAGGGATTGGGATCACGTTATCGTTACTAGTTGAAACACTAGTTAGGCGGTGCAGAGATATAGAAACCAGTATAACAAGTAAATAGTGAAGCAGCGAAAGTATTAGAGCGTATCCAGTTTATCTTAGCATATCTTGTGACTACCTTGTCTAATCTTGTTGACCCTATCGTCATGGTGTAATCTTGTATTCAGTTAATTCATGTCGTTTTGTTTTCCATGTTCACATGCTAGAAGTTACTGAACTTACTCAGGCTTTATGTCTGACTCTGTTTTTCTTTCGTCTTCTTTCTTCCGTTCTCCCCCCCAGGTTGTTAAGGAGGAAATGGGATAGCTCAGATTTGTTTTGGGATGATTTCTCTTTCCAAGCTTGAAGAATCTTGGATGCATCGGCTTTGGATTGCTATGGCTGGCTTTTGTTACATTGGGGAATATAAATGTATTTTATGCTTCTTTATTTTGTAAAGACAGTTGATACTCTGATATTGTAAAGGAACCTTGTACAAATTATTTTGTCAATAAAGCAAAGTTTTATTTTCCGCTGTTTAATGTTTGTCTGTCTTGTAATTTATCTGCATCTTTTACCCATAATGCTCCACAGAACTTAGTGCATTCCCTTTGTGAGTGACACTAACGGATGTGGGGTGTTACACTGATCCTGATTGGGACGATGATTTTTACACGTCGCCCAACTGCACAAATAATAATAAATATTTGTTGTTTGAAAACCCCACATGGGTATTGGGATGATATTTTTATTGGGATGATATTTGACATACACTGATCCCAATAATTAGTGGTATGTCAATCGATGGGTTGACAGACTGTATAAGCATTATATATTTATTTTAATGCTTATACAGTGGTAGAAGACACTCTGGATGATGGTTGATTATTTATTATGGTTTTTATATACATGTGTTGTTGAAATCCATATAAATAACATTATATGGTAATTGATTCGTTCTCATTCCAATTTGGAAAATAACGAATATTTCAAAATAATATTCAGAAAAAGGATTAAAAATATTTATGTGTTGAATAAACCATTCATGTGTTGAATAAAATCTATAAACAATAAAAATCACATTTTTATCGTTTGTATAAACTACTAAAATTATTCAAGTGTTGAATAAAATCTTTAAACGATAAAAATCACATTTTATCGTATGTATAAACTAATTAAAATATTCATGTGTTGAATAAAAATTTTAAACCACTAAAAATATTCATGTGCTGAATAAAATACCTAAACTATAAAAAATATTCATGCGTTGAATAAAATACTTAAACTACTAAAAATATTCATGTGTTGAATAAAATACTTAAACCATAAAAAAATATTCATGTGTTGAATAAAATACTTAAACCATAAAAATATTCGTGTGTTGAATAAAATACTTAAACCATACAAATATTCATGTGTTGAATAAAATCTGTATTGATTAGATATGTGCCATTTTTGACGCGAACGATATTTATATCGATTTTATTCATTTTTATAATGAATAGCGAAAAGAAAAATACTTCAAAATCTGAGATTTTGAAAATATTATCACTAAAATATTATAATGATAAAGATTATTCAATTCTGATTTATAATTGAAGTAAAAGTGGGAATCATTTTAAAATGAATTTATGAAATACGTTTTGAATGAAATATATATAACATAATACATATATATACTATATGGCCTAAATAGAACGCGCCGCGCCAAAGCCGTTCGCGAATTTCTACAATTGACTTCGAATTGACATTACGGGAGATCCGACCGTCGGATTCTCCTAAAACCAAAACCGTTGGGTTTGTATCGAAAAGAGATTTCCAACGAATATAAGAGATTTTAAATCTAATGGTTGGATTTGGAATTATGTCCAAATCAAATTTGGAAAAGGTCGTTGTAAGTGCAGTTCGATAACCGTTTTTGGAAATCGACTGTAAGGGGCCTTAACAAAATTATTAAAAATATTAATAATTTGTGTAAAATCATAATAAATGATTTGGAAAGAATTAGGATGGAAAATTCCATATTTGAAAAGATAAAAAAAATATTTTTATCGAAATGAACTAGTTATTAACTAGAATTATAATCCAATTATTTTTAAACAAATAAACAGGATTGAAAATGGGTTTTAATATAACCAGAATTTCCAACATATGAATTGGAATAGTCTTGAATCAAAATTATCTTCGGGATATTTCGATATTGGATTTCGTGATTATATGGATATCGTGGACGAATTTGGAAGATATATTGTTATTCCCAATACGATATTTGTTGATTTCAGAATTTGATATTGAATATAAGCCGATATAATTTCTATTCAGAGCCTTGTATTTAATATTAAATTGGATTTTGGGTTTGTCGTGAAAGGTGTCTTAAATAACACTGTTCGTAAACCCAGTTGAGAAGATAATAAATCTTTAATTAAGATTATTAGAGTTTCTAGTTAATTAACATTTAATTGGAATAAAATAGAATGTAAATTGGGTTTATCGTGAACTGTGTTTTTAACGACATTCGTTCTTTAACCAGATTTACAATGAAATGTGATTTGGAGTTTATAAATCTTTTTATTAAGATTTAATAGAATTTTCCAAATTAAAGTTTTCCAATTTAATAAAATAAATTGGAATGGGATGGAATTCGATTTGGTAATAATCGAAGTGAGCTTCTGTGGAGGAAGACTATAACTATATATAGAATTTAAAAGGCTTTGCCGCAATTCCATTTATATTATTAGTCGGATACGGAAACTGATATCGATTATATATTGATTTGTTTTCCGTGAAAATTCCATAATTAATGGAATGGGATTTTGGGTTTATCGTGGACTGTACTTTAAATGACATTAGTTCTTTAACCTAGTTAAAGATAAGATTAATTTCTTAACTTCAAATAATCATTAAGTAATGGTTTTTGAGATTAAAACTAAATTAGAGTTTTAATGAATCTTTAATTAGATTGAGAAAGTGAATGAGATAATTTAATTTATTGAATTCATGAAATGATCGAGAATGGAGTATCACCAGTTTTGCTCCAAGCGATAGTTAAATCTTTAATTAGATTTGAACGTTGAATGGTAATTAATGTTTACTAATAATACAGTGGTGTTAGATATGGAGTACTACCAGTTTTGATCCATGGGATGAATAAGCTGGGATTGGAAATAAAACAAATGATTACTTTGGTAAGGTTCGCTAATCCCGACTAGTTTGGAAAACCTTAATTTGGTTTACTTTGTGAAAAGAATATTCTGAATTAGAATGAGGCGTATGTTGTGTTTGTGCAACACTTGTTTATTATATACGCGGGTTATTGGGGAACGCCGGGTTTATACCCCATTCTGAATAACCGATTCGACGATAAGTCGACTATGAAGACGGTGGTTGAAGACTGGAGGTTTTCACATCCTTTGGATAATTACTGATGTCATGATTGGGCTGTACACCCAAGACAAGGTAATAAGTGGTGATCGTCTAGACATACTGGGAGATCGATCGGATATACGAGGACCTCTCTCCTGTATTGGACATATGGGACGAGGAATAAGGTGCCTCCGGTTTCGTTCAGTCGCAGAACGAACTTGTAAATGAACTGTGTGTCTAACATTGGATTTTATTATGTGTAGATTGATATGTATTAAATATGTATCTGTTTGGCAGTGGAGAATTTATTCTCCTGCTTAACGCCCTTCTCTGAGACGTACGAGCTCAGATGTTATATATCGATAGACACCGGTCGCATGGCGTGAACCTGTGTGGCATGCTGAGATGCAAAGGATCAAGGCTTCCATTGAAAACAGAGTCTAGTGGTTGATGATCAAAGCACGACTTTGATATACCATAGCTTTGTGTAGCGTTAATTCGCGAGCCTCGCACCCCGTTGTGAACCAGAAACGGAAGGACCTCATGGAGGACAAGCGTTTCCTTCTAGCTAGGAGGGGTGCCAGGGTTTTGCAAGCCCAGGCATTTTACTCATGTGGATGTTGCATATGTTGCTTGTTATTACTTGATGGATAGAGAGGCGCCTTAGATATATCGGTTGTTTCGGAGCCGATGGATATTGATTCATCTGGCTCAGGGCGGGGAAACGCATGTTCATGGATTATTAATCCAGACCTCGCACTTTGTGTGCCCTGACGATCCGGGTGCAGCTGCGGCTGAGACCAGAGGCTCAGGCTAGAGAGTCTCGAATTGGCATAGGATGATCCCTTTGCCTTGGTTCATAGATGGAATCCAACTTCCAATACGACATTGTGCGGTCTTAATTGTAGAACTAATATGGCGACATGATATATGGTACCCATGTCGTCTATGATTGATATATTTATATTTGAAGTTGATTTCTTCACTTATAGTAATAATAAAAGATAAATTTCACATACCAAGCATTTTTGGCTATTATTAACTTTATCCTCTGGCTTGTGTTGCATTATATGATGGGACCTGAGTCTTATAATAGCTTCATTGTTCTTTATTTAGCATTGCGCTGTTTATTTATGCACTGGTATCCTTGGGGTTAAAACTCGTTCCGTGTTATACTGCATGGTCCCTTTATTTACCCAACTTTAAAAGCAAATTAATAACTGCTTTAGTTCTCACATCAGTCACATGACTGACCTGGAGTTTATTGTTTTAACCTAAACTCTGGGTGCCCTTATTTTCCACACGGGCAGCTAGTAGTTTTGGTTTTGCAGATATTATATTCACATGATCCTAGTTTACGGCTGGAACTATACTCGGAAGGCTCTGTATCCGTGTATTTCTTTCAATTGTGTTATGTATTACTTTTTCGTTGCATTGTAGTTATAAATTTCTAATATTTATCAAATGTATAATATTGATTCATACTCTGTTATATTCTTGTACTCTGATGTAATTGTTGTAATAAACAATGAAATGTTCTTCTATTTTTGTTCTGATTTGTCGTGTTCTCAATTCAATCCGGGCTTTCCTTTACGGGGAAGTTTGGGTCGTTATAGTTGGTATCATAGTTTTGGTTTACAGAGATCGAGAATAAGACACATTAGAACCGAATGAAAGAATTCATCAGAGATTGGATTAGTAATATCCAATGAGAATGACTTGTTAGAGATGGGAACAGTAGTATCCTAGAATGAGTTCGAAGAGTGTTATTTTTAAAATATAAATGAAAACAAATTTTGTTTTGAAAATTTAAATCTTATTATATGTATTTAAATATATATTTTATATTGATTTTTGGACAATCAAGTATATAGAGATTTTGCTTGTACGCCTAGCTAGTGTATATACGAAGCCTCAAATATACTGGGTAGATATAGGATCACACTCTAGTCGCCTAGAGATGATTCTGATGATCGCTCGAGCAATCATCAGCATTTGTGTTCGAGTCTCGAAAGTGAGGTATCTATATATTTCCAATTGACTGGTGTGTGAATCAAACTAAGTTAGAATTTACTGTTTGTGACTTGTCATCAAAAACATGATTTAGAGTATATAAAAATTATGCATTTGAAACGTTAATCAATTAATTGATTGATGGTTGTGTTGTTCGATTGTTAGTTAACTAATAAAATTATTGAATGGAATTGAAATTTATTGCATTTGCATATATGTACATGTATATACATTGAACAGGTTATGGATAAACTGCTAAGAAGATAAATAAAATTTTATGCCCGACAAATAGGTATGTGTTTACTAGCTTTCTTTTTTTTCTTTTTCTTTTAAAGAGTTTATGAGCCTAAGGCTGGCCGCTTGGCATTTTCTTTTTCTTTTAAAGAGTTTATGAGCCTAAGGATGGCCGCTTGGCATTTTCTTTTTCTTTTAAAGAGTTTATGAACCTAAGGCTGACCGCTTGGCATTTTCTTTTTCTTTTAAAGAGTTTATGAGCCTAAGGCTGGCTGCTTGGCATTTTCTTTTTCTTTTAAAGAGATTATGAGCCTAAGGTTGGCCGCTTGGCATTTTCTTTTCTTTTAAAGATTTTATGAGCCTAAGGCCGGCAGCTTGGCATTCTCTTTTTCTTTTGGATTGATGATGGCCCTGCGAAGCGAGTTATGGTTTTAAATATCTCCCCGTATAAAGGAGGTTCTGGTGAAATTTTTCATAAATTTAAGGTGTTAGCCAATTTTTTTAAAAATTTGAAAATTTTTAGAAACTGAAAAGTTGATGAATGAAAGCCAGAATGAAAGTTGAGTTGATTGATTAAACAACTTTCAGCTCCATTCCTTTTCGAGGACGAAAAGACTTTAAGTGAGGGAGATTGCAACAACCCAGAAAATCAGAAGCAATTTAAAATTTTTATTTTAGCAATTTCATTGGATTTTGAATATTTAAAATGATTTATTTTAAATAATAACAACAAAAAATTTATTTAAATCGAAGTTAGAACGAATAAATTTATTTTAATTATCAAATGAGCCTGAAATGGCGAGGCAGTTTGAAAATTCGATTTCTAATTTCAAATGAATATACAGAACTCAATATAAGTCAGAATTGGACGAAACAAGAAATATTTGGATGTGTTTAATAATATCTTTCGAACGAATGTAAGAAACTGAGATTTCATTTTATAAATTGAAAGTTATGTCCAGTTTAAAATTAAGAATAGTCGCTATGGAATTTATATATATTTTAATATAATATATAGCCCTTTAAAAATATCCATTTTGCAAAAGACCTCCGTTTTTGACGAAACCACTTTTGTTGGATCCGGAATGTCAAATTATTGCTAGATTCCAAAATTCATAATTTTTGGAATTAATCTGTGAGCGTGGCAAAGGAAAACGTGTTTTGACAGTTTCGGTCAATTTGGATCGACCAGAAAATAGTCATTTTTCAAACAGTCTCCAAATTCGATGAAATTAGTTTTGTTAGGACCGTATCTTCACAACATAGCTAGATTTATTTTTCTGTAATTTTTTGAGTCAGTACGTGGCCCTGGTAAATTAAAATGTACGTTTAAATTGAGTATATACTGATTTATATTTTAATTTAAAAGAAAACTGATCGAAATAGTCGAATTGGCTTATGAAACATATCTCATTGCATTTGGAATGGGGGTATTTAGCTAGGGGCGACAGTCTTTGGATTTGATTTCGAGTTTGTAGGAATAACCAAGAAATTTCTGAATTAAATATTATTATAAATATATATATAAGCCTACTTTTAAGCAAACCCCTAGGTTCACTATCTCAGGCCGCTGCTTCAGAAAATCCTATGGCCAGAATCTTCAGATTTTTTCCTCTAATTTTTACAAAATCCACGCACTAATTTTGTAAGGACCCGATACTTCCCCGGTCTCCGAAGAGGAGAGGAAGAACGGTTGCCTTGAGGACAAGCCACATCAGAACACATACAGAAGAACATTTCATTGTATATTGCAACAATTCCATTAGAATACGAGCATATACAGAGTATAAACAAATAATATACGTCATAAAAATATCAGAGATTCAAATTACATTTAAATACATAGCAGCGGAAAAACAATACAATACACAACTGAAAAGGATAAACGGATACAGAGCGTTCCGAATATCACTCTAGCTGTAACCTAGGATCCTATGAATATAAATCTACAAAACCAAACTACTAGTTTTCCGTGTCGAAAATAAGGGCACCCAGAGTTTAGGTTAAAACAATAAACTCCAGGTCAGTCATGTGACTGGTGTAAGAACTAAAACAGTTATTAATCTTTATTTTAAAGTTAGGTAAATCCAGGGACCATGCCGTATAACACGGAACGGGTTTCCTCCCAAGAATACCAGTGCGTAAAACAACAACGCAATGCTAAATAAAGAACAATGAAGCTATTATAAGACTCAGGTCCCATCACACAATGCAACGCAAGCCGGAGGATAGAGTTTTTACCTTATAATAGCCAAAAATGCTTGGTACGTGAAATTTCATCTTTTATTATTACTATAAGTGTATAGTGTCAAAACAATTTCAATCATAAGTATCAATCATGGACGGCATAAGTGCCCCATACCACTATGTCGCCATATATAGCTTTACAATCAAAACTGCAAAATATCTTATTGGAAGTTGGATTTCCGTCTGTGAACCGAGGCAAGGGATCGTCCTCACCGCTTCAACACGCTCTAGCTCGTGTCTCAGGCAAGTACTCTGTCAAGCCTTTGGATCGTCAGGGCCGGTCCACTCGCTGTGGATTAAAATGCCTGAACACTACATTTCCCTGCCCTATGGGGCGTCAATGAGCCAAATGACTCCATCGGTCCAGGATCGACCGATATAACCGAGGCGCCTCGCTACCCATCATCCACATAAGTAAAATGTCCGGGCGTGTAAAATCCAAAACACCACTCCTAGCTAGAAGGAAACACATGCCCTCCCTGAGGTCCTTCTCCAATTTTTGGTTCACACCGGGGTGTGAGGTTCACGAATTAACGTTACACAAAGCTACGATGTATTAAAGTCATGCTTTGATCGTTAAACACAAGACTCTGCTTTCCAATAGAAGCCTTGATCATTTGCATCTCAGCATGCCACACAGGTAGTTCATGCCATGCGACTGATATATATCGATATATAACCTCTGAGCTCGTACGTCTCAGAGAAGGGCGTTAAGCAATAGAAATCAATCAACACAGAATAAAACACAACGTCAGACACACATCCATTTACAGGTCCGTTCTGGTTCTGAACGAAACCGGAGGAACCTTATTCCTTGCATATCCATCGATCTCCAAGTACGTCTGGACGATCACCAACTGATTCCCTCATCTTGGGTGTACAGCCCAATCAAGATCATCAGTAATTATCCAAACGATGTGAAGACCATTGGTCTTCAACCACCGTCTTCATCGTCGACTTCTCGTTGATTCCGTTATTCACAATGGGATAAACCCGGTCTTTCCGAATAACTCACGTATATAATAAACAAGTGTTATAAAAACACAACATATGCCTTATTCCAATCCAGAATATTACTTTATTCAAATATTCTTTTACTTTGGGAAAGCTTCCCATTAATTTTATCAAAGATAAATTCTTTAAATTTATTCTTTAATCTTCCTTTGAATATCAATTCAAACCAAATTATGGTTTATCCAAACTAGTCGGGATTGACGAACCTTACCGAAGTAATCATTTGTTTTAATTTCCCAACCCCAACCTATTCATCCTATAAAGTAAAACTGGTAATACTTCATATATAACACCACGATGTTATTGGTATATTCAATTACCATTTCATGTTCAAATCTAATTAAAGATTTAACTATCGCCTAGAGCAAAACTGGTGATACTCCACTCTTAATCATTTCAATCTAATTAAAGATTCATTAAAACTCCACTTGGTTTTAATCTTCCCAAAAATCAATATTAATGATTGTTTAACTTGGGAAATCATACCTAGTCTTTAACTGGGTTAAAGAACCAATGTCATTTAAAACACGGTTCATGATAATCCCAAAATCACATTCTATTCCATCAGCCTTTGACCGTAAATTAGCAAGTGAATAATTCCCTAAGTGTTAACCCCGAAGGCCAAAACCAACATCACATCAATACCCAAGAAACTATCCACCTTAACTAATCTCCAGTTAGTTTCTTATTTTCTTAACTCCATGGGTCTAAGAACAGTATCATTAAAGATACCATTCACGACAACCCAAAATCACATTCCATTAACCATGGAATCTTCATGGATAACAAATCGATATATATAATCAATATAAACTTCCGTATCCGACTAACAATATAAATGGAATAACGGCAAAGCCTTTTAAATTTAATATATATTAGCAGTCCTCATCCACAAAAAATTGACTTCGATTATTGCCAAATCGAATTCCATTCCACTCCAATTTATTTTATTTAAATTGGAAAACTTTACTTTGGAAAATCTCCTTTAAATCTTAACAAAAGGTTTATAAATTCCAAATCACATTTCTCTGTGAATCGGGTTAAAGAACGAATGTTGTTAAAACATAGTTCACAACAAACCCAATTCACATTCCATAAATTATCGGGTTAAAGAACAGTTGTTATTTAAAACACCGTTCACGATAAACCCACAAATCAATTCCAATTCGATTCCAGTTAAATATTATTTAATTGGTATATTTCATTAAATCCAAATAAAAAGATTTAATCTTTTTCTCAATTGGGTTTAAGAACAATGTTAATGAAGACACCATTCACGACAAACCCAAATCCTATTTGATACTAAATACAAGGCTCTGAATAGAAAATATATCGGCTTATATTCAATATCAAATTCTACGACCAACAAACATCATATTAGAAATAACGATATAAATATATCTTTCAAATTTCCATAACAATATCTGTATGATCATGAAATCCAACCTCGAAATATTCCGAAGACAATTTCGATTCAAATCCATTTCCAATTTATATATTGTAAATTCTGGTTATTTTCAAAACCATTTCAAATCCAATTTATTTATTTCAAAAATAAATGGACTATAATTCTAGTTCAAAACTAGTTAATTTCGATAAAAAACTATTTTTATCTTTTCAAATATGGGATTTTTCATCCTAACTCCTATCAAATCATTTCTTATGATTTTACACTAATTATTGATATTTTTAATAATTTTATCAAGGCCTGTACAGTCGATTTCCATCAACAGCCATCGAACTGCACTTACAGCGACCTTTTCCAAATTTGATTTGGACATAATTCCAAATCCAACCATTAGATTTCTAATTTCTTGTATTCGTTAGAAAGCCCTTTTCGATATGAACCCAACAGTTCTGGATTTAGGAGAATCCGACGGTCGGATCTCGCGTAATATTCGTTCAAAGTCAATGGTCGAAATTCGCGAATTGCCGCAGTGCAGCGCGTTCTATTCAGGCCATTATATAATATATAATATATATATATAATATATATATATAATATATACTTCGTCGATTTCCTTTTCAAACGTATTTTATAAATCGTTTTAATTCGTTTTCAAAACGATTTCAACTTCATATTCAATTTCAAATCAAAATTGAATATTCCATATCATCGATATATAAATGACAATATTTTTAAAAACATTATATTTTGATATCAATTCCTTTTCGATATTCATTATAAAAATAAATAAAATCGATATAATTATCGTTCACGTCAAAATGGCGTCAATCTAATCAACACGGCTATATATATTTAAATATATTCGTGTCCATCCCAAATCGGACATAAAAATCATATTTTGATTCTTTTCTGAATATTATTTGAAATTATTCGTTATTTTAAAATAATCGTCATTTTAAAATATTCTTTCTATCTGAACTGGAATCAGACACAGTCAATTACCATATAATTTGATTATATGGATTTCACACAACAAATGTGTATAACAACAATGAAAACAACAATCCATAATCCAGAGTGCCTTCTACACTGTATAAGCATCAAATATAAATATTTAACGCTCATAACAGCCTGTCTGTAACACCCCATGTTCATTAATGTCACTCACAAAGGGAATGCATCAATGTCCATGAAGCGTTATTGTTGTACAGAACAGATAAATTACAAGAATAAATAAATAAAACAACACAGCGGAAGATAAAACTTATTTCATAGCATCATAACTCAAAACAAGCTTACATAAGTAGTTTCCAAAACCATTACAACAGGATCAATAGTCTTTTCCAAAAACTTCAAATTACATAAAGAAGAAAATACTTAAATAACATAAATACATAAATCCCCACTGAGCATAAGCAAAGCTATAAAGATGGGAGAGTCCAAAGCGATACATATACTCTTTTCAAGCAATTGAAAGAAATCGGCACTATGCTGTAGTATTCCCTCCTTGTAAACCTGAGGGGTGGAAGGAAAGAAAAGAGGTGGAAACAAACGGGTCAACATAAAGTCTGGCGAGTCCAGTAATTTTAACAAATAATAGGTAAGGTAAATGATAAAGGCATAAATAGGCATCATGATATGGCTGTAACATAGATAAGGTAGATAAAAAGGATGGACAAGATGATTTCGTTCCTAAGTACAAAGACAATCCTTCACCTTGGCTAAGCGAACAACCCTCCAAGTACTAACCCCGAAGACCGAAGTCAACATGAGACTAGCACCCAAAGGACTATCCAACTCAACCAACATATATTTCATTACACCACACTTTTTCTAAGTTACACCACATTACTTAATTACACTGCACATCTACTAGTCTCTTTTACACAAGATTGATCCCTTCCAACTAACTGTACCCATATGACAAACTTGGTAGTTACTTGTACCTAGCTGCTATCGTAGGTGCCGGCTTGCTCCTACCACCGCTAAGGTACCCTTACTCTACCCATTCGATCGGCTCCCTAAACCCCGTAGGCACCCGTGCTGGCCGTACAGTGGGGTGTATCACTCCCCAAAGTGGCAACCTCGATACCAACATGAAATGGACGACCATACCTACACGATGCAACAACGTCTTACCTACTAGCCCGGACCCATACACGCACATGAACCCGTTGGACTTGCGTTGCCACCGCTATTCACGTTTTGACCTCTTATATTCAAGCCCAGTAAGCGTGCCCCAACCCTGGCCTAGTACCGGGCCCAATTAGATACTCAAACGGGTTACTAGTTGAAACAGGTCCCCATCCAGCACAAGCCTCCCACCTAGGCTTAGCCCCCACTAGGTTTCTCCCCCACTTAACCATTTTAATTTAAATGTCCATGTCTTACACATGCTACAGTTAAATCCATACTTACATATCATAATTTACATGCCTTATCTTATTCTGGTTAAGTCTATATTTACATGTCATAATTTACATGTCACCCCAATAACCCTCTAACCATACCCATATCTTATTATGGTTAGTATTCATTAATTCATTCCTTATGACGAACGGTGCATGACCTCCCACATTAGACCGAACACTTTGTGGTCGTTGGATTTGTCGGACAGTTACGGGCAGTCTTACGCCACAAACCGGGTCTAACCTCGTGTCACCCATCGTTACACCTACAATTCATGCCTTTGACCTCTCACATTAGACGTCCAATTGTGGTAGTTGGATTTGCCGGGCGGTTCCGGGCGGTCTTACACCACAATTGCGCATAACCTCGTGTCAAAGGTTTATTAATAATCTTATTTCACCCAAACCCCAATTTTCATGTTATGTGTTTCCAATTCAACATATAATCATGTTTACACTTTTTTCCTATTCCAACTTGTCACTAATTACATATTAATTAGCCTTAATTACAAATTTTCAATTATAGGCAATTTCATCAATTCCATGTAATTCATACTCAAATATGCCAATTTCACATATTATCCAATTATCCAAAATATCCAATAATATCCAATTTTCCATATTTCACATATCCCCATCATTCCCACGTATTCGCATTCGCGCGCATTTTTAACATAGGCTCGAAGGTAGCCTAGATCCAAAAAAAAGGAATAGGGATAAGAAGAGAGAATCAAACCACAGAAAATTGGAATTAACATCACGAAATAAAGGGGCATTTAAACTGTCATAGAGGCATAATGGCAGATTCAACATGAATAAACTGATAAAAGGTATGAACTTTACATAGAAGCATAGGCATATGATGACATAAATCAAAAAGGTGAAGACTTGGTGAGATTTTCATTACAAACATATATGAATCCTTTTTACAACTTTTTCATGTTACTTTAATCCCATTAAATTTGTGAAAATAACCGTGCTCACCTTTCGCGGTTAAAGAATAGAATTATGCACTGAAATTGGTGTAGAAACGTTGCGGTATTGCTGATTTATCTTCTTGAATTATTGTAGAAGCTCTAATCTTTAATTTGAGTTGAAGTTGAATGCTTGCAATTTGAGTTAGAGGCGGCGGCTAGGGTTCAAGAGAGAGAGTTTGACAGCATAATGGTGTCATAGTTAATATTTTATGAATTTGGGTTAGGTCTTAAGGTGTATATATAAGTGTAGAGATCCATTTAGGGCCTTAGATTTTAACCTAGAACCCATCCGGACCATCAGAATTCAGAAATCGACGTCACAAAGAAGATTTTCGGATCTGAAATAACATGGGAAGGTCGACCCCCAGGTCTACCAGTATGCGGGGAGATCAACCCTATGGTCGACCTATCCGATCAGGTCGACCCCCAGGTCAACCCCCTGGTCGACCCCCAGGTCAACCCCCTGGTCGACCTGGGTCCTGGGCGGGATTTTTCCCACCCAGCCCGGGTACGTGCGATTTCGAATTTCGAATTTAATTTGAATTTTCTGGCTGGGTTTAACTTTAATTAATTCTGCTTAATTACTCAAACTTCCAAGGCCCATAATTTCCTCATACGAAGTCCGATTTACGCAAACTCGGACTCTATATCAAGCAGAATTCCGAGACGAACGCAATGGCGCAACCCATTACCCTTCATTCCTCTTCTAAAAATTAAATGTTCTTAAGTTTAATTAATTCAATCATTTCAAAATACGAGGTGTTACATTCTCCCCTACTTAAAGGATTTCGTCCTCGAAATCTCTAAGTTAAGAAGAACGTATCCTACCATCCAATCATCCATCTACTCAGCTATCAACCACAAGCAACCATTGTCCTTGAAAATATCTAATTCTTTTCATGTACATATGCATAGTGTGTGTATATTTTCGTATACTAATGCAAAATCAGGCGGTCCACTGATTCAGTCGACCTCCTTAATGCAAATGATGATAGTGCCATGTATCCATCATGTATGCAAAGAACCCTATACATATCATTACTACATGTGTGCACAATCATTCATTTAAATGCAACATCCATATGATACACACATTCAATGCACATTAATTTTACTAAATACATCCATTTATATGTAATATGCAATATTAAAGTGACTGAGCCGATCTAGTGCCTAAAATGTGTGTATATGCATCCACGAGCAACCACTAGAAAACACTTGCATCCACCATACATAAAATGTCTCAAACACATGTTTCAACCATAGGACCACCCTATCTAAAGGTCAAAGATACTAGCGAGAGGACATACTAATGATAGAACATGTAACACCCCACATCCATTAATGTCACTCACAAAGGGAATGCATTAACTTCCATGGAGGTTTTAAGTGAATATAGAATAGAAAAATTACAACAAGACAGATAATAAGTAGTACTTGGAAATCTAAAACTTTATTTCATTGCAGTGGAAATTAAACATGTTTGTTACATCATAAAACCATAAATCAGAGTCAAGTACAATATCTGTAATAACCCGGAATATCTGGGCCAGTTTAAAATTTTTATTTTGGTAATTTTAGTGAATGTTGAACATTTAAAATGGATTATTTTAAATAATAACGACGAGAAATTTATTTTTAATATATATAGAACGTATATATTGTATACGCCGTCGTTAGAATATAAATATTTATATATAATTATAAAGAGGAATTGAAAATGGCGCGGTAGTTCGATAATTCGATTTCAAACTTCAATTGAACGTACCGGGTGCAAAACAATCCGGATTTTAGTGAAACCAAAAACATTAGGATCTAATTGATGATATCTTTCCAATGAATCTGAAATATCAAAATTTCATAGCGTGAATCAAAAGATATGTCCAGTTAAAAATTCTGAATAGTCGCTATGGAATTCAGGCCCTTAAAAATGGACATTTTGCAAACGACCTCGGATTTCGACGAAACCACTTTTGTTGGATCCGTGATGTCAAATTATTGCTAGGTTTCAAATTTCATAATTTTTCGAATCAATATGTCAGCGTGGCAAAGGAAAACGCGTTTGAACAGTTTTAGCTGATTTTAATCGACTGGAAAATGACCATTTTTCTAACGGTCTCAGAATTCGACGAAACTAGTTTTGTTAGGACCGTATCGTCAATACGAAGCTAGAAAATATTTTTATGGAATTTATAGAGTTGTTATGTGACCCCGGTAATTTGAAATGTACGTTTAAAATTCAATATAACGATTTAAATGTAAATTCAACGGAAACTGATCGAGACGAACGAATCAGCCTACGATACATATCCCATTGTGTTCGGAATGGGGGTAATACACTATGGACGACAGGCGGTGGGCCTCGTTTAGAGGTCTTATGCAAAAGTCAACTTTTTACAAATAAAAAAGAAAAAAAATCTCTCTCCCTCCCCTTATTTCTCTCTGCCCCCCCTCCTTTTCAATCAATTTCAGATTGAAGAAAAAAAAAAGAAAAAAAAACGACGAAGCCTTCCTCCCCAATCGCCCTCCGCTCCACCGATCATCGCCCGCCGGAGGCGCACCACCTCCACACCCTTTCCCCTCTCGCGCCCCCTTTTTGCTCCGACGACCGCGCCTCCAGGCCGGGCCCACCGCGCCGTTCAATGCCTTCCCCACCTCGTCGAACCCGCACCCTCTTCCCCTCCCTTCTTCTTCCTCCTCCCCCTTGCTCTTCATCGACCGCAACGCCCAACCCCCCCCCCCTCATCCACCGACGAGCGCGACAGCCCCCCCCCCCAAACATTCACTGTAAGTTTTTTTATTTCATTTATTTGTTTATTTTTGTTTTAATTCATTTTAAATGTTTAGCATAGTTTTATGAAATTAGCTTTGTGTTTTTTTTATGAAATTAGCTTTGTGTTTTTTTTATGAAATTATCTTTGTGTTTTTTTTTATGAAATTAGCTTTGTGTTTTTCGAATAGAAAGATTAGATTTTTCGAATAGAAAAGATAGGATTTTTTATATAGAAAGGTTGAAAATATAATTTTTATAGAGTAGAAGTAATAAAAATATGATTTTTATATTTTTAAAGTATTAAAAATATAATCTTTACTATATAGATGATGTAAAAATATGATTTTTGTTTAAGTAGAGAAGTAAAAATATAATTTTTACATGATAGGAATATTAAAAATATCATCTTTATATGTATAGGAAAATAAAAATGTGATTTTTATAATGATATTTTTGAAAAGGCGAAATCTTTATTTTTGAAAGGGCGAAATATTTATATGAAGAATAGCGTGATGAAAATATAATCTTTACTATATGAACATCGATGTGAAAATATAATTTTTTATCTATATAGTAGCGGTGTAAAAATTCGATTTTTATATATTGAATAGCGAAGTAAAAATTTGATTTTTATATATTGAATAACAAGGTAAAAATTCGATTTTTATATATTGAATAGTGAGGTAAAAATTCGATTTTTACATATGTAGTGGCTACAGCAACGAAGATGACAAAAATGCGATAACGATGAAGATTTCTATCAAAGAAGAGTCAAGATGATTGGACAGCTATTGGTGAGAACTTCTCACTCTTCAATTCCTTTTTCTAGCTATATATATATATATATATATATACTAGGATGTAGACGGTGTTTAGTAGCACCCGACACCCGTCATCCACAGACCATGGATGGCTTGTTTGTTAAATCGTTTGGTTGAGTAGTTAGATAGAATATTTGGTTGGAATTGAAATATTTGGTGAAATGAAATTGATTTGATTGATGTGTGAATGGCGTGGGCCTTCACTAGACCGGGGATAAGGCTAGGCCTCATCCCGTTTCTAGTATCGTGCCGTTATGCCGCCGAAATTTTCTAAAATAATTTAGAAAAATAAAAATATCATTTTATTTAAAGAATGAACTGAATAGAAATTCATAAGTTAAAATAAAATGTTTTGTCGTTAAAAATATAATTTTTAACGAGAATGTGAATAAATAAATATTCATTTACAAACCGGACGGTTTGTTTATGTACACCTATTTGAAGGATATTGATTGGGTCGATAAATTTTACACATCGCCCAACTGCACAAATAAAATCTGTGTTTGATTGTTTGAAAACCCCACACGGGTGTTGGGATGAAATCTAAGGTTCACTCATCCTGATTGATTAAATATGTCGATCGATTGATTGACAGGCTGTTATAAGCGTTAAATATCTATATTTTGATGCTTATGCAGTGTAGTGCACTTTGGTTGATGGTTGATTATTTTTCAATGCTGTTATATACGTGTGATGTATGAAAATCCATATAATTAACATTATATGGTGATTGATTGGGCCTCATTCCAATTTAGAAAATAAAGAACGATATAAAATAAAGGTTCATGTGTTGACTGTACTCATCCGTTGAGATTAGTCATGTGTTGAACGAAATAATTTAACAAAAATAGTCACACGTGGACAGTACTCATTCATTGAGATTAGTCGTGTGTTGACAAAAATAAATACTCATTTGTTGAAAAGAAATATTTGGAATAGAATATTTGAAATAGAATATTTGAAATAGAATATTTGAAATTAGAAATATATGGAGCCGTGTTGATTAGATTGACGCCATTTTGACGTGAACGATATTTATATCGATTTTACTCGTTTTGAAATGAATTTGATTCAAATAGAAAACGAATTGAATATATAACGAATTGAATATATAACAAATTGAATATATAACGAATTGAATATATAACGAATTGAATATAAAACGATTTCGAAATGAATTGAATTGAAAACGAATTCGAAATGAATTGAATATAAAACGATTTCGAAATGAATTGAATTGAAAACGAATTCGAAATGTATTGAATATAAAACGATTTCGAAATGAATTGAATTGAAAACGAATTCGAAATGAATTGAATATAAAACGATGTCGAAATGAATTGAATAAATAATATAATTTGATTCAAATAGAAAACGAATCGAATTTGATTTGAATAGAAAACGAATTTGGTTTCAATTGAATATATAACGAATTTGATTTGAATAGAAAACGAATTTAGTTTCAATTGAATATATAACGAATTTGATTTGAATAGAAAACGAATTTGGTTTTAATTGAATATATAACGGATTTGATTTGAATAGAAAAAGAATTTGGTTTCAATTGAATATATAACGAATTTGATTTGAATAGAAAACGAATTTGGTTTCAATTGAATATATAACGAATTTGAATCGAATAGAAAACCCATTTGAATTGAATTGAATAGAAAACCATTTTGAATTGAATCAAATAGAAAACGAATTCGAATTGAATTAAACCGAATGGAAATGAATTCAAATTGAATTGAAATTTGAATTGAATTCAAATGAATTTTAAAACAAATTTATAAGGAAAGATTCAATTTTGATTTGAATTGAGATGGAAGTTGAAATGTTTTTGAAACGAATTCAAAACTATTTATATAATTTGTTTTAAATAGAATCGACGAAATATATATTATATGTATTATATATATATAATATAATGGCCTGAATAGAACGCGCCGCGCCGCGGCAGTTCGTAAATTTCGACCATTTATTTCAAACGAACATTACGGGAGATCCGACCGTCGGATTCTCCTAAAACCGGAACCGTTGGGTTCGTATCGAAAAGAGCTTTCTATCGAATATTAGAAATTTGAAATCTAACGGTTGGATTTGGAGATACGTCCAAATCAAATTTGGAAAAGGTCGTGAACTGTGTTTTAAATGACATTAGTTCTTTAACCCAGTAAAAGGAGTTTCAATGAATCTGTAATTAGATTGAAATGTAAATCTATAATCTAAATTATCAAATTTAGAAATGAGCGAGAATGGAGTATTGCCAGTTTTGCTCCAAAGCGATAGTTAAATCTTTAATTATATTTGAACGTGAAATGGTAATTAATCTTACCAATAACACCATAGTATTAGATATGGAGTATCACCAGTTTTGCTTCATGGGATGAATAGGTTGGGATTGGGAAATAAAATAAATAATTACTTCGGTGTGGTTCACTAATCTCGACTAGTTTAGAAAACCATAATTTGGTTTGAAATGTCATCCAAAGGAAGACTAAAGGATAAATTTCAAAGAATTTATCTTGGATAAAATTAATGGGAACCTTTCCCTAAAAATGCGATTTTATGAATAAAAGAATATTCTGAGTTGGAATGAGGCGTATGTTGTGTTAGTGTAACATTCGTTTTTAATATACGCGGGTTGTTCGGAAAGTCCGGGTTTATACCCATTCTGAATAACTGATTCGACGAGATGTCGAAGATGAAGACGGTGGTTGAAGACTGGAAGTCTTCACATTGTTTGGATAATTACTGACGATCCTGATTGGGCTGTACACCCAAGGGGATGGAAATAGTTGGTGGTCGTCCAGACGTACTTGGAGATGGATGGATATACGAGGAAAGTGCCTCCGGTTTCGTTCAGACCCAGAACGAGCTTGTAAATGGATTGTGTGTCTGACATTGGATTTTATTCTGTGTTGATTGATTTCTGTTAAATATACATCTGTTTGGCGGCGGAGAATTTATTCTTTTGCTTAACGCCCTTCTCTGAGACGTACGAGCTCAGAGGTTGTATATCGATGGACATCAGTCGCATGGCATGAATTGCCTGTGTGGCACGCTAAGATGCAATGATCAAGGCTTCTGTTGAAAAGCAAAGTCTTGTGGTTGATGATCAAAGCACAGCCTACGTGGCAGCTTTGTGTATAACGTGAATTCGCGAGCCTCACACCTCGGTATGAGTCAAAAACGGGATGAGGACCCAAGGAGTGCACGACGTTTCTTTCTAGCTATGGGTGGTGTCAGTGACCTACCAACCCTGACATTTATATACTTTTCACCTTTGTGGTTTGGATGCGAGGCGGCTCGATATTAGGTCTGTAAGGATCGGGAAACATGTGTTCAGGAATTGCCAATCCTCTAACGTAAGTGAGGATCGGCCGTGGAGGATCCCAGGGTTACCCAGAGTGTGTAGTCCTGAGGCATTTGCTAGAGTGTCTCGAACGCGGAGAGGAGCTTGCCCCTAGCCTCAACTCATGACGGAAATCCAATTTCCAATATGTGTATTGCGATTTTAATTGTAGAACTAGTATGGCGACATAGTAGCATGGGATGCTATGTTGTCTATGATTTATATTTATGACTGAAACTGTTTTGACACTATACACTTATTATAGTATCAAATGATTTGTTTTAAACGTACCAAGCATGTTTGGCTATTATAAGGGAAAACCCTATCCTCCGGCTTACGTTGCATTGTGTGATGGGACCTGGGTCTTATAATAGCTTCATTTTTCGAAAAAGCATTGCGTTGTTTATTGATATGCACTGGTATTCTTGGGAGGAAACCCGTTCCGTGTTATACGGCGTGGTCCCTTGAATTACTCTCTTTTTAAAGTAAAGTTATAAAGTTACTGTTTTAGTTCTCACACCAGTCACATGACTGACCTGGAGTTTATTGTTTTAACCTAAACTATGGGTGCACCTATTTTCCGCACGGGCAGCTAATAGTTTTGGTTTTGCAGATTTATATTCACAGGATCCTGGTTTACAGCTGGAATGATATCCGGAAAGCTCTGTATCCGTATATCACCTCCAGTTGTGCTTTGTATTATTTTTCCGCTGCTATGTAATTTATTGTAATCTCTGATATTTATCAAATGTAATTTATTCAATTATACTCTGTATATTCTTGTATCTGATGGAATTGTTGTAATAACAATGAAATGTTCTTCTGTTTGTGTTCTGATTTGTCTTGTCCTCACAGTAATTCGTTCTTTCTCATCTCTTCGGAGACCGAGGAAGTTCGGGTCGCTTCATTTGGTATCAGAGCTTTGGTTTATAGAGCTCGAGAACAAGACACATTAGAACCATACGAAAGAATTCATCAGATATTGGATTAGTAATATCCAATTAGAATGACTCGTTAGAGATAGGATCAGTAGTATCCTAGAACGAGTGTGAAGAGTATATTTTTCAAATTAAAAACAATTTTGTTTTGAAAATTTAAATCAATTCTACGTATTTGATTATTTATTTATTTTGCATATGGACAATCCAATATATAAGGGTTTTGCATATACGCGTCATGAACGTATATTCGAAGTTTTAATATATTAGATAGATATCGAATTGCACTCTAGTCGCCCGGAGATGATATTGATGATAGCGATCGCATCATCAATATTTATGTTCGTGTTTTGAAAGTGTGATATCTATATATTTCCATTAGACTGGTGTGAGAACCAAAACTTATCTATATAGCTAGAACACATTGTTGTGAATTGGCATCAAAAACACGATTTTTGTATATGTATCAAAATTTATGAATTTGAAACTCTAATTCACTAATTGATTGATGTTTGTGTTGTTTGTTTATTTGTTTGATAATTTTGAACCATTTATGCCTAATTGCACCAAATATTGAAATATATTGAAATTGGTCGCATTTTCTTGCATATACATAGACTTACATTGAACAGGTCATAGCAAGGAGGCTAGAGCAGAGAATAAAATTTGTTTGCCCGACAAATAGGTACATGTTTACTACATAATTTACTGTTTTGTTTGGGTGATGATGATTTTATGAGCCTATTGGTTAGCCGCTTGGCTTTTTCTTTTTCTTTTTGAGATCAGAAGTCCTATACGGCAATTTCGGGATTTTCCCGTGGCTCCCGGTGCAGGGGAGGTTATGGCGAATTTTTTCGAAAATTTAGGGTGTTAGCCAAATTTTTGAAAATTTGAAAATTCTTAGAAACTGAAAAGTTGGAGAATGGAAGCCAGATCAAACGTAGAGTTGATTAATCAAACCACTTTCGAATTTGTTCCTTTTCGGGGACGAAAAGTTTTAAGTGGGGGAGATTGTAATAACCCGGAATATCTGGGCCAGTTTAAAAATTTTATTTTGGCAATTTTAGTGAATGTTGAACATTTAAAATGGATTATTTTAAATAATAACGATGAGAAATTTATTTTTAATATATATAGAACGTATATATTATATACGCCATCGTTAGAATATAAATATTTATATATAATTATAAATAGGAATTGAAAATGGCGCGGTAGTTCGATAATTAGATTTCAAACTTCAATTGAACGTACCGGGTGCAAAACAATCCGGATTTTAGTGAAACCAAAAACATTAGGATCTAATTGATGATATCTTTCCAATGAATCTGAAAAATCAAAATTTCATAGCGGGAATCAAAAGATATGTCCAGTTGAAAATTCTGAATAGTCGCTATGGAATTCAGGCCCTTAAAAATGGACATTTTGCAAACGACCTCGGATTTCGACGAAACCACTTTTGTTGGATCTGCGATGTCAAATTATTGCTAGGTTTCAAATTTCATAATTTTTCGAATCAATATGTGAGCGTGGCAAAGGAAAACGCGTTTGACCAGTTTCAGTTGATTTTAATCGACTGGAAAATGGCCATTTTTCTAACGGTCTCAGAATTCGACGAAACTAGTTTTGTTAGGACCGTATCGTCAATACGAAGCTAAAAAATATTTTTATGGAATTTATAGAGTTGTTATGTGACCCCGGTAATTTGAAATGTACGTTTAAAATTCAATATAGCGATTTAAATGTAAATTCAACGGAAACTGATCGAGACGAACGAATCAGCCTACGATACATATCCCATTATGTTCGGAATGGGGGTAATACACTATGGACTACAGGCGGTGGGCCCTGTTTAGAGGTCTTATGTAAAAGTCAACTTTTTACAAATAAAAAAGAAAAAAAAATCTCTCTCCCTCCCCTTATTTCTCTCTGCCCCCCCTTTCAATCGATTTCAGATCGAAGAAAATAAAAAAGAAAAAAAAACGACGAAGCCTTCCTCCCCAATCGCCCTCCGCTCCACCGATCATCGCCCGCCGGAGGCGCACCACCTCCACACCCTTTCCCCTCTCGCGCCCCTTTTTTGCTCCGACGACCGCGCCTCCAGGCCGGGCCCACCGCGCCGTTCAACGCCTTCCCCACCTCGTCGAACCCCCACCCTCTTCCCCTCCCTTCTTCTTCCTCCTCCCCCTTGCTCTTCGTCGACCGCAACGCCGAGACCCCCCCCCCCCTCATCCACCGACGAGCGCGACAGCCCCCCCTGTAACGACCCAGAAAATCTGAACCAATTTAAAATTTTTAAATTTGCTAAAATAATGGATTTTAAATATTTAAAATAAATATTTTAAATAATGGCGATGAAAACTGAGTTGAAATCGACATTTGAAAACCAATATAATTAATTATAATTATATATAGAATTGAAAATGGCGCGGTAGTTCGATAATTCGATTTCAAACTTCAATTGAATATACCGGGTGCAAAACAATCCGGATTTTAGTGAGACCAAAAATAATGGATTCTAATTGGTAATATCTTTCTAACGAATCTGACCAATCGAAGTTTGATAGCGGGAATCAAAAGATATGTCCAGTTGAAAATTCTGAATAGTCGCTATGGAATTCAGGCCCTTAAAAATGGACATTTTGCAGATGACCTCGGATTTCGACGAAACCACTTTTGTTGGATCCGTAGTGTCAAGTTATTGTTAGGTTTCAAATTTCATAATTTTTCGAATCAATATGTGAGCGTGGCAAAGGAAAACGCGTTTGACCGATTTCAGTTGATTTTAATCGACTGGAAATTGGCCATTTTTCAAACGGTCTCAGAATTCGACGAAACTAGTTTTGTTAGGACCGTATCGTCAATACGAAGCTAGAAAATATTTTTCTGGAATTTTTAGTGTTAGTATGTGACCCCGGTAATTTGAAATGTGCGTTTAAAATTCAATATAGTGATTTAAATGAAAATTCAAAAGGAAATTGATTATAACGATCAAACCAGCTTGCGATACATATCCCATTGTGTTCGGAATGGGGGTTAAACGCTATGGACGACAGGCGGTGGGCCTCGTTTCGAGGTCGTATGTAAAAGTCAACTTTTTGAATAAATAAATAATAAATAAAAAAAAATATATATATTTTTTTATTCCCTCCCTCCCTCTTATCTTCTGCTTGCCCCCCCCCCCCCCCCCCGTTCGTTTTAATTCTAAACAGAAAAAGAAAAAAAAACCTAAGCGAAACGAAGCCGCCGCCTCCTCCCTCGAAGCCGCCTCTTCCTCCCAGCGCCCACACCCCGAAGACCCAAGCCGCCACCAGACCCCAAGCATCGCGACGCCTCCAGATCGAAGCTGCCACCTCGAAGCGAGCGCCGACGACATCTTCTTCCCCCCCTTTTTCCGCAGCTTCGGTGAGCATTTCCCTTTTTTATTTTATTTTCTTTATTTTTTTTTATTTATTCAGTAAAAACTGTTTTGATTTTATATTTAAACTGCTTTGATTTTATATTTAAAACTGTTTTGATTTTATATTTAAAACTGATTTGATTTTATAAAATAAGTATTAAAAACTGTTTTGATTTTATATTTAAAAACTGATTTGTTTTTAAAGTATAAAACTGATTTGTTTTTAAAGTATAAAACTGATTTATTTTATAAAGTATAAAACTGATTTATTTTATAAAGTATAAAAACTGAATTTTTAAAAGTATTCAAAACTGAATTTTTAAAAGTATTCAAAACTGAATTTTAAAAGCAAGGAAAAACTGATTTAAAAAGATTTTAAAAATAGATTTTTTAAAAAGATTTTAAAAACTGTTTTTTTTTAAAAGAAACTAAAAACTGCATTTTTATGAAAGAATAAAACTGATTTATAAAAAGTATAAAAACTGTGATTTATAAAAATATAAAAACTGGTTTTCTTGAAAGGTTGAAAACTGATTTCTTTCAAAAGTAAAAATTATATTTTTATATGTTGAGAGCAAAAGTAAAAATCATATTTTTATATATTGAATAGCGTAGTAAAAATTCTATTTTTACATATGCAGAGAATACGGGTGAAAGCGACAAATAGGCGAAGATTTCTATTAAGAAGAGTCTTGGTATTGGATAGCTATTGGTGAGATTTCTGATTTAAAATTTATATATATATGTGTGAAGTAAAAGTAAATTGCTATATATAAATATATATATATATATACGCCCCCTCGTCCACAAACCATGGACGATATTTATTGGTTGAAATTGTGGTGAAAATTGAATGATTGTTTGGGATTGTTTGTGATGGATATTGGTTGGTTGTGGTTGAAAAATACCCGTTTGTGGTTGTGAAATATTTGGTTGAAACCACTTAGGATTAGTTTGTGGAAATGAAATAAATATATACATGCCGCCTGCGTGCGAACTAGATGCATGATTCCCATTGTCAAAAACCGCGAGGTTTTAAGGTAGAGCGAGGAGCCGTACTAGGGACGGTGCCGGTGTAACTACCCTGCCGTTATGCTGCCGAAATTTTGAATAATATTTGTGTGTTTGAATTATTTTCATATGCATAAGCTATATTTATTCATTGTATTGAAAACATTCATGTGTTGAATTGATATTCATCCGTTGTTTAGAAATTCATGTGTTGAATGGTATTCATATTTTGAAATAAATTGTTCGATAATAAAAATCACATTTTTATCTATATATAAAAACTATTGAAAACATTCATGTGTTGAATTGATATTCATCCGTTGTTTAGAAATTCATGTGTTGAATGGTATTCATATTTTGAAATAAATTGTTCGATAATAAAAATCACATTTTTATCTATATATAAAAGCTATTGAAAACATTCATGTGTTGAATTGATATTCATCCGTTGTTTAGAAATTCATGTGTTGAATGGTATTCATATTTTGAAATAAATTGTTCGATAATAAAAATCACATTTTTATCTATATATAAAAACTATTGAAAACATTCATATGTTGAATTGATATTCATTCGTTGTTTAGAAATTCATGTGTTGAATGGGATTCATATTTTGAAATAAATTGTTTGATAATAAAAATCACCTTTTATCGACTATATGAACTATATAGAAAAATAGTGTTTTGAAATGAATTGTTTTACAATAAAAATCACATTTTTATTGTATGCATGAATCGTTGAAATGTGAAGTGTTAAAAATAGCCACTTGTTCAAAATAAACATATATGAGTTGAAATATTCATTAATTAGCTAATGAAATGATTTGCACCTATTTATGTAACGTTAGAATGAATGGTGTTTTTAAACCAAATAGAAATCGAATATGAAGTTGAATAGAAAATGAAAAATGATATGGACTGTATATATATGTACATGCATATTCATTGAACAGGTTATAGCAAAGGGGCTAGAGAAGAGGAATAAAATTTGTGCCCGACAAATAGGTACACATTTACTGATTTGTTTGGGTGATGATTTTGAGCCTGTTGGCTAGCCGCTT
This sequence comes from Allium sativum, assembly GCA_030737875.1. NCBI lineage: Eukaryota > Viridiplantae > Streptophyta > Magnoliopsida > Asparagales > Amaryllidaceae > Allium > Allium sativum. Next base: position 6,670,845 of record CM060913.1, on the reverse strand, counting down.
GGCTCTTTCTTTTTCTTTTTGAGATTAGAAGGACCGGGACGCTATTTGCGATTTCCCGATGCTCCCGGTGCAGGGGAGGTTATGGCGAAATTTTTCCAAAATTTAAGGTGTTAGAAAAATATTTGAAGTGAAAACGATATTGAAATTGTTGAATGAACTATATTTATATAAATATATAAATATAAATAAAATTAAAACGAAACGAAGCCGTGCAGTTCGTATTTTGAAACCGTGATTTCAAACGACTAGTACGGGAAATCCGACCATTGGATTTTCCCGAAACCTCAACCGTCGGGTTCGCCTTGGAATGATCTTTCCAACGGCACCAACCTTGTAGAAATCCAACGGTTGGATTGTCTGGAATGTTTAATTCAAATCTGAAGAAAAACAGCGCCAGAAACGATTATATTTATTTATATATATAAATATATTTATATTTAATCGAATAACGACGCTGCAGTTCGTATTTTGAAATCGAAAATTCAAACGATTGTACCGGGAGATCCGACCGTCGGGTTTTCCCGAAACTGGAACCGTTGGATTCGTTTCGAAAAGACCTTTCTAATGATGTAAATTTTGTGAAGATCCAACGGTTAGATTTTCAGATATGTGTAAATCAAATCTGAAGAAAAACAGCGCCACGGCCGCCTTATGGCCCGAAGCGTCGTTTTGAATAAAATGGCTATTTTAAAATAAATAAAAATAGCGATAAATAGTTATAAAATATCGTAAGCGATATGGAATGGAAATAAACTGAATTTGCTTGATTTATGTGATGTTTGATGGTTGAATATGTTTGGTGTGAAAACTATATAAAGAACACAATTGGTGTTGTCGAATAATTTAACCATTGAAATAAATTGATTTGAAATTCTAAATATACGTGAATTATTTGAAAAGGCCGAGTTAATTCTCATTTCGAATAATCGACCGACGATTGAAATTCGAAGATGAAGACGATGGTCGAAGACCGGAGATCTTCACCTCGTTTGGATGGTAACCGAGGTCCTGATTGGGAGGCATCCCGAAATATGGATAATGAGTGGTGATCGTTCAGACGTACGTGTTGATCGATGGGTTTGCGAGGTATTTAGTGCCTCCGGTTTCGTTCAGACCCAGAACGGACTTGTAAATGGACTGTGTGTCCGACATTGGAATTTGTTCTGTGTGATTGATAGCCATCAGTTGCGCGGTATGAATTGCCTGTGTGGCATGCTAAGATGCAGTGATCAGGGCTTCTGTTGAAAAGCAAAGTCTTGTGGTGATGATCAAAGCATCGCCTGTGTGGCGTAGCTTTGTGTATAACGTAAATTCGCGAGCCTCACACCCCGGTAGGAACCTAAAACGGGAGGAAGGACCTCGGGGAGGGCATGCGTTTCTTTCTAGCTAGGGTGGTGTCAGTGACCTACCAGCCCTGACATTTATATACTTTTCACCTATGTGGTTGTTGCTGTTGCGAGGCGCCTCGGTTTGATCGGACGATCCGGGTCCGATGGAGTCATTCGTTGGCTCGTTTACGCCCCAAAGGGCGGGGAAACGTATTGTTCAGGCATTTTAATCCACATCGGTGGACCGGCCCTGTCGCTCCAAGGGCCCACCTGAGTCTGGGTCCTGTGGCTCGGGCTAGAGAGTCACGAATTCGGTAAGGACTATCTTTTGCCTTGGTTCATGACGGAAATCCAATTTCCAAATACGTGACTGTGCGGTTTTGATTGTATACCTATATATGGCGACATAGTGGTATGGGGCATTAATGCCGTCTATGATTGATAGTTATGATTTGAAATTGTTTTCAAAACATATAAACACTAGCAATAATATCAAATGCCTTTGTTTTATTCGTATCAAGCATATCTTGGCCGTTATAAGGTAAAAACTCTATCCTCCGGTTTGCGTTGCATTGTGTGATGGGAACTGAGTCTTATAACGGCTTCATTTTTATAAAAAGCATAGCGATGTTTAAAAGAAAGTTTTGTTTTAAAAAGCACTGGCAATCCAAGGGAGTAAACCCGTTCCACGAAAGTGGCGTGGTCCTGTGATTAGCCAATTATATATGTGTTGAGTGGATTTCTCATACCAGTCCCATGACTGACTCGTAGTTTGTTTCACTTTCAAACTCGGGTGCCCCTTTTTCTACACGGGCAGCCTTGTATTCAGGTTTAGCTGGTTCTTCTTTCTGGATAGCTGGAGCTGAAGATGGATTCTGTCATTTATTTCTTTTTATGCTGTTCAGCTCCTATTGTACATATTTTGTTTATTTCCGCTGTAGACATTTATGTATAGCTGAACTGTATTTGTACTAAGTAAGATCCTGTATACTGTGTAACTCTGATGATTACTTTTATCCAGTATATTTTGTTGTTCATTCTGGTGTATTTATTTAATTCTGTTCTGCTATTATCTGTTTCTGTGTTATATTCCAAAGATAACCTTGTTTCCGTGAGAACGGGAAATCGGGTCGTCTCACCCCCCCCCAAACATTCACTGTAAGTTTTTTTATTTCATTTATTTGTTTATTTTTGTTTTAATTCATTTTAAATGTTTAGCATAGTTTTATGAAATTAGCTTTGTGTTTTTTTTTTATGAAATTAGCTTTGTGTTTTTTTTATGAAATTAGCTTTGTGTTTTTTTTATGAAATTAGCTTGATTTTTCGAATAGAAAGATTAGATTTTTCGAATAGAAAAGATAGGATTTTTTATATAGAAAGGTTGAAAATATAATTTTTATAGAGTAGAAGTAATAAAAATATGATTTTTATATTTTTAAAGTATTAAAAATATAATCTTTACTATATAGATGATGTAAAAATATGATTTTTGTTTAAGTAGAGAAGTAAAAATATAATTTTTACACGATAGGAATATTAAAAATATCATCTTTATATGTATAGGAAAATAAAAATGTGATTTTTATAATGATATTTTTGAAAAGGCGAAATCTTTTTTTTTGAAAGGGCGAAATATTTATATGAAGAATAGCGTGATGAAAATATAATCTTTACTATATGAACATCGATGTGAAAATATAATTTTTTATCTATATAGTAGCGGTGTAAAAATTTGATTTTTATATATTGAATAGTATAATAAAATTCGATTTTTATATATTGAATAGCGAAGTAAAAATTTGATTTTTATATATTGAATAACAAGGTAAAAATTCGATTTTTATATATTGAATAGCATGGTAAAAATTCGTTTTTTACATATGTAGTGGCTACAGCAACGAAGATGACAAAAATGCGATAATGATGAAGATTTCTATCAAATAAGAGTCAAGATGTTTGGATAGCTATTGGTGAGAACTTCTCACTCTTCAATTCCTTTTTCTAGCTATATATATATACTAGGATGTAGACGGTGTTTAGTAGCTCTCGACACCCGTCATCCACAGACCATGGATGGCTTGTTTGTTAAATCGTTTGGTTGAGTAGTTAGTTAGAATATTTGGTTGGAATTGAATTGTTTGGTGAAATGAAATTGATTTGATTGATGTGTGAATGACGTGGGCCTTCACTAGACCGGGGATAAGGCTAGGCCTCATCCCGTTTCTAGTATCGTGCCGTTATGCCGCCGAAATTTTCTAAAATAATTTAGAAAAATAAAAATATCATTTTATTTAAAGAATGAACTGAATAGAAATTCATAAGTTAAAATAAAAAAATTTGTCGTTAAAAATATAATTTTTAACGTGAATGTGAATAAATAAATATTCATTTACAAACCGGACGGTTTGTTTTTGTACACCTATTTGAAGGATATTGATTGGGTCGATAAATTTTACACATCGCCCAACTGCACAAATAAAATCTGTGTTTGATTGTTTGAAAACCCCACACGGGTGTTGGGATGAAATCTAAGGTTCACTCATCGTGATTGATTAAATATGTCGATCGATTGATTGACAGGCTGTTATAAGCGTTAGATATCTATATTTCGATGCTTATGCAGTGTAGTGCACTTTGGTTGATGGTTGATTATTTTTCAATGCTGTTATATACGTGTGATGTATGAAAATCCATATAATTAACATTATATGGTGATTGATTGGGCCTCATTCCAATTTAGAAAATAAAGAACGATATAAAATAAAGGTTCATGTGTTGACTGTACACATCCGTTGAGATTAGTCATGTGTTGAACGAAATAATTTAACAAAAATAGTCACACGTGGACAGTACTCATTCGTTGAGATTAGTTGTGTGTTGACAAAAATAAATACTCATTTGTTGAAAAGAAATATTTGGAATAGAATATTTGAAATTAGAAATATATGGAGCCGTGTTGATTAGATTGACGCCATTTTGACGTGAACGATATTTATATCGATTTTACTCATTTTGAAATGAATTTGATTCAAATAGAAAACGAATTGAATATATAACGAATTGAATATATAACAAATTGAATATATAACGAATTGAATATATAACGATTTCGAAATGAATTGAATTGAAAACGAATTCGAAATGAATTGAATATAAAACGATTTCGAAATGAATTGAATTGAAAACGAATTCGAAATGAATTGAATATAAAACGATTTCGAAATGAATTGAATTGAAAACGAATTCGAAATGAATTGAATATAAAATGATGTTGAAATGAATTGAATATATAATATAATTTGATTCAAATAGAAAACGAATCGAATTTGATTTGAATAGAAAACGAATTTGGTTTCAATTGAATATATAACGAATTTGATTTGAATAGAAAACGAATTTGGTTTCAATAGAATATATAACGAATTTGATTTGAATAGAAAACGAATTTGGTTTCAATTGAATATATAACGAATTTGATTTGAATAGAAAACGAATTTGGTTTCAATTGAATATATAACGAATTTGATTTGAATAGAAAATGAATTTGGTTTCAATTGAATATATAACGAATTTGAATCGAACAGAAAACCCATTTGAATCGAATTGAATAGAAAACCAATTTGAATTGAATCAAATAGAAAACGAATTCGAATTGAATTAAACCGAATGGAAATGAATCCAAATTGAATTGAAATTTGAATTGAATTCAAATGAATTTTAAAACGAATTTATAAGGAAAGATTCAATTTTGATTTGAATTGAGATGGAAGTTGAAATGTTTTTGAAACGAATTCAAAACTATTTATATAATTCGTTTTAAATAGAATCGATGAAATATATATTATATATATTATATATATATAATATAATGGCCTGAATAGAACGCGCCGCGCCGCGGCAGTTCGTAAATTTCGACCATTTATTTCAAACAAACATTATGGGAGATCCGACCGTCGGATTCTCCTAAAACCAGAACCATTGGGTTCGTATCGAAAAGAGCTTTCTATCGAATATTAGAAATTTGAAATCTAACGGTTGGATTTGGAGATACGTCCAAATCAAATTTGGAAAAGGTCGCTGTAAGTGCAGTTCGATGGCCGTTGATGGAAATCGACTGTACGGGCCTTGATAAAATTATTAAAAATAGTAATAATTTGTGTAAAATCATAAGAAATGATTTGGGAAAATTTGGGATGAAAAACTCCATATTTGAAAAGATAAAAATAGATTCTATCGAAATGAACTAGTTTGAACTCAATTTAAAACCCGATTTTTTATTTTTAAATAAATAAATTAGATTTAAAAAGGGGTTTTAAATAATCGGAATTCCTAATATATTTGATTTGAATTGAACTAGAATTGATTTGTGGGTTTGTCATGAACTGTGTTTTAAACAACACTAGTTCTTTAACCCGATGATAAATAGAATGTGATTTGGGTTTGTCGTGAACTGTGTTTTAAATGACATTAGTTCTTTAACCCAGTAAAAGGAGTTTCAATGAATCTGTAATTACATTGAAATGTAAATCTATAATCTAAATTATCAAATTTAGAAATGAGCGAGAATGGAGTATCGCCAATTTTGCTCCAAAGCGATAGTTAAATCTTTAATTAGATTTGAACGTGAAATGGTAATTAATCTTACCAATAACACCATAGTATTAGATATGGAGTATCACCAGTTTTGCTTCATGGGATGAATAGGTTGGGATTGGGAAATAAAATAAATAATTACTTCGGTGTGGTTCGCTAATCTCGACTAGTTTAGAAAACCATAATTTGGTTTGAAATGTCATCCAAAGGAAGATTAAAGGATAAATTTCAAAGAATTTATCTTGGATAAAATTAATGGGAACCTTTCCCTAAAAATGCGATTTTATGAATAAAAGAATATTCTGAGTTGGAATGAGGCGTATGTTGTGTTTGTGTAACATTCGTTTTTAATATACGCGGGTTGTTCGGAAAGTCCGGGTTTATACCTATTCTGAATAACTGATTCGACGATATGTCGAAGATGAAGACGGTGGTTGAAGACCGGAAGTCTTCACATCGTTTGGATAATTACTGACGATCCTGATTGGGTTGTACACCCAAGAGGATGGAAATAGTTGGTGGTCGTCCAGACGTACTTGGAGATGGATGGATATGCGAGGAAAGTGCCTCCGTTTTCGTTCAGACCCAGAACGAGCTTGTAAATGGATTGTGTGTCTGACATTGGATTTTATTCTGTGTTGATTAATTTCTGTTAAATATACATCTGTTTGGTGGCGGAGAATTTATTCTTTTGCTTAACGCCCTTCTCTGAGATGTACGAGCTCAGAGGTTGTATATCGATGGACATCAGTCACATGGCATGAATTGCCTGTGTGGCACGCTAAGATGCAATGATCGAGGCTTCTGTTGAAAAGCAAAGTCTTGTGGTTGATGATCAAAGCACGACCTACGTGGCAGCTTTGTGTATAACGTGAATTCGCGAGCCTCACACCTCGGTATGAGTCAAAAACGGGATGAGGACCCAAGGAGTGCACAACGTTTCTTTCTAGCTATGGGTGGTGTCAGTGACCTACCAGCCCTGACATTTATATACTTTTCACCTTTGTGGTTTGGATGCGAGGCGCCTCGATATTAGGTCTGTAAGGACCGGGAAACGTGTGTTCAGGAATTGCCAATCCTCTAACGTAAGTGAGGACCGGCCTTGGAGGATCCCAGGGTTACCCAGAGTGTGTAGTCCTGAGGCATTTGCTAGAGTGTCTCGAACGCGGAGAGGAGCTTGCCCCTTGCCTCGACTCATGACGGAAATCCAATTTCCAATACGTGTATTGCGGTTTTAATTGTAGAACTAGTATGGCGACATAGTAGCAGGGGATGCTATGCCGTCTATGATTTATATTTATGATTGAAACTGTTTTGACACTATACTCGTATTATAGTATCAAATGATTTGTTTTAAACGTACCAAGCATGTTTGGCTATTATAAGGGAAAACCCTATCCTCCGGCTTGCGTTGTATTGTGTGATGGGACCTGGGTCTTATAATAGCTTCATTTTTCGAAAAAGCATTGCGTTGTTTATTGATATGCATTGGTATTCTTGGGAGGAAACCCGCTCCGTGTTATACGGCGTGGTCCCTTGAATTACTCTCTTTTTAAAGTAAAGTTATAAAATAACTATTTTAGTTTTCACACCAGTCACATGACTGACCTGGAGTTTATTGTTTTAACATAAACTCTGGGTGCCCCTATTTTCCGCACGGGCAGCTAGTAGTTTTGGTTTTGCAGATTTATATTCACAGGATCCTGGTTTACAGCTGGAATGATATCCGGAAAGCTCTGTATCTGTATATCACCTTCAGTTGTGTTTTGTATTATTTTTCCGCTGCTATGTAATTTATTGTAATCTCTGATATTTATCAAATGTAATTTATTCAATTATACTCTGTATATTCTTGTATCTGATGGAATTGTTGTAATAACAATGAAATGTTCTTCTGTTTGTGTTCTGATTTGTCTTGTCCTCACAGTAATTCGTTCTTTCTCATCTCTTCGGAGACCGGGGAAGTTCGGGTCGCTTCAATATCCATCTTGATAAAACAAAATACATAATCCCATTACATAAATAGCCATTAAAGAAGATAAAAAGCTGGACTTTACTTCAACGGTCCAAGCTTTCCAAAAGAGAGATAAAGCAATCCAATCAAGCTCCACTAGAGCTGGGCCCACCTTGAGGACCTGGAGGGGGGAAAAAGATAGAAATAGGGGGGGTCAGACATAAAGTCTGGCGATTATGATAATTCTAACAATACTATTATCAAAATAACTAGACTAAGGCATAAGCTGGAAAACAAGGAAATGTCTATGAACTATTGGGTATGGAAGAGCAGATAAAGATAACGTTAAAGGCACACCTAATTACTAACGAATAATTACTACACTGAACCACACCAGTCACCCTAAAGGTTGATCCCACTCACCGAACTTAGAAATTATATAAATAGCTTTGTGTACCCCTAGCTGACTACATAGGTGCCGCCTGCCCCTATCTCCGCTAGGTGTACCCCCACTACCCACTTGCGATCGGCTCCCTACTCGTAGATACTCGTGCTGGCCCTACAGTGGGGTGTATCACTCCCCTAAAGTGGCAACCCGATACAACTTGAGGATGCACGGCTTATACCTACACGATGCAACAACGTCTTACCTACCATCCCGGGTCCACACACGCATATGAAACCCGTTGGACTTGCGTTGCCACCGCTAACCCGTTTGGCCTCTTATAGTCAAGCCCAGTATGTGTGTCCCGTCCTCGACTTGGGTCGAGCCCACAAAGATACGTTTGGGTTACTGGTTGAAATGGGCCCCCAATTACTTACCACAAGCTATCCACCTAAGCTTGTCCCCACTAGTATATCCCACTTAACCCACTTCTTAGTCATGTTCATTTACATGTGTGTTTGGTTAAGTCTTACTAATCGTATTTCAAATGCCACTAAAGGCACCCACTAGATTCCTCATGCCACCCAAGGCACCTACTTAACCCCCATGTCCCACCTCACATGTTTATCTGGTTAAGTATTTCTTAATTCATTAAGTCCATAATCTTATAAAGACCTCTCACATTAGACTGGCATTTATGGCAGCTGGATTCGCCGGGCGGGTCCGGGCAGTCTTACACCATAAAAGATTCTAACCTCGTGTCTTTACAACTGTTATGCTTTAATTTGGGCCTAGGACCTCTCACATTGGGCTGACATTTGTGACTACTGGATTCACCGAGCGGGTCCGGGCAGTTTTACGTCACAAACGAGTCCAACCTCGTGTCCTAAGCATTGATTAACACTTATAATCTTTTGCCCCAGTTTTAAATATATCCCTATTCAAATCATTAATTAATTCCAATTTTAATGATGTCCATAATTGACTCAATTATGGCCATCCACTTACGATATGCAAAATCATATCAATTGCACCCCAATTTCTTAATATTAAATCCTTAATATTACCCCTACCCCACGTTATACGTTCGCTTATTCAACGTAAAATATACGTTAGACTCGAATAGTCTAAATCATAGCACAAAGATAAATTATCACAACATATAAACAAATAAAATAGATCTAATCATAATCGGGGTGAAACTTGCATAAAACTACACATGTCATGGATCTAAAGGTGTCAACTTGTTTGGTTAAATGTCACAACTTACATAATATGATCATAACCCAAGTTCATGTATAAACTTGCATATGTGGTTTATGCAACATGATGATGGTGTGAACTAGCATCTAACACATAGAACTCACACATGTCATAGCATAATTCTAGATCTAAATAGATGTCATAATTCTAGATCTAAATAGATGTCATACAATATGTGAGATTATACATACTAATAAATCTAAACTGACATAGGTACATGTGATTTATCATGTGAATCATCATAGCCCAAATATATTTAATCAACATCATGATTCATAAGCTAACTGCAACATAATAACATCATGGCTTTGTAACATCGCAACTTAGCATAGAAACTTGCAACATATATAATATCATCATAGCATGATTTACAACATATAGGATATCATCATCACATAACATAGGATTTACAACATATATGATAGCATAAGGTTTACAACAACATATATGACAATTCACATCATTTTCTTATGATCCATATCACATCTTAATCTAATTAGTTTGCTAATAATCTTATTAAGATCATCATACTCACAATTAGAAGAGAAAGAGAGTCTTGATTTGCTTTAGAGTTGAGTAGAATTAGAGTTTTGATTAGCTTTCTTCCTTCTTAGTTGGCGGCGGATACATTGAGTTCCATGGCGACGGCATGACGGCGACTATTCTATCTTTCATATGAATTTAGAGTTAGAGACTACCTAGGTATATATAGAGTTTAGGATTTATTTAGACCGTCAGATCAACTCAGAACTAACATGAATCGTCAAATTAGACAACTCAGCCCTAAAGACACATCAGCAGCTCAAGATTGGGCTCTGCCAGAACCTGGCCGACTGGACCAGGTCGACACCCAAGTCGACTGCGCAGTCGACCTGGTCCTGGGGGTGTCGACTGCGCAGTCGACCTGGTCCTGGGGGTGTCGACTGCCCAGTCGACCTGGGGTGCTGGGCGGGAAATTTCCCGCCTAGCCTGTTTGACTTCGAATTTTGAATTTTAAATTTTCTAAAACTTCTGATGGCCATATCTCCTTCATACAAAGTCCAAATCACGCAAACTCGGACTCTATTTCAACCAGAATTCCGAGACAAACACAATGGCGCAACCCGTTTCCCACAATTCTCACGTCTGAGATTAGTTATTCTTTAATTTGTGAATATTAATATTAACAGAATTACGGGGTGTTACATTCTCCCCTCCTTAAAGGATTTCGACCCCGAAATCTTCAAGTCAAGAAGAATGTATATCCTAACATCCAATCGTCCGTCTACTCAACTATCAAACACAGGCATCCATTGTCCTTATAGACTTCTAATGCTTTCATGTTTAAATGCACAGTGTGTGTATATGTCCATATCTAATGCAAAATCAGGCGGTCCACTGATTCAGTTGACCTCCTTAATGCAAATCATGATAGTGCCATGCGTCCATTATGTATGCAAAAGTTCCATAATGCAACATATTATCTCTATATGCGTGCACAATCATCATCTGAATGCAACATCCATATGATAAAAAAAATCCTCATACATCCATTTTACTAAATACATCCATATATATGCAATATGAAGTGACTGAGCCGATCTAGTGCCTGATAGTGTGTGTATATGCGTCCACGAGCAACCACTAGCAAACACTTGCATCCACCTTGCATCCATCATAAATAACATGTCTCAAACACATGTTTCAACCATAGGATTATCCTAACTAAAGGTCAAAGATACTAGCGAGAGGACATACTAAAGATAAGATAAGTACAAGCTAAGCGATAAAGGAGAAATTAAAAGACATTCCCTCAAAAAGAAAAGGGTATAACGAATGCATCTTCGCTTTTGTCTCCCAAGTAGCGTTGCTCTCATCATCTCCCCATTGCACTTTGACTAGTCTGACCTCTCGATTCCTCAAATTCTTGATCTCCGACCCAAGAATGCATGTAGGAGCTCGTCGAATCGTTGCATCGCGCTCTATCTCCACCTCTCTAAGCAAGCTCGGCTCTACCACTTCCGCGGTCTCGTGCAAGCACTTCCTCAAATGTGACACATGGAATACGTCGTGTGCACCACTAAGTCTCTCAGGCAACTCCACTCTATCCGCCATCTGTCCAATCTTCTCCTTAATAGGAAACGGCCCTACAAACCTTGGTGCTAATTTCCCAAAGGAACCAAAGCGAACAACATTCTGTAATGGAGACACTTTGATAAAGACCATGTCCCCAACATCAAACTCAAGATCTGTCCTCCTTTTGTCTGCATAAGATTTCTGCCTATCTTGCGCCGTCTTCATCCTCCTTCGAATCAAGTCGATCTTTTCCGAAGTCTCTCTAATCATACTGGGCTCAAGTAAGATCTTATCCGTAGATTCCCACCAACATGTAGGTGGACGACAAGGTCGTCCATAAAGAGCTTCGAAAGGTGCCATGTCAATGCTAGATTGAAAGCTGTTATTATATGCGAACTCTACCAACGGAAGATGCTCTTCCCATGTACCCCCAAAGTCTAGGATACATAGCCTCAAAAGATCCTCTAGAATGCGATTCAACCTCTCAGTCTGGTCGTCCGTCTGAGGATGATACGCGGTGCTCAAACATAACTGTGTCCCTACCGCCTCTTGCAAGCTCTTCCAAAATTCGCTAGTGAAGATAGGATCACGGTCGCTTACTATGTTAGAAGGAACACCATGCAAACGAACTATCTCTTGAACGTATACAGAAACTAACCATGGAGCAGTCCTCTTACTCTTCATGGGAATGAAATGGGCGCTCTTAGTAAGTCTGTCTACTATAACCCAAATCCTCGTATTACCCTTCCTTGATCTTGGTAATCCATCCACAAAGTCCATCGAGACACTTTCCCACTTCCATAGTGGAACCTCCAATGGGTGAAGCAACCCACCGGGTTTCCTTTGCTCCGCTTTTACTTGTTGGCACGCCAAGCATCTAGCAACATACTCAGCCACATCCCTCTTCATACCGGCCCAAAAGAAAAATCGCTTCATGTCTTTGTACATCTTGTCCCCGCCGGGATGAATAGTCATCTTCGAATGATGTGCTTCGTCAAGAATAGCCTTCCTGAAACCTTCGTCTCGAGGTACACAAAGTCTACTATCCCTACGTAACCATCCCTTATCATCCAGGGTATACCTACGGAGATGGCTTGATGAATACCCTCTTTTGAGCTTTTCTACTAACTCAACCAACTGTGGGTCATCTCGTTGTGATTCACCAATCCGTCCCAAAAGTGTAGGTCTGACCTCTAAGGATGCTAGCAAACCGGGTATAAAGTCAACGGAAGGTCTAAAGTCAAACATCGAAATGAATTCTAAGCTTCGCCGCTCAACAAACAACAGACTCAAGGACAACCTTTTTCTACTTAAGGCATCTGCCACAACATTACCCTTGCCAGGGGTATATGCTATTTCAAAGTCGTAGGACGCTAAGAATTCCATCCACCTTTGCTGCCTTAAGTTCAAGTCCTTCTGAGAGAATAAGTATTTTAAAGATTTGTGGTCAGTGAATAATTCGAATTTTTCGCCAAGAAGATAATGGCGCCAAGACTTAAGCGCGAAAACAATTGCGGCTAACTCTAGGTCATGTGTAGGGTAATTCTTCTCATGCACCGTCAACTGCCTTCCACCATAGGATATTACCCTACCCTCTTGCATAAAGACTGCGCCTAGACCTGTCCCACAAGCATCGGTATAAACAGTAAATGGCTTACTCCCGTCTGGCAGCCCTAAGACTGGAGCTGAGGTCAAAGCTCTCTTTAAACGTTGGAACGCATCATCACAATCTACGTCCCACACGAAGACTAGATTCTTCTTCGTCAAACGTGTTAATGGAGCTGATATTTTTGCGATGTCTTAGATAAAATTCCTATAGTAGCCAGCCAACCCCAAGAAACTCCTTACTTCGGTAGCATTTTTAGGGACCTTCCAATCTTGGATGGCCACCACCTTCGCGGGATCCACAGTTATCCCTTCTTTGGAAACCACTTGCCCTAAGAATCGCACTTCCTCTCTCCAGAAGTGACACTTAGTAAATTTAGCTTTAAGGTTATGTGCTCGTAGAGTCTCCAACACTTCCCTAAGATGTAGGGCATGCTCTTCTTCATTCTTAGAAAAGATCAAGATGTCGTCTACAAAGACCACCACGAATTTATTAAGGTACTCCCTAAACACCCTACTCAACAAATCAACAAAGTATGCGGGGGCATTTGACAAACCGAAGGGCTTCACTAGCCAATCATAGAAACCGTCCGGAGTCCTAAAGGCAGTTTTGTCTATGCTATCCTCAGCCACTCTCAACTGATGGAAACCAGTGGCTAAGTCAACCTGCAAAAACATTGAGGCGCCAACTAACTGATCGAAGAGATCGTCAATCCTCGGTAGTGGGTGTCTGTTTTATTTAGTAAGCTTATTAAGTTCTCTATAATCCACACAAAGTCTAAGGGACCCATCCGCCTTCGTGGCAAACACTACAGGAGCACCCCACTCCGATATACTACGTCTTATGTACCCCTTCTCAAGCAACTCCTTCACTTTCTTATTGAGTTCCCTCCTTTCACAAGGAGCCATGTGGCGTACTGGAAAAGATACTGGTTTTTCATTATCCGCAAGATATATTCGAAAATCTATCTCCCGCTTCGGAGGCAAGCCCTTCACCTCCTCAAACACATCCGAATATTCTTGGACTACTTTAACAGATCGTAGATTTTCCACCGACGCGTCAAGCGATTCTAGATAACTTAGCATAACGGAATTTATGGGATTACAAAAGATTTCGAGAGTGTTGCCAAGGCGAGTCATGAGCCTAACTACTCTCCTTTCACAATCAAGAACGACCCCATTTCTGGATAACCAATCCATTCCTAAAATTAGCCCATAGCCCGTGAAGCCCAAAACATAAACATCACATCTAAACTCAACGCTAAGTATAGAAATTTTCAAATCCAAACACATCATGGACAAATAAGCTGAGCCCCCAATTGGATTCGAAACAACTAAGGGATCCTCTACTAAACTAGTGTTTAAGTGCAGTGATTCAACTAATGATATAGAGATAAAAAATGCGATGCGCCCGAATCGAATAAAGTACGGACAAGATGATCAAACAGAAAAACTAAGCTTTCAACAGAAATGGTTTTACCTCGTTCTTGCAGCGGTGGGACCGCGAGAGCCTGAACTTGTCCCCTTGCCTGCCCTGGTGCCATAAGAGCCTGCACATGTCCTCTCGAGGTAGACCCTGCCCTCTGCCCCTTCTTTGGGCAGTCCTTCACTAGATGTCCCGCTTCACCACAGTGAAAACAGCCAGTCTTCTTTTTCTTTCTGCAATCCTTGCTTAGATGGCCTGGTGTCCCACAGTTAAAGCATCTTTTCTTTCCTTTGCCATTATTGTCAATACCACCCTTCTTATTTTGCTATTGTGGTTTCTTCTGATCCCTTTTCTTCTCGGGTGCCTTATTAGCATTAGCTCCTTTCTCCTCGTGCATGAGTGCCATGCCTACTAGCTTCTCAAAGGTGGCCCCCATAGGGATGTGGGTCATAGCCAACCCCTGCAATGGCTCATTCAAGCCATTAACGAACCTCAGAGCCTTCTTCTCCTGCGTGTTCACTAAGTCCAAGACAAACCTTGCTAACTGATTAAATCTGTTGACATATTCTTCCACTGATGAGCTTCCTTGCTTTAATGTCAAGAACCTTTCCATATATAGATTCTCTTCTGCCCTTAAGAAAAACTTTGCCTCAAACCTACGTCTGAAATCCGCCCAAGAATCAACAGGACGCTCCCCATTAGTGACCTCCCACCAAAACAAGGCCTCTCCCTTCATTAACCAAGCAGTTAATTTTACTTTCCTCCCTTCTTCTACTTCAAAGAATTCTAGCAATTCTTCCACTTCCTTAAGCCAATCTCTAGCTTCCACAAACGTTTCTGACCCTTGAAAAGGTTTTCCACCCATAGCCTTAAATTCCTTGCATGTCTTTGCAAAAGTATCAGCGCGAGGAGGAGGAGGAGGAGGAGGAGCGGGTGCAACTGGTGGTGGAGGAACATTGGCTGGACCTACAGCGGCCCTAGCCTCTAATAACCTCCTATACCATCCTGGTATCGTTACACTCTCCGGAAGGTTAAGATCTTCAGCCATGCTGAAACGAAAAAGGAAAGATTCAAAATGGAGAATTCGAAAGATAAAGATATATGGCTATTGGGGATTATGTTTTTCATAAAAACTTTGCTCTTTAAATTACTCATCAAGACATGTTTTTGAAAACACTTCTTCCAAAAATACTTTAGAAAAATAGTTTTTCTAAAAAAATTATCTGTTCTGGTAACCTTAAGCTCTGATACCACGTGTAACACCCCACGTCCATTAATGTCACTCACAAAGGGAATGCATTAACTTCCATGGAGGTTTTAAGTGAATATAGAACAGAAAAATTACAACAAGACAGATAATAAGTAGTACATGGAAATCTAAAACTTTATTTCATTGCAGCGGAAATTAAACATGTTTGTTACATCATAAAACCATAAATCAGAGTCAAGTACAATATCCATCTTGATAAAACAAAATACATAATCCCATTACATAAATAGCCATTAAAGAAGATAACAAGCTGGACTTTACTTCAACGGTCCAAGCTTTCCAAAAGAGATATAAAGCAATCCAATCAAGCTCCACTAGAGCTGGGCCCACCCTGAGGACCTGGAGGGGGGAAAAGATAGAAATAGGGGGGTCAGACATAAAGTCTGGCGAGTATGATAATTCTAACAATACTATTATCAAAATAACTAGACTAAGGCATAAGATGGAAAACAAGGAAATGTCTATGAACTATTGGGTATGGAAGAGCAGATAAAGATAACGTTAAAGGCACACCTAATTACTAACGAATAATTACTACACTGCACCACACCAGTCACCCTAAAGGTTGATCCCACTCACCGAACTTAGAAATTATATAAATAGCTTTGTGTACCCCTAGCTGACTACATAGGTGTCGCCTGCCCCTATCTCCGCTAGGTGTACCCCACTACCTACTTGCGATCGGCTCCCTACTCGTAGATACCCGTGCTGGCCCCACAGTGGGGTGTACCACTCCCTAAAGTGGCAACCCGGTACAACTTGAGGATGCACGGCTTATACCTACACGATGCAACAACGTCTTACCTACCAGCCCGGGTCCACACACGCATATGAAACCCGTTGGACTTGCGTTGCCACCGCTAACCCGTTTGGCCTCTTATATTCAAGCACAGTATGCGTGTCCCGTCCTCGACTTGGGTCGAGCCCACAAAGATACGTTTGGGTTACTGGTTGAAATGGGCCCCCAATTACTTACCACAAGCTATCCACCTAAGCTTGTCCCCACTAGTATATCCCACTTAACCCTCTTCTTAGTCATGCTCATTTACATGTGTGTTTGGTTAAGTCTTACTAATCGTATTTCAAATGCCACTAAAGGCACCCACTAGATTCCTCATGCCACCCAAGGCACCTACTTAACCCCCATGTCCCACCTCACATGTTTATCTGGTTAAGTATTTCTTAATTCATTAAGGCCATAACCTTATAAAGACCTCTCACATTAGACTGGCATTTATGGCAGCTGGATTCGCCGGGCGGGTCCGGGCAGTCTTACACCATAAAAGATTCTAACCTCGTGTCTTTACAACTGTTATGCTTTAATTTGGGTCTAGGACCTCTCACATTGGGTTGACATTTGTGACTATTAGATTTGTCGGGTGGGTCCGGGCAGTTTTACGTCACAAACGAGTCCAACCTCGTGTCCTAAGCATTGATTAACACTTATAATCTTTTACCCCAGTTTTAAATATATCCCTATTCAAATCATTAATTAATTCCAATTTTAATGATGCCCATAATTGACTCAATTATGGCTATCCACTTACGGTATGCAAAATCATATCAATTGCACCCCCAATTTCTTAATATTAAATCCTTTATATTACCCCTACCCCATGTTATACGTTCGCTTATTCAACGCAAAATATACGTTAGACTCGAATAGTCTAACTCATAGCACAAAGATAAATTATCACAACATATAGACAAATAAAATAGATCTAATCATACACTACAACAAATTATGGTTCAGATAGCAGTGTTGAACAGCGTTTCCGCATTTGGATGTTTAAACACTCTTGAAAATAAAGGTTTCAACACTACGTGAGAAGAATACCCCATTACTCAATGCTATTCAAGGGGAGAAGAGCGGAAAATAAATTTTTTGTGCGGGAAGTAAAATAAACGCGCTTTTTCCCTTCTTCAGAAAACAATTTTTTTATTTCACTCCTCCGCCTCCGCCTTCAGAGGGCAACCTATCCCGCATCTCGATCTCTCCAAATCACCCCCAATCATCAATAGCCGATTCCTCATCTCTCTATCTCTATAACTCTCTAACTAACCCATGCATCCTTCAACAACATAGCGAACCGAGAATCACAAATCCAAAATTGTGAATCGAGGATCATAGTTCCAAAATCGCGAACCGAGAATCGCAGTTCCAAAATCACGAAAGGGAACCACAGGTAGTACAAATTTTAATTTATGTATTTCACTATTTTTTCTATTGATATTTAATTTGTTTAATACTTGTGCTTAACTCATGTTATTGCTAGTTGGAACGTGAGAGGCTTTCACCGGCCTAATAGATATACAGAGATATGTAAATTATTAAATAAGTACAGTATTGGTTGTTAATATATATTGGAGGACAAGATGAAATTTCATGAAATTGCTAACTAAATAGGGAGATTGGTATTGGGTAATAGTTGGGTGATTATCAGTAATGTATCATGCTACTATAAATGTAGAATATTCATTGTTATTGATTTAGAAATGCGGAGAACAAACACTGTTATGATGAGCGACTAACATGCCACGTCGGAGATTATGAATAAAAGAGGTTTTAGCTGTAATTATATTTTTGTGTACGGTCATAGCTTTGAATTTTAAGGGGAAAAAACATGGGAGTACTTGGTCGATGACGCTACAGCCATTTACAAGGCTTTGATAATATCATACAACTTTAATTACATTAGATTTTCCAATAAAAAGGAGGTGAAAAGCAACCATGATCATAATTTATCAGAGATTGACTCTTGGATGTTTAAAGTAGGTGTGCATGAACTCAAAATACAAGTCATTCAATATTCTTGGTATTCTGTGATGTATAGAGATACTTGTACTAGATATTTGTATTTTGAAGAGGGATACTTGTAATATTGTAATATATTTAATGTTATTTATAATTAAATATATCCAAACCATGATAATGTTATTTCAAATTAATAACTATTTTTTTAATAGGAATATAAAAAATAATATAATTTAATATTATGAGACATTTGAGTAATGTTTCAGATTTATGCATAGATGTTAATTTTCAATTTATAGCTCTCTTATTCTTGAATTCATTTGCTCTAAGTGGGTTTCCACAAGATAAACCACTGCTAAAGTATTAAATTAAGATCTTTAAGTAGCATCTCTAGTAATGCTATCAAGAAATATTGGTCTAAAAATAAAATAGGCATTATAACGAGATTAACATATTCTGTGAATAGAGGAATCAAATAAATTTCTCAAGTGGGTTATTATGATTTCAGCACTTACCGACTTAGCATAAAAATCTATGATTTATTCTTTTTCTTTTGTGAAGCATTCGTCACTGCAAATCGTTGCTTTCAGCTACATTAATTGGTCAACATTTTTGTGTCAATTAACCTTAAGGTTGCCCTTGGCAAAGCATGGAAAGCATCCTCTTTGGACGCATAAGCAGTAGTTCTACATTGTGCAGCGAAAACAGAGGAAAAAGTGACTAGACGCAGAAGTCAAGATCTAGAATGAGGACACTATAGAACTAGTGCAGCAAGGTCTGTTTCACAACTAGCTTTAATAATGGAAATTTCTGCACATTTGCATCATTTAAAAGTTGAAGAAAGTTTAAATATGGTCATTAATGAATAACTAATTAACTTAAGAAAATGCACCTCTTCAATACTTTAACTTGCACCCAGTTACACCTCCTTGTCCAGATCACCAAAATTTTGGCTTATATGCTGAACAACTGTGGTAGTTGTACAAAGTAAATTATCTTTATTACTAATATTATTAATCACTATTATTTTGAAATGCCTTCTTTTTTGAGTTCACGCACACCTAAAATTATAGTATTTAGTAATATTACAAAATATCTCTATTCAATATATATTTTGAGTATAGCAATATTTACTTTAATAATTTTGAATATTGAATGCACAATTATTCTATATATATATATATATATATATTCTATAATATGAACTCCTAATTTGGTCCCACCACCATATTGCTCCATCTCCACTGCATCCCTTAGCTGCGAAATTTCCCTTGCAACCCATGCTATTTTTTCAATTTTGACTTCTATTTGTTCTTCTCTATGATTTGTACTACTGCACTATCATCAATTGTTGAATCGTTGTTTGTAGTAATTGAGTCAGCATTCCTTGCACCCAAGGGTCAGCAATTAGAATAGGATATGTTAAAAAAAAAATATCAATATACTAAAGATAATGAAAACAATAATTTGATACTATTTCCATTGAAATGTCTACCATTTAGATCATGTACTGCTAAGTAGAAGTTGTAGAGTGAGGCATTACCAAAAAAAAAAACTAAAAATATTTAGCAGTCTTATTTTGTTAATACCTAGATGCCCAAAAACATTTGATATTATAAGGAGTAAGTTAAAAAAATCACAATCATATAAATTTTAAAGGCTCTTACTCACATGTGTAAGTTTAAAATTATGATAAGTCAAAATGGAGGAGCTGAGGTAGAGAACATGCGAGTTAGGTGTAGTCATGCCGTGGAGAAGAGGAAAGTGGGAATGGGGAGAGGGCCGAACGGCGGAGGTGAGGTGTTTCTAGATGGAGAGGAGGAGAAGATGGAGGCATCTTTAGTGGTGAAGAGTGGAAATCAAGGTTCAAGTGGTGTTTCAAGGCTTGGATGATGAAGGAGGTAGGTGGAGTCCTAGCGCGGGTCTTGTTAGCTCTTGGGCAGAGGAAGCACTGAAACAATGGAAGGTATGGCGGCTGCTGACTTGATAGGTGGATGATGGGTGATGAAGCGACCCGAACTTCCCCGGTCTCCGAAGAGATGAGAAAGAACGAATTACTGTGAGGACAAGACAAAACAGAACGCAAACAAAAGAACATTTCATTGCTATTACAACAATTCCATCAGAATACAAGAATATACAAAGTATAAATGAATAAATTACATTCGACAAATATCAGAGATTACAACAAATTACATAGCCGCGGAAAAATAATACAAAGCACAACTGAAGGTGATATACGGATACAGAGCTTTCCGGATATCATTCCAGCTGTAAACCAAGATCATGTGAATATAAATCTGCAAAACCAAAACTACTAGCTGCCCGTGCGGAAATTAAGGGCACCCAGAGTTTAGGTTAAAACAATAAACTCCAGGTCAGTCATGTGACTGGTGTGAGAACTAAAACAGTTATTTAAAACTTTATTTTAAAAGAGAGTAATTCAAGGGACCACGCCGTATAACACGGAACGGGTTTCCTCCCAAGAATACCAGTGCATATAGATAAACAACGCAATGCTTTTTCGAAAAATGAAGCTATTATAAGACCCAGGTCCCATCACACAATGCAACGCAAGCTGGAGGATAGGGTTTTCCCTTATAATAGCCAAACATGCTTGGTACATTTAAAACAAATCATTTGATACAATAATAAGTGTATAGTGTCAAAACATTTCAATCATAAATATCAATCATAGGCGGCATAGCTACCATCTACTATGTCGCCATACTAGTTCTACAATTAAAACCGCAATAGACGTATTGGAAATTGGATTTCCGTCATGAGTCGAGGCAAGGGGCAAGCTCCTCTCCGCTTCGAGACACTATAGCAAATGCTCAGGACTACACACTCTGGGCAGCCACTTGGATCGGTTGGGCCGGTCCTCACTTACGTTAGAGGATTGGCAATTCCTGAACACATGTTTCCCGGTCCTTACAGACCTATAATCGAGGTGCCTCATTCCAACAACCACAAAGGTGAAAAGTATATAAATGTCAGGGCTGGTAAGTCACTTACACCACCAAAGCTAGAAAGAAACGTCGTGTTCTCCCAACGGCCCGTATCCCGTTTTTAACTCATACCGAGGTGTGAGGCTCGCGAATTCACGTTATACACAAAGCTACCACGTAGGCGTGCTTTGATCATCAACCACAAGACTTTGCTTTTCAACAGAAGCCTTGATCCATGCAACTCAGCATGTCACACAGGCAATTCATGCCATGCGATTGATATCTATCGATATATAACCTCTAAGCTCGTACGTCTCAGAGAAGGGCGTTAAGCAAGAGAATAAATTCTCTGCCGCCAAACAAATATATATTTAATAGAAATCAATCAACACAGAATAAAATCCAATGTCAGACACACAATCCATTTACAAGTTCATTTTGGGTCTGAACGAAACCGGAGGCACTTTCCTCGCATATCCATCCATCTCCAAGTACGTCTGGACGACCACAAACTATTTCCATCCTCTTGGGCGTACAGCCCAATCAGGATTGTCAGTAATTACCCAAACGATGTGAAGACTTCCGGTCTTCGACCACCGTCTTCATCTTCGACTTATCGTCGAATCGGTTATTCAGAATGGGTATAAACCCGGCCTTTCCAAACAACCCTCGTATATTAAAACAAATGTTACATAAACACAACATACGCCTCATTCCAATTCAGAATATTCTTTTATTCACAAAATCACATTTTTAGGGAAAGGTTCCCATTAATTTTATCCAAGATAAATTCTTTAAAATTTATCCTTTAATCTTCCTTTGGATGCCATTTCAAACCAAATTATGGTTTTCTAAACTAGTCGAGATTAGTGAACCACACCGAAGTAATTATTTATTTTATTTCCCAATCCCAACCTATTCATCCCATGAAGCAAAACTGGTAATACTCCATATCTAACACCACAGTGTTGTCGGTAAAGTTAATTACCATTTCACGTTCAAATCTAATTAAAGATTTAACTATCACTTTGGAGCAAAACTGGCGATACTCCATTCTCGCTTACTTTCTAAATTTGATAATTTAGATTACGAATTCACATTTCAATCTAATTGCAGATTGATTAAAACTCCTTTTACTGGGTTAAAGAACTAATGTCTTTTAAAACACAGTTCACGACAAACCCAAATCACATTCTATTTATTATCGGGTTAAAGAATTAGTGTTATTTAAAACACCGTTCACGATAAACCCATTTCAAATCCAATCAAATATATTAGAAATTCCGATTATTTAAAACCCCTTTTTAAATCTAATTTATTTATTTAAAAATAATTGGGTTTTAAATTTAGTTCAAAACTAGTTCATTTCGATAAAAATCCATTTTTATCTTTTCAAATATGGATTTTTTCACCCCAATCTTTGCCAAATCATTTCTTATGATTTTACACAAATTATTGATATTTTTAATAATTGTATCAAGGCACGTACAGTCGATTTCCAACAACGGCCATCGAACTGCACTTACAGCAACCTTTTCCAAATTTGATTTGAACGTATCTCCAAATCCAACCGTTAGATTTTGAATTTCAAATATTCGTTAGAAAGCTCTTTTCGATACGAACCCAATGTTTCCGGTTTTAGGAGAATCCGACTAACGGGTTTCCCGTAATGTCCGTTTTAAATAAATGGTCGAAATTCACGAACTGCCGCGGCGCGGCGCGTTCTACTCAGGCCATTTTATTATATATATAATATATATATCGTCGATTACTATTTAAAATGAATTTTATAAATAGTTTTGAATTCGTTTCAAAAACATTTTCAACTTCCATTTCAAATTCAAATCAAAATTGAATTTTTCCTTATAAATTCGTTTTAAAATTCATTTCTATTCAATTCAATTTTCAATTCAATTTGAATTCATTTCACTTCGTTTTAAATTCAATTCGAATTCGTTTTCAATTCGATTCGATTCAAAGTGATTTTCTATTCGATTCAATTCAAATTGGTTTTCTATTTGATTCAAATCAAATTGGTTTTCTATTTGATTCAAATTCGTTATATATTCAATTGAAATCAAATTCATTATATATGCAAGTCATTTCGAAATCGTTTTATATTCGATTCATTTCGAAATCGTTTTCAATTCAATTCATTTCGAAATCGTTTTCTATTCAATTCATTTCGAAATCGTTTTCCATCCAATTCAAAATGAATAAAATCGATATAAATATCGTTCACGTCAAAATGGCGTCAATCTAATCAACACGGCTTCATATATTTCTATTTTCAAATATTCTATTTCAAATACTCTATTTCAAATATTTCTATTTCAAATATTTCGATTTCAAATACTTCTATTTGTCAACACACGACTAATCTCAAAGAATGAGTACCGTCCACATGTGATTATTTTTGTTAAAATATTTCATTCAACACATGACTAATCTCAACGGATGAGTACAGTCAACACATGAACCTTTGTTTTATATTGATAAAGATGTAAATTTTATTATTAAAATATTTCGCTCAACACATGACTAATCTCAACGGATGAGTACAGTCAACACATGAACCTTTATTTTATATTGATAAAGATGTAAATTTTATTATTAAAATATTTCGTTCAACACATGACTAATCTCAACGGATGAGTACAGTCAACACATGAACCTTTATTTATATTGATAAAGATGTAAATTTTATTATTAAAATATTTCGTTCAACACATGACTAATCTCAACGGATGAGTACAGTCAACACATGAACCTTTATTTTATAATATTCTTTATTTTCTGAATTGGAATAAGGCCTTATCAATTACCATATAAAGTTAATTATATGGATTTTCATACATCACACGTATATAATAGCATTGAAAAATAATCAACCATCAACCAAAGTGCACTACACTGTATAAGCATCAAATATAGACATCTAACGCTTATAACAACATGTCAATCAATCGATCGACATATTTAATCAATCAGGATGAGTGAACTTCAAATTTCATCCCAACACCCGTGTGGGGTTTCAAACAATCAAACACAGATTTTAGTTGTGCAGTTGGGCGATGTGTAAAATTTATCGACCCAATCAATGTCATTCAAGTAGGTGTACATAAACAAACCATCCGGTTTGTAAATGAATATTTTATTTTATTCACTTCACGTTAAAAATTATATTTTTAACGATAAAATATTTTATTTTAACACATGAATTTTCATTCAGTTCATTTACAAAATAAAAATGATATTTTTATTTTTCTAACTTATTTTAGAAAATTTCGGCGGCATAACGGCACGATACTAGAAACGGGACGAGGCCTAGCCTTATCCCCGGTCTAGTGAAGGCCCACGCCATTCACACATCAATCAAATCAATTTCATTTCACCAAACAATTCAATTTCAATCAAATAATCTAACTAATTTTTGCAATCAAACAAACAAGTCCATGGTCTGTGGACGATTGTGTCGGGTGCTACTAAACACCGTCTGCATCCTAGTATATATATATATAACTAGAAAAAGGAATTTTGAGTGAGGAGTTCTCACCGATAGCTATCCAATCATCTTGACTCTTCTTTGATAGAAATCTTCATCGTTCTCGCCTTTTTGTCATCTTCGTTGCCCGTATCCTCTACATATGTAAAAATCGAATTTTTACTTCGCTATGCAATATATAAAAATCATATTTTTACTTCGCTATTCAATATATAAAAATCGAATTTTTACTTCGCTATTCAATATATAAAAATCATATTTTTACTTTGCTATTCAATATATAAAAATCGAATTTTTACTTCGCTATTCAATATATAAAAATCGAATTTTTACTCCGCTATTATATAGATAAAAATCCTCTTTTTATCACACTATTCTATATAAAAAGATTTCGCCTTTTCTATTATAAAAATTTCGCCTTTTCTATTATAAAAATTTCGCCTTTTCTATTAGAAATCAAACCTCCTTCTTCATTAAAAACCAAGCCTTTTGTCGATTAAAAATCATACATTTGTCGATTAAAACCCATACCTTTTATATTTATAAATATCTAATTTTTTCTATGTATATAGAACTGATTTTACCCTTGCTAAAATATATATAGATATCATATTTTATCTTACAAATGAAAATGAATATATATAAAATAAATATGAAATCCTTTTATTATTAAGAACCATGCCTTTTTATCACATAACAGTGTGTATTTTGCTATTCAGAAGAACCAAAATTTTAAATTAATAAAACTAAAATAAAAGTAAAATAAAGCTTACAGTTTCTGATTTACTCCGGAGGAGGGTATTTGCATAGCTTCTTCTATAGCAGGGGGGGTGGGGTTTTCTGCGATAAAGGGGGAGGACTGGGCTATGGAGGTGCTGGAGGCGGCGGATCTCAACAGGGGGGTGCGGGTTCGGTTGTGGGAGTCGGCGTCGGGTTTAGAGAGGAGGAGAAGTTGCGGAGGAAGAAAGTGGGTGTTGAGGGAGGAGATCGACGCGGGTAAGGAGGAGAACTAGCGGAGGGGAAAGCGTCGGTTGGGGGTGGTCGGTGATCCCCTGCTGCGTCGCTCCGACGATGGCGAGCTCGGCGGTGGGCGACGACGCGCCCTAGGCGGCGGTGGCTGCGATTCGTTTTTTTTTCTTCTGCTTTGAAATCGATTTTTGAAAGGGGGGGCCAGAGTGACTTAAGGAGGAGGGAGAGAGAATTTTTTAATTTTTTAATTATTTTATTTACAAAAATGTTGACTTTTTATTTCGACCTCGAAACGAGGCCCACCGCCTGTCGTCCATAGCGAATTACCCCCATTCCGAACACAATGGGATATGTACCGCAAGCTGATTCGATTGTTTCAATCAGTTTCCGTCAAAATCGACATATATCTCTATATATTGAATTTGAACGCGCATTTCAATTTACCGGGGTCACATACTAACCAGAAAAATTCCAGAAAAATATTTTCTAGCTTCGTATTGACGATATGGTCCTAACAAAACTAGTTTCGTCGAATTCTGAGACCGTTGGAAAAATGGCCATTTTCCAATCGATTAAAATCAACTGAAACTGGTCAAACGCGTTTTCCTTTGCCACGCTCACATATTGATTCGAAAAATTATGAAATTTGGAATCTAGCAATAACTTGACATCACGGATCCAACAAAAATGATTTCGTCGAAATCCGAGGTCGTTTGCAAAATGTCCATTTCTAAGGGCCTGAATTCCATAGCGACTATTCAGAATTTTCAACTGGACATATCTTTTGATTCCCGCAATGAAATTTCGATTTTTCGGATTCGTTGGAAAGATATTCTCAATTAGATCCTAATGTTTTCAGTTTCACTAAAATCCGGATTGTTTTGCACCCGGTATGTTCAATTGAAGTTTGAAATCGAATTATCGAACTACTGCGCCATTTTCAATTCTATTTATAATTATTTATATTCTAACGACGACGCGTATAAATATATACGTTCGAATTATATTCAAAATAAATTTTCTCGTCAATATTATTTAAAATAATTCATTTTCAATCTTCAAACTTCGCTAAAATTGCTAAAATAAAATTTTTAAACTGGCCCAGATTTTCCGGGTTATTACAATCTCCCCCACTTAAAACTTTTCGTCCCCGAAAAGGAACAAAGTCGTAAGTGGTTTGATTATTCAGCTCTACGTTCGATCTGGCTTTCATTATCCAACTTTTCAGTTTCTAAGAATTTTCAAATTTTCGAAAATTTGGCTAACACCCTAAATTTTCGAAAAATTTCGCCATAACCTCCCCTGCACCGGGAGCCACGGGAAAATCCCGAAATTGCCATATAGGCCTTCTGATCTCAAAAAGAAAAAGCCAAGCGGCTAGCCAATAGGCTCATAAAATCATCATCACCCAAACAAAACAGTAAATTATAGTAAACATGTACCTATTTGTCGGGCAAACAAATTTTATTCTTCGGCTCTAGCCTCCTTGCTATGACTTGTTCAATGTAAGTACATGTATGTGCAGGCAAATGTGACCAATTTTCAATAATATTCAATATTCGGTTCAATTAGGCATAATGGTTCAAAATTTGCAAACAAATAAACAAACATCAATCAATTAGTGGATTAGAGTTTCAAATTCATAATTTTGATATATATACTGAAAATCTTGTTTTTGATGCCAATTCACAACAATGTGTTCTAGCTATATAAGTTTTGGTTCTCACACCAGTCTAATGGAAGTATACAGATATCATACCTTCGAAACACGAACACAAATTCTGATGATGATATATCAATCATCAGAATCATCTCCGGGTGTCTATAATGTGATTCTATATCTATCCAATATATTAAAACTTCGAATATACGTTCATGACGCGTATATGCAAAATCTTTATATATTGGATTGTCCATGTTCAAAATAAATAAATAATCAAATATGTTTAAAACGATTTAAATTTTCAAAACAAAATTGATTTCATTTGAAAAATATACTCTTCACACTCGTTCTAGGATACCACTGATCCTATCTCTAACGAGTCATTCTAATTGGATATTACTAATCCAATATCTGATGAATTCTTTCATATGGTTCTAATGTGTCTTGTTCTTGAGCTCTGTAAACCAAAGCTCTGATACCAAACTGAAGTGACCCGAACTTCCCCGGTCTCCGAAGAGATGAGAAAGAACGAATTACTGTGAGGACAAGACAAAACAGAACGCAAACAAAAGAACATTTCATTGCTATTACAACAATTCCATCAGAATACAAGAATATACCGAGTATAAATGAATAAATTACATTCGACAAATATCAGAGATTACAATAAATTACATAGCCGCGGAAAAATAATACAAAGCACAACTGAAGGTGATATACGGATACAGAGCTTTCCGGATATCATTCCAGCTGTAAACCAGGATCCTGTGAATATAAATCTGCAAAACCAAAACTACTAGCTGCCCGTGCAGAAATTAAGGGCACCCAGAGTTTAGGTTAAAACAATAAACTCCAGATCAGTCATGTGACTGGTGTGAGAACTAAAACATTTATTTAAAACTTTATTTTAAAAGAGAGTAATTCAAGGGACCACGCCGTATAACACGGAACGGGTTTCCTCCCAAGAATACCAGTGCATATAGATAAACAACGTAATGCTTTTTCGAAAAATGAAGCTATTATAAGACCCAGGTCCCATCACACAATGCAACGCAAGCCGGAGGATAGGGTTTTCCCTTATAATAGCCAAACATGCTTGGTACGTTTAAAAGAAATCATTTGATACTATAATAAGTGTATAGTGTCAAAACATTTCAATCATAAATATCAATCATAGGCGGCATAGCTACCATCTACTATGTCGCCGTACTAGTTCTACAATTAAAACCGCAATACACGTATTGGAAATTGGATTTCCGTCATGAGTCGAGGCAAGGGGCAAGCTCCTCTCTGCTTCGAGACACTATAGCAAATGCTCGGGACTACACACTCTGGGCAGCCACTTGGATCAGTTGGGCCGGTCCTCACTTACGTTAGAGGATTGGCAATTCCTGAACACACGTTTCCCAGTCCTTACAGACCTATAATCGAGGCGCCTCATTCCAACAACCACAAAGGTGAAAAGTATATAAATGTCAGGGCTGTTAAGTCACTGACACCACCAAAGCTAGAAAGAAACGTCGTGTTCTCCCAACGGCCCGTATCCCGTTTTTAACTCATACCGAGGTGTGAGGCTCGCGAATTCACGTTATACACAAAGCTGCCACATAGGCGTGCTTTGATCATCAACCACAAGACTTTGCTTTTCAACAGAAGCCTTGATCCATGCAACTCAGCATGTCACACAGGCAATTCATGCCATGCGATTGATATCTATCGATATATAACCTCTAAGCTCGTACGTCTCAGAGAAGGGCGTTAAGCAAGAGAATAAATTCTCTGCCACCAAACAGATATATGTTTAACAGAAATCAATCAACACAGAATAAAATCCAATGTCAGACACACAATCCATTTACAAGTTCGTTCTGGGTCTGAACGAAACCGGAGGCACTTTCCTCGCATATTCATCCATCTCCAAGTACATCTGGACGACCACCAACTATTTCCATCCTCTTGGGTGTACAGCCCAATCAGGATTGTCAGTAATTACCCAAACGATGTGAAGACTTCCGGTCTTCGACCACCGTCTTCATCATCGACTTATCGTCGAATCGGTTATTCAGAATGGGTATAAACCCGGCCTTTCCAAACAACCCTCGTATATTAAAACAAATGTTACATAAACACAACATACGCCTCATTCCAATTCAGAATATTCTTTTATTCACAAAATCACATTTTCAGGGAAAGGTTCCCATTAATTTTATCCAAGATAAATTCTTTAAAATTTATCCTTTAATCTTCCTTTGGATGCCATTTCAAACCAAATTATGGTTTTCTAAACTAGTCGAGATTAGTGAACCACACCGAACTAATTATTTATTTTATTTCCCAATCCCAACCTATTCATCCCATGAAGCAAAACTGGTAATACTCCATATCTAACACCACAGTGTTGTCGGTAAAGTCAATTACCATTTCACGTTCAAATCTAATTAAAGATTTAGCTATCGCTTTGGAGCAAAACTGGCGATACTCCATTCTCGCTTACTTTCTAAATTTGATAATTTAGATTACGAATTCACATTTCAATCTAATTGCAGATTCATTAAAACTCCTTTTACTGGGTTAAAGAACTAATATCTTTCAAAACACAGTTCACGACAAACCCAAATCACATTCTATTTATTATCGGGTTAAAGAATTAGTGTTATTTAAAACCCCGTTCACGATAAACCCATTTCAAATCCAATCAAATATATTAGAAATTCCAATTATATAAAACCCCTTTTTAAATCTAATTTATTTATTTAAAAATAATTGGGTTTTAAATTTAGTTCAAAACTAGTTCATTTCGATAAAAATCCATTTTTATCTTTTCAAATATGGAGTTTTTCACCCCAATCTTTGCCAAATCATTTCTTATGATTTTACACAAATTATTGATATTTTTAATAATTTTATCAAGGCCCGTACAGTCGATTTCCAACAACGGCCATCGAACTGCACTTACAGCGACCTTTTCCAAATTTGATTTGAACGTATCTCCAAATCCAACCGTTAGATTTTGAATTTCAAATATTCGTTAGAAAGCTCTTTTCGATACGAACCCAATGGTTCCGGTTTTAGGAGAATCCGACTGTCGGGTCTCCCGTAATGTCCGTTTTAAATAAATGGTCGAAATTCACGAACTGTCGCGGCGCGCCGCGTTCTATTCAGGCCATTTTATTATATATATAATATATATTTCGTCGATTACTATTTAAAACGAATTTTATAAATAGTTTTGAATTCGTTTCAAAAACATTTTCAACTTCCATTTCAAATTCAAATCAAAATTGAATTTTTCCTTATAAATTCGTTTTAAAATTCATTTCTATTCAATTCAATTTTCAATTCAATTTGAATTCATTTCACTTCGTTTTAAATTCAATTCGAATTCGTTTTCAATTCGATTCGATTCAAAGTGGTTTTCTATTCGATTCAATTCAAATTGGTTTTCTATTTGATTCAAATCAAATTGGTTTTCTATTTGATTCAAATTCGTTATATATTCAATTGAAATCAAATTCGTTTTCTATTCAAATCAAATTCGTTATATATGCAATTCATTTCGAAATCGTTTTATATTCGATTCATTTCGAAATCGTTTTCAATTCAATTCATTTCGAAATCGTTTTCTATTCAATTCATTTCGAAATCGTTTTCCATCCAATTCAAAATGAATAAAATCGATATAAATATCGTTCACGTCAAAATGGCGTCAATCTAATCAACACGGCTTCATATATTTCTATTTTCAAATATTCTATTTCAAATACTCTATTTCCAATATTTCTATTTCAAATATTCCGATTTCAAATACTTCTATTTGTCAACACACGACTAATCTCAACGAATGAGTACCGTCCACATGTGACTATTTTTGTTAAAATATTTCGTTCAACACATGACTAATCTCAACGGATGAGTACAGTCAACACATGAACCTTTGTTTTATATTGATAAAGATGTAAATTTTATTATTAAAATATTTCGCTCAACACATGACTAATCTCAACGGATGAGTACAGTCAACACATGAACCTTTATTTTATATTGATAAAGATGTAAATTTTATTATTAAAATATTTCGTTCAACACATGACTAATCTCAACGGATGAGTACAGTCAACACATGAACCTTTATTTTATATTGATAAAGATGTAAATTTTATTATTAAAATATTTCGTTCAACACATGACTAATCTCAACGGATGAGTACAGTCAACACATGAACCTTTATTTTATAATATTCTTTATTTTCTGAATTGGAATAAGGCTCAATCAATTACCATATAAAGTTAATTATATGGATTTTCATACATCACACGTATATAATAGCATTGAAAAATAATCAACCATCAACCAAAGTGCACTACACTGTATAATCATCAAATATAGACATCTAACGCTTATAACAGCATGTCAATCAATCGATCGACATATTTAATCAATCAGGATGAGTGAACTTCAAATTTCATCCCAACACCCGTGTGGGGTTTCAAACAATCAAACACAGATTTTAGTTGTGCAGTTGGGCGATGTGTAAAATTTATCGACCCAATCAATGTCATTCAAGTAGGTGTACATAAACAAACCATCAGGTTTGTAAATGAATATTTTATTTTATTCACTTCACGTTAAAAATTATATTTTTAACGATAAAATATTTTATTTTAACACATGAATTTTCATTCAGTTCATTTACAAAATAAAAATGATATTTTTATTTTTCTAACTTATTTTAGAAAATTTCGGCGGCATAACGGCACGATACTAGAAACGGGACGAGGCCTAGCCTTATCCCCGGTCTAGTGAAGGCCCACGCCATTCACACATCAATCAAATCAATTTCATTTCACCAAACAATTCAATTTCAATCAAATAATCTAACTAATTTTTGCAATCAAACAAACAAGTCCATGGTCTATGGACGATTGTGTCGGGTGCTACTAAACACCGTCTGCATCCTAGTATATATATATAACTAGAAAAAGGAATTTTGAGTGAGGAGTTCTCACCGATAGCTATCCAATCATCTTTACTCTTCTTTGATAGAAATCTTCATCGTTCTCGCCTTTTTGTCATCTTCGTTGCCCGTATCCTCTACATATGTAAAAATCGAATTTTTACTTCGCTATGCAATATATAAAATTCATATTTTTACTTCGCTATTCAATATATAAAAATCGAATTTTTACTTCGCTATTCAATATATAAAAATCATATTTTTACTTTGCTATTCAATATATAAAAATCGAATTTTTACTTCGCTATTCAATATATAAAAATCGAATTTTTACTCCGCTATTATATAGATAAAAGTCCTCTTTTTATCACACTATTCTATATAAAAAGATTTCGCCTTTTCTATTATAAAAATTTCGCCTTTTCTATTATAAAAATTTCGCCTTTTCTATTTGAAATCAAACCTCCTTCTTCATTAAAAACCTAGCCTTTTGTCGATTAAAAATCATACATTTGTCGATTAAAACCCATACCTTTTATATTTATAAATATCTAATTTTTTCTATGTATATAGAACTGATTTTACCCTTGCTAAAATATATATAGATATCAGATTTTATCTTACAAATGAAAAAAAAAATATATATAATAAATATGAAATCCTTTTATTATTAAGAACCATGCTTTTTATCACATAACAGTGTGTATTTTGCTATTCAAAAGAAACAAAATTTTAAATTAATAAAACTAAAATAAAAGTAAAATAAAGCTTACAGTTTCTGATTTACTCCGGAGGTGGGGATTTGCGTAGCTTCTTCTATAGCAGGGCGGTGGGGTTTTCTGCGATAAAGGGGGAGGACTGGGCTATGGAGGTGCTGGAGGCGGCGGATCTCAACAGGGGGGTGCGGGTTCGGTTGTGGGAGTCGGCGTCGGGTTTAGAGAGGAGGAGAAGTTGCGGAGGAAGAAAGTGGGTGCTGAGGGAGGAGATCGACGCGGGTAAGGAGGAGAACTAGCGGAGGGGAGAGCGTCGGTTGGGGGGGTTCGGCGATCCCCTGCTGCATCGCTCCGACGATGGCGAGCTCGGCGGTGGGCAACGACGCGCCCTAAACGGCGGTGGCTGCGGTTCGTTTTTTTTCTTCTGCTTTGAAATCGATTTTTGAAAGGGGCGGGGGCAGAGTGACTTAAGGAGGAGGGAGAGAGAATTTTTAATTTTTTTTTAATTATTTTATTTACAAAAATGTTGACCTTTTATTTCGACCTCGAAACGAGGCCCACCGCCTGTCGTCCATAGCGAATTACCCCCATTCCGAACACAATGGGATATGTACTGCAAGCTGATTCGATTGTTTCAATCAGTTTCCGTCAAAATCGACATATATCTCTATATATTGAATTTGAACGCGCATTTCAATTTACCGGGGTCACATACTAACCAGAAAAATTCCAGAAAAATATTTTCTAGCTTTGTATTGACGATACAGTCCTAAAAAAACTAGTTTCGTCGAATTCTGAGACCGTTGGAAAAATGGTCATTTTCCAGTCGATTAAAATCAACTGAAACTGGTCAAACGCGTTTTCCTTTGCCACGCTCACATATTGATTCGAAAAATTATGAAATTTGGAATCTAGCAATAACTTGACATCACGGATCCAACAAAAGTGATTTCGTTGAAATCCGAGGTCGTTTGCAAAATGTCCATTTCTAAGGGCCTGAATTCCATAGCGACTATTCAGAATTTTCAACTGGACATATCTTTTGATTCCCGCTATGAAATTTCGATTTTTCAGATTCGTTGGAAATATATTCTCAATTAGATCCTAATGTTTTCTATTTCACTAAAGTCTGGATTGTTTTGCACCCGGTATGTTCAATTGAAGTTTGAAATCGAATTATCGAACTACCGCGTCATTTTCAATTCTATTTATAATTATTTATATTCTAACGACGACGCGTATAAATATATACGTTCGAATTATATTCAAAATAAATTTTCTCGTCAATATTATTTAAAATAATTCATTTTAAATCTTCAAACTTCGCTAAAATTGCTAAAATAAAATTTTTAAACTAGCCCAGATTTTCCGAGTTATTACAGGTGAGGACAAGTGGCGAGTTGCAGCTTGAAAATGTGGTGGAAGAAAATATAAATAGAGGCGGTTATAGGATTCTATTGAAATGGAGAATGAAAATGAATAGTGCCTTTGCAATATTCGGTTCTATACATTTAAAGAAAATTTTATAACCTGAATTTATTTTAAAACCAAGATTTGGGAATAAATGATGTTTTTTCTAGGTATTATGTTGTTCTACACATAACCGAATGTTTCTTTGTTTTTTTATCATTCAATTTTACAAGTTTTGAATTTTTCTGTGTGTAGTACTTTCAATTAGTTAAGTGGAAATTGCAATGTATAGTACGAATTATGTACAATTATTCATGTACTCAAGTATCCAATTACGAGAAAGAGCTAGAAGAGATGAATATGACTCGTCAAAAGTTCGTTGCATCCCTTAGAAGGTGGGTGCAGTTCATATCTTATTATTAGTTCCTGATTTTGTTTTCTGCTTGTGTTATGCATTGTTTTAGCTGATCAATGAGTTTGTTTTGAACAGAAAGAGCATTAATTCTCAAGAGGAGCTTCTATTTACAGAGGAGTTACCACATATTTTCTCATTATTTTGATAAAGATGAGAGAAAAAATTACATAGCAATTAATTTGGCTTGTTTGTTTATAGAAATCATCAACACGGTCGGTGACAAGCAAGAATTGGGGTAGCGGGTAATAAAGATCTCGATCTTGGAACATTCAGTATGTTTCTTTCTTTTCTTCAAATATCCATTTTTATCTACTTTAATAATAATTCCTTTCTTTTAAAAGTCATCAGTTGGGGTAAGCTTAAGAAAAGAATACTTTCTGGGGTTCATATTTTTTTAAGTATCACAGTTTAGTAACATATATTAAAAACATGCAAAGAAAAAAATTACCGTGGGCACCAAAAAGACCATGTTGCCTTATATTTTACAAGTCCACCGTTGTCTGTTTGCAGCTTTGAGAAGAATAAAACAGTATTGTCATACACAGTAAGTATACACGAGAGATTTAAACATGACACAGTTACATATCTTAATCATAATTTTTATGGTAAACAATGCTAATAGAAGAGACGATAAGGAAAGCTGCCCTTGTGTAAAAAAATTCAGGGTGTGTCAAATGTTTAGGACTGATTTTCTTACCAGTCAAACTTCCCTTTTCTGTCAATACGAAGGCCTTCTACACCCTTCAGGGTGGATTCATAATTCTTGATGTTGGGATTCCTGTGACCGCTAGGATTTTTCCGAAGGATTCCTGAGTTTGATTCTGTTGTAATATGTGATAGTGAAGGATGAGTCATGGCTTTGCTACTAGAAACACCGACTTTCCTTGATGATTCACTTGATCGGCCCATAAATGTCGAATCAGACAACTTAGCGTTCTTTGTTAGAATAATCATTTGCTGTTATATTTTTCTGTTTTGATAAGCTTCCTGAACTTTGTACGAAAGTATACTTACAAAGGCGAGATGGGTCTGCTGACCGACCACCTGTCCTCCCTTCGTCATTACCAGCTTTATTTGTACTGGTGATAGCTGGTGCTAAGGCAGAGCAAGGTCCAGCAGCACCGTAACTAATGGGCTGTGGGAGAGTATTGGCTATTTGTGATTGCTGATATGTCGATATGGTCCAATCAAACACATAATCAACTTGAAATCCTTCTCGTATAAAAAGTTCACAGAATAATTTTTAAGGTATAAACAATCTGGTTTGTCCTTGAATCGTAGAGAGGGAAGTAATGGATGCATGGCGCAAATTCGGAAGGATACCTTTTACATAGAACCTCGACAGTTGTGGAAATTTTTTCTCACTAATTCTATCATACTTCTGCTTAGCGGGTATAGTTGTGGAACCACGACAGTTGTGGAAACTTTTTTCTCACTGAGTGCAGCCAGTAATTGCTCCATAAAATATCGCTTTTACTAGCGTTCTCATCAAATATCAACTGGCAGCGGGTTCCCTTCTTCCATAGAAGCCAGAGTTGAAGATGTTAATATGAAGGTCTGAAAAGTATAGTTCAAAATACAAATATCGTTCATTGATGCCAGGCTATTAGTTCAAATGCCAACATTCAACCAATCATATATCACATATGATCCCAAGGATAAGTTCATGATTCATCAAATAGCATTTAGCAAAATATTGTTGATAAAAGAGCGTATATAAACAAAAGAAAACTGGTTGCTAAAAATCAAGAGTATAGAAAGACTGGTAAAAAAAAGAGGGTAGTATGGCCAAAAAAGGCAGGGTGCTTAGAAGTTCTTCAAGACGTAAGTAATGTCGGTCACTAGTTGGAATGTTGTGTAAAAAGAAAGAGGGTAATACTGTCAATCACTACATGCCCAACATAATGACTGAAGTTTTGAGGATCATCAATTATTATACTATCTCCTGTTTTGATATTTTAGAAAATAAAATACCAGTGTGTAAGATAGACTACTAGCAAAAGAGAAGTGGGATTAAAATGGAGTTAGTGAGTAATGTGTCTGTTCATTACAAATGTCAGTTATTTTATCCTGGTTGGCAGTGACACTTGGATCTATAGTATCATTGCCATGAGCGACCGACACATTATTTTTGAAGAAGAAATATACACATTTTCTTTGTTAACATATTAAAATGCCTATATAGCTGAATTACAATGCTTATATGGCATTTTAACTACTCTGAGTAGCAGCTTAGAAGTGCTACTCGCATAGTTTGACTTAGTTTATTTTGTTAAATATGTATCTGCTTTGTCTTAAATATACTATTTTTTTATTTTTTTATTTATTGGAACCTATAAGTATTTGAGTGGTTTAGAGTACCCAAGAAAAGCTATTTGACTATCTTTATGTCAAAACAGTTTCAATACATCTGTTTAACTACGTGATGTCATATTTGTTTCCCATATGTTACAATACTCATTCTAGACAGACATTATTATCAGTGTTACCAGGGATTACAAATATATAATTTTAGTATCAAATAAGCATTGTAATTCTATCATGGACATTATATAATTTCAGCATTGTACAAGGGGAAAGGGAACTAAAGTTTCATGGATTGCAGTTCTAAACATGCAATTTTATTACCATTAGTTTAAAAATCATCTTATTCATCCTCAAATATATCTGCATTTCTATCATTCAAACCTTGTTTGGTTTTATTGGAACACCCATGGAATAAGTCTTGAAGGATATATGTATGTACCATGTACCTCTAGGTATAATACCTTAGGCAGGATCTTATGACCATTGTATATATGCAATTAGTTTGTTATCTCAGTATAATCTTATATACTATGTGTGTTATGACCATGGTATATCTGCAAACTACCCAGAAGATATACACCAAACGTGTTGTTTCTTTTCTTTGATACTAGGTGTGTTGTGCAATAGCAGACGACAAGTAGGAATCAAAGAGGAATGGAGATATGTAAATGAATAATATTCACATTTGTACTAGTTAATAGCCCTTTGGGGCCAAATGAATCGAGGTCATAAAATAGTCCACATCCTCGTGTTTGTTATTGAAATACTTTTTTGGTTATACTGAAAGTAAAACCAATGTAGGTATACCTTAGGCAATTTTTTGATCGATGATGATGCTGATAATTTTCACATTTTTATACATAACAGGAACAGACTGAATGTGTAACGATTATTAGCTTGTTACGAAAGTTTTATAACTTTACGTATCTATATTCAAAGTGAAAATAGGGAACTGAAGGCTAAAATATTTTACAATTTGATCTTATATTTGATAATCTGTATTATAATAAAGCAGTTAAAGAAATTGAAACACAAATAAGATGACCGGATGGTTTTATATACAAATATAATCTTATTTATCATATAGAAATGACCAACAACTAAACTTTGTCAAAAAGGATGGCAATTTTATAATAAGATGACAGACTTGTGTTATTCTAGGCAGTTCAGTTTTGAACTCATTAATTAACATGTGTTAGCATGAATTGTATTTTTACAACTATGCAGTTCAGTTGTGAACTTTTTAATTAATGTGTATTAACATGAATTGTATTTTTACAACTGTTTGTGCTAATTTTTGCTCATTGTACAAGTTCAGTCATATGCTCATCTTGAACAAGTGGA
This sequence comes from Allium sativum, assembly GCA_030737875.1. Classification (NCBI taxonomy): domain Eukaryota; kingdom Viridiplantae; phylum Streptophyta; class Magnoliopsida; order Asparagales; family Amaryllidaceae; genus Allium; species Allium sativum. Next base: position 6,631,979 of record CM060913.1, on the reverse strand, counting down.
TTAACGTAGAGTCCATATGCTTCGTCATTGAAGAATATGTTGTAAAGATGTAAATAGCTAAGATGTATTTTCCTGCTATGCTTTTATCTGCTTCCACCTCTATACTACTGTTGCTCCTACCCGGACAATGATTGTAATGACTCGGACTTTCGACACGAATATTGAACTGATCATGAGTATCGTATTTACAAATACGAGTTGAAATTCATATTTTTTATTTTTTAAAAATTTCAAAAGTTGTAATTGCATTTCTTTTACCTATATAACAGCATTTATATATATATATATATATATATATATATATACATCACAGCATTTTGTAAAATCCATTTTTTTCACATTGATGTATGGTAGCAGGATTTGATAACGTTTGTTTAATTTTATTTATACATGTATACGGAAACCAACACTTTTATATAGCATGTCTTTGTGATGCCATATTTTTATATACATGTTGTGTTCATTTTTTTTTCAAAGGGTTAAGAAATTTAGTTTTTGTTAAATCCTTGTTTTAAAACTTATATCACTTGCATAAAAATATGCTTTGTCATTTTGGTGAGGATTTAAATACTTATATTATTTTTAGCAAATTTTTGTTTTAAAAACATGAAGTACTTGGAAAAAAAAACACGCCAAACACAATTTTGTCAAAGCAAGTTTGGAAAAATAACAAGACCATTTCATGTTCACATGAACATGAACACAAAGCATGAAAATAACATTTCTTTACAAGCATGTTTTCAATTATGTATATATATGTGTTCAAGCAAAACAACCTACACTACAAATAAACTAGCATATAGGATCCAGGATTTAGCATCTACATTTTTACATGGCAAATCACCTTTGATTTTATATTTTCAGTTTTAAAATCTTCTTTGGTACTTGCATAGGATTTTCTGAAATTTCCTTTTTCTTTTTATTTTCCCAAAACATGTTGCCTTTGTCAATGAAACATGTACTAGAGATCTTCCAAATCCTATGCATTTAAACCTTATATTCGCCTACACTAGATACTCACTCAAACATAGATTTTTCCAAGATTTATTCATGTGATCAAGATCAAATCGGTACTAGCAATTTCAGATTTTGTTAAAACTTTGAAGGCAAGTAAGATTTTTCAATACTTTATGTTAAATCAATATTGTCATAAGAAAGGGTGAGCAAAAGACCATGTGAAAACTGAGCCATTCATGGTACAAAATGGATACTATAAATGGTTGCTTAAACCAAGAAACTCATTTGGAGATCATGGTTGTGTAGTGTTGCATTTAAGATGATGTTTGATGGCTCATAGGAAGGGTAGCATGTGCAGGTGGGTCTTGGCTGAAGTAAGGCCGTGGGAGTGCAGATCTGGTGTCTTGGATATGGAGGGAGAAATGGGTTTTTATATTGCCATGTTTTTGTCGGATCAAAACTAAAAAAACAGATTTTTTTTTCCTCTTTCAAAATCTATCAATTAAATACAACCATATTCTATTATTTTCTTTCACCTATAAATAGAACTAAACACCCATACATTTTCTACACACACCAAAGCTTTCAAGTAAAATCGGTGAAGAGGAAATCAGGAGAGCTTCTAAGCTAAAACTGTGAGTAAATTGTTCAATGTTCCCTTTCCTGTTTCCTCCTGTTTGAATGATCAAATTTGTCTGGCTATTGGTTGTTTGTTTTGTTGAATGTAAACTTGCTTGAATCACCTCCTTTAATTACAAAGCTAAGGTAGGTAATTGGTTTTAAATGGATTTTCATTTTTGATTTAAAAACTGGTACTGATCAGTAACAAACCCTGTTGTTTTGGTTTCCAGTTTTAAATCATCAAACATATGATTAATGATCAGTACACTTAAGTGAATAGATTTAGATTGATTTCAGGACGAAATCATGACACGATATCACAAACTAAAATCATTTAAAGGATAGAAGGAAATCAAACCATTAAACCAAGAACTGTTCTAAAAAATGGAAAACCTCAGTAGCTCTCTGTTTGATCAAAAAATCAAACTTTGTTAAAACTTGTTTCAGGTATATACATAGAATCTTAGACTGGAATTAGGATTTTTAAAAGTAAAATTATAATTTTTAAATGAGTGGATCAAGAGGGATAAGAGGATGATCAGAAAAGACAAAGTTGGGAAATTCCGGCGAGACCCTGATCAAGAGATGGTGGCAATTGGCAGGCAAGGATAGAAGGAGTTAGGGATTAAAGGAAAAATACCAAATGAATTTTCTAATGCATCGATTAGGGGAATTTAATCAAATTAGGGTAAAACTGGTATTAGTGGGTTCGGTTTTTCAACGCTGAACTGCTCTTCACCGGGGAAGATTAAGGGTTGCAGTCTGGGGGGAAACCTGACGTCGGAGTGTCAGGGTGTCAGGATAGGAGGGTGGTGGCGGCATGTGGTGAGGAGGAGGTGCGGTGGTCAAATTTCCTAATGGTTTCTTTTTCTATAGCTGACGTTGAGGGTGGAAATTCCACTGGAGATGAAGTGGAGATAATCAGGGTGGTGCGGTGTGACCTGGTGGTGGCAGGCGTTGTGTGGTGGTGGTCGAAGGCGGTACAGGGTGGCCACGTCGGTTGTGCACGTGCACAGGATTGGTGGTGTCAATGGAAGTGGGACACCATAGTTTTGAGTGATCTGCTGTGATTTTTAGGGGTTGGCACTGTGTTAGTTGCTTCGATCTTACTACCTGGTAGTGGAAATCTTGTGAGAACAGGGGCTGATCAAGCAAGAATCCGTTGTAAACCGAGGATGGTGCTTCGATCAAAGTGGCGTTTTGGTCAAATTTTGTTGGAAATAGATTTTGATTTAAACAAAATTTAAAACCAAGTTTTAAATAAACTGTAGATTAAATAATGACTAAATAAAGGGGGAAAGATTAAGATTTAAATAAAAGAATAGAATTTGATTAGCAAAAGAGAAAATAAGTAAATCAGGTGAATTTCGTCAGAAGTAGAAAATGAAGTTCAGAAGTAGAATTAAATTTTGTTTATAAATTTAGATTATAAATTAAGCTACACCTACATGGTTTGTTTTAACTGAAAATCTGAATTTCTAGAATACGAATAAATGGATATACTATTCTGGATTGTATGGATAATAACTATATTTTAGTCATGGTAGATGAAAATAAGAAAAAAGAAAAGAGAAAATAGATTTTTAAAATAAAAATGAAATTTTTATTTAAAATAGCACGAGAAAAGGGAAAAGTGAATCAGGATTAACGTTGTTTTGTCGAGATCTGGAATTAAAGTACAGGAGCTAAGATTTAAATTAAATTTTAATTTAAATTAGAAAGGGTTTTCAAATAAAAAGATTCAAGCTTTAAAGTCAACAGAAAGGAAGTTGATCCAGTATAGAAGATCAGATATGATTTGACAGGAGTCGAGAAGTTAGCATAGAAACGTAATTTTACTAAATTATAAATTTGATTTTATAATTTAGATTAGAATTGATCTTATAATAAATTATTTAAACTGTAAAGTCAAAAAAGGAAAAACCATATTCATGCAATAGAAGTGTCTGCTAACTGGATTTTCTGATATAAGAAAATGGTTATATATATTGTTCTGCATTGGATAAGAGCGGTATTTTTCTTATTCATGTTAGTTAGTTTAAGAAGAAGATTTATTTCTATTGGTATAAGGAATAGATCAAGAGTAAAGGATCAAGGGAAATTGACGAGAGGAATTCAAAGTGTAAAAGCTGTAAAGAAAATTTATAAAATCATAAATTTAACTCAGTTGTGAATGCTCAGATCAAGACGTGATTATGAGAAATAATTTTCGTAAGAAAAGGTACTTATTCATTTTAAAGTTGACAAACGAGATGGGAAGAAAAAAAAACCGGTGCGACGCACACACTAGAAATGGGCCGTTTTGAAAAGATGATCAAAATGCCAGATATAGGCAAGATGATGGTATACTGGTTGATTTGACTGTAATTATCTATGTAAATTAGATAATGATTTAAAAAGAAAATGTTCGCTAATCATTTCAAAGAGTCCGAAATTTATATTTCACTTTGATTTGATTATACGATGCGCGTCAGAAATTATCAAAGATAATAGAAGATGATGATATACAAGGGCTATTTTTGAATAGTGCCTTCGGTTTGTCCAATCCCAGGACAACTTGTATGGACGAATGTCTGACAAAGTAATTCTAACTGGTCACGTACGTTGATCGCTCCAAACGTATTTATATGGTGGCAGAGAAATTCGTTTCTTTATGCTTTATACCTATGATTTATTTTTGGGGAAATCAATTAGTGATTGGGAAGTTTTGACGATGTGGCATTCAAAGAGATAAGCATTGATGATGATCAAGCGTAAGTCTAGCCTCAAGCCTCACACCCAGGAAATGACAAAAATCGGGCAAGCAGCATGGCTATGTGGGTCGCTCCCATTAGGGTGTATTGTCACCATCTAGAGAATATCCGTATTTGTTATTTCTTTCATTTCTGTATCTCCCGGGAAATTATGGTGGTCACGACAAAAAGCCATAAGGTGACAATATATTCGATACACTCAAGAGAAATGAGTGGTCAGTCATGTGTGGGCCGGGTTGCAAGAAGTTCTTGTTGAACCCAGTGTATTCGTCTCTAGAGATACACGATCGGCAGGTGGTCCCATACCTTATCATAGTTGGAAATCCAATTTCCATAAGCGCCAAGCGTTTTGTATTTGTATACTATATAGGAGAATGTGAGATGCAAGCATTCTTCTAGATTCAAAATTATTTGTGAAAGACTTATATGATAATATCTGATTTCAAGTATATAAAGTATTTGATCTCATAAGGTAAAAACCCGTTCCGTATTTACGGTGTGGTCTTATGAGATATTTTTATTTCTTTACTCTGTTTTAAACTGTTTACTCATACCAGTCCCCTGACTGACCCGGAGTTTATTTTTCTGTGTTTTTCCCTTAAACTCTTGGGTATTCATAACGCTTGTTATGAATAGACAAGTGAATCAGGATTTGATGAAACTTGAAAAGCTAGGATGAAGATTTAGTTGTGTGCTGGGCATCTACCTACTATATAATTAAGTTTTTCAGTAGATCATCTATGATATGTATAATTATTGATGGTTTGTATCACTAGTCTATGATGCTCTAATGTAATATATTCCGCTGTGTAATGATATAAAGTATTATCATTTTGTGAAAATTCCGCTGTGAGATTCTGATGTTTCTGTGTTTTATCTTCTATCTATTCTCATTTCTTATTAATGGCACGACTTCCGATGTGTTCGAAAGTTGGGTCGTTACAATGATGCTTCATTTTTAGGAATTATAAACTTTGAGTACTTTACTTAATCTTTGATCTAATTGTTTTTTTTTTTGGGAGGCAATTTGAGTTGCAGTGGCTACTGAAGTAGTGATCACAAGTAGAAGCTTTTATTCTTTTGTAATATCAGGTTTATTTCTTCATCTTATATCTTAATTTTAAAACTTCACGATGGTTTCTAAGGATATTGTTTACATTTGTCCTCTTAGAATGTACTAGTATTAAAAATAACTGAACAAAACCTATCCAGTTTTTATGTAGCAATCCTCTTGAAATGAAGTGGTCTAAAAAATAAATAACTGAACAAAACATATCCAGTTTTACCAATTATTTTTAACTGTTATATATTATTCAACCACCTGCTGCAACTGTATTGCCATGAGCTTGCTGCTAGTCAGCAATTGTTATAAAAATTAAATACATAAATGAGCAAACACACACACACTCGCATACATATATATACATATACATGTGTGTGCATAAATATATTACTATGAAGAAAAATGTAGGGAGTGAAAAACACAAAATAGAAGTAATACATACGGATGGATTTTCAAAAAATAATTAACAACTAGTATGAAATAGCAAGAGAACACACCAGTGAATATAAAAAGTAGAAGTAAATAATATATAAACATTGGACACCTTGAATTTGAGAGATGACTCAATGGTACATTTAATATAGGTATGACATTTTTTATTTTGTGAAAGTGTCTTTATAGAGATGAGTGTTATAATTATTTGTTATGCAATGGATTGATTGAGGAATTCCAACGTGCTGTCCATTTATCAAACTTTTAACTGCTGGTTATGACTACTTAATTCTATCTACGATTAAAAAACGACAAACATAAATTTTTTAGTTATGCCATGAGTGTAATTATATATGTTTGTATCTTGTCTTTTCTGTTGCACCTTTCTCCATTTGGACTCTACATATATTTTATTTTTCTTTATTTATGATGCCAATGGGAAGCACTCCAAATTCTTTTGTCAAGTAAGCTTTTTTGCCGTCCTTTTTCAAATTATATATTTGGTATCTAATTGATGTTTTGCAATATTTGTTTTCCTGAACCAGTAGATTGAATATATATATATATAAATGGGGAATGCTACCATCTGTCATTTGTCCATGTTATATCCAAAGTTCTGCAGATTCCTACCAAATTATTATTTTTAAAATCGTCATTGTGTTGCTTTTGAAACAGGAGTTTAATATATATATATAAGTTTGTATGATGTGACTTACATATCAATTAAATGGATTATATGCATAAACTGACAATGAAAACACAGGGCAGCTGTACATTTTCCATAACATGAAATGGTAAATGTGGATTTCTTGAGTGAACACTAAAAAAACATATAATTTTTGGGTTTCTAAACGTCGTTTTATCTTTGATGATCCATCATAGAGTTTCCGACAATCTAAAACTCAAGTTTGATCTTAGTAGAGGTGGGTAATGTCTGAAATGAATTTGCTGAAATAAACAGCATGGTGACATGAGCAGGGATGAGTCTTATACTTTTAAGTCCCCCATTTTTTCCCTTTCTGCAGGATCGTGAATGTACTATTGCTGAGTTCAGAATTGTGGTGTGGTGGGTATTCTTAATGAGCTTGTATTTGGGATGGCTATTGTATTATGTTCGTCTGCAGGTTATTTTATCAATATATACTATGTAATTGTAAATTAATTTCTAGTGTATAATAACAGTATAAACAATCTTAATAAATTAATGCTTAATCTCACTATTGGTTGTTCAGGAAAAAGCAGGAAGATTTTGCTCAAACTATCAACCTCATCAAGGAGTATCGCTTCTCTCAATTCACATTTCGCAGTTTTACTCTAGATCCGGTATGTAATGTATGTTTTCTGATTGTTTTCTATTCACACATTTTCTTATCTACTTATTGTTTATCCTTTTTCTTCCTTTAGCTCACTTTTCTATTCACAATTACTAACATCTTGACTGTTTATTTGACATTAACAGGGCCACTTTTGTTGATGTTAAGGAGAAAATATCGGAAGCAAAGAAAGATTAAATCTATTGTTTGTCAGTTTTGTAAGTAACTCGTTGATACAAAAATGTATGACATACTACGTGTGGAAATGGAAAAGTTGATAAAAAATATGTATGAAATATTAAGTTGTTTGAATAATATGCATGAAATATTATGCAGCAATTTATATAATTATTGTTTGTGAAAAATTATTTTATTTATATGCAGATGACAAATGGTTAGACGTGTATATATACATGAAAAAAGTTGGAACAATGGTAAAGAAAATATATAAATTAATAACATAATCTATAGCGTTTAAAAAAAGCTATAAAAGCTAAGAAATATCACAGTAAACGCTATAAAATATACAAACAAAACGCTATAGAAGCTTACATAGAAATGCTATAGAAAGCAAATATTTGATAGTATATTGCATAGCATTTTTGTTTAATAGCTAATAAAAACGCTATATAAAATTTGTTTTAGATAGCGTTTTTATTAATGTTATTTAAAGTAGAAGGTCTAACATAGCATGTCGTTACATGGCGTTCTCTAAAACGCTATATTATGGTATAATAGCGTTTTTCAAACGCCATAAAAGCCCCATTTTGTTGTAGTGATAATAGGGGTGAAACTTGCATAAAACTACACATGTCATGGATCTAAAGGTCTTAACTACTTTAGTTAAATGTCACAACTTACATAATATGATCATAACCCAAGTTCATGTATAAACTTGCATATGTGGTTTATGCAACATGATGATGGTGTGAACTAGCATCTAACACATAGAACTCACACATGTCATAGCATAACTCTAGATCTAAATAGATGTCATAATTCTAGATCTAAATAGATGTCATACAATATGTGAGATTATACATACTAATAAATCTAAACTGGCATAGGTACATGTGATTTATCATGTGAATCATCATAGCCCAAATATATATAATCAACATCATGATTCATAAGCTAACTACAACATAATAACATCATGGCTTTGTAACATCGCAACTTAGCATAGAAACTTGCAACATATATAATATCATCATAGCATGATTTACAACATATAGGATATCATCATCACATAACATAGGATTTACAACATACATGATAGCATAAGGTTTACAACAACATATATGACAATTCACATCATTTTCTTCTGATCCATATCACATCTTAATCTAATTAGTTTGCTAATAATCTTATTAAGATCATCATACTCACAATTAGAAAAGAAAGAGAGTCTTGATTTGCTTTAGAGTTGAGTAGAATTAGAGTTTTGATTAGCTTTCTTCCTTCTTAGTTGGCGGCGGCTACACTGAGTTCCATGGCGACGGCATGACGGCGGCTATTCTATCTTTCATGTGAATTTAGAGTGAGAGACTACCTAGGTATATATAGAGTTTAGGATTTATTTAGACCGTCAGAACTAACCTGAACCGTCAAATTAGCCAACTCAGCCCTAAAGACACATCAGCAGCTCAAGATTGGGCTCTGCCAAAACCTGGCCGACTGGACCAGGTCGACACCCAAGTTGACTGCGCAGTCGACCTGGTCCTGGGGGTGTCGACTGCCCAGTCGACTCCCCAGTCGACCTGGAGTGCTGGGCGGGAAATTCCCCGCCTAGCCTGTTTGACTTCGAATTTTGAATTTTCTGAAACTTCCGATGGCCATATCTCCTTCATACGAAATCCAAATCACGCAAACTCGGACTCTATTTCAACCACAATTCTGAGACGAACACAATGGCGCAACCCGTTTCCCACAATTCTCACGTCTGAGATTAGTTATTCTTTAATTTGTGAATATTAATATTAACAGAATTACGGGGTGTTACAGAACAAGTACAAGCTAAGCGATAAAGGAGAAATTAAAAGACATACCCTCGAAAAGAAAAAGGTACAATGAACGCATCTTCTCTTCCGTCTCCCAAGTGGCGTTGCTCTCATCATCTCCCTATTGCACTTTGACTAGCTTGACCTCTCGATTCCTCAACTTCTTAATCTCTGACCCAAGAATGCATGTAGGAGCTCGTCGAATCGTCGCATCACAATCTACCTCCACCTCTCTAAGCAAGCTCAGCTTTACCACTTCCGCGGTCTCATGCAAGCACTTCCTCAAATGTGATACATGGAATACGTCGTGTACACCACTAAGTCTCTCGGGAAACTCCACTCTATACGCCATCTGTCCAATCTTTTCCTTAATAGGAAACGGCCCTATGAACCTTGGTGCTAACTTCCCAACGGACCCAAAGCGAACAACATTCCGTAATGGAGACACCTTGATAAAGACCATGTCCGCAATATCAAATTCAAGATCTGTCCTCCTCTTGTCCGCATACGATTTCTGCCTATCTTGCGCCGTCTTCATCCTCCTTCGAATCAAATCGATCTTTTCCGAAGTCTCTCTAATCATATCGGGCCTAAGTAAGATCTTATCCGTAGATTCCCACCAACATGTAGGTGAACGACAAGGCCTTCCATAAAGAGCCTCGAAAGGTGCCATGCCAATGCTAAACTGAAAACTATTATTATATGCGAACTCCACCAAAGGAAGATGCTCCTCCCATGTACCTCCGAAGTCTAAAACACATAGCCTCAAAAGGTCCTCTAGAATACGATTCACCCTCTCGGTATGGCCGTCCATCTGAGGATGATATGCGGTGCTCAAACATAACTGAGTCCATACCACCTCTTGCAAGATCTTCCAAAACTCACTAGTAAAGATAGGGTCGCGATCGCTCACTATGCCAGAAGGAACACCGTGCAAACGAACTATCTCTCGAATGTATACGGAGGCTAACCATGGAGCAGTCCTCTTACTCTTCACGGGAATGAAATGGTCGCTTTTAGTAAGTTTGTCTACCACGATCCAAATTCCCGTATTACCCTTCCTCGATCTCGGTAACCCATCAACAAAGTCCATCGAGACACTCTCCTACTTCCATTGTGGGACCTCCAATGGGTGAAGCAACCCACCGGGCTTCTTTTGCTCTTCTTTTACTTGTTGGCACACCAAACATATAGCGACAAACTAAGCCACATCCCACTTCATACCGGCCCAAAAGTAAACTCGTCTCAGGTCCATTTACATCTTGTCCCCGTTGGGATGAATGGTCATCTTCGAATGATGTGCATCATTAAGAATGGTCTTCCTCAAGTTCTCGTCCCAGGTACACAAAGTCTACCGTCCCCACGTAACCAACCCTTATCATCTAGGGTATACCTACTGAGAAGGGTCGATGACTCCCCCCTTATGAGCTTCTTTACCAACTCAACCAACTGTGGGTCATCTCGCTGTGCCTCACCAATCCATCCCAAAAGCGTAGGTCTGACCTCTAAGGATGCTAGCAAACCGGGTACAAAGTCAATGGAAGGTCTAAAGTCAAATGTAGAGATGAACTCTAAGCTTTGCCGTTCAACAAACAACGGACTCAAGGACAACCTTTTCCTACTTAAGGCATCTGCCACCACGTTACCCTTGCCAGGGGTATATGCTATCTCGAAATCGCAGGATGATAAGAATTCCATCAACCTTTGCTGCCTTAAGTTCAATTCCTTCTGAGAGAACAAGTATTTTAGCGATTTGTGGTCTGTGAACAATTCAAATTTCTCGCCAAGAAGATAATGTCACCAAGACTGAAGCGCGGAAACAATAGCGGCCAACTCTAGGTCATGTGTAGGGTAATTTCTCTCATGCACTCTCAACTGCCTTCCTCCATAGGCTATTACCCTCCCCTCTTGCATTAAGACTGCGCCTAGTCCTGTCCCACAAGCATCGGTATAAACGGTAAATGGCTTACTCCAATCTGGCAACACTAAGACTGGGGCTGTGGTCAAAGCTCTCTTTAAACGTTGGAACGCGTCATCACAATCTACGTCCCACATGAAAACTAGGTTCTTCTTCATCAAGCGTGTCAATGGGGATGATATCTTTGCGAAGTCCTTGATAAACTTCCTATGGTAGCCTACCAATCCCAAGAAACTCCTCACCTGGGTAGCATTTTTAGGGACCTTCCAATCTTGGATGGCCACCACCTTCGCAGGATCCACAGCTATCCCTTCTTTGGAAACCACATGCCCTAAGAATCGCACTTCCTTCCTCCAAAAGTGACATTTATAAAATTTAGCTTTAAGATTATGCGCTCGAAGGGTCTCCAACACTTCCCTAAGATGTAGGGCATGCTCTTCCTCGCTCTTAGAAAAGATCAAGATGTCATTCACAAAGACCACCACGAATTTATTAAGGTACTCCCTAAACACCCTACTCATCAAGTTAACAAAGTATGCGGGGGCGTTTGTCAAACCGAAGGGCATCACAAGCCACTCATAGAAACCGTCCGGAGTCCTGAAGGCAGTCTTGTCTATGCTATCCTCAGCCACTCTCAACTGATAGAAACCAATGGCTAAGTCCAACTGTGAAAACACTGAGGCACCAACTAACTGATCGAAGAGATCGTCAATCCTTGGCAGTGGGTGCCTATTCTTCTTAGTAAGCTTATTAATTTCTCTGTAGTCCACACAAAGTCTAAGGGACGCATCCGCCTTCATGGCAAATACTACTGGAGCACCCCACTCTGATATACAACGTCTTATGAATCCCTTCTCAAGCAACTCCCCTACTTGCTTATTCATCTCCCTCCTCTCACGAGGAGCCATGTGGCATACTGGTAGAGATACTGGTTTTGCATTGTCTATAAGATAAATACGAAAGTCTATCTTACGTTTTGGGGGTAGACCCCTCACCTCGTCGAAGACAACAACATATTCACGGACTATACGAACAGAATGTAAATCATCATTGGATGCGTCAAGTGACTCAAGATAACTAAGCATCACCGATCCTCTAGGGTCACAAGAAATATCAAGGGTCTTTCCACTATGAGTCAACAATTTTACTACCCTTCGTTCACAATCTAGGATGGCACCATATATGGCTAGCCAATCCATCCCTAGAATCAACCCATAGCCCATGAAACCAAGCACAAAAGCATTACATTCAAACCCAACGCCTAAAATAGACAATCTCAAATCCTTACAAACCATGGATAAATGAGCCGACCCACCAATAGGATTTGAGACTACAATGGGATCCACAACGAGACTAGTATTTAAGTGTAGTGTTTCAACTAATGATGTAGAGATAAACGAATGTGATGCGCCAGAATCGAATAAAGTATGGACATGATGATTAAACAAGAAAATCAAACTTTCGACGGAAATTTTCTACCTTCTTCCTATCTCGGAGCCATGAGAGCGTGAACCTGCCCTCCCGAAGTAGAACATGCCCTTTCTTCTTAGGATAGTCCTTCACAGCATGACCCCATCACCACAATGATAACAAGCAAACTTCTTCTTCTTCCTACAGTCTTTCTTCAAATGGCCGGGTATCCCACAGTTATGACACTTCCTCCTTTCTTTACCACCTTTCTTTTGTTGTTGGGCTTTCTTTGGATCCTCCTTCTTATCTTGCGGCCTAAAAGTACTTACACCCTTCTCTTCTTCATGCATGTATGCCATATCAACAAGCTTTTCATACGTAGCCCCCATTGGAATGTGGGATATAGCCAAAATGTGAAGCGGTTCATTTAGGCCCTTTGCAAACCTCAAGGCCTTCTTGTGAGGCGTATTCACCAACTCTATCCCAAATCTCGCCAACTTATTAAATTCGGTCACATACTCCTTCACGGTCAAGTTTTTCTGCTTTAATGTCAAGAACCTCTCCATGTACATACTCTCCTCAGCTTTAGAAAGGAATTCCAACTCAAACCTTCCCCTAAAATCTGCCCACGTCTCTACAGCATGCTCTCCATTAGTAACCTCCCACCAAAACGAAGCTTCGTCCTTCATCAACCAAGCAGCCAATTGGACCTTCCTACAATCGTCCAAATCGAAAATGCCAAATAGATCCTCCACTTCTTTCAACCAATTTCTAGCTTCAACGAACATTCCAGACCCACTAAAAGATTTTCCACCCATCGAACGAAAGTCTTTACATATCTTAGAGAAAGCATCTCCACGTGGAGGAATGACTAGAGCTGGGGGAGGAGGAGGAGGAACGTCGGGCGGACCCACGGCAGCGGCCCTAGCCTCGAGATATTAACGAAACCAACCAGGTACATGAACACCCTCTGGTATCTCAGATGCACTAGACATGCTGAAGAGAAAAGGAAAGAGTTTCAAAACAAGGGAAGCGAAAGAGAGATGTATGGCTTGCGGGGATTATGCTCTTTTAAAGTAAACTTTCCTTGAAAATAGCTTCTTTAAAACAAGTTTTAGAAAATACTTTCTAGGAAAATAATACTTTTGAAAACACTTTTCAAAACTTTTTATTTGTTCTTGTAACCATAGCTCTGATACCACGTGTAACACCCCATGTCCATTAATGTCACTCACAAAGGGAATGCATCAATGTCCATGAAGCGTTATTGTTGTATAGAACAGATAAATTACAAGAATAAATAAATAAATAAACACAGCGGAAGATAAAACTTATTTCATAGCATCATAACTCAAAACAAGCTTACATAAGTAGTTTCCAAAACCATTACAACAGGATCAATAGTCTTTTCCAGAAACTTCAAAGTACATAAAGAAGCAAATACTTAAATAACATAAATGCATAAATCCCCACTGAGCACAAGCAAAGCCATAAAGATGAGAGAGTCCAAAGCGATACATCTACTCTTTTCAAGCAACTAAAAGAAATCGGCACTAAGCTGTAGTATTCCCTCCTTGCAAACCTGGGGGGGGGGAAGGAAAGAAAAGAGGTGGAAACGAACGGGCCAGACATAAAGTCTGGCGAGTCCAGTAATTTTAACAAATAATAGGTAAGTTAAATGATCAAGACATAAATAGGCATCATGATACGGCTGTAACATAGATAAGGTAGATAAAAAAGATGGACAAGATGATTTCGTTCCTAAGTACTAAGACAATCCTACACCTTGGCTAAGCGAACAACCCTCCAAGTACTAACCCCGAAGACCGAAGTCAACATCAGACTAGCACCGAAAGGACTATCCAACTCAACCAACATGTATTTCGTTACACCGCACTTTTGCAAAGTTACACCACATTACATAATTACACCGCACATCTACTAGTCTCTTTTACTCAAGGTTGATCCTTTCCCACTAACTGTACCCACATGACAAACTTGGTAGTTACTTGTACCTAGCTGCTATCGTAGGTGCCGGCTTGCTCCTACCACCGCTAAGGTACCCTTACTCTACCCATTCGATCGGCTCCCTAAACCCTGTAGGCACCCGTTCTGGCCCCACAGTGGGGTGTATCACTCCCCAAAGTGGCAATCCCGATACCAACATGAAATGCACAGCCATTCCTACACGATGCAACAACGTCTTACCTACCAGCCCAGACCCATGCACGCACATGAACCCATTGGACTTGCGTTGCCACCGCTATTCACGTTTTGACCTCTTATATTCAAGCCCAGTAAGCGTGCCCCAACCCCGGCCTAGTACCGGGCCCAATTAGATACTCAAACGGGTTACTAGTTGAAACAGGTCCCCATCCAGCACAAGCCTCCCACCTAGGCTTAGCCCCCACTAGGTTTTCCCCCACTTAACCATTTTAATTAAAATGTCCATGTCTTACACATGCTACGGTTAAGTCCATACTTACATGTCATAATTTACATGCCTTATCTTATTCTGGTTAAGTCTATATTTACATGTCACCCCACTTATCCCTCTAACCATACCCATATCTTATTATGGATAGTATTCGTTAATTCATTCCTTATGACGAACGGTGCATGACCTCCCACATTAGACCGAACATTTGTGGCTGCTAAATTTGTCGGCCGGTTACGGGCAGTCTTACGCCACAAACCGGGTCTAATCTCGTGTCACCCATCGTTACGCCTACAATTCATGCCTTTGACCTCTCACATTAGACGTCCAATTGTGGCAGCTGGATTTGCCGGGCGGTTCCGGGAAGTCTTACAACACAATTGCGCCTAACCTCGTGTCAAAGGTTTAATAATAATCGTATTTCACCCAAACCCCACTTTTCATGTCATGTGTTTCCAATTCAACATATAATCATGTTTACACTTTTTGCCTATTCCAACTTGTCACTAATTACATATTAATTAGCCTCAATTACAAATTTTCAATTATAGGCAATTTCACCAGTTCCATGTAATTCATACACAAATATGCCAATTTCACATATTATCCAATTATCCAAAATATCCAATAATATCCAATTTTCTATATTTCACATATCCCCATTGTTCCCATGTATTCGCATTCACGCTTATTTTTAACATAGGCTCAAAGGTAGCCTAGATCCAAAAATAAAAGGAATAGGGATAAGAAGAGAGAATCAAACCACAGAAAATTTGAATTAACATCATGAAATAAAGGGGCATATAAACTGTCATAGAGGCATAATGATAGATTCAACATGAATAAATTGATAAAAGGTATGAACTTTACATAGAAGCATAGGCATATGATGACATGAATCAAAAAGGTGAAGACTTGGTGAGATTTTCATTACAAACATATGTGAATCCTTTTTACAACTTTTCCATGTTATTTTAATCCCATTAAATTTGTGAAAATAACTGTGCTCGCCTTTCGCGGTTAAAGAATAGAATTATGCACTGAAATTGGTGTAGAAACGTTGCGGTGTTGCTGATTTATCTTCTTGAATTGTTGTAGAAGCTCTAATCTTTAATTTGAGTTGAAGTTGAATGCTTGCAATTTTAGTTAGAGGCGGCGGCTAGGGTTCAAGAGAGAGAGTTTGACAGCATAATGGTGTCATAGTTAATATTTTATGAATTAGGGTTAGGTCTTAGGGTGTATATATAAGTGTAGAGAACCATTTAGGGCCTTAGAATTTAACCTAGAACCCATTCGGACCATCAGAATTTAGAAATCTACGTCATAAAGCAGATTTTCGATCTGGAAAAACATGGGGAGGTCGACCCCCAGGTCGACCTGTATGGGGGGAGGTCGACCCTATGGTCGACTTATCCGATCAGGTCGACCCCCAGGTCGACCCAGGTCCTGGGCGAGAATTTTCCCACCCAGCCCGAGTACGTGCGATTTCGAATTTCGAATTTAATTTGAATTTTGTGGCTGGGTTTAACTTTAATTAATTCTGCTTAATTCCTCAAACTTCCGAGGCCCATAATTTCCTCATACGAAGTCCGATTTAGGCAAACTCAGAATCTATCTCAAGCAGAATTCCGAGACGAATGCAATGGCGCAACCCATTTCCCTTCATTCCTCTTCTAAAAATTAAATGTTCTTAAGTTTAGTTAATTCAATCATTTCAAAATACATGGTGTTACACTGTCAATCGATTGACGTACAACTAATTATTGGGATTAGTGTATGTCCAATATTTTCTCAATACCCGTGTGGGGTTTCAAACAATCAAACACATGTTTTATTTGTGCAGTTGGGCGATGTGTAAAATTTATCGTCCTAATCAATATCAGTCAAAACAGTGTGCATAAACAAATCGTCTGATTTGTAAATGAATATTTATTTTCATTTCATATACCCGTTAAAAATTATATTTTTACCGATAAAATATTTATTCGGTTCATTTACACATTAAAAATGATTTTTTTATTGTTCTAATATATTTTTAGAAAATTTCGGTGGCATAACGGCATGATACTAGAAACGGGATAAGGCCCAGCCTTACCCCCGGTCTAATAATGGCCTACGCCATACACATTCCAATCTAACCAATTCCATTTCAACCAAACAACCCAATCAAACCAAATAATCCCATCAACCAAACAAACAAGTCCTCCATGGTTTGTGGACGACGGGTTTCGGGTGCTGCTAAGCACCGTCTGCATCCTAGTATATATTTTAACTAGAAAATAAATAAAAAGTGAGGAGTTCTCACTTTTGGGATCCACTCCTCCATTCTCTATTTCTGAGTGGCTCGGATTTGCTCAATATTTCGATGAGATCCTTTCCCGCTGTTCATAGTAAAAATTATATTTTTATTACTTCATTCAATAAATAAAAATCACATTTTTATTTCTACTTCATATATTTTTACGACGCTTCTTTCTATATAAAAATTATATTTCTACTTCTTATATAAAGATCGAATTTTTATTTCGACTACAACATATATAAAAATCGTATTTTTATATTCTCTATCTTATAAAAATCATATTTTTATAATCTCTACTATATAAAAATCAAATTTTTATTATCTCTATAATATAAAAATCATATTTTTATTATCTCTATAATATAAAAATCATATTTTTATTAGGTCACTATATAAATAAAAATCTAATCTTTTCGCCTATAAAGATATAATCTTTTTGTTTATGTCGTTCATATCCAAAATCATGTCTTTCACCTCATACAATCAAACCCCTTCTTCATAAAAATTATATTTTTTATACGCTAAAAACCTCTCCTTTACGTACATAAAAATATAATCTTTACTTTGTAAAATTATAATCTTTCCGACTCTATTCATAAAATAAAAATCGAATTTTTATTCTTTAAACAACTATATAAAAAATCACTAACTAATAACATATTAATAAATAAAAAAATAAAAAAGGAAAGGCCTCACTTTTTTTCCAGTTTTCGTTGAAGGAAGAGGGTTGTGGGGTACGGGACGGAGATATGGTGGCGAGGTCGAGCTTAGGTGGGGCGAAGCTCGGTGGTGGGGCCCCCCTCTAGCGCAGCGCGTTCTCATTTAGGTGGAGGTATTGGGGGACTTCGATTTGGGAGAAGGAGGAAGGGGGAGAGAGGGCGTCGACGAAGGAGAGGAGAGGGGAAGGAGGATGCGGTGGTTCCGGCGGTTAACGTGGGGGAGCGCGGCAGTAGGTTGCGAGAGGGGTCCATTGTTTTTTTATTATTCTCTTTTTTCAGATCTGAACGTATGGGGGGGAAGATAAAGGAGGAAGGGAGATTAATATATATATATTTAATTAAATATCAAAAAGTAACTTTTCCGTTCGAACTCTAAATCGAACCCGACGACTGTCACCCTTAACTAATTATTCCCATTCTGAACACAATGGGATATGTTTCATCAGCTATTTCAGCTGTTTCGATCAGTTTTCATCAAAATCAAAATATAAATTAATATATTCAATTTGAATGCGTATTTCAATTTACCGGGGCCACATACAGACCCCAAAAATTCCCGAAAAATATTTTCTAGCTTCTTATTGAAGATACGGTCCTAACAAAACTAATTTCGTCAAATTCTGAGACCATTTGAAAAAAGGCCATTTTTCTAGTCGATCGAAATTGACTAAAACTGTCAAAACAAGTTTTACTTCGCCATGCTCACATATTGATTCAGAAAATTACGAATTTTGGAATCTAGCAATAATTTGATCTCCCGGATCCAACAAAATTGGTTTCGCCGAAGACCGAGGTCATTTGCAAAAATTCCATTTTTAAGGGCCATATTTTCCACAGCGACGATTCTGAATTTTCATCTGGGCATAGCTTTTTAGCTCCGCTATGAAATTTCAATTTTTCAGATTTGTTTGAAAGATATTTTCAAATAGATTCCAATATTTTTGGTTTTGCTAAAATCTGGGTTATTTTGAATCCTGTACATTCATTTGAAATTTGAAATTTGAAATCGAATTTTCAAACTACCGCGTCATTTTCAATTCCTTTTATAATTAAAAATAAATATTTATATTCTAACGTCGATTCAAATAAATATTTCCATTCTAATTCTATTCAAAATAAAATTCCCGTCGTCATTGTTTAAAATAATTCATTTTAAATATTCAAAATTCATCAAAATTGCCAAAATAAATTTTTTTTAATTGGTTCAGATTTCCGGGTTATTACAAATTTGAGGAGCTTTCAAAGGCAAAATCGAAGAGGACACCGGGATCTATACATCCAACGGTGATGAACAGTTATTATTGAAGAATTTGTTCGAATTTGCACCGTAAAGACCCGTCATTCGTAGCTATTTCCGATGTCCATGGGTCCGCCGCATTGGCCAAATTTCCGGGTGATGGAGGCGCACTTGAACCCCTTCGATGTGACATCTTCAGATCCCTGTCCGGTTGCTTGTGGAGGGAGCGATGGTGACGAATGGGTTAAGATGATGGGTGCGGTTTCTTTATTCTTGTCCTGGAGCTATACGATGAGGAAGAAAGGTATTCAAGAGGGATTAATTAATTAATTATATAATTAATTACCTATTAAAGTAATTTACCTTAAAACGTTCATTTCTTGTTCATTTTAGATCAGAATTTGATGATTTTCGTTGCATTGAAACCCTCTAGATGAGTACTACAATATAAAACTGAATCAAAAAAGAGGAAAACAGAATTTGAAGCGAACTTAAATTCAAATAGACCTGAATTCAGAAATAAAGACTGACGGAGTGGATTCCAATGTGAGAACTTCTCACTAAAATTATTCTTGTACAATTATTTATTTAATAACTGCATATATGAACTGCTCCTCGTCGTCTACAGACCATGGACGACTTATTTGATTGTATTATGTTTTGGAAATTGATTGTGATTGTAATGTGAAATGGAAAATAAAATATTCATTTGTGGAATAAAATATTTGAACAATAAAAATATCATTTTATTGTGTAAATGAACTATATAAAAATATTCATGTATTGAATAAAATATTCATGTATTGAATAAAATATTCATGTGTTTAATAAAATATTCATGTGTTGAATAAAATGTTTGAACGATAAAAATATATTTTTATTAAATAAATGAACTAAATAAAATAGTCATGTGTTGAAATAAATATTCATATACAAATCGGACGATTTGTTTATGTACACCTATTTAACAGATCCTGATTGGGATGATAATTTTTACATGTCGCCCAACTGCACAAATAATAATCAATATTTGTTGTTTGGAAATCCCACATGGGTATTAGGATGATATTTGACATACACTGATCCCAATAATTAGTGGTATGTCAATCGATGGGTTGACAGACTGTATAAGCGTTATTTATTTATTTTAATGCTTATACAGTGGTAGAAGGCAGTATGGATGATGGTAGATTATTTATTATGGTTGTTATATACATGTGTGTATGGAATACATATAAATAACATTATATGGTAATTGATTGGGTCTCATTCCAATTTGGAAAATAATGAATATTTTAAAATAATATTCAGAAAAAGGATTAAAAATATTCATGTGTTGAATAAATTATTCATGTGTTGAATAAAATCTTTAAACGATAAAAATCACATTTTTATCGTATGTATAAACTACTAAAACTATTCATGTGTTGAATAAAATCTTTAAATGATAAAAATCTCAATTTTATCGTATGTATAAACTACTAAAATTATTCATGTGTTGAATAAAATACTTAAACCACTAAAGATATTCATGTGTTGAATAAAATACTTAAACCATAAAAAATATTCATGTGTTGAATAAAATACTTATACTACTAAAAATATTCATATGTTGAATAAAATACTTAAACCATAAAAAATATTCACGTGTTGAATAAAATACTTAAACCATAAAAATATTCATGTGTTGAATAAAATACATAAACCATAAAAATATTCATGTGTTGAATAAAAGCCGTATTGATTAGATATACGCCATTTTTGACGCGAACAATATTTATATTGATTTTATTGATTTTTATAATGAATAGCGAATTTCAAAATCTGAGATTTTGAAAATATTATCACTAAAATATTATAATGTTAAAGATTATTCAATTTTGATTTAGAATTGAAGTAAAAGTGGGAATCGTTTTAAAACGAATTTATAAAATACGTTTTTAACGAAATATATATAATATAATATATATATATATATATATATATTATATGGCCCGAATAGAGCACGTCGTGCCGAAGCCATTCGTGAATTTCGACCATTGACTTCGAGTTGACATTATGGGAGATCCGATCGTCGGATTCTCCTAAACCTGGAACCGTTGGGTTCGTATCGAAAAGAGATTTCCAACGAATATAATTGATTTAAATATAATGGTTGGATTTGGAATTATGTCCAAATCAAATTTGGAAAAGGTCGTTGTAAGTGAGTTCGATAACCGTCTATGGAAATCGACAATAAGGGCCTTAAAAAAATTATTAAAAATATTAATAATTTGTGTAAAATCATAATAAATGATTTGGAAAGAATTGGTATGGAAAATCCCATATTTGAAAAGATAAAAAATTTTATCGAAATGAACTAGTTATTAACTAGAATTATAATCCAATTATTTTTAAACAAATAAACTGGATTGAAAATGGGTTTTAATATAACCAAAATTTCCAATATATGAATTAAAATGGACTTGAATCGAAATTATCCTCTGGATATTTCGATATTGGATTCCGTGATTATACGGATATTATGGAGGAATATGGAAGATATATATATCGTTATTCCCAATACGGTATTTGTTGATTTCAGAGTTTGATATTGAATATAAGCCGATATAATTTCTATTCAGAGCCTTGTATTTAATATTAAATTGGATTTGGGTTTGTCGTGAACGTTGTCTTAAATAACACTGTTCTTAAACCCAGTTGAGAAGAGAATAAATCTTTAATTAAGATTATTAGAGTTTCCAGTTAATTAACATTTAATTGGAATAAAATAGAATGTGAATTGGGTTTATCGTGAACTGTGTTTTTAACGACATTCGTTCTTTAACCCGATTTACAGTGAAATGTGATTAGGAGTTTATAAATCTTTTTATTAAGATTTAGTAGAATTTTCCAAAGTAAAGTTTTCCAATTTAATAAAATAAATTGGAATGGGATGGAATTCGATTTAGTAATAATCGAAGTGAGCTTTTGTGGAGGAAGACTGTTACTATATGTGGAATTTAAAAGGCTTTGCCGTTGTTCCATTTATATTATTAGTCGGATACGGAAACTGATATCGATTATATATTGATTTGTTTTCCGTGAAAATTCCATAATTAATGGAATGGGATTTTGGGTTTATCGTGGACCGTGTTTTAAATGACATTAGTTCTTTAACCCAGTTAAAGATAAGATTAATTTCTTAACTTTGAATAATCATTAAGTAATGATTTTTGAGATTAAAACTGGATTACAGTTTTAATGAATCTTTAATTAGATTGAGAAAGTGAATGAGATAATTTAAATTATCGAATTCGTGAAATGATCGAGAATGGAGTATCACCAGTTTTGCTCCAAGTGATAGTTAAATCTTTAATTAGATTTGAATGTTGAATGGTAATTAATATTTATCGATAACACAGTGGTGTTAGATATGGAGTACTACCAGTTTTGCTCCATGGGATGAATAGGTTGGGATCGGGAAATAAAACAAATGATTACTTCGGTAAGGTTCGCTAATCCCAACTAGTTTGGAAAACCTTAATTTGGTTTGATTTGTGAAAAGAATATTCTAAATTGGAATGAGGCGTATGTTGTGTTTGTGTAACACTTGTTTACTATATACGCGAGTTATTCGGGAAGGCCAGGTTTATACCCATTCTGAATAATCAATTCGACGATAAGTCGATGATGAAGACGGTGGTTGAAGACCGGAGGTCTTCGTATCGTTTGGATGATTACTGATGTCTTGATTGGGCTATACACCCAAGACAAGGTAATAAGTGGTGATCGTCCAAACGTGCTTGGAGATCGACCAGATATGCTAGGACCTCTCTCCTGTATTGGGCATATGGGACGAGGAATAAAGTGCCTCCAGTTTCGTTTAGACCCAGAACAAACTTGTAAATGGGCTATGTGTCTGACATTGGATTTTATTCTGTGTAGATTGATCTCAATTTAATATATATCTGTTTGGCGGCGGGGAATTTATTTTCTTTCTTAATGACCTTCTCTGAGACGTACAAGCTCAGAGGTTATATATCGATAGACATCAGTCGCATGGCGTGAATTTCCTGTGTGGCATGCTGAGATGCAAAGGATCAACGCTTCTATTAAAAAGCAGAGCCTTGTGGTTGATGATCAAAGCACGGCTTTAATATAGCATAGCTTTGTGTAGCGTTAATTCGCTAGCCTCCCACCCCGGTGTGAACCAGAAACGGAAGGACCTCAGGGAGGACATGCGTTTCCTTCTAGCTAGGAGGGGTGTCAGGGTTTTGCAATCCTAGGCATTTTACTCATGCAGATGTTGCATATGTTGCTTATTATTATTTGATGGATAGAGAGGCGCCTTGGATATATCGGTTACTTCGGAGCCAATGTTGAGTCATCTGGCTCATTTACGCCCCATAGGGTGGGGAAACGCATGTTTAGGGATTATTTATAATGACCCGAAAATTCGGTCCAATTTGAGCTAACTAAATAACACAAGTCCAACCCCAAATTGCACTGTTAACCAGGAAATTAATAGAAAGAAGACAGAGGGTGAGAAAAGATAAGGTAGAAACTTAGAACAGAAGAAGAAGAAGAAGAAGAAGAACACAACATCAGAGTAACACGAATCTCACAGCGGAACGAATCACATATAATAGATAACATATCCTTGAAATAAAATCAGTATATGTATACAATAACATTATCAGAGTACAACACTTACAACATAGCGGAAATGAACTATAGCTATATGATCCTGAAGCCTCCTGCTCCAGCTCTTCAAGTATCTGTAAATCCCGACTACTTGACTGCCCGTATAAAATTGGGCACCCAAGAGTTTAGGGAAAACAAAACAAAATAAACTCCGGGTCAGTCATGGGACTGGTGTGAGTAAACAGTTTAAAACAGTTCGACCAAGTAATTGATATCTCATAAAACCACGCCGTATAACGGAACGGGTTTTTCCCTTATGAGAATCCAAAATATCTTTATATCAAAAAACTTTTGATATTATAATAATGTCTATCAACCACGATATAATAATCATCTAGCAGAAACGCTTTCATCTCACGTTCTGCATATATAGTATACAATCAAAACCGCAAGCACATATTGGGTAACGGGTTTCGAACTATGACAAGGTATGGAACCACTTTTCGCTAGTGTACCTCTAGAAAGGAATACACTGGGTTCAACAAGAACATCTTGCAACCCGGCCACACATGACCGACCACTCATTTCGCTTGAGTGTATCGAATGTATACCACCAACGGTTGGGATCAGCAACCGTTTCCCGAATGGGACAGCATCAACAATAGATTTTTTTGAAGTAAATGAAACTCTAGATCAGGTGATTGTACACCCTAATAGGTGCGACCTACATAGCCATGCTACCTGCCCGATTTCTGTCATTTACCGGTTGATGAGGCTTGAGGTTACGCCTTATCATCACATCAGACTCACTTCGAATGCCACATTGTCAGATCCATCGAAAATCACTAATTGACGTCTACAACAGTACATTACATGTTAGCTAAAGAAGTTTCTTTCTCCGCTTCCACTCTTGGTACGGTCGAAGAAATAAATGTACGTGACCTTTCTGGAAATATTCTGTCAGACATTCATCCATACAAGTCATCCAGGAACAGGATGAACCGAAGGCACTATTCAGTACATCCATCTTAGGCATTGTTATCTAAGACTTATACAATAGCCCTTGCACTTTACTCCATCTTCAATTATATTTAGCATATATGATTCGCAACGCTTATGCAAATACAGAGTGGTTCTTTGGATAATAATCCAACCGGTCTCTCCATATTAACAACGTTAAAATGGTCAAAACTTCGATAGTCTGTGATTTAACCATCAAAGAAAAACAGGTGTGCAAACAACGATATTATTTCCAGATGGAAATTCTATCAATCAATCATCAATCATATATATATATATATATCCTTATTTTCTATGTTTATAAAATATACTTTAACACTGGAAAACATTTCCATAACTAATTTACGTATCACTATTCTTCTACAACTATCAGTCTCTGATTATAAACTAGTAGAGGAACAATTCCCTAAGTACCAATCCCGAAGGTCGAAACCAACATCAAATAGACACTTAGGAAACCATTCAACTTAACAAGTCTCCAGTCAAATTCTGGCTTAGCCTAACTCCATTTCTTAACTCCTTATACATGAATGCTTCTTTTTCTAATTCATATTTCAAATTTCAATATTTGATTACGTTTTTTATTCTATTTGGAAAACATTACCAAATCTTCTTTACTTGGATTTAAACAGATGTTTAAATCAACATTGCGACGATAACTCAAACCACTATACTTATTTACTAAATTTACTTAACCACTTTCCCTCTCGAACCTTAACCATTTCTAAATTAAAAACGAAGTCAATCAAGTTGGGGTATAACTACCCCTCAGACCTTAACTGAGCAACATTTCAAATCTCGAAATAGGGTAAGTTCATCTTTTAACCCTTTAACACTTCCTTACGAACCCTCGGATTCTATTAACGAACCCCCTTCTTTTACAAGTTTACGTGATTATAACAATGGTGTTATAATCTCCTACATCCGAAATATATTATCTTTAATTTTCTAACTCGAATAATATAACGACAACTAATTTACTTACTCCTATTTGGTTAACTCTAATCTATAACTCTTATTTGAATAACTCCAACCTAATAGCTCTTACTGGATTAATTTTTATTCGAATAACTTATATTCGATTTGCTTACTTTCGAATACTTATATTCGATAATCTCTTTCTTCGAATAAATCTTATTCGATTTAACTCCTGTCGAATAACTAGATTCGATCAACTCACTTCGATTATTTCAGATTCGATTATCTTACTTCGAATATCTACTATTCGATTATCTCACTTTGAATATCTCTGATTCGATTTACTTCTTCGAATAACTAAATTCGATTAACTCATTTCAACTCTATTCAAATAAACTAAATTCGATTAACTCCATTTGAATAACTCTAGTTCGATTTAACTCTATTCAATAACTCTAGTTCGATTTAACTCTATCGATTAACTCTAACTGATTAACTCTAACGGTTTTAACTCTAATTGGTTAATCCTAACTGATTAACTCTAATTGATTAACCCCTTTTGATTTATTCCTTTTCTATTTGTTTACTTAACAGATAATTATTCCCTTTTTCAATTCTACTTATTTAACCAATAAATAATTCTTTTCTCCTTTCTATTAATTTAACAAATAAATATCACTTTTGTCTTTTCTATTTATTTACTATAAATAAATGATCCTTTTTAATTCTATTTATATATTTCCTAAATAAATATTCCTCTTTATAATATCCTTTGATTTTATAAATAATTTTCCATCTTATAAATTCCCTTGATTTTATAATATTTTCTTTTTAATAAATTCTAATTCATTTTATAAATGAATATCCGTTTTTGTAAAATCCTTTGACTTTATAAATAAATTTCCTTTTCCATTCTATTTGTAAATGGTTTACAAATATCTCTCTTTCTATTTGGTTTACAAATATCTTCCCTTATCCTTGTTTTACAAATAATTTCCTTTATATTTGTTTTACAAACAATTCCCTTTTTATTCCTTTTCACAAATATTTATTTAACAAATAAATATTTCTTTTTGTAAAATCCTTTGATTTTATAAATATTTCTTTTCAATATAACATTTGAAAATCTTCTTTACAACATTCCAGTATTTTTCACAGTATTTAAATTACCAAGTGACCATGATCGATATCGTTCAAACACACATAATCAACACAGATTATATCTCACATCATATATTACAATATATGTAACAAAATAGTATTTTATATATTGAGGAACCCAGTTGGGTCCCTCCAACCTGTTTCCCTGCGTCACAGATGTTAAACCATATAATTAGCATCAACTTCATTTCAATATGAAATGGTCTGATAAACAACATCAATATATATATTTAACGGTTTATATATATAAATATATATATATATATATATATATGATTTCAACTAACTGACTAGCTGTTCATTCAACCAAATCAACACACAGCAATCAACAGATAATTATCAGTTCTAACAATACGTTATAAAAATATAACTGTTCAGAGTTGGTGAGTTTTACTCACATTTGCAGTTCAGTCGTTTAGTTCCACCGTAATTTAAGACGAACTCAGAATCATCCCAAACTGGTTTATATGTGTAGTACTTTTCGATACGATTCTAATGTGACCTGTTTTGTTGAATTTCGTTTACATACAACTAAGTAATGATGTTTTATAGTTATGTACATTTATATAAACATAACATGGATTTAATAAATGGAACGGGCTTTAACCTTGAATTGTCGGCCCACTAACACCTTCAAAGGACCCAACACGCTACATCATTCTTCTTCCTCTTATACGATAACCAACTCCATGACCGAAATACACGGCCAGTTCAAATCGTTTAACCCCAAACTGAAACCACGGCATACCAGTTCTTCATTAACTTCTGCTAATCCATTTTCACACTTAACATGTGATTCCCCCAAATGCTTCTCCTCCCTCCCTGACGAGCACACACCTCCTCGCGTCGGAGACCCCCTGACGTTAACAGCGACGAACTCCTAGCCTCTACCATCGCTCTGAAAACTCCATTTAAACCTTTTCCGTTCGATTCTCTATCGCCACCATCGCCTCCTATCGGACTGTCCACAACCATCACCAAAACCCACGGCTTCCCTCTCTCCAACGTACTGACACTGATGAACCCAAAAATATACGAGCCCTTCCCCTTACGCTGTAGATGAACATCGCCCTTTTTTTAATTTTTGTTTTATCGCCAGAAGCTCACGGCCATGGATAAACGGAAAGAGAAAAAACAGATCGAAGGCATGTTGTATTTAAGGTTTAGATACTTGGTTGTTAAATTGTGTGGACGCTAGAATGACAGCCTTATGCTAAGTTTTGTGGATGCTAGAATGACAGCCTTATGCAAACAACAGTGTATGAAGAGTACATAGGAGATGTGTTTATGATATTTATATAAGATCTGCTATGTTTGGTAAATCTTAGTGTAGTTGTGTCATCTTAGTGGTGGAACCAGCTTGATATATATATATATATATATATATATATATATATATATATATATATATATCTTCTCGGTTGGTAATTTGTTTTGCTTTAGCATTTGGCTTTTGTTAAACCAATTTTGCTCCACTGACTTCAATATATCTTTGCAAACTGAGTTATACTATCGATTTTCTAAGTGTATATATGTGCTTCGAATAAGGGAAATTTTTCCTAATTTATTTCAATGCACCAAAATTTATACTAGCGAATATATTACTTATATTCCTTTCAGATATAACATGAGTTTCATTGAAGTTTTGATTTAACTGTGAAAAGAAAATCAACATTACTACGAAAAGAAAAATCAATACTAGTTAACATGACTTGCTCAAATTAGATGTGGCAGAAAATGTATTGTAAAGAATGTACCTTGTTCCAGTGTTATTTCTCTCTTAAACTTTAGTATACCCATTACGTATAATTCCATTTATGTACGAGTCTCTATGGACCGGAATAAAAATATGATCATAACCAGCGATGTGCCACGATCCCGAAAATATAATAATATCGGTAGGTTAACTCATATGGTGAAACCCCAAAATATCGATATAGGGTGCAAAATACTCCAAATAAAAAGTTGTGTATTTAATTAATTAAAAATTACAGTAAAATTCTAAAAATTAAAGTATCACTACGTCTCAAAAGAACCTTGTCTAAATTCGAATCCGGTATCTAGTTATATCGAATAAACCGTTACGGTCGATAAACGATTCTATAACGACTTTTCTAAAATTTGATTTGGACATAAATCAAAATCTACATGACGAAATCCCGATTTTTCTCTTCCATTAGATAAATATACTTCACCAGCTCCTAACGTTTCTTGTTTCGCAGAAATCCGATTTAAAACAGCTTCTGTATATTCTTTTAAAGTTCGAATCGCCAAATCGCGAACTGCCACGCCATTTCGAGCTCGATTATATTTATAATATAATTTATACGTTCAACCATCGTTATTTAAATATGTTCGTTAATATAATTCAACTCTAAACTGAATTATATATTTTGAATTTCCCAATTCACACCATATCGCCATTTCAGCCAATTCTGATTATTTCAGAATTAAATATATTATTTAATTATTATTTAAATTAAATATTCACCCTTATTTAATTAAACGACCATTAAATCCTCTTAATCACCTTTTTAAATAATTAAATAAATTAATTAATATATCGCTGAAAATGCGGGTCATTACATACTTCCCCACTTAAAATAATTTCGTCCTCGAAATTGCTAAGATAGAAAACAAACCATATCGACAAGGTTAAAATTATTTCTTCACTTATTAACTCCGGTTTCGCTAATCCAATTTATTTTATTTAAATTATTAATTAATTCTTATCAACGAAAATTTTCAAAAATCCTGAAAATTTTCTAACGCCTTAACTTTTTGAAAAATTTCGCCAGCACCTCCTTTGTACTGGTCAATAGGTCAAACTCCAACTCGCCTCTTTGGGCCACCTCCAACCCAAAAGAAAATCAAACAGCCAAGCAGCTTGCCAATTCGGCTCATAAATCCCATGCTTATATCAAATATAAACTTGTACCTTTTTGTCGGGCATATCAACCTTATCACTTTCACCTTTTATCAATTCTGCAAATACAAGGGTCATCCCAATCAAATTCCAATCTGTTTTTATCCACAACACAACCATTCGCTTATATCCGAGCCAAATATCATTTCAACTCGAGTTTCTTCTCGATTCCCAACTCTTAACTTGATTATCACATTATGCTTCAAATTTAAGTCTCACAATCCAATTTGTGTTGATATCATTCTAATTCAATCTCAGTTGCCACTTTACTGGCTTTACTTTAATTCAAATTTGCTTTCACAAATTTCTGTTAAATTTGTTTTTAATTCAAACAGTCTTTCCCTGGAAGTTTTTAAACAGTTTACTCTTTTCTAAAATCAATTTTTCCTTTTTGAAATTCAACACAACTTGTCTTTCCCAAAACAAATTCAAAACAGTATCTCTGGTAGTAATTCGTCGCTTACAACTCGAAAATGAATACTGATGATGCAGCTGTCATCATCAGAATCTATTTTCCAGCGATCGAAGTGAGTTCAATACTATAAAACCATTTCTAAACATTTCCACTTTGAAATTCATTTCAAAATATAATTCACACTGCTTATAAAACAATTTAAAATCTCCCAGGATCTTAAATTTTCCTTATTTTTAATCCAAATCTATTTACAAACACTTATCCAATTTTCCACAATTTTAATTCAATTTCTGATTTAAATTCAGATTTAATTCAATTTGTAATACTTATACGGATTTTATTTGGTTATATATATATAACCATCTCCATTAT
Source organism: Allium sativum (assembly GCA_030737875.1). NCBI lineage: Eukaryota > Viridiplantae > Streptophyta > Magnoliopsida > Asparagales > Amaryllidaceae > Allium > Allium sativum. Next base: position 6,601,379 of record CM060913.1, on the reverse strand, counting down.
AATCTTACTCGATTATAATAACAAATATACTTTTGGTAAAATTATTTCATTTACCCTCTTTTCAAAACATATCGTGTAGACCCATCGTATTCGAGTGTTTAGAAACTCCTACCGATACAGTGGATCAAACTGATCGACCAGAACCCATAAAAAACTCAACCAATAAATCTCCACAATATAAAACAATTTTTTTATATCAATAACAAATACGTACACTCGTATATATACACTCAACTCAATCTAGGGCATTACTAACCCTATCTCTACTGAGTCTCGCCATAGAGCCAAGGTAATACTTAACCTTATGCTCTGATACCAACTGTAATGACCCAAAAATCCGGTCCAATTTGAGCTGACTAAATAACACAAGTCCAACCCCAAATTGCACTATTAACCAGGAAATTAATAGAAAGAAGACAGAGGGTGAGAAAAGATAAGGTAGAAACTTAGAACAGAAGAAGAAGAAGAAGAAGAAGAAGAAGAAGAAGAACACAACATCAGAGTAACACGAATCTCACAGCGGAACGAATCACATATAATAGATAACATATCCTTGAAATAAAATCAGTATATGTATACAATAACATTATCAGAGTACAACACTTACAACACAACGGAAATAAACTATAGCTATGTGATCCTGAAGCCTCCTGCTCCAGCTCTTCAAGTATTTGTAAATCCCGACTACTTGACTGCCCATATAAAATTGGGCACCCAAGAGTTCAGGGAAAACAAAACAAAATAAACTCCGGGTCAGTCATGGGACTGGTGTGAGTAAACAGTTTAAAACAGTTCGAACAAGTAAATGATATCTCATAAGATCACGCTGTATAACGGAACGGGTTTTTCCCTTATGAGAATGCAAAATATCTTTATATCAAAAACGTTTTGATATTATAATAATGTCTATCAACCACAGTATAATACTCATCTAGCAGAAATTCTTTCATCTCACGTTCTGCATATATAGTATACAATCAAAACCGCAAGCACGTATTGGGTAATGGGTTTCCAACTATAACAAGGTATGGAACCACCTTTCGCTAGTGTACCTCTAGAAAGGAATACACTGGGTTCAACAAGAACATCTTGCAACCCGGCCACACATGACCGACCACTCATTTTGCTTGAGTGTATCGAATGTATATCACCAACGGTTGGGATCAGCAACCGTTTCCCTAAAGGGATAGCATCAGCAATAGATTTTTTTTTGAAGTAAATGAAACTCTAGATCAAGTGATTATACACCCTAATAGGTACGACATACATAGCCATGCTACCAACCCGATTTCTGTCATTTACTAATTGATGAGGCTTGAGATTACGCCTTATCATCACATCAGGTTCACTTCGAATGCCACATTGTCAGATCCATCGAAAATCACTAATTGTCGTCTACAACGGTACATTACGTGTTAGCTAAAGAAGATTCCTTCTCCGCTTCCACTCTTGGTACGATCGAAGAAATCAATATACGTGACCTTTCTGGAAATACTCTGTCAGACATTCATCCATACAAGTCATCCAGGAACAGGATGAACCGAAGGCACTATTCAGTACATCCATCTTAGGCACTGTTATCTAAGACTTATACAATAGCCCTTGCACTTTACTCCATCTTCAATTATCTTTGGCACATATGATTCGCAACGCTAATGCCAATACAGAGTGGTTCTTTGGATAATAATCCAACCGGTCTCTCCATATTAACAACATTAAAATGGTCAAAACTTTGATAGTCTGTGATTTAACCATCAAAGAAAACCAGGTGTGCAAACAACGATATTATTTCCAGATGGAAATTCTATCAATCAATCATTAATCATAAATATAAATATATATATATCCTTATTTTCTATGTTTAGAAAATATACATTAACACTGGAAAACATTTCCGTAACTTATTTACGTATCACTATTCTTCTACAACTATCTGTCTCTGATTGTAAACTAGTAGAGGAACAATTCCCTAAGTACCAATCCCGAAGGTCGAAACCAACATCAGATAGACACTTAGGAAACCATTCAACTTAACAAGTCTCCAGTCAAATTCTGGTATAGCCTAACTCCATTTCTTAACTCCTTATACATGAACACTTCCTTTTCTAATTCATATTTCAAATTTCAATATTTGATTACGTTTCTGATTCTATTTGGAAAACATTTCCAAATCTTCTTTACTTGGATTTAAACAGATGTTTAAATCAACATTGCGATGATAACTCAAACCACTATACTTATTTACTAAATTCACTTAAACACTTTCACTCTCGAACCTTAACCATTTCTAAATTAAAAACGAAGTCAATCAAGTTGGGGTATAACTACCTCTCAGACCTCAATTGAACAACATTTCAAATCTCGAAATAGGGTAAGTTCATCTTTTAACCCTTTAACACTTCCTTACGAATGCTCAGATTCTATTTACGAACCCCCTTCTTTTACAAGTTTATGTGATTATAACAATGGTGTTATAATCTCCTGAATCCGAAATATATTATCTTTAATATGACTTTAATTTTCTAACTCAAATAATATAACGACAACTAATTTACTTACTCCTATTCAGTTAACTCTAATCTATAACTCTTATTTGAATAACTCCAAAGCAATAACTCTTACTGGATTAATTCTTATTCGAATAACTTATATTCTATTTGCTTACTTTCGAATACTTATATTCGATAATCTCTTTCTTCGAATAAATCTTATTCGATTTAACTCCTGTCGAATAACTAGATTCGATCAACTCACTTCGATTATTTCTGATTCGATTATCTCACTTCGAATATGTACTATTCGATTATCTCACTTCGAATATCTCTGATTCGATTTACTTCTTCGAATAACTAAATTCGATTAACTCATTTCAACTCTATTAGAATAAACTAAATTCGATTAACTCCATTTGAATAACTCTAGTTCGATTTAACTCTATTCAATAACTCTAGATCGATTTAACTCTGTCGATTAACTCTAACTGATTAACTCTAACGATTTTAACTCTAACTGGTTAACCCTAACTGATTAACTCTAATTGATTAACCCCTTTTGATTTATTCCTTTTCTATTTGTTTACTTAACAGATAACTATTCCCTTTTTCAATTCTACTTATTTAACCAATAAATAATTTTTTTCTCTTGTCTAATTATTTAACAAATAAATATCTCTTTTGTCTTTTCTATTTATTTACTATAATAAATGATCCTTTTTAATTCTATTATTTATTCCCTAAATAAATATTCCTCTTTATAATATCCTTTGATTTTATAAATAATTTTCCATCTTATAAAATCCCTTGATTTTATATTATTTTCTCTTTAATAAATTCTAATTCATTTTATAAATGAATATCCCATATTATTAAATTCTTTGATTTTATAAATAAATTTCCTTTTCCATTCTATTTGTAAATGGTTTACAAATATCTCTCTTTCTATTTGGTTTACAAATATCTTCCCTTATCCTTGTTTTACAAATAATTTCCTTTATATTTGTTTTACAAACAATTCCCTTTTTATTCCTTTTCACAAATATTTATTTAACAAATAAATATTTCTTTTTATAAAATCCTTTGATTTTATAAATATTTCTTTTCAATATAACATTTGAAAATCTCCTTTACAACATTCCAGTATTTTTCACGATATTTAAAATACCAAGTGACCATGATCGATATCGTTCAAACACACATAATCAACACAAATTATATCTTACATCATATATTACAATATATGAAACAAAACAATATTTTATATATTGAGGAACCCAGTTGGGTCCCTCCAACCTGTTTCCCTGCATCATAGATGTTAAACCATATAATTAGCATCAACTTCATTTCAATATGAAATGGTCTGATAAACAACATCAATATATATATATATATATATATATAACGGTTTACATATATAAATATATATATATATATGATTTCAACTAACTGACTAGCAGTTCAATCAACCAAATCAACACACAGCAATCAACAGATAATTACAGTTCTAACAATATGTTATAAAAATATAACTGTTCAGAGTTGGTGAGTTTTACTCACATTTGCAGTTCAGTCGTTTAGTTCCACCGTAATTTGAGACGAGCTCAGAATCATCCCAAACTGGTTTGTATGTGTAGTACTTTTCGATACGATTCCAACGTGGCCTGTTTTGTTGAATTTCGTTTACATACGACTAAGTTATGATGTTTTACAGTTATGTACATTTATATAAACATAACATGGATTTAATAAATGGAACGGGCTTTAACCTTGAATTGTCGGCCCACTAACACCTTCAAAAGACCCAACATGCTACATCATTCTTCTTCCTCCTATACGATAACCAACTCCAGGATCGAAATACACAGCCAGTTCAAATCGTTTAACCCCAAACTGAAATCACGGCATACCAGTTCTTCATTCACTTCTGCAAATCCATTTTTACACTTAACATGTGATTCCCCCAAATGCTTCTCCTCCCTCCCTGACCAGCCAGCACCTCCTCGCGTAGGAGACCCCCTGACATTAACAGCGACGAACTCCCAGCCTCTACCATCGCCTTGAAAACTCCATTTAAACCTTTGCCGTTCGATTCCCTATCGCCACCATCACCTCCCATCGGACTGTCCACAACCATCACCAAAACCAACGGCTTCCCTCTCTCCAACGTACTGACACTGATGAACCCAAAAATATACGAGCCCTTCCCCTTACGTTGAAGATGAACATCGCCCTTTTTTTTAATTTTTGTTTTATCGCCAGAAGCTCACGGCCATGGATAAACGGAAAGAGAAAAAAAGATCGAAGGCATGTTGTATTTAAGGTTTAGATACTTGGTTGTTAAGTTGTGTGGACGCTAAAATGACAGCCTTATGCTAAGTTTTGTGGACGCTAGAATGACAGCCTTATGCAAACAATAGTGTATGAAGAGTACATAGGAGATGTTTGGTAAATCTTAGTGTAGTTGTGTCATCTTAGTGGTGGAACCAGCCTGATATATATATATATATATATATATATATCTTCCTGGTTGGTAATTTGTTTTGCTTTAGCATTTGGCTTTTGTTAAACCAATTTTGCTCCACTGACTTCAATATATCTTTGCAAACTGAGTTATACTATCGATTTTCTAAGTGTATATATGTGCTTCGAATAAGGGAAATTTTTCCCAATTTATTTCAATGCACCAAAATTTATACTAGCGAATATATTACTTATATTCCTTTCAGATATAACATGAGTTTCATTGAAGTTTTGATTTAACTGCGAAAAGAAAATCAACGTTACTATGAAAAGAAAAATCAATACTAGTTAACATGACTTGCTCAAATTAGATGTGGCAGAAAATGTATTGTAAAGAATGTACCTTGTTCCAGTGTTATTTCTCTCTTAAACTTTAGTATACCCGTTACATAAAATTCCTTTTACGTACGTGTCTCTATGGACTGGAATAAAAATATGATCATAACCAGCGATGTGCCACGATCCCAAAAATATAATAATATCGGTAGGTTAACTCATATGGTGAAACCCCAAAATATCGATATAGGGTGCAAAATACTCCAAATAAAAAGCTGTGTATTTAATTAATTAAAAATTACTGTAAAATTCTAAAAATTAAATTATCACTACGTCTCAAATGAACCTTGTCTAAATTCAAAACCGGTATCTAGTTATATCGAATAAACCGTTACGGTCGATAAACGATTCTATAATGGCTTTTCTAAAATTTGATTTGGACATAAATCAAAATCTACACGACGTAATCCCAATTTTCCTCTTCCATTAGAAAAATATACTTCACTAGCTCCTAACGTTTCTTGTTTCGCAGAAATCCGATTTAAAACGGCTTCTCTATATTCGTTTAAAGTTCGAATCGCCAAATCGCGAACTGCCACGCCATTTCGAGCTCGATTATATTTATAATATAATTTATACGTTCAACCATCGTTATTTAAATATGTTCGTTAATATAATTCAACTCTAAACTGAATTATATATTTCGAATTTCCCAATTCACACCATATCGCCATTTCAGCCAATTCTGATTATTTCAGAATTAAATATATTATTTAATTATTATTTAAATTAAATATTCACCCTTATTTAATTAAACGACCATTAAATCCTCTTAATCACCTTTTTAAATAATTAAATTAATTAATTATTATATCGCTGAAAATGCGGGTCATTACATTATTAATCCACACCTTGCACTTCGTGTGGACCGGCCTTGACGATATGGGTGCAGTTGCGGCTGATACCTGAGGCTCGGGCTAGAGAGTCTCGAATTGGCACAAGATGATCCCTTTGCCTTGGTTCACGGATGGAATCCAACTTCCAATACGACATTGTGCGGTTTCAATTGTAGAACTAGTATGGTGACATGATATATGGTACCCATGTCGTCTATGATTGATACATTCATATTTGAAGTTGATTTCTTCACTTATAGTAATAATAAAAGATAATTTTCACATACCAAGCATATTTGGCTATTATAAGATAAAACTCTATCCTCTGGCTTGCGTTGCATTGTGTGATGGGACCTGAGTCTTATAATAGCTTCATTGTTCTTTATTTATCATTGTGTTGTTTATTTATGCACTGGTATCCTTGGGGTTAAAACCCGTTCAGTGTTATACGGCGTGGTCCCTTGATTTACCTAACTTTAAAAGCAAATTAATAACTGTTTTATTTCTCACACCGGTCACATGACTGACCTGGAGTTTATTATTTAACCTAAACTCTGGGTGCCCTTATTTTCCACACGGGCAGCTAGTAGTTTTGGTTTTGTAGATATTATATTCACAGGATCCTGGTTTACAACTGGAACTATACTCGGAAAGCTCTGTATTTGTGTATTTCTTTCAGTTGGGTTTTGTATTATTTTTCCGCTACATTGTAGTTATAAATCTCTAATATTTATCAAATATATAATATTTATTCATACTCTGTTTTATTCTTGTACTCTGATGTAATTGTTGTAATAAGCAATGAAATGTTCTTCTATTTGTGTTCTGATTTGTCATGTTCTCAATTCAATCCGGGCTTTCCTTTACGAGGAAGTTTGGGTCGTTATAATATAAGTAATCTCATAACCATGCATGAGCAAAGCTTGGATATTTAAATGAGGTTAGAGAAACACTTCTGAATATTATATTTTTATTATTTTGTGGTTCAAAAGAATAACTCCTCAGTATATAAAACCAATATGGATGATAGAAATGTGGTAGGTACAAAAATGGTTTGTGGAATAAATTTCTAAATTAATCATATTATGAAATATGCTCAACTGTACTGGGATTCTTGAAAATTTTCAATTATCACTAATTCTAAAAAAAATAACATAATCACAATTCCATCACAAATATTTTCTCTGATTATTCCAGATGATTTTTAAAAATATCAAACTCTCCACATTAATATAAAATCATGATGGATAGCAGAATAATTGTAGATAAAGGAGATGTTCGTGAAATAACCACCAATTTAAAGATATTATAACAACTGTTCAATCATCATGAGAATTTAGATAAAAACTCCTCTTGTTGTGAAGTGTACTGTAGTCACAACTCAACACAATTTAAAAATTCTAATAATAATTTTGATGAATTTTAAATAAAGTTCAGTTAGGTTATTGATTTCAATTTCTGAATAAATAATCAATAAATGATTTTAAAATTGAAAAATCAACTACAAGAGGGAAATTAAAAGATATATACAAGACAAAAAATATACAGTATGAGAATCAGATCAATAAAAAATTTCCAGCACTTCTAACCTGATACCACTTGTTGTCTCTACTAATAGGGATTTTAATACCACCCTGTTGGCTATCAAAGATACCTCAGAAAACAATATCCAATCAAAAAACCCAGGCAATTAAATCTAACAATTCAGTTCCATCAATCAAAGCAACAAGACACATTCAGAATAAGTTTCACAAGAAGGTTTTCAGAAGAAAAAAAATAAAGAGTCAAGAAGACAAATCATGATCCAAGATTCAAAGTAGCGGTTTATTTGAAATCACTTGAAGGCATGAGAAACTTCAAGATTTAACGAATCGATCACACAAGGCTATTAATTTCTAATTCAAGAAGTGTGTAAGATTCAAGATATTAAACAATATTCAAATGATTTCAAACAAAACAATATCTATGTAAATGATCATGATTTCAGAATGTAGCATAAGAAAGATTTTCAATTCAGAGTAGTTAAGTCAACTTGAAAATCTTTGAACCTTTTATCAGAGCAACATATGATACCAAAAACAAGCAGTTAACCAAAAATATTTTCAAAGCGATTTCTTTTATCAGAGCAGCACAACAGTCAAATTCAAAGAAGACTTATCAATAGAATTTTTCACAAATATTTCTAACAGTCACAAAAGATGATTCATGACCCAAGATTAAAAATACAGTTTATTTTAAATCATTTGAAGGAATATGAAAATCTCAAGATTCAATGAATTGATCACACCAGATTATAAATTTCAAATCCAAGATTTGTGTGAGATTCACGAATTAATAATTTCAAATGATTTCAAATAAACAAATATTAAAATCAAATGATCAAAAAATAACAGTGAGTTTCAATACAAGATCTTCAAAAAAAATTCATAACTATTTCTGACCACCACAAGAGAAATTTTCATAATTTTTACATCAAGCATAAGAGATAATTCATGATCCAAAATTTTAAAAAAATATTTGAAATCACTAGAATAGATGTAAATTTTGAGATACAATGAATCAATCACGCAAGATTAATAATTTCAAATCTGAGAAGTGTGTGAGATTCAAAATATCATGAATTTCAGATGATTTCAAAAAAGCACATTCTCAACAAAGATGATCATTAATACACATGAATTTCAAGATGTAAACAATGATTCAAGTCACAAAACTTTCAGTTCAGAAATAATCAAGCCAATCCAAAAAACTCAATGAAATTATCATTATTGAAAAATAGCAATGTGTTGTAATGAGTATAAAATTTTCAAGTCTTTCCAAAATAAATTAGAAGAAACTCAAAACAACAAAAGTGTGTGAAATTTCATTAATTTTTTAGATCTTCAAAAATTTAGAATTCAAATTAATAGTGTTCAAGATATAACAAGAATGCTTCAACACTGTCAGGAATTCAGAAATCAAAAAAGAATTACACTTCAAAATAATTGCAGAAATTCATAATTTTGAATTCAAGATCTGGAAATGATTAAAACATGAGAGTTTTGTTCAAATAAAGAAAATTTCCAGAAAACCATGAATTCTGCAATTAGAAGTTAGGAGACTCAAATAAAAGGGAAAATAATGTGGCAGTGTAAAAAAAAATCAGAAATAGCCAAAAGAAAATTGAAGGTGTAGAAGGAGGAATAAACAACAAAAAATTGAGAATATTAATAGAGATGAGTTTAGAGATCATACAAGATTTTGCTTCGACTTACAAAGAAATAATAATAATCACTTCACTTTAATTTCCAAAAATTTGAAGTTCAATTTCAAAGGAAATCAACTCATAAAATCTCATTTATACTATTTTTTAAAACAATATTTCAAAATCCAAAATTTAAACAAAATTGTTTAACCAATCAGTGTCCGTATATAATTTTCTCTCCTATGGCCAAATAATACTTAAAATTTAATTTTAGCATTTTTGGAAAGGATATATATCATTTCAATCCAAATCAGGGTCATAGGTATATATTATTTCAACCTACGTTCTTAATTCATTTTAATGATTAATCCCGAGTTCATTTGATGTCCATAACATCTAGGGTAATGGTTGGGATTAATCAACAAAATCAATAAGCATATATAAACAATGTTGATAACAAGATAAATTACATATCAATACATTAAATATATATAAATACATGGCATCAATCAAAACCACTACATCTAAACAGTTCAATATAATACCAGTTTACTAGTCATCATGTATGAGGTTTTTTAACTAAAAACTAAATTCTAACGGTACAATTTAAATTAATAGTTAAATTAAATTATATACTCTATGCAGATTTAACATAAATAATAAATTTAAACAGTCAAATTGCAAACAATACAACCATATCATAACATGAATTTAAATTTAACTAACAATCGAACATTTTAGTTAGGTGTGAGTGGGTTTAATCACTCACCTTGATTTCAAACGAGATTGAAATCCAAATTTTTGTAACGTCCCATATTTTTACGATATAGTAAATAATTAATTTAATTATTTAAATAGTGATTTAGAGATTTAAATGGTTTTTTAATTAAATAATATTGAATATTTAATTAATATAAATAATAGAATAATATATGTATTTCCGAAATAGTCTGAAATAGTAGAATTGACAATATTGTGTAAATTGGATTATTTATAAGATTTAATTCAGTTTGGAATTGAATTATAATAACGAATATATTAAATAATCGACGGTTGGACGTATAATTATATTATAATTATAATCTTAGCTCAAAATGGCGTGACAGTTCGTAATTTGGCGTTTCAAACTTTAAATGAATATACAGAATCCGTTTTAAGTTGGATTTCTATGAAATAAGAAACGTTTGGAACTGGTGAAGTATACTTTTCTAATGGAAGAGAAAAATCGGGATTTCATCATGTAGACTGCGAGTTATGTCCAAATCAAATTTTCGAAAAGTCGCTATGGAATTCCTTTATAATTTATAATAATTTATTTACATTATAAATGGATTTTTCAATATAAATTGGATACTGATTTAATCTGGATTTGAAATGTCGAGTTATAAATCCAAATAGGAATATTTTGGAGCTGTGATATACTCCATGTGAATATATACACGATAATATTAATTTATTAATATTTAATTTAATTATTTTTAAATATATTAATATTTAAAAGGTTTCATTTAGAGCTTTAAAAATAGCCAGTTTTGCAAATGAACTCCGTTTTCGACGAAACTAATTTTTTGGATCCGAAATGTTAAATTATTGCCAGATTTCATTTTCCATGATTTTTGGAATCAGTATGTAGCCGTGCTAAATTTAAATGTGAAAATTAGTCAATAATTTGACCTTTAAAAATACGCTATGTGAGCAAACGGAGTCGAAATTCGACGAAACAAGTTTCGTTGGGTCTGTAATGCCGAAGTGTAGCTGCATGCCCATTTTCATGATTTTTGGATGTTGTATGTAATCACACGAGTTTTTAAACAGCAAAACAAATAGCGGTTGAATATAAATAAATATAATATTCGAATAAAAAAATATTTAAACCTTCCTATAAATACCCTGCATCTTCCTAACCCTAATACATTCCTCTTTTGGTCATCTAAACTCCCCACCACTGTTTATCTCCTTGCAACAAACATTTCGTGAGTTTCAAAAATTCATATCAATTCGAATAAAAATCCGTAAATGCTAAAACTAGTTTTTATGATCTTGTTATTTGCAGTGCTTCACATCTATATACGTTTCATGCTGTTCGAGCAGCAATTTGTCGCGTAGGAGAAATACATCGTGCGCACTGTTATTCTAGGGTTGAAATTCGAGGAGGATTGAAGCTTTGATTCATGATTTAGTTGTTAGTTTGGGATTGTGGAGGTAAAATTAGGGTCTGTTTGCAAATTTTGGGTGAGCATGATGAAAAAAGATGTCGGATTGTTCCTGTAAACCTCAAAAAGGAGCTGGGCGACGCATTCCAGCGTACGGAGGCGAGTGCTATGATTTTAGCATGGAATGATAGAGATTTGGAAGAGGATAATTATGGTAATTTTTGTTGATTTTCTTTGTGAGGAGATGGAGAGGTTTTAATGGCTAAAGCGTTGGCAATGGAGGAATCGGCTACTGAAGCGGGAGGATCTAACTGAGGAAGATGGGTACTATATAGGCGGGCTGCGGGTTTTTGGATATGGGCCGAAGTTGTGTGGTGAGCCCAATTGGTAATGAAATGAATTTAAATAAAATAAATACTCGTTTAAATTTGTAAATGTTATAACTTTATCATACGGTATCGTAATTGGGCAAAATAGGATCCGATGGGATCGTATGGACGACGACTACACAATGGAACTGACTGGAAGTGAATTGGAGCTCGTTACAATTTATAGTGAAATAAATTGTCTGAACGAAATCAACGATGGCTATCGTTATTTAACGATAGACCGACCAATGTGAGTAAATCTCACTAACTCTGTACAGTTTATATTTTTATAAATATAATCTAGTATTAATAAATGATGATTGATTGTTGTGTGTTGATTGTTTGGTTGAATTGCTGATGTATTGGTTGAAATTATAAATAATGATATATATATATATATATAAATCGTTAATCAAATATTGATTTCGTTTATCAGAATATTTCATATTGAAATGAAATCGATGTTATTTATATTGTTTAACATATGTGATGCAAGGAAACAGGTTGGAGGGATCCAACTGGATTCCTCAATATTTATAATACTGTTTGTTTTCATATATTGTGATATATGATGTGATATATAATCTATGATTGATTATGATGACACTAGTCATGTTATTTGGTATTTTAAATACCATATGAAATACCGAAATGTAAAAAGGAAATTTTCAAAGTGAATATTGAAATTGAAATATTTATATAAAATAAATAGAATTATATAAAAGGATTTATATAGAATAAACAGAATTATATAAAAGGATTTATATAAAATAAATAGAATTATATAAAAGGATTTATATAGAATAAATAGAATTATATAAAGGATATTATAAAATTAGATTTAAGTGTTAGAAATAAAAAAGGAGATTTGTATGAATAATTCTATAAATAAAAATATAAATAGAAATTAGGTTTGAGGTATTGTTTTTAAATAAGAAATCAAACTTTTTTATTATATAAAGAAATATTATTCGCATTTTATGTGAAAAATTAGATTAAAGTAAATATTTTGCAAATAAAATATTATAATGAAATTTGGGGTTTGAATTAGGAATTTAAATGGAATTACTGAAATTAGAAACTGATTGGAAATTAGTTGAGTTGAATGGCTTTCTAGGTATCGATCTGATGTTGATTTCGACCTTCGGGGTTAATACGTAGGGGGTTGTTCTCTTACTACTTTACAGTTAGAGACTGATATATGTGAGAAGATAGTGATGCGTGAATCTGAAATGGAAACATTTTCCAAAGTTAATAATGTATATTTTATAAATTAGAAAATAAGGATTTGAAGAACATATGGAAACGAGAAATGGGGAAATGAATAAATGTTGATTGATGATTGATTGATAGAATTTCCATCTGGAAATAATATTGTTGTTTGCACACATGTTTTTCTTTGATAGTTAAATCACCGACTATCAAAGTTCTTGACCATATTTCTGTCGTCAATACGGAGAGGCCGGGATCGGATTCATTATCTGAAAACCACTCTGTATGGGCGTTAGCGTTGCGATCAAATATGAGGAAGATAATTGAAGACGAAGTTATGCAAGGACTGTCCTGTTTCTTGAATAGTACCTACGGTCTGTCCAATCCCAGGACGACCTGTATGGAAGAATGTCTGACGGAGAATATTTAATAGATCGCGTAAGTTGATCTCTTCAAACGTATTCACGTTTGGTGGCGGAGGAATTCATTTCTTTTAGCTATTTACCCGTGACATTTTGGAGAAATCAATTTATGATTTAGCGGGTATGACGATGTGACATTCAAAGTGAATGAAAATTGGTTTGAAAAGGATACGTTATGGCCTCTAGTCTCACAACCGGAAATGGTAAAAATCAGGATGATCGCATGGCTAAGTGGTTAGCTGCCAATTAGGGTGTACTGTCTCCTGATCTAGAGTTTCATTTACTTATATAATCTATTTTGATGCTATCCCTTTCGGGGAACGGTTGCTGATCCCAACCGTCGGTGATAATACATTCGGTACACTCAAGCGAAATGAGTGACCGGTCATGTTTAGCCTAGGTTGCAAGATGTTCTTGTTGAACCCGGTGTATTCCTCTCTAGAGATACACTGTCGGAAGGTGATCCCATACCTTTCAAGTTGGAATTCATTACCCAATAAGCGCCCGCGGTTTTTGATCATATATTATGTATGCGGAATGTGAGATGAAAGCGTTCTGCTCGATGATTATTATATGTGATTGGTAGACATTATTATAATATCCAAAGAGTTTTGATATAAAGATCATCGTTTGTTTCAAAAGGATTTTGAATGTTGAATCTAATGTTTTGGATTCTCAAAAGGGAAAAACTCGTTCCGTTATACGTCGTGGTCTTATGAGATATCGTTTAGTTGCTCAAACTATTTTAAATTATTTACTCATACCTGTCCCATGACTGACCCGGAGTTTATTTTGTTTTGTTTTACACTAAATTCTTGGGTACCCAAATTTGTACGGGCAGTTAAGTAGTCAAGTTTTATAGATATACTTGGAGAGCTTGGAGCAAGAGGCTTCAGGATTATATAGCTATTGTTATTTCCTCTATGTTGTAAGTGTTATACTCTAATAATATTACTGTATACATATACAGATTTTATTTCAAAGTTATGTATCTATTATATGTTGTTCGTTCCGCTGTGAGATTCGTGTTTTACTCTGGTGTTGTATGTTCTTCTTCTTCTTTTCTAACTTTCTATCTTATATATTCTCACCCTCTATTTTCTTCCATTAACTATCAGGTATTTCCGATGCTTGGTTAGTCGACAATGAGTTTATGTCACTTACTCAGGATCGCGAAAACTAAGTCGTTACAGTTGGTATGAGAGCTAAAGCTTAAGTATTTACCTTGGCTCTGTGGCGTGACTCAGTAGAGATAGGGTTAGTAATTCCCTAGATTGAGTTTGAGTGTATATATACGAGTGAATGTATTTGTTATTTGATATAAAATGATTTTATATTGTGGAGATTTGTTGATTGAGTTGTTTATTACTTCTGGTCGATCAATTTGATCCACTGTATCAGTAGGAGTTTATAAACACTCGAATACGATGAACCGGCATGATATGTTTTGAAAAGAGGGTAAATGATATAATTTTACCCAAATCATATTTTGATACAAAAGTATGATTATTATTTGAAATATTATAGTACATTGGATGTGTTGGTTGTTATTATAATCGAATAAGATTATAAAAGTGAAATGGTTATAAATAACCAATCAAATTTCGTATAAATGTTACGAAATGAATTATATCTGAATTTAAATCAGAATTTGAATTAAAATTCCTAAAAATTGGAGAAGTGTTTGTAAAGGATTTGGATTAAATATATGAGATTTTAAAATCTTGGGAGATTTTAAATTGTTTTACAAGCAGTGTGAATGGTATTTTGAAATGTATTTCAAAATGGAAGTGTTTACAAATGGTTTTTAAAGTGATATAGTATTAAACTCATTTTGATCGCTAGAAAATAAATTCTGATGATGACAGCTGCATCATCGGTGTTCATTTTCGAGTTGCTAAGTGACAGATTACTACCAAGGATTTTGTTTTTGAATTGTTTTGTGAAAAGCAAGTTGTTTTAAATCCTGAAAGGGGATAGCTGGTTTTAGAAAAGCTAAAATGTTTAAAAATTCCCTGGGGGAGATTGTTTGGATTGAAACAAATTAAATTAGAATTTGTAAAAGCAAATAGAAATAAAAATTTAATTGAAACCAGTTAAGTGAAAAATGAATTGAGATAGAGAATATCGAATTAGATTGGATTGGAGATAATCCGAATTGAAATTGGACTTATAGGTTAAGAGTTGAAATTAAAAATGGAATCTGAGTTAAGAACAGAATTTGGCTTGGGTATAACCAAATGATTAGGATGACATTGGTATATGCAAAATTGGTAACAGTTGGAAAGGATGTATTGATATGCCTGACAAAAAGGTACCAGTTTATATTTATATCTGTAATGAGGTTTTTATGAGTCGAATTGGCAAGTCGCTTGGCTGTTTGATTTTCTTTTGAGTTGAAGAAGGCCTAGAGAGGCGAGTTGGAGTTTGAGCTATTGACCAATACGAAGGAGGTGTTGGCGAAATTTTTTGAAAAGTTAAGGTGTTAGAAAATTTTCAGGATTTTTGTAAAATTTTCGTTAGTAGGAATGAATAAATAATTTAATTAAAATTTATTGGTTCAGTTGAAATTGAAGTTAAGAACTAAACAAATAATTTTTAATCCAGTTAATAGGGTTTGTTTCCTACCTTAGCAATTTCGAGGACGAAATTTTTTTAAGGGGGAAAGAATGTAACATCCCGTATTTTTATGATATAATAATTAATTAATTTAATTATTTAAATAATGATTTAGAGATTTAAATGGTTGTTTAATTAAATAATGTTGAATATTTAATTAATATAAATAATAGAATAATATATGTATTTCCGAAATAGTCAGAAATAGTGGAACTAACAATATTGTGTAAATAGGATTATTTATGAGATTTAATTCAGTTTGGAATTGAATTATAATAACGAATATATTAAATAATCGATGGTTGAACATATAATTATATTATAATTATAATCGAGCTCGAAATGGCATGGCAGTTTGTAATTTGGCTATTGGAAATTTAAACGAATATACAAAATCCGTTTTAAGCCGGATTTCTGTAAAACAAGAAACGTTCAGAGCTGGTGAAGTATATATTTCTAATGGAAAGAGAAAAATTGGGATTTCGTCATATAGATTGTGAGTTATGTCCAAATCAAATTTTTGAAAAGTCGTTATGGAATTCCTTTATAATTTATAACGATTTATTTATATTATATATTTTTTCAATATAAATTGGATACTGATTTAATCTGGATTTGAAATGTCGAGTTATAAATCCAAATAGTAATTTTTGGAGCTGTGTTATATTCTATGTGAATATATATACAATAATATTAATTTATTAATATTTAATTTAATTATTTTTAATATATTAATAACTAAATGATTTTATTTAGAGCTTTAAAAATAGTCATCTTTGCAAATGAACTCCATTTTTGATGGAACTAATTTTGTTGGATCCGGAATGTTAAATTATTGCTATATTTCAATTTCCATTATTTTTGGAATCAGTATGTGGTCGTGCTGAATTTAAATGTGAAAAACAGTCGATAATTTGACCTTTAAAAATACGCTGTGTGAGCAAACGTAGTCGAAATTCGACGAAACAAGTTTCGTTGGGTCCGTAATGCCGAATTGTAGCTGTATGCACATTTTCGTGACTTTTGGATGTTGTATGTGATCACACGAATTTTTAAACAGCAAAACAAATAGCGGTTGATTATAAATAAATATAATATTCGAATAAAAAAATATTTAAACCTTCCTATAAATATCCTGCATCTTCCTAACCCTAATACATTCCTCTTCTGGTCTACTCCCCACCACTGTTTTTCTCCTTGCAACAAATATTTCGTGAGTTTAAAAATTTCATATCAATTCAAATAAAAATCCATAAATGCTGAAACTAGTTTCTATGATCTTGTTATGTGTAGTGCTTCACATCTATATACGTTTCGTGTTGTTCGAGCAGCATTTTGTCGCGCAGAAGAAATACATCGTGCGCATTGTTGTTATAGGGTTGAAATTCGAGGAGGATTAAAGCTTTGATTCATAATTTTGCTATTAGTTTTGGACTAAGGAGGTAAAATAGGGTCTGTTTGCAAATTTTGGGTGAGCATGATGGAAAAAGATGTCGGATGTTCCTGTAAACCGCAAAAAGGAGCTGAGCGACGCGTTCCGGCGTACGGAGGCGAGTGTTATGATTTTAGCATGGAAAGATAGAGATTTGGAAGAGGATAAATATGGTAATTTTTGTTGATTTTCTTTTTGAGGAGATGGAGAGGTTTTAATGGCTAAAGCGTTGGCAATGGAGGAATCAGCTACTGGAGCGGGAGGATCTAAATGAGGAAGAAGGGTACTGTATAGGCGGGCTGCTGGTTATTGAGTAAGGGCCGAAGTTGTGTGGTGATCCCAATTGGTAATGAAATGAATTTAAATAAAATAAATACTTGTTTAAATTTGTAAATGTTATAACTTTATCATATGGTATCGAAATTGTGCAAAACAGGTTCCGATGGGATCGTATGGACGACGACTACACAATGGAACTGTTTGGAAGTGAATTGGAGCTCGTTACAATTTATAGCGAAATAAATTGTCTGATCGGAATCAACGATGGTTATCGTTATTTAACAATAAACCGACCAATGTGAGTAAATCTCACTAACTCTGTACAGTTTATATTTTCATAAATATAATCTAGTATGATAAATGATGATTGATTGCTGTGTGTTGATGTTTGATAATATTGCTAATGTATTGGTTGAAATTATAGATAACGATATATATATATATATATATATATATATATATATATATATCGTTGATCAAATATTGATTCTGTTTATCAGAATATTTCATATTGAAATGAAATCGATGTTATTTATATTGTTTAACATCCATGATGCAGGGAAACAGGTTGGAGGGATCCAACTAGATTCCTCAATATTTATAATACTGTTTGTTTTCATATATTCTGATATATGATGTGATACATAATCTGTGATTGATTATGAAGGCACTGGTCATGTTATTTGGTATTTTAAATACCATATGAAATACTGGAATGTAAAAAGGAAATTTTCAAAGTGAATATTGAAAATGAAATATTTATATAAAATAAATATAATTATATAAAAGGAATGATATAGAATAAATAGAAGTATATAAAAGGATTTATATAAAATAAATAGAATTATATAAAAGGATTTATATAGAATAAATAGAATTATATAAAGGAAATTATAAAATGAGATTTAAGTATTAGAAATAAAAAAAGAGATTTGTATGAATAATTCTATAAATAAAAATATAAATAGAATTTTGGTTTGAGGTATTGTTTTTAAATACGAAATCAAACTGTTTGATTATATAAAGAAATATTATTCGCATTTTATGTGAAAAATTAGATTAAAGTAAATATTTTGCAAATAAAATATTATAAAGGAATTTGGGGTTTGAATTAGGAATTTAAATGGAATTACTGAAATTAGAAACTGCTGGAAATTAGTTGAGTTGAATGGCTTTCTAGGTATCGATCTGATGTTGGTTTCGGCCTTCGGGGTTAATACGTAGGGAGTTGTTCTCTTTCTAGTTTACAGTTAGAGACTGATATATGTGAGAAGAAAGTGATGCATGAATCAGAAATGGAAACATTTTCCAAAGTTAATAATGTATATTTTCTAAAATTAGAAAATAAGGATTTGAAGAATATATGGAAACGAGAAATGGGGAAATGGTTAAATGTTGATTGATGATTGATCGATAGAATTTCCATCTGGAAATAATATCGTTGTTTGCACACATGTTTTTCTTTGATAGTTAAATCACCGACTATCTAAGTTCTTGACCATTTTTCCGTCGTCAATACGAAGAGATTGGGATCAGATTCATTATTTGAAAACCGCTATGTATGGGCATTAGCGTTGCGATCAAATATGAGGAAGATAATTAAAGACGGAGTTATGCAAGGGCTATCCTGTTTACAGAATAGTACCTTTGGTCTGTCCTATCCCGGGACGACCTGTATGGAAGAATGTCTAGCGGAATATATTTAATAGATCGCGTAAGTTGATCTCTTCAAACGTATTTGTGTTTGGTGGCGGCAGAATTCGTTTCTCTTAGCAGTTTACCCGTGATATGTTTGGAGAAGTCAATTTGTGATTTATCGGGTATGACGATGTGACATTCAAAGTGAATGAAGATGTGGTTTGAAAAGGATACGTTATGGCCTCTAGCCTCACAACCGGAAATGGTTAAAATTGGGTAGGTTGCATGGCTAAGTGGTTAGCTACCAATTAGGGTGTATTGTCACCTGATCTAGAGTTTCATTTACTTCTATAATCTATTTTGATGTTGTCCCTTTTGGGAAACGGTTGTTGATCCCAACCGTTGGCGATAATACATTCGGTACACTCAAGCGAAATGAGTAACCGGTCATGTTTAGCCTGGGTTGCAAGATGTTCTTGTTGAACCCGATGTATTCCTCTCTAGAGATACACTGTCGGAAGGTGGTCCCATACCTTGCCAGTTGGAATTCATTACCCAATAAGCGCCCGCGGTTTTTGATCATATATTATGTATGTGGAACGTGAGATGAAAGCGTTCTGCTAGTTGGTTATTATATTGTGATTGATAGACATTATTATAATATCCAAAGAGTTTTGATATAAAGATCATCGTTTGTTTCAAAAGGATTTTGAAAGTTGAATCGAATGTTTTGGATTCTCATAAGGGAAAAACCCGTTCTGTTATACGGCGTGGTCATATGAGATATCGTTTAACTGCTCAAACTGATTTAAATTATTTACTCATACCAGTCCCATGACTGACCCGGAGTTTATTTTGTTTTGTTTTACCCTAAACTCTTGGGTGCCCAAATTTGTACGGGAAGTCAAGTAGTCAGGTTTTACAGATATACTTGGAGGGCTTGGAGCGGGAGGCTTCAGGATCATATATCTATTGTTATTCCCGCTGTATTGTAAGTGTTATACTCTAATAATGTTACTGTATACATTTGCTAATTTTATTTCAAAGCTATGTATCTATTATACATATTTTTCACCCTCTATTTTCTTTCATTAACTATCCGGTATTTCTGATACTTGGTTAGTCGACAGCGAGTTTATGTCGGTTACTCAGGATCGCGAAAACCTAGGTCATTACAATTTTAGCCCAAAAATTAACAGTCTCAGAATCTGTCCAATCTAGCGGCAACGCGAAGAGCTCATCGACACGATTCCAACGCAATTTATTTCGTCCTAATCTGACCTCGTAGCAGAAAGTTATACACGTTTAAACGTTTGAAACTCAAATTAAAACAAAACAAAAATAAAACAAACTCACCCATACACATCTCGCCACGTCAGCGCCACATTTTCTCCTTCTTCCCTCCATGATTCCCCATTATAGCCCACTTCATCAAAGAACTCATCAGCGGATAATATGAATCGCACACCGCACCTCCCACGTGCTTCTGGTCCACGATCGAAAATCACCACGACGACCGCCGCATCGAGGAGCACCAACGCCCCAACTATGGCCCCACTCGATCAACGCCTATAGCCTCTAACCGATCAAAACCCACGCGATTTCATGCCATAATACTGGCGATTTCGTTAAGAAAATGGTTCGATCAACCGTATGGATTCGAAAAGCTTCTCGAGCTCTGCGATTTATGCTTTGGAAATTTTCAATTTCGTTGAGAGGATTGTAAGAAATTAATGATTTAATTTTTGAACATTCGTGGCCATTGAAATCAAGCGGTGGCTCAGAGATAATTAGGGTTTAAGGAGTAAAATAATAATATTTTCATCGTTGTGCGTGTATTTAAGCCAAAATCGGACCATGCCCAAATCAGGCATGCTTACAGCCTACCAACAGGTTTTGACGCCTTCCAAACGTAATGGAAAAGGTTTCAAAGCCCAATTCCAAAGCCTCTAATGGTTTTTTTTTTCTAAAACTTGATTATTTAATTAAATTATACACACAAACTTCTACACGATTTAATTTCTTACGATCAACCGATAACTCCGATGGCTACGAAATTTTGGATCATACAATAATTTACAATTTCGGACCCAATAAAATTTATTTCATCGAATTCCGAGATCGTTTGCAAATGACAATTTTAATTAGTTAATTAATATAATAAAATATTCATTTTCGTTTATTTACCTTTAAATTAAATTCAAAGGTTTATAAGTTCTATTCAAATCAAAATAAATTCATATAACTTATAAATCAACAGTCGTTTATTGTGAATTCAATTTTCATTATTAACAAATTCAAATTTTATTAAATTGTTGATTACACCACTCAATTTCATTAAAATATATTAATATTAAATTCCAACTTTCATTGTCAATCAATAAAACCAAATCACAAATTTATTGGGAAACAATATTGGTCACAATTTGTCATAATAGATTGAATTTCAATACTTAAACCATTCGATTAAGTTTTCACTGTAAATTTTTCGAAAATTAATCACTAAAGTTTTAATTACAAATTCATTGACTCAATTTAATTCAAATAATTAAAATTAATTTTCAATATTTAAAGTTTAATTATAAATTTATTAACAAAATTTAATATAGATAATTTCAATATTAAATTTCAAATACCAATATTTGACAGTACAAACCAATCATAGTTACATTTTCAATCAATGTGGGTTATTACAACTATAACTAGTTTGGAATTCATTATAATATCAAACGGATCAATATTATTATCGTATTCAATGCATTAAAAACTTCAACATATATGAAATTCCAAAGTTAGTCAATCCATTATATTTTGTTAATCTAACATTACTTGAACTTTCTATATAATGAAATTATTAACAGATGTCATTATCATATATAGCGACTGGAATTCATTGTTTAACAAGTCAAATTAAGTTCGTATCTTAACAATTCACGATACGAATTATTAAATTTTTATATTTAAACCAACATTGTCAAAAATCACATTAAATTAAATATTTTAAATTATCGCAAAATCTCGGGATGTTACATTTACATTATACTTTATATTTTCTAGACCATGAAGATGAATTTATTCGAACTAATAAGGCTATTTTTCCCTTAGTCGATTGCAACTTCAAATATTAGACATAGCTATTATTTATTTTAAGAAACTACACCGCTTCTAAAGGTGACTTGTTTCGCGTCAATTTGTCAAATAGCTAACAATGTTTTTTCATAATTAGGCCTATTAACTATTTTTTGTTTTGTATTATTATTGCCCTACCAGCCTAATCTTCCATTAACTGTTAGCAAGCATGTAAACATTATGTCACCATTGTCTCATATACGCAAATTTTGAAGAAAATATTTCAATATTACTATGATTTCACAGTTTCACTCTTTTAAGAGCATTATTTTGACTGCATATTTTGTTTAAGGTTGCTAACTTCAAGACCCCTACTATTAGCATATGTTGATTACTCTGGGTATTTGGCCTCTTTTATTCTCTTTGAAGCAACATCTGAAAGCAACGTATAACTAATAAAAACAAAATTCAATATTTGTTAATTAATGTTACATTTCATTAAAATAAACCATTATTTTGTTTACTGGATTTTAATATATTGAAAAAATAAATTGTATGAAATTAAATTGTTTCTGCTTCCTTTTTGAAATTGTTGACTATTGTCTTCATATTATCTGAGGTCCTGAACTCTTCTGCAATGTTTTGAGTGCTTTCTTGGAGGCCTTTCACTTGTTGCTAGTATATGCTTTCTGTTTAGATAATCAAAAGTGTAATTCTCGTGTATTTATTTTCTAGTTTAATTTTAGTCTTTTCTTTCTTATTCTAGCATCTTTAGTTCATATTCCTTTGTATATTTGAATGACTTAACATTTAATTTCTTTATTCTTTTACTATGTTTTGATATAAAATATGTGCAGATTACCAGTTTTTCAAATAAAGAATGTCAGAAGCCCGAGAAGCTACAACCCATTCTACGTAATCATCAACTACACAACCCGGGGAGGTTGACAAAATGCATATGGAGTTCCCATTTCAAAAATGCAGGAAAAATAGGCAGTCGAATTGGTAAACTTGTGCGGATTCATGTGCAGATCTCCTACGAAAGTAGGGATAAAGTACCTCCAAAAATTAAAAATGACATGTAGGTTGCATTGTTGGTAAGCGAAAATATTCCATTATCTGTTTTTATGTGTAAGTATATTTTTATCATGATGTTTTTTTAAGTAAGTAATTCATAATTTTTGAAAAACGTTTTGAACTTGATCCAAATACAGAAGAATTTTATTTCAAAAAAATGTATGAGTTCATTTAGGACACATAAGAGTGAGTTGAGGACAAAATACTATGAAAAATTCAACAATCGCGATGATAGATTGAAAATTTGTCCACCCACTGTTAGTCAAGGCGACTGAGAAGGATTTTTGAAGATCGAAGAAAAAACCAGCATGAGTGAGCGAAGAGAGTTAGGCAAAAAAAACAGATCAATATATATCTTTGGCCATCACACCGATAGAAAAAGTCATGCTGTCGTAGAACATGATATGGTATGCTTTTCACTTTTAGTTTTCATTATGTTTAGTTCAAATCTTTTACTCCAAACATCAATGTTTCAAATACTGTTTACTGTAAAACAATAAAAAGCAATGTTTCTATGGGGATATTACTGTTTATATTGTGATTTTTAGTTGGCTGAATACCATGTTTCTTATAGTTTGCGCTGCCTATTCTTTTTTTGATGTCCGGCATCCATATTTTTCCATATCAAGTTACATTTGTATGTTTTTAGATGATTGAATTAGTATTATGTTTAGATAACAATTTTGCACTCTATTTTTTCCTTCCTTGGTCTGTTAATAAGTATAAACTTTGAACCTGTACATGTTCCTATATGGTAGTGGAAGCAGATGATGTATGTTTTAATATTGGTAGCTAGATAGAAGCAACTAGGAAATTTGCTGGTACTAGGATGACTTTTATATTAATTAACAATTTAACAATAAACATGCAATAAAGGTTAGATCATTTCATTGTTATTATGCTATATTTGGTCTTCTGCTGTTTATCCTTTTTTATACATATTTTCTAATGTCTGCTTTAAGATGTTGAAATTTTACTATGTATGAAATAATTAGTTCGTGATACATATCGCTAAAAATACATTTCAGTAGGGAGTAGAAATAAGTTAATTTATTTCAATGTGTCGATTTGAATGAACATTTTCAAGGAGCCACGCTGCTGAGTTGAATCATTTGATCACAAGTAAAATGGTAATCTTAGCATGACATTTTCCCCTTAACTCAGTTAGCCTGGGAATTACCGTCAACTACCTAAGGTGCACGTCCAGTCAAAAAAATGCTCTAGTAAAACACATATATTTGTTAAATGCCTAGGGAAAGACCAATGTTAATTGTTATTTTTTTTTTGAACCAAAAGATGGCATATTTTAAAATGTGAATGATCCTACTTTTTTTTCTTTTATATGTAATGCAATGCACTAAAAAAACAATACATATACTGTAGTCATTTGCAACTTATGGTTAGGCTAGTTAATTGATTGTTTAAAAAAATTGATGCTGTCAGTTTGGTAGTACGAGATAAAAAATGTGAAGTTTGAACATTTATTTTTATCAATTTGTGTAAAATACACAAGAATGATGAAACTTCCATATTATACTGGAATCTGAAATGGGAAAATTTCTTTTAATTTCGTGTACCACCTTTTATTTCAAATAATTTAACTAATAAGAATAATATTTCATGTTTGATTGCAGGCCATCGCAAATACGTAAAAAGGAGTAACATTTCGTGAACTATGGGAGAAAACTCATACAAAAAGGAAGGTAGCATATCCGATTGGACTTCCTAACACTTTGTAAGTTAGCCAAATAATTGATTATTTAAATTATTCACTATTTCAATTTATACAATTGCCAACTTGTGTATAGTTTGTTTTTTTGGGTTTGCAATTTCAGTAGTCATTCTAACTATATATATGGGTGTGTATGTGTGTGTGCGTGTGCATGTGTGTGTGTGTGTATGCTTCGTGCTTGGGAAAAAATTGCGAAGGCAAAGGAAGTAATCAAAGGCTATGAGGAAGAGTAGTTGTAGCTGGATGAAGACATCATGTCATAAGTTTTTGGAAAGGAAAAAGTGGTCGAACTCATAGTATTGGAACCAAGATATCAAGGACCCAAGTTAAGGCCTCCAATATTGCACACAAACAACTTAAAATTGCTCAACAAAGGTTGAAACACATGGAAGATAAGATAGCCAATGTAGAGGGTACATTGAAGACTTTAGTGGACTTGGTTAAAGGACAATATGAGAAGCAAATACCGGATAATGCTTCGAATGAAAGAGGAAGTAATGCATGTCAGGATGTTAATTGAAAGAGTGCCCGACAATGACATTGGCAATCCACGTAATTCTTTTGATTCGGTAAGTTTGAAGTGTGAAATATTAAACTTTATTTTGGAGGGCATTGCGATAGGTTAATTATGCAAAGTTTCAATGGGTTGAATTACACTTGGAAAATATGTATCGCCAACGCATGAGAAGTTGGTTGTGGACAGCATATTGCTTCCAGATGAAAACATAGCCAAACAAAACCATCCTCTTGCCGTGACTTTGAAGAAGTTGGAGTTGGCGTTTTTGTGCCATCCGAAGAGTCTTATTCGATATCTGTAGATGTGGGAGCACAGGTATGTATCCTTATTCATCTTATTTTGGTAGTTGGATCATTTCTGACTTCATTTTTACTATTTCGTGTTTTGATTTTGAACTTATTTCATGTACATACTAACATTTTCATGCATTGTGCTTGTGCATTCACTAGGTCTTGTATGTTTTTAGATGCCTCTAAGTCATTCTCTCGTGCACGTCTTGTGTTGTTAGCTGCAACAATAGTTAAAAAAATTGTCTACCACTTGTCAAGTAATCCATCGTATTAACATCATGTTACAACCATGTGTTTGTTTATCTTCTTTTGATTTGATTTATCCATAGCGATGTGATGCGTACAATCCATTTTATCTATATACCATGTAAAACTTAATCATTGAATCTTCAATTAAACAAAACTATCAAAGTAACATATAATGGTAATCCACTATTGAGGTATAAGATATCTAGTTCCAGGACACGAGGATTGCTAATTCTAATTGGATGGAATCTAACTACTTATGTCATAACCAAGTTTCAAAGAAACATGGTCATTGACCACATAAACGGATATTTACACCCACGTAGACTATATTTATATTTATATTTAGGCCTATCTGCATTAACGTATTTCCATCCATGTAGACTATGTTTGTGGCACTGGTCCGGTGATGTCTTTTAGTTGAAAGGGAAGATTCCTATATATACACACATACATATATACAATATATATCTTGCATGTACACTATACATGCGTAGCTGAATTTAATGCAGGTACACATTATATATTATGTACAAATAAAATAAAATCTTTTATGTAAATTAATTTAGTAAAACGATGATTTTATTTAAAAGATATTTAAACTTAGATCCAAATTTATCCAGATTTCATAAGCCTAATAAGTTCTTTTTTTTTACTCACACTTTGACTATGTGTGCGCTGGTCATATCCAGCAATAGAGCTAAATCTTAGACCTGCAAAAGTTTGTTTTTTCCTCATTTCTTTTTGTTGTTGAGTAGGCAATCAATTAGATTTTGATGAAAGAATTCCATTTGCAATGGCATGCGTGTATAGTTATCGTACACACGCGCGCGTGCCAGGCGAAGGTGCGATGTACTTTTCATGGACTGCCTCCTATAAAACAATCTCTTACCAAACCCCTTCTTTGCCCATTATTATAAGACCTAGTCGCAGTCTCGTACATAGGTTTAATGGTTCCTTCTGGGTATCTGTATTTCAATAAAAATTTGATTCGGCCATTCATCCTGCATCGAAGCTTGAAGCCAACGTAGATGGTATAATTTGGACGCTTACCTATCCCATAGACCTCATTTTGCATCCTCATACGTAGTAGTAATTCATTGGCGTTATGCTGCAACGGTGGGAAATAATTATGTTAAAAATGAAAACAGTTTTATCTGTGGATTTCATGATCTTTATGTGGTTTGCAGGATATTTTTATTACTTTTATAGATAAATTTATTTTGTTATTTAGTTAAGCTTAATTGGCGTGTAGATTGATATTTTAGGATTTAATTGATTTCAGGTTAATAAATGAATGAATATTAGATAATCACCTATCTTTTCTTTTAATATTCATTATTTAGTAATTGAGTATGCATGTATGTTCTTATTTGTTTGGATAAACTATAAAGAATTCACTTAATTGGAAGATTTGGAACTGATATTTTTTTCTTTTTTAGGTTAAGATGATTGGAATAACTATAAGTGGATCTTTACTGGTTTTAAAGATTTAAAGACTTTAGCTGAAAGTATTTACACCTATATCAAATGGATGAGTTAATATTTTGAAGATGCATATAAACTTGAATCAATAGAGTGTAGGTTGGATTCTAGGAAACTGAATGAAAGTAATGTGTAGTAAAGTAGTATAGGGAAATGAACTTCAAATAAAACTAGAATTGATAATTCATTTCAGTTAGCCTAGTATTGATAATTGTGTTAACAAACTCATCATCCGCATTAATGAGTGAATTATTAGACCGCCACTTATCACTGTTATATAACACATTTAAATTTTCCGACACAATCCATTGGTTATCTCTTTAACTATAATTCTATAGCATTTTCTGATCACTACAACAAAAACACCATATTACAACTTTAATTTTACAACGGTGGGAAAAGCACAGTTGTAATAAATGTTTTTTTACAACAGTTAATTCCCTAAAGTTGTGATAAACATATTTTTACAACTTTTCATTTTGTTAGTTGTAATAGATGCTTATTGCAAACTTCATGTTTATAATATCTATATTTAATAATTAATTGTATTAATATTTAATAATAATTAATAATAAACTTAAGAATCAATAATATTTATTAATTGTTATTAAATAATTAATATTTAATAAGTAGTAATTTATTTTTAATTGTTAATGCTTTTAGTAATTATTAATCGATTATAACTAAGTAGAAATAAGTAAAATTTAAATAATAACTATTATTAATAAGTAACATTTGATTTGGTAGCAACTATTTCAGCAATTTTAATAAATATAATTTTGGCAACTTGTTTGTTCAGCATTTAACAACTGCTTGTTCATGATTTTGATAGATTTTTTTATTTATTTAAATAGTAATTAGAAATTAATATTTAAAATTTTCTGTAATAAGTAATAATTAATAACATTGTTATTGATATCAAGAATCAATATTCCAAAAATAATATTAATAATCATTAATTAATTAAAATTAAAATAATTAGTAATGGATAAAAATTAATACAAGGTACATAATACTTAAGTAATAATAAACAAATATCAATATATAATAACCAATAACTAATATTATATGTTAAAAATGAATAAATAATTCGAAATATGGAATAATCTCATTGATAATTAGTAATTAATAATATATGACTAATTAGTAATTAATTAATGATTTCTAATCAATAATTAGTTAATAAATATTGAATATAATATATTTTACTGATAATTTATAAATAATTAGTAATCTTTCTTTGTCTTCAAACTTAAATTTCCTGCAATCCTTTCACTTTATGTAACTGTAACACACGTCACAACCTTGTCTTCTTGGCTCCAAAATTGAATTCGTAATCAATTTCTCAAAATATTTGGCTCCATTCCTTAAAAATTTTGGCTCCTTCCTGAAACCCAAAACGAAACCATGAAACAAAACAAAACAGTGATGTAAAGCCAGATTTGCTTTTCCAAAAAACCGCAAAACAAAATAGCATTCCACTTTAAATTCATCTTCTCCATCCATCTATGATTATTTTCATTTTACTCTCCCGTCCTTCCCTTGAGATTAAGCCGTCCTTCACCGAAGTAATCGCTTGAGCGTTCTCGGTCCAATTTGGAGTGAGGAGTATTCAATCTCACGCTCATTTTCCTTTCCCGTTTTGGCTACTCTCACTTTCAAAATCTCTATTTCTCTAAAAAAAACAATTTCATTCCGTTAAAGGATAAATTCGCTGTTGTTAAATGGATCTGAAGCGATATGTGCTCGACAAGATCAAGCCACTAAAGAACCGGGTTATCTGGCGAAATGTGTTTTCAAACTGTCAGATCTTATGCTGATTTCCTATGTTCTTTCAAGCGATCTTGCTCGATCGGGTAAGCCGTCCCTTTGATTCAATTTTAAGAAGCATAAGAATTTGTTTCACAACATTAGATTTGGTTGTGATTTATTCTGATTTAAAGTTCGAGAATGCCATATAAATTCTACTTCAGATTTAACTGACAAACCGTGGTGTTTTGTACTGAAATCTGGATTAGATTATATGCAGAAACAAAGTCAGGTTCTATCTATTAGTTGATTTACATCTTGTGGTGTTACTACCAGTATGAATGCCATTGGAAAAATTGATTTACATCTTATTAGATGTAAAAGATGCCATCTGCTTGCAGCCCACTGTTGTTCTCCGAAGCTTTTGGGGCTTATAAACTTCTCTAGTTTTATTTACAGATTGTGTTTACTATTTTGATCATTGGATGCTTGGATTCAAAATCAGTCTCATAATAGCTTTACAACTGTTAATCGAATTCATATGTACTCGTTTATGGATTTTCTTAACTTACTACTTCGAATTATTTAGATTTAGGAAGGCACTGTATGGCATGCTTGATGGCTCTTCCGACAATACCAAGTACGAAAATGATTGACGTTCAATTATTGGTACGTAGTCTTATGTGCTTTTCACTTTGGACAA
Organism: Allium sativum; assembly: GCA_030737875.1. NCBI lineage: Eukaryota > Viridiplantae > Streptophyta > Magnoliopsida > Asparagales > Amaryllidaceae > Allium > Allium sativum. Next base: position 6,571,017 of record CM060913.1, on the reverse strand, counting down.
ATTAATCTACAAAATTGTTGAGAAGGTAAGTTTTTATTGATTATTATTTGGTTTCATTACGTGGATCTGTTTGTTTCTTGAATCTTGATAGTGTGAGTTTTATCTTCTATGCCACTCATGGTAAATGCAGGCATATTTTTTTGTAATTATACATCTTTATACAAAACTATATTTTAGTCTATTACATATATAGTTGCATAAAGATGTATAAAGATGTATAATTATTATTTGGTTCCACCGTTGTAATATGGTTAATTTGTTGTAGACTACGAATGTGGTAGCAAGCAAATGAGAGAGCTATACGACATTCTAGTGAAAGCTCCAGGCGTTTACGGTGCACAATTCAACGGGGCAGGCTTCAGAGGGTGATGCCTTGCAATTGTTGATGCAGATAAAGCAGAAGACGCAGCATCTTTTATCGAGCAGGAGTACCAAAAGGTGCAGCCTGAGCTTGTAAGCCAGCTTGTACTAAGTTGCCATGTAACGGTCAAGTATGTAATAATGTACGAAATGTTGTTTAAAATTTATTGTTTGTAATACTGGATATTTGAGTATTTTAATAAATTAGTTTGCAAATAACTGTAATATCGGATTTGTTTATGGAGTATTGCTATATTTAGTGTATTGTTCTTTTCAGTTGCAAAAGATATTTATTTTTTTAAAAACCCAAATGTCAATCACAACAACTGCATAACAGTTGTAGTAGATTTTATTACAACGGTGCATAACTGTTGTAATAAAGTTTATTACAACAGTGGAAAAAAGTTGTAAAATATACATATTACGATGGTGTTGCAACAGTGCAAAAAAGTTGTAAAAGATATTAGTCTATTACAACTTCTTAATACACGACGGTTTGTCCACTGTTGTAAAATGTATATTACAACGGTGTTCCACCATTGTAATAGGGTCATTTTGTTGTAGTGGATTTTTTGGGGTGTTGAGGCCATAAATAGCAGTAAATATAATTTTTAATCCACCTTAGTTTTGAAATGTGCTTGAACTAAACTGCTTACCGTGAGACATATGGCGACCACATAAACAGATATTCAGCATGATAGTTAAAGATACTAGTTGATATTGCATGACTAGCTCATCTGGTTAAGATATTTGGATCATAATTGGGAACTCTACATATTGAAACTTAATAAATGATCAATTTGGGTGTGTTGTGTGATCGATGAATATGTTTACCAGTTTCTGTATAACTTCTTTTGTGGCATGCATAACTAATGCAACCCTTACTGTAACTTTGCAGCCAGATAGAGCAGATGAGTTGAAAAGAATACAACGCAGGAGGTAGAGTAATATACTGTATCTTTATGCATTTGGTACAGTGCTTTAAAGTCCATCGTATTGACTTCATGTTTATTGTCTTGAATTTGTGCGTACTGTCTTACGATAATATAATTCTAGTGAAATATTCTAGAAAATATGATACATACGAACACTAATGCGTATGTATATAGTCTTTGTACTTTATGAAGGTACATGTTACATTTGTATTGTAGTATTGATTTAGTGAAGTCGAAATGTAGTGTAATATTGTAGTATTTTTTTGGTTACTAATGTTGGACTTTGTAATGCACGGAAATATTATTATAAATTTAAAGTTTGTTTATGTTGAATGTATTGAAAATATTTTGTTTATTGACCTTTGTACTGAATATGAACTATTGTGGTATTTATACCAAATATGCGAAGATTTCTGCTGTATATGAAATGCTGGAAACAGTTAAGAAAAAGTTTGGACAATTTGGTATTAGCAACGGCTAAAAGTCATTGCAAAGTTCTTTTATAACGGCCTAAAGCTGTTGTGAAATGATGGTTTTGGTGTAGTACATCCATGGTCCTAATGGCTGTGGTATCCGACACTTTTGGACAACTCTGAGCACAAGATTTCATCGGGAAAAAATCCCAATGGGATCTCAGGGAATTTCACCTTGAAGTTGGTGGGTTTCTAAGGCAGGAAGATGCGAAAGCGGATCACGAATCTCTTCAAGTCAACCATGTCAAGGACGGAGAACCATCCAACTTGGGAATAATTAAGGAAAGTGAAAACCTGAAGGCAATTCAGACCCAGGAAACTGAATCAAAAGACTGTCGAAGTATGACCCGTATACATAGCTGAATGAGAGTTCGAAACAAATATTTATGGATATCATAGAATGCCTTCGGCAAGAAGGCGGACTGGAAGAGAGCCTACTGATAAAGACATAACTTTCGGAAATTTTTGTTTGTTTTATGAGATAGCTGGATATGAGACAAATGATTACAAACACTTATGCAACGTTATCGAAGAGAAGTAAGGAATGGACAATTATGCCAATACGTTATCAAACTACAGCAACTTAACGGGAACAACGATTGGATGTAAGGTACAAAGGCGAACTTAGCTCTCGTCGGGGCCTTATCATTAAATAACAAGCGAAAATCGGCAAAGTCTCCTACTCGCGTACGAGATTCAGCGAGATCCCCAGGCTCATTTTTGGTTGAGGATGAACCCGTAACTTTATTTCTTTTATTTCTTAAACAATTTTGTAATAAAATGGCTAAGTTGTTTACTCTTGTATGAGAACCAGTGAGATTCCTAAGAAAGCTCTAGATGATGAAAAACAATTAGTTTTTGCAATAGAAACTTTTGCTATGCTAATAATGTTGTTTAACGCATATGGCTGATACTCGTCAAACATGAATTTCAATTTTATTACTTTAATAAGATCACTTGGTATGTATGACTGATGCTCATCAGGTGTGGAACATGTAATCAGATAACTCTAATAATGCTATTCGATGAGTGTGGTTGCTGCTCATCGGATGTAAAACTTGATTTCTAACAACTATGATGGTGAGTATGGTTGATGCTCATCAAATATAAAACTATTTAATAAAATGGATCATTATGTATGGATGATGCATGGTAAGAGCCCGACGAGGCTACAGAACGTTGAGTATGGCTGATGCTCGATAAGAGCCCGGAGAGGCTATTAACTATCAAGGATAGTTGATGTTTGATATATGCGAACAAAACGATGAACCGTTAAGTATGGTTGATGCTTGGTAGGAATCCTAACCATGGGCTATTAAGAATGACTAATGCTTGGCAGTCCAACCAAACCGTGAACCAGTTAGTATAACTGATGCTTGGTGGAGATTGATTAACATAGAAATGTGTTTATTTTATGCTCTTATATCTTATCTTCTGTATATAAATAAATATTACTTGGGTGTCATTTTGTCACTTTTACAGATATGCCAACTAAGGCACATGCAGCTATAAAAATAGAAAATAAAGATCAAAATGTTGTGTATATACATATGAAGGTTTGCAGATGAAGACTTAGTATTGTGTTGCTTTGGAGTTTAAGATATGTTTATGTTTGGTTGAATAAATCTTATGAAATCTATTCTCCCATCAATCAGTGATCATATGTCAAACAAGGAAGATATGGGAGGAATAATTGCTAATCAAGATGGGAGGAATAATTGCTAATTAAGAGGAGAGGAAAATTGCTAATCAGGAGGCCCAGATATTCTCAAAGAAACTCACAAGATATTCTCAAGATTAGTTCCTCAAAACAAGTCAGGAAAAGGGCATAAGATCTGATAAAACAATCCTTGTGTAAATAGGCCCATATATGCATAGATTGGATTAGGGTTTTAGGTTGGCTAATCTATCCTATAAATACCCATGTAACCTCATTGTAAACTTTTTTTTAATCCTAGAATCAATAAAGTTTTCTTCTTTTTCTCTTTTCTACATTTTTATTTTCTTAGCAATTAATGTTGTCTACACAATTAGATTTGGTATAGCGCTATTTGTATTTTGCACTTATTTTCATTAGTGATTGACCGTCTAATTAGATTCAGCGGTAATCCTAATTTTATTTTCTGCTTGTTATTTAATTTCTGCAATTTTAATTTCTGCTTTTTAATTGCTTTCCTAGGTTAAATTGAATTTTATTATATTTAGATCTCATTCATAGTTTTATTAGCTTTTCAATTGAAAATTGTGATTTGATCGTTGGTTCAATTAGATTTGTTCTAAATCAAATTATAGTTTCTATTTTTACTGTTTTCCAACCCAACCTCCAAGTTGTGTCTAACTCGCCCAAGAAATATATAAATAATAAAATTTAAATTCCTCCATGTGTTCGACCTGCATATTACACGATCTATGCGCTTGCAGTATTATTACCAAATTCGCGCTTTTCTATTTCTCGTCAATCAAGTTTTTGGCGCCGTTGCCGGGGAGGTAACAATTAAATTTTATTATTTATTTTATTTCCGATTCGTGTTAGTTTTTTTTTTCTTTTGATCTCTTGTATAGAAAAAAAAATCCTGACTGGATGATTTGGTATTAAACTATTAATATTGAAATCTCCAAGACAAGAAAAAAAAGAATACAAATTCTCTTTTTGAAATCTTTCCATTCTCTAGCTTGTAGTTAATGCTCTGCTTTGCCATTTGATTTCTTCCCATTTTCGCTATTTCTTCATTTCTTTCTTTTTTTTCCTTTGTAATTACAATAGTGATCTCATAACCAATCTCTCCCCGTCTAACCTCATCACAAATTCACGCACAAACCATCAATTCACATATCACCACCACAAAACCCAACTATGTCAGCACTTCACTGAAACCACGTTCACGCAGCGCTGCTTTGCCACAATTCATCTTCCATAGACCATCAACTACAAGGCACATCTCCAACCACGACATATGCTCCTACCATTAATATCAGCAGATACACCCTAAGTTCATCAAAAGTCCACTGTAATTCTCCTTACCCTGTACAACCAAGTTCAACCCTCCCCTCTTCTCATCTCCACAACGCAAGTCTACCCAAATCTAAACCCTCATACAACGTCACAGGCGACACCTCCCTCTACCCCTTAGAATGGATCATCGCTACCACAACCAAACATCCCAGCCATTATCTGAACGCATCACCCTCACGTCATACAACCCCAAATCGCAGCTACCTACACAATACCGAATTCGAAAATCCAAAGAACACCATATACCGGATCTCTAATTCACCGATCCTCCTCACTAACCCAATTCGCAGCACACAAATCGTTCCCAAATTCAAACCTGATTCGCCGATTCCAAAACAGTTCGAGCAACCGAAACCTTCTACAACTCGCAAATCGAAACCAACTTCCAAATCGCGATCTGAACTAGCTTTGAACCACTGCGATTTTAGGAAAAAAAAGAAGAAGGAGTTTTAGAGTTCCAACTCAATTTTTTTGTGAGATTATTTGCATGTTTGGGTATTCTATTGACCCAACTTTATTTCTTTGGAAAAAAAAGTATAGAGTGGAGGCGTGATTTTGTTTGCTCCTAAGTTTATTTTTGTTTAGGGCCTGAGTTTTCTTTATTGGGTGCGCGCGGAACTTCACTTACCATTGAGTCCAACCAATTGCGCGGATTTGGTGAGAGTGTGATTTGGCTTTGATTTTTCATTTAGGAAAGCTTAGCTCTTTTGATTTTTTTCTCTTTTAGGATTAGTTTTTATTTTTATTTTTAGTTTAGTTTTTTTTTAGTTAAGTTCAGTCAGGTATTTTTGTTTAGTTTCTTGTTGTTTTTTTTTGGTTAGCTCGTAATCAGTTTTTATTTAAATTTTTTCGTTTGTTTATTTCTTTTCTTTCAAAAAAAAAAAAACAAAAGCGAGAAAGAGTTAAGCGAGCAAGAAATTCATAGGTCAACGATTTTCAAATAGTGGAGTTGAATTGTTAATGCTACTCAAATTGCTCGGGATGGACAGCCATACCCCACTGTAAAATTTTCTAAACTCTACAGGGTCTGTTGCTGCTTGTAAAAAATTTCTACAAGGCCGGCGGCTTGCTTGTACTATATTTTTAATTTCTACAGTTATTAATGTCTAATTGTTGTGGTTGATTGAAATTTCCATAAGTACTATCATCATTCTCATCGTTTTCAAAAATAAAACTTGAATTGTTTTGCAAAGTATTTAACTACAAGAGTATATTTTGTGAAATTGATTCTCTCAAGGGTTTGATCGCGGATATATATTAGTTCAATTTATTGAACTTCTAGCAAAAGAGGTTGCATACTACCCATAAAATATTGGTCGTATCCCTTAGTATTTATACTATACGTGAACGGCCATAAATCCCTCTTCCCCTTCAAACTGTGATTATCAATTAATAAGAAATACTTGAGTACGTTATTTATTTTGTAATAAAAGCTACTTGTGTCAATCTTAAGTTTGGATTTTCTACATTTGATAACGATGAATGAAAGCCACAATGATTCACTTACTTCAATAGACATGTATACTATATCTTTTGAAGAACTTTTTCAACATGGACTTGAACTTTTAAATGACGAGGATGAATATATGGAACGTCTCAAACATAATCGTAATTCCATGTCATTAGAAGAAATTGTGGTTAAACACTCTAATTTATGGGATTATGGTAATCTTCATCTGAATTGTAAGAATCATTGCCATGAAATTTTTGCCTGAGAAAGATTTTTATCTCAGAATTCACTGACATGTCTATTGTACCTCACAAATCAAAAAATAAATCATCACACAATATTTTCGAAAGAGGAAAATGTGGGGGGAAAAAAGAAATTTCATTTTTCACAAAACTTGCACCATCATTATAGATTTCATTCTTTATATGAATGGCATTCACATATAATTGTTAAACTTCATTTTATTTTACAAATCATTTTGCATTTAATCCATCTTTGGGTTTTATCGTTCAAGTTCAGGAAACGTGTGGACACTGTTTTGACCAAGTGGGGGGGGGGAGTCTGCATTGCATTCTTTTCATTTTTCTTTGATTTTCTTTCTTTCTTTTCATATAGGATCATCATGCATTTTAGGTCGTAGTAACATGTCAATTTTTATAAAAAAAGAAAAAGAAAAAACATTTTAGATTGATATAACAAAATAAGTTAACGATTGTTAATCAGTTGATAGTATTTTTTTTCTATCAACTAAGATCGAATAAGAAATATAATGACAAGTTGAATTTTGAGGGATATTAGTGTAACCGGTACATAGGGAGACTCTTAGGTGATGACCATGAAGTTTATTCTAAATTGTAGTCTTTGTTTAATGAGTGGAGGACTTAAAATACTTATATTGGCTTTTTGAATCTTTAAAACTAAGTTGTGTTAAGCTGAATTGCATAACTCCTTCTTGTTCTTATATTTTCGATAATAATAATAGTAATCCAAAGGTATCCAACATTGCTTGTAAATCAAGCGTTGGTGTGCAAACCCGCCAAGCTTTATCCAACATGTTGTTGACAAAGTCAGCGTTGATATATCTTGATCTCATTTTATGAGTTGGACACCTAAGGATTACCGACATCTTGTTGACAAAGTCAGCGTCGGTCTGCACAATCCGCCAAGCTCTTTCCCAATTCTCCGTCAGTCCACGAGGCAGTGCATGGGTGGTATACCTTGGTCTTTAAGTTAGGTGTATGTACTTAATCATAAATTTTAATTTTTATAGAAATAGAGAATAAGTGATGATGCCCAAGCACTTCTTGACCTTATTGATTTGACTAGTCATACACAAGAAATTTAGAATACCACTTTGCGAATTGCGACATGCAAATTAAGAATTTATTTCATGGCTGCACTATGTAATCGACTTAACCAACTGGCCAAACTGGAATTTAACATTTGAAAACTTTAATTGTGTTGAAATTTTGTGACAAGTTGAGGTATCTAAAATAAAATCAACTGATTAGAAATTGTTAACTTAACTTGTTGTAGCACTTTCCTGAAACAAGTCGTGTTTCCATTTTTGTTTTCACTTGCATATGTCCATGGATTCATATAGTTACATTAAAATCATTGCACACTGCATTTGGATTTTGTGGGTAGTATCCGCTGAAAACCCTCACGAGACACCACTCATCCTACTAGGGACACCTAGAGGTTCAATGGCTTGTTGCATACACTCAATGCAATCGTGTTTCCTATGAAAGTGTGACCTACATAGTTTAGTTTTTCATATTTTTTTACTCGAGGACGAGTAAAAGATAAGTGTGGGGGTATTAGAAAAGCGCGAATTTTGTAATAATAACTACAAGCGCACAGATTATGTAGTATGCAGATCGAACACAGGGAGGAAAGTTAAATCAAATTATTTATATAATTTTTTGGGCGAGCTAGGCGAAACTTGGATGTTGGGGTTGAAAAACAATAAAAATTGAAACTGCAATTTGATTCATAGAAAATCTAATTGAACCGAAGATCAAATCACAATTATCACTGAAACAGAAAAAACAAAACTATTATTGAATTGAATGCAGATCTGAATCTAATCAAATCTATATTTAATTCAATTTGATCTAGGAAAGCAAATAAAAAGCAGAAATTAAAATTACAGAAGTAAAATAACAAACAGAGAATAAAATTAGGATTGTCATTGAATTTAATTAGACGGTCAATCACTAATGAAAAAGACAAATAGTGCTCTACCAAATCTAATTGCGTAGATAGCACTAATTGCTAAGAAAAATAAAATTGCAGAAAAATAAAAGAAGAACTTTATTAACGAAGAAGAACAGAATAATGAACAGGATAGAATTTTACAATGAACACTAAGGATATTTATATAGGATGTAGTCTCCTTTCTCTATGTGAATATAAGGCCTAAAAAATTATATTTTAGAAAATTCTTTCCAAAGATAAAGGAATATTCCTATCGTGGCGCTTGATTGAAGAGTGTAATTAAAGTCTTTCCTTTTGATGTATGGCACAGTCAGTGGGAAGATAAGCATATGTTTAATTGGAGATTTTTAATCAAAGCCTTCCCTTTCTTTTTGCATGGCAATTAAATGTGATTGATTGGATTTGAATTCTTGTAGAGGATTACGCCAAATTCCAAAAATCCTTATTAAGTGCATATCAATATATACAGATGCATAAATATGACTATATATATAATATATCACTTAGTTCATTTATTCTTCAAAACAAAAAAGGCGGGTTATGAAGCATTCGTGTTCCCCTCTTCATAAAAATATTACTTGCCAAGGATCGAACTCAGGCCACTCTGTACACATTTCTATGCCTTCACCAGTGAGCTACAACTTCTTTTGCAATTGAGACAACATTGATATGGTGAAGTAGATTTTTCTTTGTAGTTGGTCTTTAATTGAAATGAAGGAGACATCAATTGACAATCTGTAAAAAAACACATAAAGATATCCAAAGTATCATTTATTTATTTACAAAAGATAAAATATAAGAGCATACAATAAACACATTTCTGTGCTAATCAGGGATCAACAAAATTGTGAACCTTCAAGCATGGCTAATGCTTGATGAAGAGCAACCAAACTCGAAATGCTAAGTATGGCTAATGCTTAGCGGCAACCCAAAGAGGCTTCAAACCACTATATATGGCTGATACATGACCAAAACCCAGTAATGTTACAATGCAACAAGTATGGCTTATGCTCGGTTAAAATCCCGATGTGGCCCAGATCACCAACTATGGATTACGTTTGGCATGAATAAGAATTGTATCATCAATTATGGATGATACTTGGCATGGAATCGACCCCACATGGTCGTAGACACATGACGTCGATGCTAGCTCGAAGAAGCTATTGGACATATAAACAATCCGACAAGAACGTGATTACGACTCGGAAGGGCTATGAAAATTGGGATCAATCCTGAGAGACTGCAGAAACTGAACTTGTACAAAATGTATATTCCATAAAAAGACATGTTTTAAGGGGCGAATTTTGATCCATCTTTTGACAAAGTTGTCACGATTTGGAATTCTTGTCACTAGATCGCTCGCAGCTCAAGCTTGGGCTTGCACAATGATTAACATGTAAAAGTGTTTATTTTTATGCTTTATCTTATCTTTATTGTAAATAAATAAATTTTACATTGGGTATTTTTCGTATATTTTCACAGGTCGTTCATCAATCCTCATGCACCCCTAAAAGCAAGATATTACACAGGAAAAAGATCAAATTCGAAGATTTTATCTCATGTGCTTTTGGAGTCTAATAAGAGTCCATGTTTGGAAGAATTAATCACATACAATCTAATTACCAATCAATTAGCCACATGGAAGATATGGAAGATTTGAAGATTTATCCTATGCATTTTTGGAGTCTAATAAGAGTCCATGTTTGGAAGAATTAATCACATGCAAATCTTTTGTCAATCAATTAGCCACATGGAAGATTTGGAAGATATGGAAGATATTCACTATGATATGCTCAGATATTCTTAAAGATTATTTCCAAACAAGCTTGGTCAAGAAAGGCAAGAGATATGATAATAATTCTTAGGAAAAGAGGCCCATTTATTCATAGATCTGATTAGGGTTTGGCCTATCCCACCTATAAATATACGTTGTACTCATTGTAAATGTTCGTGCCATTTTTTATTCTGTATTTTCATTTATGAATAACAAAGTTTTTTCATCATTTTAGTTGATTGTCTTTTTCTTTCATAACAATTTGTGTTTCTACTCAATTAGTTTTAGTAGAACCCATATTGTTATTTTCTTTTATTACTGCATGTTAGCGATTGACCGTTTGATTAGATTCAACGGCAATCCTACTTTTAATTTTCTGTTATTGTTCTAGTTGTTATTTTCTTTTTCTAGTAATTGGTTCCTTTCTTTTCAGTTGTTGAATTTGATATTGATTGATTAGATTCGGATCCGTGTTTAATTCAGTAACATTAATTCAAAAACATATCCAGATTTTGTCTAACTCGCCTAAGTATAGATAAATAATAAGATTTAAAACATTTCCCTATGATTCGACCTGCATATTACGCGACCTGTGCGCTTGCAGAATTTATTTTAAATTTTCGTGCTTTCTAATTCATATAAAGTGGCGATCAAGTTTTTGGCGCCGTTGCTGGGGAAGCAATAATTAAATTTTATTATTTGTTTAATTTCTGATTCATGTTAGTTTGGTTTTATTTTTATTGTTGTTTTCTGTTGTTATTTGATTTTGTTTTTAAAAAAAATCTTATTTTTGTTTTCTTTTATATATAGGAAAAAAAATCTCATTTAGTTGATTTGGTATTGATAGTTGATGCCATAATCTTCTAAACAAAAAAAAACTTTCCATTTTTTCTTTTGATTTCTTTTATTTCTTTCCTTTTCACAATTATTTCCCTCTTTTCAAAAAAAAAATCTATTGTTGTTTCTGGTCTGCCTTTATTTTCTTCCCTTTCTAAATTGTTTTTCCTTTTTACACTTCTATCGTGAATTTTCTTCTACCGTCAATCTTCAAAAAGAATATATATATATATATATGCAAATTTCTTTCCATCTGCTATTTTTCTTTTCCTTTTATAATCTTCTCTACCTTGAACATCATTGTCCTCTGCCATTTTTCACTAGCCACCCTCACAATCTTCACGCAATACCATCAACCACACCCAAAAAATCACGTCAAACCTCCTTTGCCCTCCACTGCTAATTCATGCATTATTCCACCAACTCCCCCTCAATCTATTCCCAAAACCCCTCTAATTGCCAAATCATCGTCCAGCTTTACTATCCAAACCAGCCTCCCTTCTCATCACATCTCCTATCCATCACACCACCAACCCGTTCATCATATCAATCAACGCCCATACTCATCCATCAGCTAAGTAAAGCCATCGACAAGCATCCGCAACTCCACCATTCCCACGCGAATCTACATTGCCAATACCCAAAAATCAACATAGCCCCACCAAGATCCTGCATCTTCATACCCTCTGCCAAATCAAATACCAGTTCAATTTGTTCAACCAAGATCCTGCATCTCTAACCGCACACTTGTTCACTAATTCACAACTCCTGACCGCCATCCCCTCTCATCTCGACACCCACCCCAAACAGTCACGAACCGTTCAAACCCGTTACAGAAGATCCGCACCATCTACAAACCACTATCACAAATCCAACCTCCTCAGGTACATCCCATACCAGCATCGCAATACCCAAAGCCACCATCAGAGACCGAATACACCAAAACCCTATATCGAAAACCTACATACCAACCACTTCCTTCACAAACGCGGATCCGACTACCACCTTCCCCTTCAAACCTCACCTTTTCTGCTCCTTCCACCACCATCCTTCAAACTATAAATCCACATCGTAACCTCAATAATCATCGCAAGTCGCAAACTTCAAAATCGAAATCCAATTCGCAGACATCCACAACCCAATTCGAAAGTCTAACAAAAACAAACCCCATTCGAACTAAGCCTGTCTGATTTTAACCAACAAGGAAGAAGATTAGATAGCGGAAACCCAATTCAAGCTTGAACTATTCGATTTTTTTTTAAAAGTCGATTCTGAAAAAAAAATGGTAGCGTGAATTGTGTAGTTTTGGGAGATTCGATTTGTTCCCTGCTGATAGAAAGAGGGGCGTGGGTTGTTTTGATAAGGGCGTGATAGTAGTGCTTGGGTTTTAAGTGAGAGTTGCACCAACCTAGTTGCTTTGTAGTCGTTGTTCACAATCAGAGTTCTTAATTATTTTGTTGTTTTTAGTTTTTGATAGTTTTTGCTTGGTAAGCTTATTTATCTTTATTTTTATTTTCTTGTTCAATTTAGTTCTTCTGTTTTCTTTTCTAGCTTAGTTTTGATTTTATTGAATTAAATTTTTCAGTTAGTTTTTTATGTTTTGTTTTCTGCTTTCATTATAAAAAAAAAGATTCAAGAAATCAAAATCCGAAGTGAAGATCAAAGGAAGAAATGGATTCAAGCAATTCAGAGGTAAACCAATTTGTAATCAATGAAGTTTGAGACGTGAGCACTACTCATCTACTCTGAATGGACTGTCATACCCCGTTGAAATATATTTTGAACTCTAAAGGTGCTCTGCTGCAAAGAAAAAATATAGACATTGCTTGTAAAAAAAATTCTGCAGGGGCAGCGGCTTGCTTGTACAATTTTTAATTTTTGCAATTATTTATGTTGATTGTTATTATTGGTTGCATTCTGAAATAAATCTAGTTACGAGCAAAAGCCCTAATAAACATAAGGTGAGGAAGTCATTACCTTTCCTTGGCTCCAAAACAATTAAACTCTGTCATTTGCATACTCCTTGGACTTAAATAAAAATTGATTAGGCGTTGGCCTGAGGAGCAAAACTCAAGCTTAATAAGACAAACAAATTTGGTTAAATATCTTAGATTCGGAAATTTATTTTGCTATGTGGAATTCGTTTTATTCCTCTTGTAAAGGACGGTGATACGTATTACATTAGGAATTTTTCGACAATCTAGCAACTTTTCTAATCTATTTATTTAATTTGATTTGCAAAATATTTAACAACAAGAGTGTATTTTGCGAAATTGATTCTCTCAAGGGTTTGATTGCGGATATATATTAGTTCAATTTATTGAACTTTTAGCAAAAGAGGTTGCATGTTACCCGTAAAACATTGGTCGTATCCCTTAGTATTTGTACTATACGTGAACGGCCATAAGACCCTCTTCCTCCTTCAAATCGAGATTATCAACTAATAAGATACACTTGTGTTCATTATTTATTTTGATTAGGAGCTTCTTGTGTCAACCTTAAGTCTAGGATTTTTCCATGTGTGCATTTAACAACAATGAGTGAAAAAAGTGTTAGCCAACAAAATTCTCTTAGGGGTTCTCGAATAAACCAAAATTTTCCCAACGAATTGGATCAAAATCGAGTAAATCAAAACTTTCCAAACTTTGGGGATCAAAATCAAGTAAATCAAAATTTCAAAATCGAAATGGATAGACCCTTATCTCTTCGTGATCGATGTTATCCAACTAGGACCATTCAACCCTCTGTCATCGTTTTCCCACCAGCTGAAGGAAACAATTTTGAGCTTAAACATTCTTTTATTCAAGGGGTACCAAAATTTACTGGGTCTAAAAATGCTTATGAATTTCTAGGTGAATTTGAATTGTATGCGTCCACAACAAAAATGCAACAATTGTCTAACGAATCAATCAAGCTAAGGCTAATTCCCTTTGCACTACTTGAAAGCGCTAAAAGATGGCTAAATTCTCTTCCAAAACATTCCATAAGAAGTTGGGATGAATTTGTCACTGCATTCATGAAAAAGTTTTTCCCTTTCCATTAAACTCTCAAAATCCGAACCGAGATAAATCAATTTTGTCAAAATGAGGGGGAAACTTTTTCAGAATACTTTAAAAGATTCAACCAACTATTATATAGTTGTCCTCATCACGGAATTCTAAAAGACCACTTATGTCAAATTGCATATAAAGGGCTAAACTATCAGACTAGAACTCAACTAGAATCAATGTGTGGAGGAGACTTTACGTCTAAGACGGTCGATGAAGCTTGGCAATTCTTAGAAGATTATTCTGAATAAGACATGCAATGGGAATCAATTCGTGTTCCCATTCGTTCTTCTACTAGAGGAGTGCATGTCGTGGCCGAAGTCAAATTTCCTTAGAAAATCAAACTCATCAAGTCGGAGAAGGGCTACCCCATTATTACCCTTAGGACTAAGCTAATGCTATAGCTCAAAATAATCCTTACTCATCCACGTACAATCCTGGTTGGAGGAACCACCCAAATTTTTCTTAGTTAAACCCTAATAATTCGGCTAACCCATCTCACGTGCAACCCTTTATTCCAAATCCGAATTATCAAGCTCCACCTCCCAATTCTCAAACCTCTCAAGCTGCACCTCAATCCAAACAGCCTTATAGGCACCCCCAACTTTCAATCATCAAACCAATCCTCTCAACCTTCTCAATCATCACATGAAATTGTGCGTTTAGAGAAACAGTTGAACTCCCACGAAGCTAAAATGAACTCAAATGATGCTAAACTCGACCAAATGATGAATATGATGAAGGAACTAATGAAAAGTAATGAGAAAGGAAAGTTGCCTAGTCAACCCAAGGTGAATCCAAAATATAACTCTCATGCTATAAATTCTTGTGAGGACGAAAACCATAATCTGGTCAATGCTATTATAACCCTTCGATCTGGAAAGAGGATTGATAATAATGTGGGCAACCCTGGCGAACCTTCGAACTCGACCCCAATGCCAAATCTTGATGATCACCCATTGGCTACGAATGCCAATTCTTCTAAACCTCAAATTCCCTTAAATGTTGGCAATCCCAACAGCTCTTCTCCTAGTGTCGGCAAACCCGACTCACCTTCGAAAATCAATGTTGGCAACACCAACATTTCATCTTCTACACCCTTACCACCTTCTTCCTCAAATAATGAAACTGATCATAGAGTCGAAAAACCAATAGCTCTATTTCCCCATAGACTCAATAACAAGAAGAAGGCGGCAAATTTCGATAAAATTTTGGAAATTTCCAAACAAGTCCGTGTGAACATTCCTCTTTTAGACACCATCGAACAAGTTCCTCAATATGCTAAATGTCTTAAGGAATTATGCACACAAAAACGTGCGACTAATGTCCCAAAAATCGCCTTTCTAACTGCGAATACAAGATCTATTCTTTCGAGTCTTGCCCCAGTCAAGTACAAAGACCCTGGCTGCCCTATAATTGATTGTAAAATAGGAAACATTCACATCTCTCGTGCCCTACTTGACCTTGGTGCCAGTGTCAGTCTTCTTCCTTACACTGTTTACCATCAACTTGGACTAGGGGAGATTAAACCAATAAACATCACTCTTCAGCTAGCTGATCGATCTATCAAAAAGCCATTGGGAATAAACGAAGACGTCTTGATACAGATCGAACAGTTTTACTTCCTTATCAATTTCATAGTTCTAGAAACCGAGCCTGTCTCAAATCCCAATGCTCAAATACCGTTGATATTAGGACGCCCTTTCTTAGCAACCTCAAATGCTGTCATTAATTATAGGAACAATCAACTCCGACTTTCCTTCGGGCACCTAACCATTGAGCTAAACATCTTTAATCTCAAAAAACATCCTAGGGATCTTGAGACCGATGAAATCGACATGATTCAAACCACAGTTGATGAAACCTCTAATGACACTTCTGAAGCCTTGAAAATGTGTCTTGACCAATTCGGCTCTGATTTCGATGAACTCGAATACATTTCTGAACTGAATGAATTTCTTGACTCCAATCCTTCGTCATCTGAATCTAAGCAAGGAATGTTGACCAATGTTAACACTCAACAAAATCCTAAGTTAGACCTCAAACCCTTGCCATAACACCTTAAGTATGCATACTTAAACTCCTCAAAAACTTTTCCTGTAATCTTGGCCTCTGATCTTACTGAGGACCAAGAAGAAAAACTCTTGGAAATTTTACGGGAAAATAAAGGCGCTTTGAGGTGGGAACTGAGCGATATAAAAGGAATTAGCCCATCAATTGTGGAACATCGCATACATTTAGTTGATGAGGCTAAACCCACCCGTGAGGCTCAAAGGCGATTAAACCCAAACATGAGAGAAGTGGTCAAGGAGGAGATAATCAAATGCCTAGACAATAACATCATCTATCCCATCTCTGATAGTACTTGGGTGAGTCCGATACAAGTTGTACCAAAGAAGTCGAGAGTCACAGTGATCAAAAATGAAAGTAATGAGCTCGTCCCAACAAAAATCAAAACAAAATGGCGTGTGTGTATTAACTATCGAAAGCTCAACTTAGCCACACGAAAAGACCATTTTCCCTTGCCTTTTATTGACCAAATGCTCCAACATTTAGCGGGACATGAAAACTATTGTTTTCTCGATGGATACTCTGGCTATAACCAAATCCCTGTTGCTTTAGAAGATCAACATAAGACCACCTTTACTTGTCCCTTTGGAACTTTTGCTTATTGTCGCTTGCCTTTTGGTCTTTGTATTGCCCCCGTGACTTTTCAAAGGTGTATAATGAGTATTTTCTCTGATATGGTGGAAGAATTCTTGGAAATATTTATGGATGATTTTTCAATCTACGGATCATCTTTTTCCTAATGTCTCACTTATTTAGAACTCGTCCTAAATTGTTGTAAGGAGAAATCACTCGTGCTTAATTGGGAAAAATGTCATTTCATGGTAAAAAGGGGGATAGTTCAAGGTCATGTCGTCTCAAAATATGGCCTTGAAGTCGATAAATCCAAAATCGATTTGATTGCTAATCTACCTCCTCCTAAGTATGTTAAGGATGTTCATTCATTTCTTGGCCATGCGGGATTCTATAGAAGATTCATTAAGGATTTCTCGAAAATTTCAAAATTTCTCTTGAATTTACTTGCCAAAGACGTCAAGTTTGAATTTTCCAATGATTGCAAAACATCTTTCGAAACTCTTAAGTCAATCTTGACCACAACTCCCATAATTCAACCCCTGATTGGACTCAACCCTTCGAACTTATGTGTGATGCTTTTGATTTTGTAATTGGAGCCATCTTGGGTCAGCAAATCGATAACCCTCGAGTTATTTATTATGCTAGCAAAACCTTAAGTGAGGCCCAACTAAATTACTCAACTAATGAAAAGGAATTTTTGGCAGTTGTCTTCGCTCTTGAGAAATTCAGACCATATCTCATAGGATCCAAAGTCATAGTTTACATTGACCATGCTGCCTTACGATATTTGCTTTCTAAAAAGGATGACAACGCCCGCTTCATTCGTTGGATCCTTCTTCTTCAAGAATTTGACATAGAAATACGAGATAAAAAGGGTTCTGAGAATGTTATAGCTGATCATCTCTCTCGAATTGTGCACGAAAATGTTGATGACACCCAAATCGATGATTATTTTCTCGATGAACAAATCCTTTCCATCTCTAACACCCCTTGGTACGCTGACATTGTGAATTATCTTGTCATGCAATAAACACCCGCCGAATGGTTAAAACAAGATAGGCAAAATTTCTCTCTAAAGTTCGAAACTTCCATTGGGACGACCCATATCTTTTCAAATATTGCCCAGACCAAATCATTCGAAGGTGTGTACCCGATCATGAACAACAAAGTATTCTCTCTTTCTCACATGACCATGCTTGTGGCCATCATTTTGGAGCAAGAAAAACTGCTGCAAAAGTATTGCAAAGCAGTTTTTATTGGCCCACACTCTTTCATGATGCTTTTGAATTTTTCTCTAAATGCGATCGATGTCAAAGAACAGGTCGAATCACTAAGCGAAACATGATGCCTCTCAACCCCATTTTAGTGATTGAGTTATTCGATGTTTGGGGCATCGATTTCATGGTACCATTCCCTAACTCATTTGGGAATCTTTACATCTTGTTTGTGGTAGACTATGTCTCAAAATGGATTGAAGCCATCCCGACCAAAACCAACAATAACTAGGTTGTTATCAAATTCCTCAAAGAAAACATCTTTTCATGCTTTGGCACACCTCGAGCTATCATTATCGATAATGGCACTCACTTCTACAATCGTGCTTTTGAGTCCTTGCTCAAGAAATACTCAATCACACACAAGCTGTCGACCCCTTACCATCCACAAACTAGTGGGCAAGTAGAAGTTTCCAATAGACAAATCAAACAAATTCTTGAGAAAACCGCGAATTCCAATAGAAAAGATTGGTCCTTAAAACTGATTGATGCCCTTTGGGCATTTCGCACTGCTTACAAAACAAGTTTAGGAATGTCACCATATCGGTTAGTCTTTGGTAAGGCTTGTCATTTACCTCTTGAATTAGAGCATCGTGCTCTTTGGGCAATTAAACTTTTGAATTTTGACTTAGAGAAGGCCGGCTTATATAGGAAGTTATAGATTTCAAAACTAGAGAAATTAAGAAATGAAGCATATGAAAATGCAAAAATCTTTAAAGAAAGAACCAAAACCCAACACGAAAAGAACATACTTCGTAAGGAATTCAATGTAGGACAAAAAGTTCTTTTATGCGACTCTAGACTTCGCTTGTTTCCAGGAAAACTCAGATCTCGATAAACTGGACCTTATGTTGTGAAAACAGTATATCCTCATGCAGCAGTTGAAATTGAAAATCCTAAGGATGGAAAAGTCTTCAAAGTAAATGGTCAACGACTGAAACCATTTTTGGAATTCGAGCAATATGAAGACGATGACCTTATCGATCTTCATGAGCCTAATCATTCACCGTGAAATCAGGTGGAGCACTTTTTTTCTTTTTATTTTTATTTTTTCCCTTCCATTTTGGTCTGCATCCCTTAGACGGTTGGGACACTATCTCAATCTAGTGCTGGGGAGTCAAGTCTGCATTACATCATCAAAAAAAATATCACAGACATGACTCATTTTAGAGTAATACCGCAAAATAAGTTTACAATTTTTAGTCATTTGATAGTATTTTTTTCTCTCAACTTAGATCGAATAAGAAATATAATGAAAAGTTTAATTTTAAGGGATAATAGTGTAACCGGTACATAAGGAGATTCTTAGGTGATGGCCATGAAATCTATTCTATATTGTAGACTTTGTTTAAATAAATGGAGGACTTAAAATACTTATATTGGCTTTTCGAATCTTTAAAACTAAGTTGTGTTAAGTTGAATTCGCGCAACTCTCTTTTGTGCTTATAATTTCAATAATAATAATAGTAATCCAAGGGTATCCAAGATTGCTTGTATATCTAGAGTTATGGGTGGTATACCTTAGTCTGCACAATCTGCCAAGCTCTGTCCTAACTCTCCGTCAATCCACAAGGCAGTGTATGGGTGGTATACCTTAGTCTTTTAAGTTAGGTGTATGCAATTAATCATAAGTTTTAACTTTTATTGAGATAGAGAATAAGCGATGATGCCCAAACATTTCTTGACCTTATTGATTTGACTAGCCATACACAAGAAAATTAGAATACCACTTTACAAACTGTGCCAAGCAAACTAAGAATCTATTTCATGGTTGCACTATGTTATCAACCGAACCAACTGGCCAAACTGGAATTTAACATTTGAAAACGTAATTTATATTGAAAATTTGTGACAAGTTGAGATATCTGAAATAAAATCAACTGACTAGAAATTATTAACTTAATTTGTTGTACCACTTTCCTGAAACAAGTCGTGTTGTCATTTCTGTTCTTTTTGTATATATCCATTGCATTCATGTAGTTGCATTAGATCTACGCATATTGCATTTGGATTTTGTGGGTAGTATCCGCTAAAAACCCTCATGAGACACCACTCGTCCTACTAGGGACACCTAAAGGTTTAACGGCTTATTGCATACGCTCAATGCAATCGTGTTTCCCACGAAAGTGTGACCTATCTAGTTTAGCTTTTCATTTTTTTTTCCTTTCTTTTCACTCGAGGACGAGTAAAAGATAAGTGTGGGGGTACTTGATTGACATGCAAAAGTGTTTATTTTTATGCTTTATCTTATCTTTATTGTAAATAAATAAATTTTACATTGGGTATTTTTCGTATATTTTCACAGGTCGTTCATCAATCCTCATGCACCCCTAAAAGCAAGATATTACACAAGAAAATGATCAACTTCGAAGATTTTATCTCATGTGCTTTTGGAGTCTAATAAGAGTTCATATTTGGAAGAATTAATCACAAACAATCTGATTACCAATCAATCAGCCACATGGAAGATATGGAAGATTTGAAGATTTTATTTTATGAATTTTTGGAGTCTAATAAGAGTCCCTGTTTGGAAGAATTAATCACATGCAAATCTTTTGTCAATCAATTAACCACATGGAAGATTTGAAAGATATGGAAGATACTCACTATGATATGCTCAGATATTCTTAAAGATTATTTCCAAACAAGCTTGGTCAAGAAAGGCAAGAGATATGGTAATAATTCTTAGGAAAAGAGGCCCATTTATTCATAGATCTGATTAGGGTTTGGCCTATCCCACCTATAAATATATGTTGTACTCATTGTAAATGTTCGTGCCATTTTTTATTCTGTATTCTCGTTTATGAATAACAAAGTTGTTTCATCATTTTAGTTGATTGTCTTTTTCATTCATAACAATTTGTGTGTCTACTCAATTAGTTTTGGTAGAACATGTATTGTTATTTTCTTTTATTACTGCATGTTAGCGATTGACCGTTTGATTAGATTAAACGGAAATCCTAATTTTAATTTACTGTTATTGTTCTAGTTGTTATTTTCTTTTTCTAGTAACTGGTTCCTTTCTTTTCAGCAGTTGAATTTGATACTGATCTGATTAGATTTGGATCCGTATTTAATTAAGTAATATTAGTTCAAAAACATATCCAGATTTTGTCTAACTCGCCTAAGAATAGATAAATAATAAGATTTAAAATACCTCCCTGTGATTCGACCTACGTATTACGCAACCTGAGCGCCTGCCGAATTTATTTTAAATTTTTGCGCTTTTCTAATTCTTAGAAAGCGACGATCACACAAATTCAGAAATGCTCGGGCTAAAATGTCGGACTCGATGTTTGCTTGCAATCAGAAAATGCTCAACTTGGACCAATCATTGGAAAAAAGCTTGGTCGACCCACAGGATCACAATCATACACTTGATCGACCATTTAAAAACTTCAAGATTGGGTCACCTAGAAAACACACAATAGGCACGGTCCGATCATGATGATTTTGTGGATCGGGCCACGGTTCCTACCATTGACATTTTCTCGATTCCTCAATGCAATCAGATCAGTAATAAGGTGATCTGGGATCAGATCCATGATCAAATGACAAACAATCATGAAAACTAAATGTTCGGATCATGGAAATGAAGGATTCACAATGAAGGACCAGATTTGGCAAAGCATAACAAGGATAGGATCAAGAATTATACAAAAATTGGATCAAATCAACTCTACTATGTTAATTCTGATCCAACAGAAACAGGGTGATCGATACATGGATCAACACTAAAATGAAGTTATCGAACAAAACAACTGGAAACTTGGCGCTGGAGCAACTTCGGGATTGGATCGGTAGGATCAATATTGATCCCTCAATGGGAGAGATACCAACTCTTGGTTATTTAAGGATCTGATCCGATCCCTTTCTGACTCGATTACATGAAATTCTTACTTTCTCTCCTTGATTCATGGTCGATCCCTGCTCTTCTACAATTATAAATATGACATCATACAACTCACTTGGGGAATCTTCCGGGTTTTGGGCACTACCAAGCAAGAACATTGCTATAGCCTAACAAAAACTACTTTTTCTCTATGTCTTTGAGATTGAACCGAGCTATAATTATAATTAAATAGTATAAATAATCGATTACACCCCAGTGGACGTTGGCACACTTGCCGAACCACTATAAATCCCTATCTCCATTTATTTTATTGCACTCTGTGACAGAGATCTGCGATCACTTTGCAATGATTATTTGATTTGCATAGGAGTTGGAAGGTGACATTCGATCGACCAAAATAGCATGTCAACAAAGACCACCTTTACTAATAATGGGAATAAAACCACAATTTTTCAGTACGATTGCAAAATTCTAGAAATAACCTTATATACTAACAAGATGTCAATTCCCATTATGAAAAAAAAATTACATTTATATTCAAATGGAAAATTGAAATGTAAACAATGATGCAACTTAAAACCTTTTTTGATAATATTTTTCTATTTATAATTATCAAAACTATATGAAAATTTCAAGTTGAATAATTTTAATAGTGAAAATTAAGAAGACGTCCTAAAAACGAAAGATATTGTAAAGCAGATCCCTCCATAGGTTTCCATTCAAAGTGGGTTCATATTCTACTGTAGCTACATTGTTTCAAATTTTTTGTGTTATTGTATAAACAAAATTTCAAAAAATATGTAAATATTGACATAAGGTTTTTGATTTTTTTTACATAAATATATGTATTTTTGTGAATAAGTGCAGACCTGTCTACGAGTATTCACATGGTGCACTGCATCGAACTGAAAAATGAAAAAGCAGTGCAACAATATCTGTACTTATTATAAATAATTGCAGACACATCTACAACTATTTTACAATATATTGCAGATATGTATTTGTATATGAGAACTTGCAGACATGTCTGCAAATTTTTATAAATAGTTACTTCTATTTCTGCAATCTTACTGGAAATATTTTTCGTTTGTATGTAATTTTCATTTTTTTTTTTTTGATAATTTTTCTGTAATAATGCAATGTTTAAATAAGTGTAGGCATTGAGGTTGAAAATTTGAAGCAAATCAGCACAAATTGGATGAAAACCTGCAATATTTTGATATAATTGATGCAATGTCTGCATTTTTTCGAAAAATCATAGGATTTAGCTGAAATGTGATTTTTTTTTTAAGTTAGTTAATACATCACCAAATAGGTCTAGGGGGAGTCTTGAGCTCTCGACCTCTTACTTGGTAAGTACACACCTTACCACTATGCCACACTGTCTTGACAATTTTTTTTATTTACTTTGAAACATAAACTAGACCTTACCCAAACCGTCTAATAGAGTTTTTCTACTTTTGACAAAAACATTTTTTTGTCAAAATGACATAATAGTGTAATTTAGGAGGATTCAGGGAATTTTGGAGGGTAATATGGTAATTTAATATGTGGTCCCCTCTAAAATTATGTCTCCGGTGTACTATTTGACAAAAAATTTATTATAGTAGAACTTTTGCATTTTAATATGCATGTGCAAAATAATCTCGTTTAATAATAAGCTGAGCTAGCAGGTCGGATCTATATTTGTCGGCTCGGCCAGCTTTCCATCTAACCCGACCAGTTCGACGAACCATTCTCCCATCATTCAGAAATAGGGGTTTAAGCCTCCGTTTGTTTAAAAAACTGAATGCTGAAGAATAAAAGTTGAATGCTGAATGAAAGATGCAAAGTTTGATTTTGTGCTGAATACAAAATAGGATTGTTAATACAAATATTTATTTGGGAAAATTACCCTTATTGTAAATTGCAAAAAAGCATATGGTTTTCATGATAGCTATTAATTAAAATAAAAAAAATGCTAATGGAGATCAACAATTTCATAATGTAATGTTGTCATAAACACCTGTGATTAGGATCAAAACACTTCCGTATGACATGGAGGAGCTTGAAGGGGTTCTTGATTGTCCACTAGTGGGAGTTTCCTTAGAAAAATTTGCGCTATAATATTCAATAAAGTAGTTCTCGTTTCACATTTTATTAGTGCAAATTTTGTCACTTATGTACCTAAATTAAAATATGTCGCAAACTTCCTTTTTACCATGAATTCTAAAGTGAAGTACTCGAATATACAATTAATGTAGATTAGACTTCGAACAACAATGCTTGATTCATTGATATTATAAAGAATAAAAATAAAGGATATTTGTACTTAAGCGTTTATCAATATTTTCGGATGTTTTAAGTTATTTTCAAGTGCTAAATACCTACAAAAGTGAAAACATAATCAAAACTCATTGTGTACCTAGGGGCGGATTTTAAGGCCCAGTGGGGGCCACTGCCCCCACTGAATATTTGGTTTAAAATTTCTATTACCTAGCATGTAGCCTACTTGCTTTGCTTGAGACGAAAAAAAAATGTAAACATCATCACTTCTAAGATTTAATAGAACGCAGATATCAGGTTCCCCTTCTCTTTAAACTCCAAGCTTCCAGCACAGTTCAATTCAACATAAAGCCTCTATCGATTTAATAATCGAGCAGCTTCCCAGTTCCCATTAGTTTTTGGTTCTCCGCAGTATTATAACAAGTAAAGATAATCATCTATTTTAATTTATAACCCTAATGAAATTTATATTTTGTTTTTGTTAGTGGTCAATTATTTTGATTTTGTTTTCGTTTTTGTCAAACATTGTTTATGGTTAAAAAATCAATGTTATTATCATAATGTCACTGGAAATTTGTTTGTTTTTTTAATTTGAACTCAATCTATGAATTCGCTAATTAAGAATATGCATATGTTTTATGCTTTCACATATGATGGCATAATTAAATCTTGTTTTTTTTTTTTTTTTTTGATTGGTTTCTAGGAATTCCTTTAAATATTATAAAAAATAATATGTTGAGCTATTTCAGAAAGTTGAAAGAAACCGGATCAAGCTCAAATAGCGTTCCACCTATACCTCAACCTCCTAACTCTTTATCACTTCCTCAAATATTAGATAATCTAGAAGAGTATCCATCGGATCTCGGGCTAAGCATAAACATCCATCTTTATAATGCTAATAAAAAAGAGAAAGGTCGTTGACTCTATTTGCAAAAAGGGCCTTGTCAACCAAAAAAACAAGAATTTCCATGGTGTTTAATAGGAAATGAAAAACGCAGATTTATTTCTTAGTGGTTTAATGACCATTCAACTTGGTTAGAGTATAGCAGATATAAAGATGTAGTATTTTGTTTGTTTATTCAAGCTTGACCATGGAGGTCAAAGTGGTCGTGATTTTTTTGTTGGTAAAGGAAATCGAAATTGGAAAAGAAAGAAAGATTTGATGTGCACGTTGGGCCGCATTCTAGTACTCACAATCAATTGTGAATGTAACGTACTGACTTTTTCATACTGTTTAAGCTAACATTTAACCATACATGTACAATTCAATAGGCACAAGAAAGCGAATAGTTATGAGAAAGAAGTTAAAGGGTGATCAGAAGAAGAAAGTAAGAAATGATAAAATAGAAGAAGAAGAAGAACAATCAACACTACAAAATCAGAGTAGAATAGAATCTCATAGCGGAACAAACAAAATATAATATATCAATACTTTTTTAAAAAGAAAAAAACTGTGTATATATATATATATATATATGTGTGTGTGTGTGTGTGTGTGTGTGTGTGTGTGTGTGTGTATGTGTGTGTGATTACAAAATCAGAGTACACAACTAGATCGCCATGTAAAATACACAAGCGAAAATAAATTAATACCAGAAAATACGGGAATACGTCTCGACTCCAAACTTCTCTCCTGAAGCTCCAAGCAAATCCAACGCTACCTAGAAAATATACTCGGTCCGACCCGAGCACATTTTGAGGAAAGCAAAATCACCAGGATAAGTCTAGAAAACTTTCAGTGATAAAACTCATTACAAACAACTTGCTTAACTTTTAGAAAATCTTTTGAAAAAATGGAACTCTCGTAAGACACGGCCACACATAAACATGACACATGTTTTTACCTTATGATAACTAAATCACTTTTTTATATATCAAATCCAATGATATTATAATAGTGTCTATCAAACCACAAATAAAATAAGAATATAGCTGAAAAGCTTGCATCTCACTTTTCAACATAGTTGTTTACATCTAAAAACGTACGACTCATATTGGAGTTTGGATTTCCAACATGACTATGGAACCACCTTTCGATCAGTGTTCTCTAGAAATGAAACACTAGGGTTCAACAAGAACATTGTGCAATCCGACCACACAGAACCGACCACTCATTCAACTTAAGTGTACCTAATATATCATCCCCACAGTTGGGATCAACAATCATACCAATTCGAAGCATATAAAAAAGGACAACCATTTTCTTTAGATCAGGTGATGATACACCCTAATGGATATGACCTACTTAACCCTGCTGCCTCCCAGAATTCAGTCATTTCCCTGTTGATAAGGCTTGAGGTCACAATTACCTTTTCAGAAACATCCCACCAAATTTTGAATGCCACATTGTCAGATCCATCAGGTTACTAATTGATTTGCACAAATATACTCTAGATGGTA
Source organism: Allium sativum (assembly GCA_030737875.1). Classification (NCBI taxonomy): domain Eukaryota; kingdom Viridiplantae; phylum Streptophyta; class Magnoliopsida; order Asparagales; family Amaryllidaceae; genus Allium; species Allium sativum. The sequence continues at coordinate 6,544,473 of CM060913.1, read as the reverse complement.
AGCTAAAAAAAGTTACCTTCTCTGCCACCATACTCAGTATATTTGTAAAAGTCAATGTACATGGTCTTAGGAAATACACTATCAAACATTCCTCTATACAAGTTCGTTCTGGGACAGAACAAAACTAAAGATACCTCATAGCATAGAGGATTACTGCTATAAGTTTAATCATGGTGGTTAGCCAAAGACATCAACGAGAAACCCTCCCGCTCTAAAGATCTATGCCTTCAAATTATAAGCATCCTGCAAGTTAGTTTTCGAACGCCAAAGTCATTTCGAAGTGGTTTTGGGTCCATTTCCCATCCCGGTCTCCTCAAAATAACACATCAATAATCAAAGGCATTATTTATTGATAGTTGAGTTTTTAAATATCAAATCAAAACAATCCAGATCAGTATATCAGTAGTTCAGGCACTTTTAATTAAAATTATTCATTGAAATCCTTTCATCGATTCTTAAAAATCGAATCCATATACTTATATCGACAAATCTCTCCTCTTTTGTTATCTTTAGAATGAACTTATTCACTAAACTCGCTTTCTTTATTTCCTTTACTTTGAAATATCGTTATATATATATTCACAAAACTCCTTTTATTTCCTTTACGTTATAAATATTTCTTATAAATTCTCAAAACCTCTTTTTATTTCCTTTACCTTGGAAATATCACTATATATACTTAAACTATGGTATATGTCTAGTTACCAATCGTATGTGGGTCTAATCATGTCATCCAATCATTGTTTATTACGTAAACTCAAACCGTTTTATTTTAATTTAAAACGTTGCAAACTAAAGTTTTACAACTTCATTTATGAAATAACAATTCAATTTCCACATCTTTTTTCATTTCTGTTGACGCCAAAAGTTGGTCACTAGTGACAATCAACCCCAACGTGTGATGAGCACACACGAAAATGTACACAGAATATGAAATAACAAACAAAAACAGGGAGCACACAAGATTTTTATAGTGGTTCGGCAAAGTCAGTGCCTACGTCCGCTTTATATATTACTTTTTATAGAGGATTACAAGTACAATCAACTTGCTTTTGTAGAAAGTGGAGAAAAGAAAGTGTGGTTACAATATTTCTCTACTTTATGTGGGTCGGCATGATTCTGACGTGAGCTTATGGAGTATGCTCTAAACTCTTATAATTCGGTCCCTTTCTACTTATGGCATGGTGGTATTTATAGCCCATGAAGAAAGTCGGTTTGGTGAAGACATGGCATGCCTCTTTTTCGGAGGCAACCACGTGTAATTTTTCCTTAGAAGTAGATGTAGGCGGTAGGACCCGGTCCATTGTTGATTAATAGTATCCTCGGTATTTGTGGCTTACGTGGCGCTTGAACTTTGGTGCATCAAAAAAAGAGTCGACTGAAAAGTTTGACCGCTTTTACTGCCTTGAGATTCAGTAATCTAGAAATCTGCTGAGTCACCTCGGATATTTCTAGATATCTCCGATCGATCCGAGCTTTCAGAAGAGGTTTGACTCGGTCGGTCGGGAAGAACAATTATTCCGGTTGAGCTATTATTTCAGAAAGGAACTGTGCTGGAGGTAGCTCGGGTCGAACTGCTACGGGTTGTTTTTCCATTTTTGTAGGGCCGATATATATATTGGATCGGACTTCTGGACTTCGATTGAACTGTGATAGCTTTTGCCAAAAAGGTGGTCAACACTTTACCCCCCTCCCCCTCCTCCCTCCCAAAACACATCTTTTTTGAAAGGGAATATAGGTTCTGGATCTTATGAAGAAATACTTGAATCGAAGTCCAATGTTGTGGGCACCATGGCTACGCCGAACCATATTAAGGCCAGAAAACCGACGACACTGATGGTTGCATTAAGGCCATAAAACCGACGATCGGTATAGATCGTATTAAGGCTGAAAAACCAAAAACCATCGAGGACCGTATTAAGGCCAGAAGCTTTAATCGAACCATATGATACCTGCAAGGAAAGAAAATCGTCTCTAACGAATAGCGGCAAGCATTGACCATTCTCGATATAGAGAGATGTCGACGAGCATTGGCCATTATGCACTTAGAGCAGGGGGCGAGCATATCCATGCTCGGCTTATGAGTGATGATTAGTATTGCGAGCGTGGACCGTTTCCTGGTTTAGGTAGGTGGCAGCGAGCTCGGCTTTAGAGAATGTGATGAACACAAACCATGTTCAATTAAAAAAGTTAAATTAGCGAGCATTGGCCATTTCCCGGTTTAGGGAGGTGGCATCGAGCTCGTGATGAGCATAAACCATGTTCGGCTTACAAGGATGGCCACATGGGACAGAGGAAAGAAGAGGAGAGAGTATTATCCATACTCGGCTTTAGGATGGGTGTGAGTGTTGACCTTTTCCTAGTTTAGGGAGGTGGTAGCGAGCTCGGCTTAAGAAAAGAGTGCAAGCGTAAACCACACTTGGCTTAGTTGTGAGTATTATCCATACTCGGCTTATGGAGAAAGTTGGCGAGTATTAACCATACTCGGCTCAGAAGAGGTGCGAGCGTAAACCATACTTGGCCTATGGTTTGAGTGTTAAGCCATCTTCGGGCAAATTACTTAGTCTTAGCAAACATGATTAAAAATTGAAATTTATTAATGCTAAGTTATTACAAAGAAACAAGCTAAGGTCAGTGCAGGGTTGAATCCAGAGCATGCCTAGGGACTACATCCTAATCCCATACATGTGTACTTCAACCCGACCGTTTTATTCATAAAGCAGTAAAGAGATGATCTAGTTAGAGATCAGTTGATGATGATGCCTCGATTTCTCGGCTCGGGGTCCTTCCCATTTCTAGAAGCTTGAGGACCATTCGGTGGAGCAAAAGTAGAGGGCTGAGAAGGTACTACGGTCGCAGGCTTTTTAACTTACTCGGGCAGTTCTCCTTGCCTAACTCAAGTTTCAATGAGATCGCGTAGATGCCTGTAATCACTGGTGTTGTGACCGACCGTGTTGTGGAACATGCAGTACTTCCCTGACTTGTACTCGGACTGGGTTGGCTCTCTGCTAGGCGGCTTAGGGAAAGGTAAGGATCCTCTTATATCAAGGAATATGTCTAGCAATGAGGAGTTGAGCTCAGTGTATTCGTCGAACTTGGGATCTCTCCGGACCCGAACGTTTTGATCATTCTTTTCGGGAGCTTTGCCTTTCCCTTTGTTGGTAGTAGAGGGTCCTTCACCCTTTGTTGCTAGAAGTTCGAGATTATCCATCTCAATGGTTGCATCTTCCTGTCGAAGGAATCTCTCGGCTTCTGAATAGAATTCTCCAAGATAATTGGGAGGATCTCTGGTAAGAGAAAGCATGAAATTTGTTCGGTTGCGAACTCCGACAATGGCGGCCATAAGCACCATTGAGGGATCAGGCCGGTTGACTGATGCCACGACCGCGTTGAATCTTTCAAGGTAGGATCTGAGGGTCTCGCCGGACCGCTGCTTGATGGAGGTAAGGAACATAACTCCTTTGGGTCGAACATATGAGCTCGGAACTGCTCGAAACGAGTGACCAACATATTCCACCTACTGACCGACTCGGTGGTTAGCTGTCTGAACCACATGCCGATGATGTCTGTGAGGAAGAGTGGGAAGCACTTTTCCATGGTGTTGGTTGATGCAGAGAGTACTTCCATATGCTGCATGTAGCGCATGAGATGAATGGTCGAGTCGGTCCTGCCGTTATAGGGGTCCAGGACCGAAAGCATGAAATCGGGGAATTGCGCGCATTCCTGATCTGCTCGGTGAATGGACTGCGTTGAATATCGTCCAAGTCTTGCTGAGAGATACTGCCTCTGGTGAAGCGCTTGATAATGCTGGCGAGCTGGATCCTATTTCCAAGGAGTTGATGCCAAGGGTTTAATTTCGCACCAAGGGCATCAGTGAGAATCTCAGTACTAGTAGGAGGCATGCCCCTAGCTTCTAGATGAGGTCGACCTCCGAGAGTTGAGTGAAGGTGAGAGTGAGGGTTTATCCACATCTCGGGCCTTGGCTCAGTTGTGGTAACTTGAGTTAAACTGGTACTGGGCCGAACTGTGCCCAAGCTACAAGGAGTTGCTCGACCCAGGCGAGTGGTATCCATCCTGTGGTCGGTATTGGGGCGATATTATAATGGTTTCCAGTAGTGTGTTCCTCCGTCCTGTTCTGAACTGGTATGCTGGAGTGGTCTCGTAGAGATGGAGGGTTGCTACCCCCAGCCCTTATTTGATCTTCAGGCTGGGAAGGTTGTGGGCGAAGCTGCATAGGACCGGTCTATGGTAAGATGTTGGATTGCAATGGAAATGGAAACATTCTTGGTTCTGGTCGATCCTGCGGTTGCTCTATAGGTGCAGAGGGTTGGTTTGGTCCTTGCACGGGAAGCAATGTAGTTGGACGATCTAGACCCTGATCATCTGCAACCTGAGAATTTGTAGCGATTCCAGCTACACTTGCTACTGGAAGTGACACCGTGGTGGTTAGAGGATTCAACTATGAAGTTGATGGTCCAAGAGGAAGCAAAGGTATGGTCTAATCTAGGGCTTGGTTTCTGCAAACCGAAGACCGGTTACTGCCTCAGCCTTTCCCAGTGGAGGAAATGATGGTGGATTCTGAGCACCCTTTTCCATCCAAGCGAGGAGGTTATTCATCAACTGTTGTTGATGTTCGAGAAGTTCACTGTGAGATGCCACTTGATTTCTGAACTCAGCCAATATTTTATCCATATCGTTCCTAGTGATGCATCGGGACGACCCTTCGTTGGAGGAAGCGCTTTGGCTTACCTCCGTTGTTGCTGCTCCTGCTGTCTCGGCCGGTAAAGGATGAGAAGACAAAGTATCCTTCTTCCGTTTGCCGGCCATTGCTGGCTTAAGATTACTGAATACGGTTGAAGGTTAAGGGCGTGCGCCCCCTACCTGGCGCACCAAAGTGTTGACGTCAAAAGTTGGTCACTAGTGATAGTCAACCCCTAATGTGTGATGAGCACACATGAAAATGTACACAGAATATGAAATAAAAACAAAAACAGGGAGCATACAAGATTTTTATAGTGGTTCGACAAAGTCAGTGCCTACGTCCACTTTATATATTACTTTTTATAAAGGATTTTAAGTACAATCAACTTGCTTTTGTAGAAAGTGGAGAAATGAAAGTGTGGTTACAAGATTTCTCTACTTTATGTGGGTTGGCATGATTCTGCCATGAGCTTATGGAGTATGCTCTAAACTCTTAGAATTCAGTCCCTTTCTACTTACGGCATGGTGGTATTTATAGGCCATTGGGAAATTCGGTTTGGTGAAGACGTGGCATGCCTCTTTTACGGAGGCAGCCACGTATAACTTGATCCTTGGAAGTAGATGTAGGCTGTAGGACCCGGTCCACTGTTGATTGATAGTATCCTCGGTATTTGCGGCTTACGTGGCGCTTGAACTTTGGTGCATCAAAAGAAGAGTCGGCTGACAAGTTTGACCCCTTTTACTACCTTGAGATTCGGTAATCTAAAAATCTGCCAAGTCACCTCGGATATGTCTAGATATCTCTGATTGATCCGAGCTTTCAAGAGAGGTTTGACTCGGTTGGTCGGGAAGAGCGATTATTCCGGTCGAGCTATTATTTCGGAAAGGAACTGTGCTGGAGGTAGCTCGGGTCGAACTGCTGCGGGTTGTTTTCCATTTTTGTAGGGTCGATATATATTGGATTGGGCTTCTGGGCTTCGACTGAATTGTGACAGCTTTTGCCAAAAAGTTGGTCAACATTTTCCAAACCAGTTTAACCTCTTATTTTCATTTCCTTGAAATCATAGTCATTTACTTACATTCTTGGAATAAGTGTATTCCTAAAATCAGACTATTTTCGTTACTTATAAAATAGAGCTATATACTTAGCCGAATGGTATATGTATAATCACACTACAAACCTTGGCCAAACAATGTTAAGTGATATGTTGTCTACTATAAAACCCAACATTTCAATTAAAAACTCTAAATCTTGCAAAATAAGTTGCAATATTTCCCTTATGGAAATAGTACGATTTTCAACATTCTTTACCATTTCAAATTAGCATCATCTCTTGATAATAGTGAAGTCGTTCAAGTTGGGGTATACTATTTACCTCTCAGACCTTGATTGACAATGTTCTTATCTTGAGATAAATAAAAGTTTGCAATCTCAAAGCTGATACTAATTAATCTCATTTATTATTTCATTTAACATATCGTTTATAAACTCATTCTTGCATTTTGGAAATTGCCTTCTAACTTCCAACCACCTTTACTTAATTCACTTATTATGTAAGCAAACACTTATTTAAAACACAACCTAATCTTTTAAATATTAATTTAGATTCACAAAATCCATTTTACCGAATCCATTTTTACAAATCTATTTAAGCATTTTACTATAAAACTCATCTTGGATTTATTTCAACAAATCCATTAACCAATTTCTTTACCCAAATCGATTTAGCATCGTACCTTTGCATTTCTGAAATCCTTCTTTCAATTACAAACATTTTAGCCAATTCAATTCTTACGTAAACCTTCTTTTAAAATAATCGCCTTAGTTTGAACCACTTTTGTAAACTTTGTTTATATGGGATTTATTTTCAAATCTCTTTACAAAACTCTTTTCAAAGTTCAACTAAATCCCATTTCAAACTAGCTTACTTCTTAAAAGGATTCTGTTTAAAAAGTAATCACTTTAATTATTATTAATTAAAATAATAATTAACTTCAACATCTACCGAAGTAATAGTAGTTTACTTCACTACTATTAACTAAAATAAAATAGTTAATCTCTTTTAAAAGGTTAATAAAATAAGAATTAATTTTATTAATAATAAACAACCCAATAATTATTTTTAACACAATTAATTAGAAGATTAATTAACTTTTAGCAAACCTAATTAAGTTTTAAACAACTATTTGTTAAAACTATTTCTATTGAATTAACGTAAAACAGACTAATTTAAATAACTCATTTCAATTAAAAACAATTGACTTAGTCAACTTAAAAACATCAGTTAACTCGTTAACTGATTTTCACTAATCTTTCCTCCTAAATTAATTAATAATATAATTAATTTAATATTATCACCAAATTGTTCCATAAAATAACTATTCCAAATTATTAACCCGTATGCTAATTTTCGACTTCATTGCTTATAAAACTTATAAAAAACATAAGAATTTGTTCTAAAAATCATTTTATGATTTCTATATAAAATCCAATTACAAATATCGATTTTTCTACAAAATTTCTATTTTAATATAACTTACAAAAATATAATTAAAAATCTTGTTACAATTATAAAAATAATTTTTATAACCGAAAACTTCGTCAATTCGCCTGACGGCAAATCAATGTCTTAAAAATATGAATTTTAGGCACCTGCTACCAATCGCTTAATCAATATTGTATACTGATTCATAACAAAACAACATTGAATTTGAATTCTACAATCAACATCCAATTCAACAGTCAACATTCAACAGAATTTAATATTACTTGAGTTAAACTGTTCATATAGAAATAATATGAAATCAAGTAACACACAAAATATTGAGAAATCCAGTTGATTCCCTCCAATCTGTTTCTCCATACATCACAGTTCATAATATTATTTGATAACTTCATATGAAATAGAACTTTAATTTAACTCATTTAACGATGGAAATATAAATTTGTCCATACGATCCCAACGGATCTTGTTTCGTGCAATTCTAATAACGTGTGAACAAATTGTACATATTACAATGTTATATATGAATTAAACATCATTAACATATCTTAAAATATACTAAAGCAAAGGCCACTAAGGCCATGTGTCATTATCGCTGTTTCAAATCTCGCAAATATCATCCGAGATCTCCTTCGAGACCTCGTTTTGGGCTCCTTCTGAAACGAAACAACAAATATCACTCTGAATCTCCTTTCGAATATATCGCCCGAGATATTGCAATATCGAACGATATATCGATCGAGGCGAAATACTGGAATATCGTCCGAGATCTTAGTTTTTTTTTGTCAAAATTTAAATTTATGCCTGTACTAGAACTATAATTAAAAAACTCAAATCTAGCTATAACAATCTTTTGTTATTTTACATTTTGCATGTTAAATGACTATATTGTATGTTCGTATAAGTTTTATAATGCTTATGATTTTCATATTGGGCTTTTTACATACATGCTACTTATGAAATTATGTATTTTACGGTCTGTTTATGCTGAATTTTTTTAATGTTTTGGATCCTTTTAATGTTTTATGTCTAATAATATTTTTTTTTTAAGCATATTACGATTTAAAGTATGAATGGTCTTTCGCAAAATAAAGAATAATAAAGTTATTTTGCATTTTAAGTCTAAGTTACTATGTTTTTAATAGCATCCATAAAAATCATTTTGTTGAAATATCATTTTTAACATATCATGTACCCCGAGATTGTTCCAATATGAACTTTTAGACCCGAGATGAAAATCTGAGACGAAAACCCGAGTTAGACTCATTTCGTCCGAGATCTCCCCTGATACGAGACCGAGTCTATAAAATCTCTAAGATGAAACGTGACCGATATCCGAGATTTAAACCCTTGGTCATCACCACGTTGATTGTTTCCCCGCCAAAGTGCCTCCAAGTTTATATATGCGCATATAAAAAAATAAATCTAATTTAATAATGATATATATATATATAAGTATTATCAAGAAAAGTATAATAAGAAGAAGACAATATATACTTTTTCAGCCACTAATAATGTCTCGGTAAGGTGCAAATCTCACGTACTATGATATAAAACACAATATCATATACTAAAATGCAGTGAAGACTTCTATCTCTCTCACCTAAAATGATGAGTTTGTAATGATGCTCTGTCAGAGGTTCTCAAAAATTACCTTTTTCGTTTCTAACAGCTGTTTGTAATGATGCTATGTCAGAGAGGTTTGAAAGTGTCGATAGACGACTTTAGGCAGGATCAGTAATATGGATATGCGGAATATATGATATATATATACATACTAAGAAATATCTCACAGTAGCAATATCACAGATAAGTAAATGCAGTAATAGAAAAATCACACCAGGGATTTTTATACTGGTTCGGAGCACCGTTCTACGTCCAGTCCCAGATCTCCTATTTGGAATTTCACTAAACACTATCCTCATTTAACCCTGAGGAAAACAGGTTCACAACACCCGAGCAGCCGAACGGGATTTCACGCCTCTATCAACACGAGGACTTCTCAACTCGCCTCTTACAACGCCAAGGACTTCAAACAAGATATAAACTTGTAGTTTGACAATGTGTGTTCTTAATAACACGAATTTGTCAATTCTTGTACAACCTTCCTATAATCTTATCCTCAAATATGATTTTGATATTATGAAGATTTGCAAGATGATATCGTTGTTTGAATCTAAAGAATAATATATAGATTCAAGGATTCAAATAACGATATATGAGAATAGTGAGCTTTTGAATGCTTTTAAAGAGTAAGAATGAAATCAGCACTTAGATAGCAAGAATAGAAAAAATTGTTGTAATTAAAATGATGATTTCATGTTGCTTTTATAGAGGATGGAGAGATGTAATCATTGGTGAAGAGAAGCAATGAATAGAGATGATTTTTGGTGAAAAGAAAGGATCATAACCATTGATGAAATAGGGTGTCTATTCGAAAAGATGGCTTCAGTTCGTAGACCAGTGGACTGGTAAAAAATGACCAGTAGACTGGTATTTGAATATATATACATTATATACATGTGTGCACGTTCATTGTGCATTCTACCCAGAAACGGTCGACCGTCCATAATGAAACCGGTCGACCGGTTTCAGGTAGTATGCACAATGAATGTGCATACATATATTCCCATATATATTCAAAAAACATTGAGGTATATGATTATTTGAGGATAGATTTTAACAAATATAACTTAACTAAACACTAAATAATCAACCTCTAACATTGAATACCATCGAATCTCTTCTTTTTGTCGATCTTGAATTTCTCCTTGTCATTGATCAAAACATCTTGAATTCTTCGGGCTTAGGTTTGGGAATCGTAGAAGAAGTGGTCTCTTGAGGACGTTGTTGTTGATTAGTTGATGACGAAGGGTCAAGAAGCCTGACTTCTTCGGGCTTAGGTTTGGGAATCGTAGAAGAAGTGGTCTCTTGAGGACGTTGTTGTTGGTGTTGCTCAAAAGGAATAATACTCATACAAGGGTCAGGAAGCTTCATCCTTTTTCGAGTTGCTTTGTTAATGCAATTTGGCTTGGAGATTTCAGATTCGCAAGATTTTACTCCACAATCGAGTAATAGCCGCATAATATATTCATTGTAAAATAAGTGTGGCCTTGTGCGGTCATTCACAAGCAGGATCTCGTCGAAAATCATGTTTATCCAATTTATCTCGATATTTCCATAGATCGCATAAAGTGCTTTGAAATTTTCTTTATAAACCGCGTCAAAATTACCAACCCTTGGCAATAAAGATCGTGTAAGAACATGATGTATAACTCGAGCCGTGGGTCGTAAATTAATTGCCTTGGTACTCGTTTTATGATCCTCGATATAAAGATGATTGATTCTATCACGAGTATGAACTGTACAGAAATCAGAAGAAAATTCTTGACCACTATTAGGTGAACCGAGAACCATGGCCATTCTTTCCTTCGAAATGAAAACATGATGACCACAAACTACGGACCAAAGACAATTAGAAGCATTCTCTGGTTTGAATTTCTATAGGTTAAGATTAGCATAGAACAACCTAATCATAATATGATTAATCTCTCTATGTTGTTCCTATCAAAAGTAAGTAGTGATTTTATACGAGCCTTAACCGTCAATTCTTCAACATCATAGAGGATAAAAGCAGATAAATCCATGAAAGAACCTTCATGAATGGTGTAATCCTTCATAGCATTCCATCGTTTCACTGCAATAGGATCCATGAGCCGTTGTTTGATGTTATCATCTATGGGTTGAAGTGGAGTGGAGGTTGATTTTTTGGGTTTCTTTTGAGGAGGTGCCATTGAAAATAAAAAGAAATTGATTTGGGGGTTTTTTAGTTTTTCAAAAGTTAGAGAAGGAGATGAATAAATAATCAGTGAAAGGATGTAGTAAAAATGATTCGACGTGTAGATTTGGAGAGGGAAAACTGAAAAAACGCGTGATCGGTCGACCGTTATTTTTGGACCGGTCGACTGGTTCCTGGGTAAATAAGTTCCAGAGAACTTTGTCGGTCGACCGTTGGATTAAAAACGGTCGACTGGTTCCTGGGGGTAATAAATTCCAGAGAACATTACCAGTCGACCGGTGGATTATAAACGGTCGACTGGTGTACTTTTGAGTTGAAAAAAATTCCAGAGAATTGAACGGTCGACTGGTAGTTTTCAGGCGGTCGACTGGTTCAACAAAATAAACATTTCGAGAGACCTTTATCGGTCGACTGGTCTATTCCAGACGGCCGACCGTTCCTGTGTATGCTTATTTTTTTGGTTTTTGAAAATTTTGAAAATAGAGAACTTTAATTTATTTTAACTCAACATGAATTTTGAACGAAGATTATGAAAACAAATACAGAAATAAGAATTAAAACTAAAAAATTATTTTGCAACATAAACGTTTTAAAAACGATATAACTTAATGAGAGGTAGATGACTTGTCTTTAGGTTTTTCTTGAATATTCGAAACTTTCGGCGTCCATGGCGACCAATTTTCTCTTGATCCTTCATTTCTCGCATAATTACGGTCCCACGAGTTAGGACTTCGAGATGTAGACGGAGGGTGTGGCATTGGTATTGGTTCGTGTACCCCATGTCTATCCGTGCTACAGAAAAATGACGCCATTCGTTCTAAGAGAGTTAAACGATCAGATGTGAGTTTTTGTTCATAATGCAGTTGATGATGGAGATCCAACTGATGTATCTGGTAGTGATGAATTTCATTGATCTTCTCTCTCGTACCCGGAGAACAAAATAGTGCTTTCTTAGCTCGTTTGGGTTTGGGTGTATGTCTAGGAGTATGCGAACATTCCGGTCTGCTCTTCGGTGTTTCCGGAGAGTAGTACTCCTCCGGTTCGGAGCTAGTGACCGAGATGTGAGACCACTGAGCACATTCATCACATATGTGTGCCATAAGAGTATATGGACTTGTGTATGAATGTTAAAACTAGACACTAAGAAAGTGATGCAGAAAACAATCAGAAGGAGTATGTATTTATAGCTTTTACGAAGTAGGAAGTAATGGATGGAAAGCATTCAGAGAATATGAACCACTCAAAGTTTGTAAAGCTCAAAATGAATTACTAATAATAGTAAAAGACTATTAATTAGCTAAGTTAAAAAACAAATGAATGTACCGGCTAGAGAAGAACTCAAAAGTGTATATATATATTTATATACATTATACACCAAGTTCGTTTCTAGAAATCAAGCCGAGCTCTCTACGTAAAGAGATAAAACTAGATTCGAGTAGAGGCTTGGTAAAAATGTCTGCTAATTGGTTGTCAGTCTTCACATATTCGAGACATATTGTTCCTTTTTCAATATTATCTCTTAAGAAATGATGTCGAATATCAATGTGCTTTGTTCGGGAATGATTGACTAGGTTTTTTGATAAATTGATTGCGCTTGTGTTATCACAATATATGATGGACTTTGATAAATGAATATCGAAATCTCGAAGTGTTTGTTGCATATATAAAACTTGAGTACAAGCTAGAGCAGCTGATATGTATTCAGCTTCACATGTTGAGAGTGAAACGCAATTTTGTTTCTTACTAAACCAAGAGACAAGTGATTTTCCAATAAAATGGCACGTACCACTTGTACTCTTTCTATCCGTGCGAGAGCCACCGAAATCAGCATCGCTATACGATACTAATTCAAATGGACAATATTTCAGGTAGAAAAGACCAAAGTCTTTGGTGTTATTAAGATATTGTATTATTCGTTTTACAGCTCGTAAATGTGATTCTTTAGATTAGCTTGAAACCTTGCACATAAACAAACACTCGTCATAATATCAGGACGACTCGCGGTAAGATACAGGAGAAAACCAATCATGCTTCGATATAACTTCTGGTCAACATTCTTACCATGTTCATCTTTTTCAAGATGTGTGGTCATACTCATAGGAGTTGGTTTACCAGAGGTATTTTCTAAACCGAAGCGTTTGACTAAGTTTCCACAGTATTTTTCTTGACTAATAAAAATACCGTTAGAAAGTTGTTTGATTTGAAGACCAAGGAAATACGATAGTTCTCCCATATGAGACATTTCAAATTCTTTGGTCATAATATTTGCAAACTCTTTGCAAAGTTCGTCGTTTGTTGAACCAAAGATAATGTCGTCTACATATATTTGGATAACTAATATATCTTTTTGAGAATGTTTAATGAATAGATTTTGATCAACTTTACCAATTTGAAATCCAGAATCGATAAGATAGCTTCTTAATCGTTCATACCAAGCATGAGGTGCTTGTTTCAATCCATATAAAGCTTTCTTAAGTTTATATACGTGATCAGAATATTTCTCATGTACGAACAAAGGAGGTTGTTCGACATATACATTCTCTTTGATAAATCCATTTAAAAATGCACTTTTGACATCCATTTGATAAAGTTTAAAATCATGATGACAAGCAAAGGACAGTAAAATTCGAATAGCTTCTAATCGAGCTACGGGAGCAAAGGTTTCTACATAATCGATACCTTCTTCCTGATTATATCCTTGTGCTACTAATCTTGCTTTATTTCTGGTTATATTTTCTTGTTCGTCAGCCTTATTTTTATAGACCCATTTGGTACCAATGACTGACTAATAAGTCGGTCTTTGAACGAGTTCCCAGACATCATTGCGCTCGAACTGATTTAGTTCTTCTTGCATGGCAATGATCCAGTAATCATCAGTAGCAGCTTCTTTCGGATTCTTAGGTTCGATATTTGAAAGGAATGTGACATGACCCATTTGATTTATTTGACTTCTTGTTCTAATTTGTGATGTTACTTCTCCAATAACATTTTGAACTGGATGATCTCTTAGAATTCTCGGAGGAGTTCTAAATCTTGGTGGAGAAGGTATCACAGCAGCACTACAAGAAAACATACATACGGTTGCTTTTATTGGTTGCGTTTGATATGTAAATGTAACCAATGTGATTTTTAATTTTGTTTTTGGGATTTGGTTACGTTTATTTAACAATTGAATAAAATTGTGGTCACGTTTAGAACTTCCCTCCAATTATATTTCAGTTTCCTCCTCTTTTCCAATTTTTCCGCCTTCTCCTAAATTACTTTCCTCGTCGTCTTCCCCTAAATTACTATCCTCCTTTATCTCCTTTCTCGTCTTCCCCATGTCAACTTTCCTCGTCTTCTCCTTCAATGCGCATACACATTCAGTCTTCTTCTTCTACCAGTAAATCGCCCCGTTCCCTCATTATACTTCGATTGACAGAACCACTATTCATACCTCTTTTCATTAATTTCCCTTTCTTCGTTTTCTCCCCTCACGCGAATGATTACTGCCCTCGTTTCCGCACTGGCCTAATTCCTGTCCTATCCATTTCAATCCTGTCCTAACTACTAGCGTTTCAGGTAATAATATGTATCTTTTTTTACTACCATATACTACTTTTGTTTGCGTTAGTTGACTGATTGAGTAAGTTTCTATTTCGAAACTTACTCTGATTCTGATTTCAATTTTCTCATTGAGATGCTTATCGAATTATTTAGGGTTTACTCGGCACTCGATTTTACTTCATATTCTATTCAGATTTAGACGTAGAGTTTTGTGCTGATTTTAGTTTTATTGTCAAGGAAGGTCTACTGCTTCAGGGAACTCCAGTGTTTCAAGTGATTTGATATGCTCCTGCGATCTTTTGATTTGTTAACATTCTGTTATTTATACAGATGCCATGTTAATATTCACACGAATGTCTCGCTCATAAATTTTGTTGAAATAGGTATGTTTTGGTATATTTTCGTATATAATTAAACAATTAATTTTGGAGCAAATGGGTTGCTGGTGCGATCTTTTGATTTCTCCTATATAGTGTCAGTGACCATACCTGGTTGTAGTACCTATTAAAGAAAATGATCAAAGAGGAACCTAGATGTTCAAATACTTGAATCAATATCACATACATGATGAGTATGTGGCAGTATCTCAAAGTGGATAGGAGATGACTGTTAGGGTAAACACGTGTGTAAACTGTCAACAAAAAGATCGGTGAACTGAGCATTCATTAGTTGGGAAAATATAAAAATGATATTAACTTGACTGCTTGAGAGCTAAAAAATTATGGGTAAAATGTGTTAAAGCTCAAAGAAGACTAGAATTAGAAAAAATTATTAGGAAATTATATGATGATTTGTTTATTTGTTTTATGGGATGAATTTATGGGATGAATGTTATATATTAGTGAAAGGTGTAGAGGGTGCTCTTGATGGTGGATACTGGATATACTCTAAAATTAGATTTCGAGTTAGACCAAGAGATTTTTTTTCTTAAAGTAAAATATATTTATGAAAATTCCATTAAATACGTTTTATTTGTTGTAATTTACAAGGGCTCAAAATCTTTCCACTGACACGAAACTAAATGGTACAAGCTGATGGGTATACAAAATCAGTAAAATAAATAAATAATCTACCAACGTTTTATGAATTACAATACAAACGTTTTGAAATTTATGCAGAAAGCATATTTTACGATTAAATGATCCAAATCATCTTCCCCTGCCCCATCACAATAGTAACATGACTCGCAACCATCAGCTGTTTTTCTTTTTCTTTAACTTGGGTCAGCTGTTTACTTGTACACGGAAATTTTTACAAGTAGCATACTAAAATATCTTAAGCTTTAGGTGCAAAACTTGATCCAGCAACAAATAATTAAAGCGAAAAAAAAAGAGTTTTGTGTTACTAATACCGATGAAGAGGTGTGGGGTACACATCTACTGGTTGGTAGCTCAACTGATTATTTCTTGGCAATGGCCCGTCGTCTGCGTTAATTTGAAATGGTTGTGCAGAGTCATCAAACCTGACCTGGGTCATCTGCTTCATTCTGTCTTGTACTTCTAATCTAGTTATTCTTGAAATTGATGATAGTTCTCTAGCAGTCATATCCAAAATCTCTTCTTTATCTTGTTTTCTCTCTTGGTTGTTACCAATAATTTGAATATCTTTATTAAACACATTCAGTATTTATTCATATTTAAGCAGGGTATTTTCTTTATATAACATAACATATTTGCATACCACATATATTTTGAAAATGTTCAGTGCAATCGTTGACTAGCTCATCAAATCTTTAAATATAACCCTGTAAACCACCCGATTTTCCATGACCTTCATAATCAAATAGCTGAATACATCTATAGTGTCATCGAATTATATTCAGTTTGTATTGCTCTTGTTAATTTAGTTTAGATAAAAGTGCACATTGTTTATATATAGACCGATTGGTGGTTCTTAATTCTAGGGTATAAATTGGGAAATGACGATGTCTGAAGTGATTATTGTAGAGCAGCAATGTTGTTGTAGCTTGAATTTGGTAAAAATAAGAGTTGTTCATTAAAAATTGATCTATGAATTAAATTGCTAAAAAGCATGGTTAGGTTGATTCAGTTAAAAACTTATGATATATTAGGATATCATGTTAGCATTTTTTTTTCATATGCAATACAAATGACTAGTTGAAAGCAATTTTTTCGACAACAGAGGTTGTTTCAGTTCTTGTAATGCAAAAAAATCGTCGTGACAAAGGATAAAGAGATGAACACGGATAAAAGTAAGGAAGTACCACAGAATTTTTGTAAGCTTTAGTTGATGATATGTTTTTGACTGTTGCATGATAACAAACCTTTTCTTATCCACTTGCGGAAAAAAATTTGTAAGCTTTAGTTGATGATATTTTTGTTAGTTAATGCAAGTTTCTTCTATGCGTATTTTGTTTGATGCTTGATTTAGCTCTATAGATTTTGGTTAGCCACAAAAATGATAATATCAATTGTCAATTTTGCAAACTTTTGTACAAGTTCTGTCCAAATTTTTCAAGGGAGAAATACTATGGAGTTCATGATTATTTTGACCACATAAGCTTGGGAACTAAATTGCAAGGGAATGTCTTGGTTTAACTTCTGTGTAGTGATTTTTTTTCTAAGATGTAATCATCTTAATTTTGAAAGTCTACTTTTTCTACAGTTCTGTGTTCCTTTCTTCCGCAAGATTTTGGTATGAAAATTTCCCATTTGCCCTTTTTGATTTGTGAAGATTGGATTACCTCAAAAGAATATGATGTTATACTGGTGCAAATTAATTTTATTTTGCATAGAATTCTTTTATCACAATATGTTTGCTTTTATATTGTTGATTTACATAGACATTTTCACAGGTCAGTTTGAATTAATGTGGAATTTAATACTTTGATCTTTACAAATTTTAGGCTGTGGCTTTCCAATGATGTTGGAAAAGCATTGACATGGCTGATTTATAATGCTATGATGTTTATATCACATTCTCTCTATTGGAAGTATTTCTAGTAAGCAATGACCAAAGGACACCAATGAATACGTACTCATCACATTAAGCAAGTCAAGAAAAATGGGTTGGGTCAATAAAAATTCAATTTAGCGGTCAGGCTAGCATGTCATAGGGAGAAGAGGCATAATGATTTATTATGATTACTGATCCTTTGCTGAGAACAAGTTAGAATTGCTCTTGAAAGGAGAAATTTTTTGACAAATGAAAATATTGTTGTACAGAGACAAACAAAGTAGTCAAACTTGGCTAATAAAATGACTATAGAATTCCATGTTTTTTGTGTTGAAGAGCTGAATTATTGCATCTACTCTCTATATAGCAATGCCGAACAATAATTTCTAACTTGTTAAAAATGCCGCTTCTCACTTTTTAAAAATAATTCTTTATGGCAACTGCATTTTCACTCTTCAGGCCTGTATGCAACATGAATTAGACAAGCTACGTGACATGAGAAAGAAAGGAGGCTTGGAAAAAACCATAAACGATTTCCAGATCAGACCTCCACATTTCATCTTTCACATTGCCAACACTCTGTCCAAGGTATGCCTAGTTTTCCTAATGTAAATGTCATTCATTTATATATCTGATGCAGAAATGCAGCTCAAAATCTCAATTACAAAGCATTGAGCATATTTCGCTAGAACTGCAAATGATTCCTACCATTGCATCCTTCCAGTTATGCTTCACTTAGTATTCTCCTTATAAACATTTCAACAACCTAAATAAACTTTTCTATTGGGTTTTATGCACAATATTAAATCTGAACTGCTTTATGGTTTTGTTTTAAAGTTAAATTACTGATATAAGTTGTAAAAAAAATCATAAAGTGAAATGACTGTGAACATCATATAATCACAGCTACGTTTGAAGCAATTGTGAGGAGGGGCTTATCGTTTGAAGCAGTATTGATTATCCTTAAAGTTACGTCTCTCCCGATTCTACTTAGGTACAAATGTATCTAAAAAAGCAGAAATAACATAAAAATAAAATGAATGTCCAGCGTTTTATCTGAGCATGGGAAAAGATGCCCTGGTTTTCCATTGATACTGTGAGCATTCGACCTATTAGGACATAGACCAAGTGCACTCCCTTGTTTAGCAACTCTTCAAAATCAGTTTTCCGCCATTCGCCTGCAAATTATGTATGCAGTTAACTAACACATCTGCGATTAGTATCATCAACACATATGTAGTTTAACAACTAACCCAAGCCTAGCAGAGTTTCTGCATGGGGTAGAGGGAATGGAAAACGAACGCCTTATTTAGGTATGATGACAATAGCGCCATAGACAGTGGCTATTAGCCACATGATATGAGCATGCCACCACAAAGTTCCTTTTGCCCTGTCAGATTAGAGTTGTAGCTATAAAAACTCACTTTTGGTAGGGCACTGAGTGATGTAGGCTGTCCCCTCTGGCTATCCATTGTGAAACTGCTTCAATTTATGCCTGCATGGTATGATGGTAATGTATACGAGAGGGGGCGTATTTTAACATGCGGAAGGATATAAATGATGATATTGCATAATTGGAATATCATAATTCGTAATTAGGTAAATGATGAATGAATCAATACCCAGGTTGTATATTGCTTGAATTCTGCAAATTAGCAAAACTTGATTTTCTATGTGAGTTTGACAATTTAAATCTGGGTTTTGTAAATTATTAAAACTTAAATTGCATGCTGCTAAGCTTGAATCTGGATATTGAATGTTATATATGTTTGGTATTTGCAGAATTCAAGAAATAGTTTGCGAGGTGTAGGAGGTTATTGGCTAGAGCATGTAGCTAGGGTGAGTGGAAAGCAATGTGGGCAGGGGAAACATCAGGTTTTGATATTCTTTTAATATATATGAAGTTAGGACAAATAAGAATAGTAGGAAGGCTATATATATAGTGGGTATTTTGTTGGATGGAGGAAGATATCTAAAGGAGAGACGTTTGGAAGAGAAGAGAATCACATGGTGGAGAGAAGAATATGGGAGGGGGAAGGAAATTATGGAGCTGCAGCCTACAGGCATTTAATAATTTTGTGGCAAATGAAAACTAAACATGCTTCAAGTTTGTGGAAAGTGAACGCATGCTTCACGTGTTTTTTCTTCTTTTGCATTTTGGCAAACTTCAGGAAGAAAATGTAAAAGACAGGAAGGAGGAGCGTAAGTTCTATTACTGACGATAGGAATAGAGAAGCATAAGAAAGAAATGAAGGGGAAAGGTACAGGTGAGTTTGTGTACATTTACAAACCATTGTTTTAATTTCTGATACTGATGGTAGGAATTAGGAGAATTGCAATTTCCAATTGATAGCATAAATTCTATTACTCACAAAATTAATTCCTCAAATTAATCCTTAAGGTGCGAGGTGGGAAAAAGTCACAATGGAGAACAAGGTATATATTTTTGTTGCTACAGCTCTATATCTTTGCTACTTAAAATTTAAAACCAAATCCCATTTTGATATGAGTAGCAAGGACAAAGTGGAAATTATAGTTGATCGTCTATATCTTATCTACGTGAACAATATCGAATTATACAAATACATTTATTCACATATTTAGGTGTCTAATTACGAAAAATAACTTGAATGGTTGAAAGCCCACAAGTCGTCAAGGATTTGTTGCATACCTTAGTTAGGGGTTTGGTTTGGAAGAGTTATGGACAGATAGGTTGTAGGCAATTAAAGGAGCAGATAAGCAATTAAATGGCGACAATCAATTAATATTTTTTGAACTTTACTTAATTCATGGTAATTTTTTTATTTTTGATTATCGAACCCTTTTACAGGTAATCAGCTTTCTCGAAGTGAAGACCATCAGCAACAATGGATGTGACTTCAGTTGTTATGTATTATGATATTAGTTACTTGATATGTAAACTTTTTTGTGAATGCTTGTAGTACGTTAATTTTCTCATTTTGTCAAATAACTATTATCTAAATGGTTATGGATAATACATTTGTAACTAACGTGTTCTCGAATATTTGAACAGTTTGATTATATGATTTGATGATTGTTGGTTTGAATATGGTAATTATACGATTGCTGTTGATTTCAATATGACTACTACAAAGTTAGTTGCTGGAAATAATATAAGCCATTAAATATATAGAAGAATTTAAAATGGGCTACAAAACAATAAATACCTTTTAGTAGCATTTTAGAAATGCTACTAAAGCAAATGTAAAAACACCACCTGAATATATAGTGGCATAAAATAAGTGCAATGAAAAGTTTTTAGTTGCTCAAAATAAACGCTACAAAAAAACAAAAAAGTGACCCACATACAGACCTTCAGTAGCATTTGAAAAACGCAACTTCGCTAACCATATGGTAGCGTTTATCAAAACGCAACCACAAATTTCAGACTTTTAGTTGCGGGACCTATAGTAGCGTTCATTAAAACGCTACCAAAAGCTTTCGTAGCGTTTTTTCAAACGCTACCAAAGGTATTTTCTGGTGTAGTGCAGGTTGAGGGATATCGTCAACAATTTCTGAGTCAGAATCGTTATTTGTGATGACAGGATTATCAGTGACTATGGTTTCTTCGTCATCTGATACGATATGAGATGATTTAAAGAATTCATCAAAAGAAACATGAAGTGATTCTTCAATAGTTTTGGTTCTCTTGTTAAATATACGATAGGCCTTGCTTCGTTTCGAGTATCCGACAAATATACCTTCATCGGATTTGGAATCAAATTTTGCAAGATGGTCTTTCGTATTTAAAATAAAGCATTTAGAATCGAAAACTTTGAAATATGAGAGATATTTGGTTTTCTTTGATTAAATAGCTCATAGGATGTATTTTTGGTCAGAGGTCGAATAGATACACGATTCAAAACATAACACGCAGTTGCAACAGCTTCTGCCCAAAAATGTTTTGGTAGAGTGGATCCATTTAATAATGTTCTTGCACATTCTTGTAAAGTCCGATTTTTTCGTTCTATAACTCCGTTTTGTTGTGGAGTTCTAGGAAACGAAAAATTATGATTTATACCTTTCTTTGTGCAAAAATGTTCAAAAACATTATTTTCGAACTCTCCGCCATGATCACTTCTTATGTTATTAACTTTAAGCCCTTTTGATTTTTGAATTCTTTTGACGAAGGATTTGAAATGTTTGAAAGTGTCACTTTTGTTTTTCAAGAAAATTACCCATGTATATCGAGAGTAATCGTCAACAATTACAAACACATATCGATTATGATTTATTGACTGAACCTGTGTTTGTCCAAATAAATCCATATGTAATAGCTCCAATGGTTGTAACATTGATATGACTTTCTTGTATTTGAAAGACAATTTGATCAATTTTCCTAATTGACATGCATCACAAAGATTATCAACCTTAAAGCTTACTTTGGGTAGTCCTTTAACTAAATCATTCTTGGCTAGCTTGTCAATAGTTCTGAAGTTTATGTGACAAAAAAGTTTGTGCCATAGCCATGGATCATTATCATTTGCTACAAGACACATATCTGAATTATGATTGGTATTCGTATTCAGAATATAGATGTTTCTGTCTTTATATCCTTCAAAAGCTATATTTCGATATTTATCTAAAATACTACATTTATTGTCCGAAAAAGAAATGATAAAACCTTTGTCGCACAATTGACTGATACTTAGTAAATTATGTTTCAAATTCCTAACTAGCATGACATTAGTAATAAGAGGTAAATTTGATGTACCGTAATTGCTCACATCGCCTTTGCCGATGATATAACTGTAACAACCCGTATTTTTCGATAACATGTTAAAACGAGAATCAAGGCAGAATTTAATTTTAAATTCTGAATCAAGTGAAACAGGCTATGCCATTGCGTTCGTCTCGGAAAAATACGCGAAATAGAGTCCGAGTTTTCGAGAATCGGAGTCCGTATGACCAAGTTATGATCCGTCAAAGTTTTCAGGGTTTTCAAGTTTGGAAATCACCTAGGAAGTTCAAGTTTTGGGGGTAGGCGGGAATTTTCCCGCCAAAGTCCATGTCAACAGGGGAGTCGACAGGGCTGTCGACACCCCTGGACCCCAAGTCGACAGGGCTGTCGACTTGGGTGTCGACTGGGTCCAAAAACACAACTCCGTGTTTTGTGGCCTGGTGCACCTGGATGCAGTCTTGGTCTGGTCTGATGGGCCTGTGACGATTTTTGTGGCCTAGATTAATCCTAGATCTAATCCTAGGGCCTAAAACTATCCTAATCTCTATAAAAAGACCCTAAACCTAACCTAAATCCCTAAAAATCTAACCTAGCAACTAAGTGCTGCCAAAATCAATCTTGATCATGGCCTCCATCTCCAATCCCTAGAGCCTATGCATTCAAATCGGGTTCAAATCAAAAGGTGCAAGCTTGCTACACCAAATAGAGGCCAAATCAACGTTGCTATGCGAGTTTCATGATGGATCTTCATCAAAGGAGCCACCTTTCTTCGCCAAAACGATTCATGCTCCTAGTCCTCTTGCCATACTATGTAAGTTCTAGCTACTTTTAGATGGAAACGGTAGTTTTGATAATGACATGGGATAAAATGAGGCTAAACATGATTATGCGAACCTATATGAACCTTACCTTGCCTCTTGTGTTCATGTTTATGATTTTAGGCCATGTGAGTGACTTAATCATGCCTCTCATGCTATGCATAACCTAGTTTATCTTGCAAGTTTGGATCTTTATGCATGAAATGCTAGCATGAACCTTTAGGAACCGCTTTACTTGTGAAACATTGGCTAAGACAAGATTTTGGGGCTTATGCATGTTTATGAACCCAAACCCCTTATGCTAACATGCAAGTTTGTGGCCAAATCCTTGATGAGATTATGCATGCTCGTGGCCAATCCCCTCTTTTTAAGTTGTGCATGTTTATGGCCAAACCCCTTTTGATAATATGCATGTTTGTGGCCAAATTACCTTATGACACTATGCATGTTTATGGCCAATCCCTTTATGATGTTATGCATGTGGAAGCCAAGCCCTTTTTGGTATCATGCATGTTTTGAGACCAATATGTGACATAGTATCCCTACCATGTTGACTCGCTTTGCTTGCGTTGGGAAAACACGATTTTGGGTAGTTAGATAAACATGAACATGTCGCGAAATCTTAACTTGAATATGACATGTGTTTATACTTGAAAATATGACTTGAAAGATAACATGGAAGTTGACATGTAAGTATGCATAAAAACATGAGCTTGGGAATTTACCTATTTAAGTTAGGTCTACCCTTTGGGAATTTACCTATTAAGTTAGGTCTACCCAAATGCTTGAAAACCTGTAACATGTTTTGGAAACATGATGAACTTAGATAATATAAGTATGGCCAACTCGAGGTTGGGTTGAGTTTGCAACTTAAAACTACCCGGAACCGACCGGCCTAACTAGTAGTTGCAAACAATAGGACCCAATGTGAGAAGTTGGTCATGTCGCGCTTAAGACCCGAGGTTAGACTAGGTTGTGGTGTAAATCTACCCGGACCCGCCCGGCTTAACTAGTAACCACAACAAGGTCTAATGTGAGAGGTTGAGGGTGCATTAATTAAATTAATGCCACATAATAGGGTTAAGTTAATTTGATTAATGAGGCTTAACCAAATATGATATGGACAAATGGGTTAAGTAATTTGATTAGGCTAATGATACTTCACAATACATGATAAGCTTGGGTAGGTTAAGTAACTTGATTTGCCTAATGACACTTGACCATTTTTATACGACTAGTGGACGGGATTAAGTTAACCAACACTTAATCAATCCAACATGATAACGTGATAAGGTTAAGTAAATTTTCTTAATGACACTTAACCGTATAATACAGTTAATGGATGGGGTTAAGATTAGGCTTAACTAATCTAAACATGGTAATCGGATGGGGTTAAGTTAGCCTAGACTTAATTAATCCAACTTGGTAATTTAATGGGGTTAAGTTAAACACTTAACTAATTTAACACGATGATTTGATGAGGTTAAGTGACCTATACTTAACCAATCTAACTCGTTAATTTGATGAGGTTAAGTTAATCTATACTTAACCAATCTAACGTGAAAACATGATAAGGCTAAGTCACGAATCACTTGAATACGCTCGACCGATTTGATGACAAGGTCAAGTTAATTTATATAATTAACCAATCTAAAATGATAATTAGACGAGGTTAAGTCATGGATTCCTTGATATACTTAACCAACTTGACACATGGTCTGTAGGGTTAAGTCTTGGACTTGGATACTTAGCCAGTTTCGACATGTTTTGTAGACGGGTTAAGTTGTGAACTTAAGTGACACTTAACCCATTAGATAAACCCTAATTCGGAGGATTAGGTAAATAACCATAGTTAACAAGGATTATGGAAATAAGGCTAAGTGGTAAACCTTAGTTAAGGGAAACTAAGTAATAATTCTTAGTCAAGGAAATTTGGACCATTTCTTAGATAGATTAGTAACCCGATACGTTAGGTCAACGTTTAAGTATGCATGTAGGAGCAGGCTATCTGATTTAGATAAAGGATCCAACGAACTGGGTAACGAAGCAGCGGCTTCGGGGAACGTGAGGATATTCTTGGGATCCCTCTGTGAGCTGCCAGGTCATTATACTAGGCTCACGAGAGGTTGAGGTCTGCGGTAGAAGAACCAAGAATATGCCTTGGTTGCTATGCGAGCGACCTAAAGACTGGGGTGGATAGTAGTGAGTCGACGAATACATAAGGTGCCCGAGATAGCAAGTTCGTCGATCATCTACCATCTTGAGTCAAGCGTGTACATACGGAAAGGCAGGGAACACCCAACAGACCATAATTGCTATCTAATTATGGGTGAGGTAGGCCGTAGGATGTGGGCTGGCCGGAGTGTAGTTCTCATGCAAGATTTTCTCTTGTGTTGCCTTTCACTAGTTGAGGGAGGGGTCTCGTGGGACCATAGCCACGTGTAGAAAAGCAGACCTTAGTATCTGCATCGGCAGATAAATCTAAAGCTCCCGACCGAGTCCTGTATTTCTTGGTTTGCCCTGTGACAGGACTCGGATGGCACGATGTGATACATGTGCATACAGTTATAGAAAAACGATTCACGATGAATGCGTGGTAAAAAGGGCACGGTTGAGGGTTAGCGTAATCCCTAGTGGTGCTAGGTGGCGTAAGTGCTAGTAGTTCAAACGATGATTCTTATGGAAGAGCCTAGCTAGAACAAGGGTGGCAGTCCAAACGAATTCAAGGATAATACGACATGAGGAAGCCCGTACGAGGTACGGCAAAGGACCGAACTTATATACATGGAAAGAAACATATGATTTGAGTAACCTATATATGCGATATACTAGGTTGACATGGACCATTACACGACTTTGAGCAAGGGACATTCATGGTTAACACATGACGCGGGTAGGGGTACTAGTACGAGAGGTGCAGAGCAAATATACATGTTAGGACTAAGAAGAATAAACATAATAGATACCGTGGGATGTTAGACGGGGTAGATACCTTGGGATAATGTACTCGATAGAAATCTGACGATGTGATACCTTGACTTATCATGACACCGTAGTTTATCATGATACCTTATTTCACTTTGCCACAGTAGTTCAACCGGCTACCCTGGTTTATCTATCTTGTAGTTATCCTTATGTTTACTTTCAGTTTATGCATGTCATGTTACCTTTACCTGTTTTTATACTGGATGTAGATAGGACTTACTCAGTCTTTTTGACTGACCCGTTTTGTTTCGCCTCTTTTCTTCCGTCCCCCCCCCCCCGCCCCCCCCCCCCCCCCAGGTTTCAGGGAGGAAACAATGTTGTTTAGTTCGGACTTCTTCTGCTTGAAGGTCATCATGGATGGCTTGGACTTCTCTTGGCTATGGCTACTTTACGGTTTTACTTGGGGAATAATTTATAAAAAAAAATTAAATCTTTATGCTTCTTTACTATTGCAAGACAGGTTTTGATGTACTCTGATGTAAAAGGCTTTAGACCTTATGTATTCATGTTTATGAAAGTTTGACTTTACTTCCGCTATTTATATATATATGTTCTGTCTTGTGATATTTCTGTGCATGTTTACCAATAATGCCCCTCTAAAGCTAGTGCATTCCTTTGCGAGTGACCCTAGCGGAGGCGGGGTGTTACATTTGGTATCAGAGCAGAAGGTTACCAGACTGGGCAAAAAGTTTTTAAAGACCTTCTGAAAACTATTTGAAAATCGTTTATAAAGAAGCATTTTTTCAAGAAAATTTTCTTTTAAAAGAAAAAGGCTATTCCCCAAAGGCCATTAGCATTATCCTTGTTTCCTTGATTGAATCTCTTTTCCTTTCTTTCCTCCATT
The DNA here is from genome assembly GCA_030737875.1 of Allium sativum. NCBI lineage: Eukaryota > Viridiplantae > Streptophyta > Magnoliopsida > Asparagales > Amaryllidaceae > Allium > Allium sativum. Next base: position 6,517,658 of record CM060913.1, on the reverse strand, counting down.
TGTAGTCACAGTGGTTTTGACTGCGACTAGTCTTTCTAGCTGCGTAAGTGTTTCCCGTACGATGGAGGTGGTTCTCGAGAGACCGTTGCAGAGTTATGCATGAAAGGATAGTAAGAACAAGGATAAAGGATACGAGCTCAGGGATAAGCAACATGTTGGTATGGCTGAGTCCTAAAAGGAGGGAGAAAGATGAACAATGAAACCCATGACGAGAGGGTACCTTTGGCATAGTGAAACGGGATAGATAGTTAAGTATCATGGGACAAGGACGAGATCATTGGGAGGGCAATAGTATGCTCTCATTTCTAGGGTACCTCAGAAGGAGGGTAACGATCTTGTTAAAGGTTTAGCTTTTCTCCTCTATCATCCTGTCGGGACTTTGTTTTGATCACCGCATCTTTTAAGCCCGCTTCGATAGTTGAGTCTCTGCACCTTAGTACTAGCGTAGTAGAGGATCCCGTTTTTGTCTCAAGTCCTATTGGAAGATCGGTCCATTTACTCATGGCTTGTTTGGATTTGAGAATGTCTATATCAAGTGTTGAGCTTGGAAATAATGCTTATGTTTATAAGTTGTGGAGGGATTCTAGGGATGAAGTGGTTATCCAGCAAGGGGTGCCATTCTCGGTTTTGGAGAGAGGGTAGTTAGATTCTCGACTCATCTTGGTGATACCCTCGGAATCTCGTGTAACCTTTGGGGTTCTGTCATGGCTAGTTACCTAGAATCCCAGGATGCAGTTGTTGGTAATCCGTTTGAATAGAATTCGCCGTTAAAGCGGATGGTTCGTTTCGGTTATGCATGAGTTATGGGAATCACCCTAGTAAGGACTCTTGGCAATTTGGATTGGCATCGGAAAACGAGATCCAGAATTCACTAGTGAATTTTAGGGAGTTGGCTTGAGTACGTAGATATGGTTGAGCCAAGTATACTAGGGAAAGAATAAGTGAAAGTGAAACGAGAGGCGACAGTGAAATGAGTTTCACTCGCACCTTGGAAACAGGAAATAAGAAGCTGCGAAATCGTGAAGAAAAAGGGGCGATCAAGGCACGATGGAACTAAGCTCAAGGTAATGCGACTCAGGAGACTGAAGACTAAATACGTGCATGATATCTCTTTTGGGAATATATCCTCGATCCCTGTTTTCTGTTGAGCTTGCTTGTAGGCTATCTTTTATGGATATCCCCTCGGTCCTGTTTCTGTTACAAACCCCGTAAGGAGTTTGTTTTGTTTATCTTCTCGATCTTATTGTGGGAACCTTAGGTAGAACCCTATGGATGTAAACATGTATTTGAAACATGTTATGGTTGATATGGTTGCAAATGGTTGCAAGTGGTTGCTCGTGGATGCACGAATTTACATTAGATATTAGCTCGACTCGGTCACATTTCATATTGCATATGCACGAGTATTTATACTTGTTTATGGATGAAATTGAATGTGTTACCATGTGGACGTTGCATATGGATGAATGTTTGTGCACGCATATAGTATCTATATGACTAGGACTATTTGCATACATGTTGGATTCATGGCACTATACATATTTTGCATTAGAAAGATTATTCAGGCCTGATCATTAGCATTAGCTAAGGAACATGTACACACACGTTTTGCATATATTCATACAGCATTAGAAATCATCTAAGGACAATGGTTGCTTGTGGATGATGTTTTGAGTATATGGATGATGGATGGTAGGATATGTTCTTCCTAACTTGGAGATTTCGGGGACGAAATCCTAAAAGGTGGGGAGAATGTAACAACCCGTATTTTTCGATAACATGTTAAAACGAGAATCAAGGCAGAATTTAATTTTAAATTCTGAATCAAGTGAAACAGGCTATGCCATTGCGTTCGTCTCGGAAAAATACGCGAAATAGAGTCCGAGTTTTCGAGAATCGGAGTCCGTATGACCAAGTTATGATCCATCAAAGTTTTCAGGGTTTTCAAGTTTGGAAATCACCTAGGAAGTTCAAGTTTTGGGGGTAGGCGGGAATTTTCCCGCCAAAGTCCATGTCAACAGGGGAGTCGACAGGGCTGTCGACACCCCTGGACCCCAAGTCGACAGGGCTGTCGACTTGGGTGTCGACTGGGTCCAAAAACACAACTCCGTGTTTTGTGGCCTGGTGCACCTGGATGCAGTCTTGGTCTGGTCTGATGGGCCTGTGACGATTTCTGTGGCCTAGATTAATCCTAGATCTAATCCTAGGGCCTAAAACTATCCTAATCTCTATAAAAAGACCCTAAACCTAACCTAAATCCCTAAAAATCTAACCTAGCAACTAAGTGCTGCCAAAATCAATCTTGATCTTGGCCTCCATCTCCAATCCCTAGAGCCTATCCTATGCATTCAAATCGGGTTCAAATCAAAAGGTGCAAGCTTGCTACACCAAATAGAGGCCAAATCAACGTTGCTATGCGAGTTTCATGACGGATCTTCATCAAAGGAGCCACCTTTCTTCGCCAAAACGATTCATGCTCCTAGTCCTCTTGCCATACTATGTAAGTTCTAGCTACTTTTAGATGGAAACGGTAGTTTTGATAATGACATGGGATAAAATGAGGCTAAACATGATTATGCGAACCTATATGAACCTTACCTTGCCTCTTGTGTTCATGTTTATGATTTTAGGCCATGTGAGTGACTTAATCATGCCTCTCATGCTATGCATAACCTAGTTTATCTTGCAAGTTTGGATCTTTATGCATGAAATGCTAGCATGAACCTTTAGGAACCGCTTTACTTGTGAAACATTGGCTAAGACAAGATTTTGGGGCTTATGCATGTTTATGAACCCAAACCCCTTATGCTAACATGCAAGTTTGTGGCCAAATCCTTGATGAGATTATGCATGCTCGTGGCCAATCCCCTCTTTTTAAGTTGTGCATGTTTATGGCCAAACCCCTTTTGATAATATGCATGTTTGTGGCCAAATTACCTTATGACACTATGCATGTTTATGGCCAATCCCTTTATGATGTTATGCATGTGGAAGCCAAGCCCTTTTTGGCATCATGCATGTTTTGAGACCAATATGTGACATAGTATCCCTACCATGTTGACTCGCTTTGCTTGCGTTGGGAAAACACGATTTTGGGTAGTTAGATAAACATGAACATGTCGCGAAATCTTAACTTGAATATGACATGTGTTTATACTTGAAAATATGACTTGAAAGATAACATGGAAGTTGACATGTAAGTATGCATAAAAACATGAGCTTGGGAATTTACCTATTAAGTTAGGTCTACCCTTTGGGAATTTACCTATTAAGTTAGGTCTACCCAAATGCTTGAAAACCTGTAACATGTTTTGGAAACATGATGAACTTAGATAATATAAGTATGGCCAACTCGAGGTTGGGTTGAGTTTGCAACGTAAAACTACCCGGAACCGACCGACCTAACTAGTAGTTGCAAACAATAGGACCCAATGTGAGAAGTTGGTCATGTCGCGCTTAAGACCCGAGGTTAGACTAGGTTGTGGTGTAAATCTACCCGGACCCGCCCGGCTTAACTAGTAACCACAACAAGGTCTAATGTGAGAGGTTGAGGGTGCATTAATTAAATTAATGCCACATAATAGGGTTAAGTTAATTTGATTAATGAGGCTTAACCAAATATGATATGGACAAATGGGTTAAGTAATTTGATTAGGCTAATGATACTTCATAAAACATGATAAGCTTGGGTAGGTTAAGTAACTTGATTTGCCTAATGACACTTGACCATTTTTATACGACTAGTGGACGGGATTAAGTTAACCAACACTTAATCAATCCAACACGATAACGTGATAAGGTTAAGTAAATTTTCTTAATGACACTTAACCGTATAATACAGTTAATGGATGGGGTTAAGATTAGGCTTAACTAATCTAAACATGGTAATCGGATGGGGTTAAGTTAGCCTAGACTTAATTAATCCAACTTGGTAATTTAATGGGGTTAAGTTAAACACTTAACTAATTTAACACGATGATTTGATGAGGTTAAGTGACCTATACTTAACCAATCTAACTCGTTAATTTGATGAGGTTAAGTTAATCTATACTTAACCAATCTAACGTGAAAACATGATAAGGCTAAGTCACGAATCACTTGAATACGCTCGACCGATTTGATGACAAGGTCAAGTTAATTTATATAATTAACCAATCTAAAATGATAATTAGACGAGGTTAAGTCATGGATTCCTTGATATACTTAACCAACTTGACACATGGTATGTAGGGTTAAGTCTTGGACTTGGATACTTAGCCAGTTTCGACATGTTTTGTAGACGGGTTAAGTTGTGAACTTAAGTGACACTTAACCCATTAGATAAACCCTAATTCGGAGGATTAGGTAAATAACCATAGTTAACAAGGATTATGGAAATAAGGCTAAGTGGTAAACCTTAGTTAAGGGAAACTAAGTAATAATTCTTAGTCAAGGAAATTTGGACCATTTCTTAGATAGATTAGTAACCCGATACGTTAGGTCAACGTTTAAGTATGCCTGTAGGAGCAGGCTATCTGATTTAGATAAAGGCTCCAACGAACTGGGTAACGAAGCAGCGGCTTCGGGGAACGTGAGGATATTCTTGGGATCCCTCTGTGAGCTGCCAGGTCATTATACTAGGCTCACGAGAGGTTGAGGTCTGCGGTAGAAGAACCAAGAATATGCCTTGGTTGCTATGCGAGCGACCTAAAGACTGGGGTGGATAGCAGTGAGTCGACGAATACATAAGGTGCCCGAGATAGCAAGTTCGTCGATCATCTACCATCTTGAGTCAAGCGTGTACGTACGGAAAGGCAGGGAACACCCAACAGACCATAATTGCTATCTAATTATGGGTGAGGTAGGCCGTAGGATGTGGGCTGGCCGGAGTGTAGTTCTCATGCAAGATTTTCTCTTGTGTTGCCTTTCACTAGTTGAGGGAGGGGTCTCGTGGGACCATAGCCACGTGTAGAAAAGCAGACCTTAGTATGTGCATCGACAGATAAATCTAAAGCTCCCGACCGAGTCCTGTATTTCTTGGTTTGCCCTGTGACAGGACTCGGATGGCACGATGTGATACATGTGCATACAGTTATAGAAAAACGATTCACGATGAATGCGTGGGAAAAAGGGCGCGGTTGAGGGTTAGCGTAATCCCTAGTGGTGCTAGGTGGCGTAAGTCCTAGTAGTTCAAACGATGATTCATATGGAAGAGCCTAGCTAGAACAAGGGTGGAAGTCCAAACGAATTCAAGGATAATACGACATGAGGAAGCCCGTACGAGGTACGGCAAAGGACTGAACTTATATACATGGAAAGAAACATATGATTTGAGTAACCTATATATGCGATATACTAGGTTGACATGGACCATTACACGACTTTGAGCAAGGGACATTCATGGTTAACACATGACGCGGGTAGGGGTACTAGTACGAGAGGTGCAGAGCAAATATACATGTTAGGACTAAGAAGAATATACATAATAGATACCGTGGGATGTTAGACGGGGTAGATACCTTGGGATAATGTACTCGATAGAAATCTGACGATGTGATACCTTGACTTATCATGACACCGTAGTTTATCATGATACCTTAGTTCACTTTGCCACAGTAGTTCAACCGGCTACCCTGGTTTATCTATCTTGTAGTTATCCTTATGTTTACTTTCAGTTTATGCATGTCATGTTACCTTTACCTGTTTTTATACTGGAAGTAGATAGGACTTACTCAGTCTTTTTGACTGACCCGTTTTGTTTCGCCTCTTTTCTTCCGTTTCCCCCCCCCCCCCCCCCAGGTTTCAGGGAGGAAACAATGCTGTTTAGTTCGGACTTCTTCTGCTTGAAGGTCATCATGGATGGCTTGGACTTCTCTTGGCTATGGCTACTTTACGGTTTTACTTGGGGAATAATTTATAAAAAAAAAATCTTTATGCTTCTTTACTATTGCAAGACAGGTTTTGATGTACTCTGATGTAAAAGGCTTTAGACCTTATGTATTCATGTTTATGAAAGTTTGACTTTACTTCCGCTATTTATATATATATATATATGTTCTGTCTTGTGATATTTCTGTGCATGTTTACCAATAATGCCCCTCTAAAGCTAGTGCATTCCTTTGCGAGTGACCCTAGCGGAGGCGGGGTGTTACAATAACCTTTTGAATTATCTCTAAAAGTGACTGAGCCACCATCCGAATAAGTGATATTTGTTAATAAGCTCTTGTCTCCAGTCATATGCTTCGAGCAACCACTGTCTAGTATCCACTTTTCTCTTTTCTTAAGTGGGACCTGCAAAAAATAAAATTAAGTCCATGGTACCTACCTTTTTATTGGGTCCTAAGAGTTAGGTCTTAGGAGTCCAAACCCATACGGGTCTGGTATCCCCTTTATATACAAAATTTGGATTATGATGCACAGAACTCAAAAAATTTTGAATGTACTTGTTCCTATTCAAAATGTTATTTGTTTTAGGAACCCACATTTTTATAGATTTGACATTCTTCTTTTGAAATTTCACAATCGGTTTTGGTTTGGAATATAATAAACTAAGATTTTTCTTAGCTTTAGTTTCTCGTACTTCCTTATTTTTCCTTTTTCTTTTACCAAGATGTTTCTTGATAACTTGTTTCTTGTATCCCAAACCTTGTTTATTTGTAGCAGTTTGTGAACTTTCAATAATTTTTGTCAAATTTTCTCCACCTTTGTTAAAGTTAGAAACATTTTGAGTAATGTCGTCTACTTTATTTGTAAACTAGCTTTTTCAAGGTCTAACATCTTGACTTTTGCCTTAAGCTCATGATTTTCGGTAGTTAGAGCATCATTTTTCTCTTTTTGAGTTTCAATTTCTTGACTCAAAAGAGATAGTTGAGAATCAATATTAAATGATGATTCTTGAGCTTTTTCAAGTTCCTCTTCTAATATTTTCTTCTCGTCTTTTAACATATCTCGTTCAAATTCTGCTCTACTTAAATCAGCTTGAGCTTGCTTGCATTGTCGTTTTACATCTTTAAATTTATACATTAACTCAGCATTTATATCTAGAACTTCTTCAAAAGTCGGAATTTGTACCTCATCTTCTTTAGCCATAAAGCATGCATTAGCTTATTCATTGTCTGAGTCACTTTCACTATCAGATGAAGATGAGTCTGAATCATCCCATGTCACTGAGAATGCCCGTTTCTTTGACTTGTCCTTTTTGTGTTTGAACTTGTCATTTTCTGTCTTCTTCTTTTGTTCTGGACAATCCTTTTGCATGTGTCCCTTCTTATGATAGTTAAAGCATTCTACATTTGATGATGATGGCTTAATTGATCCGAACTTCTTTCTGTTGTATCGACTAGCTTTTCGTTGCTTTAAGAATTTTTTGAATCCTTTTGCAATGAATGCTAGATCTTCATCTTCGGAATCTGAGACGTCTTCATCTTTCTCAGCATGAAAAGCTACAATTTTCTTTTCTTCTTTTTGTTCTTTTCGAGCCTGCAAGTTAGCTTCATAGGACATAAGATTTCCTATCAATTCATCTGGCTTCATGGTGGAAAGATTATTAGCTTCTTCTATTGCTAATACTTTTCCTTCCCATTCATTAGTCAGTGAATGTAGGACTGTTGAAACTACATCAAAATTAGAATATTTTTGTCCTAAACCAATAAGAGCATGATGAATGGTTTGAAACCTTGAATACATCTCATTGATTGTTTCATTCGGCTTCATTTTGAAATTTTGAAATTGACTTTTCAACAAAGCTATTTTTGCTTGTTTAACCTTGTTAGTACCTTCATGAGTGGTTTTTAGCGTTTGCCAAATTTGATATGCATAGGTACAGATACTAACACGGTTATATTCGTTTTGATCTAATGCACAAAACAACATATTTATTGCTCTTGCATTTACAGCAGCTGCGGTTTTCTCAGCAGCTGTCCATTCTGCATACTCAGTTGTTGGATTGACTATTTCTTTCTAAGTAGCATTCCAAGCATCATAACTTGTTGATTGCATATAAAAAGCCATATGTGTTGCCCAATAGCTATAGTTTAGGCCATTAAAGAAAGGAGGTCTTTGTGTTGATTGACCTTCTGTGTAAGTGGTGTTACTAGCGCTTGCGTTATTTGCCATATTACTAGAATATATTAAATAACTGTGTTACGGTTATGAGATGACCTTGCTCTGATACCAATTGAAAGTGTCGATAGACGACTTTAGGCAGGATCAGTAATATGGATATGCGAAATATATGATATATACTAAGAAATATCTCACGGTAGCAATATCACAAATAAGTAAATGCAGTAATAGAAAATCATACCAGGGATTTTTATACTGGTTCGGAGCACCGTCCTACGTCCAGTCCCAGATCTCCTATTTGGAATTTCACTAAGCACTATCCTCACTTAACCCTGAGGAAAACAGGTTCACAACACCCGAGCAGCTGAACGGGATTTCACGCCTCTATCAACACGAGGACTTCTCAACTCGGCTCTTACAACACCGAGGACTTCAAACAAGATATAAACTTGTAGTTTGACAATGTGTGTTCTTAATAACACGAATTTGTCAATTCTTGTACAACCTTCCTATAATCTTATCCTCAAATATGATTTTGATATTACGAAGATTTGGAAGATGATATCGTTGTTTGAATCTAAAGAATAATATATAGATTCAAGGATTCAAATAACGATATATGAGAATAGTGAGCTTTTGAATGCTTTTAAAGAGTAAGAATGAAATCAGCACTTAGATAGCAAGAATAGAAAAAAATTGTTGTAATTAAAATGATGATTTCATGTTGCTTTTATAGAGGATGGAGAGATGTAATCATTGGTGAAGAGAAGCAATGAATAGAGATGATTTTTGGTGAAAAGAAAGGATCATAACCATTGATGAAATAGGGTGTCTATTCGAAAAGATGGCTTCAGTTCGTAGACCAGTGGACTGGTCAAAAATGACCAGTAGACTGGTATTTGAATATATATATATATATACGTTATATACATGTGTGCACGTTCATTGTGCATTCTGCCCAGAAACGGTCGACCGTCCAGAATGAAACCGGTCGACCGGTTTCAGGCAGTATGCATAATAAATGTGCATACATATATTCACATATATATTCAAAAAACATTGAGGTATATGATTATTTGAGGATAGATTTTAACAAATATAACTCAACTAAACACTAAATAATCAACCTCTAACATTGAATACCATCGAATCTCTTCTTTTTGTCGATCTTGAATTTCTCCTTGTCATTGATCAAAACATCTTGAATTCCTCGACTCAACAAGGTTCCCACCTGAAAAGATGAGTTTCCGGTTTTCACAAAAAATTACTCTACAATTTCCAGTTTTTTGATTTTTCGTTGCTTCTGTCATTTTTTCCCTAGTAATGGTGTCTCTTCGTCTCGCTTTCGCTTCTAAGCTTTCAAAATCATTTGAAATCAAATCGACAACCTAAACCCTAGCTTTCAGTCCACATTCTTGGTCTAATCTCTATGCATCAACATCTTCTCCACACTCGGTCGCTGCTCTCCTAAAACCTTTTTAATTTCCTGCAATCTGGCTACTGCATGACAATTGGTTAATAGTTGTGTGGCTCCCTTAAATCCAAACTCAATGGAAAGAATTTATGCACAAATTCATTGTGAAGACCCGTAACTTCCCCGTAAAGGAAAGCGTCGGATAGTTCGAGAACAAACCACAACAGAACGCATACAGAAGAACATTTCATTGTATATTACAACAATGCATCAGATTACAAGAATATACAGAGTATAAAAGAATATTACACAGAAATATCAGAGATTTAAATTACATTTAAATACATAGCAGCGGAAAATAATACAATACACAACTAGAATGAGATATACGGATACAAAGCTTTCCGGATATCGTTCCAGCTGTAAACCAGGATCCTGTGAATATAAATCTGCAAAACCAAAACTACTAGCTGCCCGTGTCAAAATAAGGGCACCCAGAGTTTAGGTTAAAACAATAAACTCCAGGTCAGTCATGTGACTGGTGTGAGAACTAAAACAGTTATTTATCTTTATTTTCAAAGTTCGGTAAATCAAGGGACCACGCCGTATAACACGGAACGGGTTTCCTCCCAAGAATACCTGTGCATAAAACAACAGCGCAATGCTAAATAAAGAAGAATGAAGCTGTTATAAGACCCAGGTCCCATCACACAATGCAACGCAGCCGAGGATAGGGTTTTCCCTTATAACAGCCAAAGAATGCTTGATACGTTTGAAACAAATCATTTGATACTATAATAAGTGCATAGTGTATAAAACAACTTCAAATCATAAATATCAATCATAGGCGGCATGGGTACCATATATCATGTCGCCATATATAGGTTTACAAATAAAACCGCAAATGTCACGTATTTGGAAATTGGATTTCCATCTATGAACCGAGGCAAAAGATAGTCCTCAACCTATTCGAGACGCTCTAGCCCGCCCCTCAGGCAAGTACTCTGTCAAGCCTTTGGATCCTCAGGGCCGGTCCACACGGAGTGGATTAAAATGCCTGAACATGCGTCTCCCCACCCTATGGGGTGTAAGTCTGGTCCGTCAGCCGACCAGAATGCATTCGGCCGAAACCGATATAACCGAGGCGCCTCGCAACAGCAACAACCACATAAGTCAAACTCGTCAGGGCGTGTAAAACCACTGACGCCACTTCTAGCTAGAAAGAAACGCATGCCCTCCCTGACGTCCGTCTCCCGTTTTTGGTTCATACCGGGTGTGAAAACTCGCGAATCAAACGTTACACAAAGCTACGCCACAAAGGCCTTGCTTTGATCATCACCACAAGACTTTGCTTTTCAACAGAAGCCTTGATCATTTGCATCTTAGCATGCCACACAGGCAAACCATCCTATGCAACCGATATCAGTCACACAGAATGAAATCCGATGTCAGACACACAGTCCATTTACAAGTCCGTCCTGGGTCTGAACGAAACCGGAGGCACCTAGTACCCCGCATATCCATCGATCTCCAAGTACGTCTGGACGATCACTAACTGTTTCCATCTTCTTGGGTGTACAGCCCAATCAAGATCATCAGTTATCACCCAAACGACGTGAAGACCTCCGGTCTTCGACCATCGTCTTCATCTTCGACTTATCGTCGTATCAGTTATTCAGAATGGGATAAACCCGGTCTTTCCGAATAACTCGCGTATATTTAAATAAGTGTTACACAAACACAACATACGCCTCATTCCAATTCATTAGTCACTAACCGTAAATTAATCAAGAGAATAATTCCCCAAATATTAACCCCGAAGGCCGAAACCAACATCAGATCAATATCCAGAAAACCATTCTGCTTGGCTAACCGACAGTTAGTTTCTAAATTTCACGTTCAAATCTAATTAAAGATTTAACTATCGCCTGGAGCAAAACTGGTGATACTCCATTCTCGATCTTTTCAATCTAATTAAAGATTCATTAAAACTCCACTTAGTTTCAATCTGTGACTGGGTTAAAGAATCAGTGTCATCTAAAAACACGGTTCGCGATAAACCCAAAGTCACATTCCATTAATTATCGGGTTAAAGAACGAGTGTTATTTAAAACACTGTTCACGATAAACCCAAAATTCAATATCAATTCAATTCCAATTAAATATCATTTAATTGGTACACTTCATTAAATCTAAATAAAAAGATTTAATCTTTTCTCAACTGGGTTCAAGAACAGTGTTAGTGAAGACACCATTCACGACAAACCCAAATCACATTCCATTAATTATCGGGTTAAAGAACAAGTGTTATTTAAAACACTGTTCACGATAAACCCAAAAATCAATACCAATTCAATTCCAATTAAATATCATTTAATTGGTACACTTCATTAAATCTAAATAAAAAGATTTAATCTTTTCTCAACTGGGTTCAAGAACAGTGTTAGTGAAGACACCATTCACGACAAACCCAAATCACATTCCATTAATTATCGGGTTAAAGAACAAGTGTTATTTAAAACACTGTTCACGATAAACCCAAAAATCAATACCAATTCAATTCCAATTAAATATCATTTAATTGGTACACTTCATTAAATCTAAATAAAAAGATTTAATCTTTTCTCAACTGGGTTCAAGAACAGTGTTAGTGAAGACACCATTCACGACAAACCCAAATCACATTCGATATTCAATACAAGGCTCTGAATAGAAAACATATCGGCTTATATTCAATATCGAATTCTACGACTAACAAATGTCGTATTGGAAATAACGATACAAATATATATCTTTCAAATTTCCATAACAACACCTGTAATATCACGAATTCCAACATCGAAATATTCCGAAGACAATTTCGATTCAACTCCACTCCAATGCAATCATTGGAGATTTTGGTTATTTTCAAAACCATTTCAAATTCAATTTATTTATTTAAAAATAAATAGAATTATAATTCTAGTTCAAAACTAGTTCATTTCGATAAAAATCTATTTTTATCTTTTCAAATATGGAGTTTTTCATCCCAATTCTTTCTAAATCATTTCTTATGATTTTACACAAATTATTACTATTTTTAATAATTTTATCAAGGCCCGTACAGTCGATTTCCATCAATGGCCATCGAACTGCACTTACAGCGACCTTTTTCGAATTTGATTTGGACGTATCTCCAAATCCAACCGTTAGATTTCAAATTTCTAATATTCGTTAGAAAGCTCTTTTCGATACGAACCCAACGGTTCCGGTTTTAGGAGAATCCGACGGTCGGATCTCCCGTAATGTCCGTTTGAAATAAATGGTCGAAATTCACGAACTGCCGCGGCGCGGCGCGTTCTATTCAGGCCATTATATTATATATATAATATATATAATATATATTTCGTCGATTTCTATTTATAACGAATTATATAAATAGTTTTAAATTCGTTTCAAAAGCAATTTCAACTTCATTTTCAATTCAAATCAAAATTGAATTCTTCTTTATAAATTCGTTTCAAAATCCATTTCTACTCAATTCAAATTTCAATTCAATTTTGAATTCATTTCAATTCGTTTTCAATTCAATTCATTTCGAAATCGTTTTCAATTCAATTCATTTCGAAATCGTTTTCAATTCAATTCATTTCGAAATCGTTTTCAATTCAATTCATTTCGAAATCGTTTTCAATTCAATTCGAAATCGTTTTCAATTCAATTCATTTCGAAATCGTTTTCAATTCAATTCATTTCGAAATCGTTTTCAATTCAATTCATTTCGAAATCGTTTTCAATTCAATTCATTTCGAAATCGTTTTCAATTCAATTCAAAATATTCGATTTCGAAATCACTTTTCAATATTCATTTTTAAGATGAATAAAATCGATATAAATATCGATTCACGTCAAAATGGCGTCAATCTAATCAACACGGCTTCATAAATTTCTATTTTCAAATATTCTATTTCAAATATTTCTTTTTCAAAATAGTTGTTATTATCAAAATATTTCGTTCAACACATGACCAATCTCAATGAATGAGTACTGTCAACACATGAACTTTTATTTTATAATATTCTTTATTTTTCAAATTGGAATGAGGCCCAATCAATCACCATATAAAGTTAATTATATGGATTTTCATACAACACATGTATATACTAACATTGAAAATAATCAACCATCAACCAAAGTGCACTACACTGTAAAAGCATCAAATATAGATATTCAACGCTTATAACAGCCTGTCAATCAATCGATCGACATATTCAATCAATCAGGATGAGTGAACTTCAAATTTCATCCCAACACCCGTGTGGGGTTTCAAACAATCAAACACATATTTTATTTGTGTTGTTGGGCGATGTGTAAAATTTATCGTCCCAATCAATGTCATTCAAATAGGTGTACATAAACAAACCATCTGGTTTGTAAATGAATATTCTATTTTATTCACTTCACGTTAAAAATTATATTTTTAACGATAAAACATTTTATTTCAACTTATGAATTTCTATTCAATTCATTTATTCAATAAAATGATATTTTTATTTTTCTAACATATTTTAGAAAATTTCGGCGGCATAACGGCACGATACTAAAAACGGGATAAGGCCTAGCCTTGTCCCCGGTCTAGTGAAGGCCCACGCCATTCACATATCAATCAAATTCACTTTCGTTATGCAAACCACAAAATTTGGAGTAAGGGTCTAACCTAGCCTTACTCCTTCGCCTTATAACGGCGCACGTCTAATCCTAACCAATTTATCGATTCGATTTTTCATACCACAAATCACATTCAAACCAATATCGCAATCAATCACCAATCAATCAAACAAACAAGTCCATGGTCTGTGGACGATTGTGTCGGGTGCTACTAAGCACCGTCTGCATCCTAGTATATATATATATAACTAGAAAAATAAATTGAAAGGTGAGAAATTCTCACTTATAGCTATCCTAGCTCCACGGCACTTCTAATGCAGGAAATCTTCGCCAACTCGCCTTCGTTGCCCGTATTCTCTACATATGTAAAAATCGAATTTTTACTTCAAAGTTTAATATATAAAAATCGAATTTTTATTTCAAAGTTCAATATATAAAAATCGAATTTTTACTTCAAAGTTCAATATATAAAAATCGAATTTTTACTTCAAAGTTCAATATATAAAAATCGAATTTTTACTTCAAAGTTCAATATATAAAAATCGAATTTTTACTTCAAAGTTTAATATATAAAAATCGACTTTTCTATCGCTATGTCAAATAGATAAAAATTATTTTTTTATCACGCTATTTTCCACATAAAGATTTTGCCTTTTCTAAAATAAAGATTTAGCCTTTTCAAAAATAAAGTTTTCGCCTTTATAAAAATAAAGTTTTCTTCTTATAAAAATCACCACTTTATCTCAACGTATATAAAATAAAAATCAGATTTTTATTTCGTTACATACACAAAGATGATATCTTTATATTCTCTATCCTATAAAGATTATATTTTCAATACTTTAAAAATATAAAAATCATATTTTTAATACTTTAAAAATATAAAGATCATATTTTTACAAAAATATAGATCCCGCTTTTTCCATTTTAAAGATCAAATCTTTTCTTTTACCTTTTCAAGTTTAAATCTTTTCTCCTTTTAAAATCTAAATCTTTAATCAGTTTTTAAATGCTAATAAAAAATCAAAACAGTTTTAATTTACTAAATAAAATTCAGTTTTTAAATGCTAATAAAAAATCAAAACAGTTTTAATTTACTAAATAAAATTCAGTTTTTAAATGCTAATAAAAAATCAAAACAGTTTTAATTTACTAAATAAAATTCAGTTTTTATATTCTTTTTACTTTTATATAAAAAAACAGTTTTACTAACTAAAAAAACAGTTTTCTTTCTTTTTAAAAAAAACAGTTTTACACTAAAAAAAAAAAAACAGTTTTTAATACTTTTAAAAATAAAAATAAAAATACTTACAGATAAGGGGGGGGGGGGTTTCTGCAGATCGTCGGAGGGCGTGCTGGTCCGAGCTGGTGGTGCGGAGGCGGATTAGTGGGGTTCGATTCGAAGTGGAACAAAGGGGGGGGGGTTCGCTGTAATCGAGCGGAGGGGTTCAGGGCTTCGGGGTTTCGTTCGAGGCTGGAAGGAAAGAAGGAGAAGGCGGAGATTGAGGGAGGGAGGCGCGCCAGAGGTGGGTGGCTCCATCGCGGCGGCGACGGATGTAGGGTGGAGGCGGCGGCTCGATTTCTTTTTTTTTTTTTTTTTCTTTCCTTATTTTTATTTTCTGTTGAATGATCGGGGGGGGGGGGGGGCCAGCGGGTTAATGGAAGAGAGATATTTTTTTTTTTTTATTTAATTATTTCGTTTTATCCTAAAGAGTTGACTTTTACATATGACCTCGAAACGAGGCCCACCGCCTGTCGTCCATAGCGTTTTACCCCCATTCCGAACACAATGGGCTATGTACCGCAAGCTGAATTGATAGTTTGAATCAGTTTCCTTTTGAATTTTCATTTAAATCACTATATTGAATTTTAAACGTACATTTCAAATCACCGGGGTCACATACTAACTAGAAAAATTCCCGAAAAATTATTTCTAGCTTCGTATTGACGATACGGTCCTAACAAAACTAGTTTCGTCGAATTCTGAGACCGTTTGAAAAATGGCCAATTTCCAGTCGATTAAAATCAACTGAAACTGGTCAAACGCGTTTTTCTTTACCACGCTCACATATTGATTCGAAAAATTATGAAATTTGAAACCTAGCAATAACTTTACATCACGGACCCAACAAAACTGGTTTCGTCGAAATCCGAGGTCGTTTGCAAAATTGCTATTTTTAAGGGCCTTATATATATAAAAATATATATAAATTCCACGGCGACTATTTCTAATTTTCAACTGGACATATCTTATCATTTCCAAAATGAAATTTCAGTTTGTTAACTTCGTTCCAAAGATATAGTTATACAGATTCAAATATTTCTTGTTTCGTTCAATTCTGACTTATATTGAATTCTGTATATTCATTTGAAATTAGAAATCGAATTTTCGAACTACCGCGCCATTTTCAATTCCTTTTATAATTATATATAAATATTTATATTCTATCGACGACGCGTATAATATATACGTTCGAATTCTATTCAAAATAAATTTTCTCGTCGATTTTATTTAAAATAATTCATTTTAAATAATCAAAACTCGCTAAAATTGCCAAAATAAAAATTTTAAACTGGCCCAGATTTTCCGGGTTGTTACAATCTCCCCCACTTAAAACTTTTCGTCCCCGAAAAGAAACAAAGTCGAAAGTGGTTTGATTAATCAACTCTACGCTCGACCTGGCTTCCATTCTCCAACTTTTCAGTTTCTGAGAATTTCTAAAATTTCAAAAATTTGGCTAACACCCTAAATTTTTGAAAAATTTCGCCATAACCTCCCCTGCACCGGGAGCATCGGGGAATTTCAAATAGCTTCCCCGGTCCTTCAGATCTCAAAAAGAAAAAGAAAAAGCCAAGCGGCTAGCCAATAGGCTCACAAAATCATCATCACCCAAACAAAACAGGAAATTATGTAGTAAACATGTACCTATTTGTCGGGCAAACAAATTTTATTCTCTGCTCTAGCCTCCTTGCTATGACCTGTTCAATGATATATATGTATATGCAAGCAAATGCGACCAAATTTCAATACAGTTCAATATGTGATTCAATTAGGCTAAATGGTTCTAAATTATCAAACAATTAAACAAACAACAACAAACATCAATCAATTAGTGAATTATCATTTGAAATTCATAACTTTGATATATAGTCAAAAATCAGATTTTTGATGCCAAATTACAACAATAAGCCCTATCTAATTTTTGGTTCTCACACCAGTCAATAGGAAATATATAAATATTACACGTTCGTCACTCGGATATAAACTCTGATGATGATATATCAATCATCAGAATCACCCCCGGGCGACTAGAGTATAATTCTATATCTATCCAGTATATTAAAATTTCGAATACACGCGGATCAGACGTATACGCAAAATCTATATATACTGGATTGTCCACGTCAATATAAATAAATAATCAAATACGAATAATTGATTTAAATTTTCAAAACAAAAATTTGTTTTCACTTGAAAAATATACTCTTCACACTCGTTCTAGGATACTACTGATCCTATCTCTAACGAGTCATTCTAATTGGATATTACTAATCCAATATCTGATGAATTCTTTCGTACGGTTCTAATGTGTCTTGTTCTCTGCTTTGTAAACCAAAGCTCTGATACCAACTGTGAAGACCCGTAACTTCCCCGTAAAGGAAAGCGTCGGATAGTTCGAGAACAAACCACAACAGAACGCATACAGAAGAACATTTCATTGTATATTACAACAATGCATCAGATTACAAGAATATACAGAGTATAAAAGAATATTACACAGAAATATCAGAGATTTAAATTACATTTAAATACATAGCAGCGGAAAATAATACAATACACAACTAGAATGAGATATACGGATACAAAGCTTTCCGGATATCGTTCCAGCTGTAAACCAGGATCCTGTGAATATAAATCTGCAAAACCAAAACTACTAGCTGCCCGTGTCAAAATAAGGGCACCCAGAGTTTAGGTTAAAACAATAAACTCCAGGTCAGTCATGTGACTGGTGTGAGAACTAAAACAGTTATTTATCTTTATTTTCAAAGTTCGGTAAATCAAGGGACCACGCCGTATAACACGGAACGGGTTTCCTCCCAAGAATACCTGTGCATAAAACAACAGCGCAATGCTAAATAAAGAAGAATGAAGCTGTTATAAGACCCAGGTCCCATCACACAATGCAACGCAGCCGAGGATAGGGTTTTCCCTTATAACAGCCAAAGAATGCTTGATACGTTTGAAACAAATCATTTGATACTATAATAAGTGCATAGTGTATAAAACAACTTCAAATCATAAATATCAATCATAGGCGGCATGGGTACCATATATCATGTCGCCATATATAGGTTTACAAATAAAACCGCAAATGTCACGTATTTGGAAATTGGATTTCCATCTATGAACCGAGGCAAAAGATAGTCCTCAACCTATTCGAGACGCTCTAGCCCGCCCCTCAGGCAAGTACTCTGTCAAGCCTTTGGATCCTCAGGGCCGGTCCACACGGAGTGGATTAAAATGCCTGAACATGCGTCTCCCCACCCTATGGGGTGTAAGTCTGGTCCGTCAGCCGACCAGAATGCATTCGGCCGAAACCGATATAACCGAGGCGCCTCGCAACAGCAACAACCACATAAGTCAAACTCGTCAGGGCGTGTAAAACCACTGACGCCACTTCTAGCTAGAAAGAAACGCATGCCCTCCCTGACGTCCGTCTCCCGTTTTTGGTTCATACCGGGTGTGAAAACTCGCGAATCAAACGTTACACAAAGCTACGCCACAAAGGCCTTGCTTTGATCATCACCACAAGACTTTGCTTTTCAACAGAAGCCTTGATCATTTGCATCTTAGCATGCCACACAGGCAAACCATCCTATGCAACCGATATCAGTCACACAGAATGAAATCCGATGTCAGACACACAGTCCATTTACAAGTCCGTCCTGGGTCTGAACGAAACCGGAGGCACCTAGTACCCCGCATATCCATCGATCTCCAAGTACGTCTGGACGATCACTAACTGTTTCCATCTTCTTGGGTGTACAGCCCAATCAAGATCATCAGTTATCACCCAAACGACGTGAAGACCTCCGGTCTTCGACCATCGTCTTCATCTTCGACTTATCGTCGTATCAGTTATTCAGAATGGGATAAACCCGGTCTTTCCGAATAACTCGCGTATATTTAAATAAGTGTTACACAAACACAACATACGCCTCATTCCAATTCATTAGTCACTAACCGTAAATTAATCAAGAGAATAATTCCCCAAATATTAACCCCGAAGGCCGAAACCAACATCAGATCAATATCCAGAAAACCATTCTGCTTGGCTAACCGACAGTTAGTTTCTAAATTTCACGTTCAAATCTAATTAAAGATTTAACTATCGCCTGGAGCAAAACTGGTGATACTCCATTCTCGATCTTTTCAATCTAATTAAAGATTCATTAAAACTCCACTTAGTTTCAATCTGTGACTGGGTTAAAGAATCAGTGTCATCTAAAAACACGGTTCGCGATAAACCCAAAGTCACATTCCATTAATTATCGGGTTAAAGAACGAGTGTTATTTAAAACACTGTTCACGATAAACCCAAAATTCAATATCAATTCAATTCCAATTAAATATCATTTAATTGGTACACTTCATTAAATCTAAATAAAAAGATTTAATCTTTTCTCAACTGGGTTCAAGAACAGTGTTAGTGAAGACACCATTCACGACAAACCCAAATCACATTCCATTAATTATCGGGTTAAAGAACAAGTGTTATTTAAAACACTGTTCACGATAAACCCAAAAATCAATACCAATTCAATTCCAATTAAATATCATTTAATTGGTACACTTCATTAAATCTAAATAAAAAGATTTAATCTTTTCTCAACTGGGTTCAAGAACAGTGTTAGTGAAGACACCATTCACGACAAACCCAAATCACATTCCATTAATTATCGGGTTAAAGAACAAGTGTTATTTAAAACACTGTTCACGATAAACCCAAAAATCAATACCAATTCAATTCCAATTAAATATCATTTAATTGGTACACTTCATTAAATCTAAATAAAAAGATTTAATCTTTTCTCAACTGGGTTCAAGAACAGTGTTAGTGAAGACACCATTCACGACAAACCCAAATCACATTCGATATTCAATACAAGGCTCTGAATAGAAAACATATCGGCTTATATTCAATATCGAATTCTACGACTAACAAATGTCGTATTGGAAATAACGATACAAATATATATCTTTCAAATTTCCATAACAACACCTGTAATATCACGAATTCCAACATCGAAATATTCCGAAGACAATTTCGATTCAACTCCACTCCAATGCAATCATTGGAGATTTTGGTTATTTTCAAAACCATTTCAAATTCAATTTATTTATTTAAAAATAAATAGAATTATAATTCTAGTTCAAAACTAGTTCATTTCGATAAAAATCTATTTTTATCTTTTCAAATATGGAGTTTTTCATCCCAATTCTTTCTAAATCATTTCTTATGATTTTACACAAATTATTACTATTTTTAATAATTTTATCAAGGCCCGTACAGTCGATTTCCATCAATGGCCATCGAACTGCACTTACAGCGACCTTTTTCGAATTTGATTTGGACGTATCTCCAAATCCAACCGTTAGATTTCAAATTTCTAATATTCGTTAGAAAGCTCTTTTCGATACGAACCCAACGGTTCCGGTTTTAGGAGAATCCGACGGTCGGATCTCCCGTAATGTCCGTTTGAAATAAATGGTCGAAATTCACGAACTGCCGCGGCGCGGCGCGTTCTATTCAGGCCATTATATTATATATATAATATATATTTCGTCGATTTCTATTTATAACGAATTATATAAATAGTTTTAAATTCGTTTCAAAAGCAATTTCAACTTCATTTTCAATTCAAATCAAAATTGAATTCTTCTTTATAAATTCGTTTCAAAATCCATTTCTACTCAATTCAAATTTCAATTCAATTTTGAATTCATTTCAATTCGTTTTCAATTCAATTCATTTCGAAATCGTTTTCAATTCAATTCATTTCGAAATCGTTTTCAATTCAATTCATTTCGAAATCGTTTTCAATTCAATTCATTTCGAAATCGTTTTCAATTCAATTCGAAATCGTTTTCAATTCAATTCATTTCGAAATCGTTTTCAATTCAATTCATTTCGAAATCGTTTTCAATTCAATTCATTTCGAAATCGTTTTCAATTCAATTCATTTCGAAATCGTTTTCAATTCAATTCAAAATATTCGATTTCGAAATCACTTTTCAATATTCATTTTTAAGATGAATAAAATCGATATAAATATCGATTCACGTCAAAATGGCGTCAATCTAATCAACACGGCTTCATAAATTTCTATTTTCAAATATTCTATTTCAAATATTTCTTTTTCAAAATAGTTGTTATTATCAAAATATTTCGTTCAACACATGACCAATCTCAATGAATGAGTACTGTCAACACATGAACTTTTATTTTATAATATTCTTTATTTTTCAAATTGGAATGAGGCCCAATCAATCACCATATAAAGTTAATTATATGGATTTTCATACAACACATGTATATACTAACATTGAAAATAATCAACCATCAACCAAAGTGCACTACACTGTAAAAGCATCAAATATAGATATTCAACGCTTATAACAGCCTGTCAATCAATCGATCGACATATTCAATCAATCAGGATGAGTGAACTTCAAATTTCATCCCAACACCCGTGTGGGGTTTCAAACAATCAAACACATATTTTATTTGTGTTGTTGGGCGATGTGTAAAATTTATCGTCCCAATCAATGTCATTCAAATAGGTGTACATAAACAAACCATCTGGTTTGTAAATGAATATTCTATTTTATTCACTTCACGTTAAAAATTATATTTTTAACGATAAAACATTTTATTTCAACTTATGAATTTCTATTCAATTCATTTATTCAATAAAATGATATTTTTATTTTTCTAACATATTTTAGAAAATTTCGGCGGCATAACGGCACGATACTAAAAACGGGATAAGGCCTAGCCTTGTCCCCGGTCTAGTGAAGGCCCACGCCATTCACATATCAATCAAATTCACTTTCGTTATGCAAACCACAAAATTTGGAGTAAGGGTCTAACCTAGCCTTACTCCTTCGCCTTATAACGGCGCACGTCTAATCCTAACCAATTTATCGATTCGATTTTTCATACCACAAATCACATTCAAACCAATATCGCAATCAATCACCAATCAATCAAACAAACAAGTCCATGGTCTGTGGACGATTGTGTCGGGTGCTACTAAGCACCGTCTGCATCCTAGTATATATATATATAACTAGAAAAATAAATTGAAAGGTGAGAAATTCTCACTTATAGCTATCCTAGCTCCACGGCACTTCTAATGCAGGAAATCTTCGCCAACTCGCCTTCGTTGCCCGTATTCTCTACATATGTAAAAATCGAATTTTTACTTCAAAGTTTAATATATAAAAATCGAATTTTTATTTCAAAGTTCAATATATAAAAATCGAATTTTTACTTCAAAGTTCAATATATAAAAATCGAATTTTTACTTCAAAGTTCAATATATAAAAATCGAATTTTTACTTCAAAGTTCAATATATAAAAATCGAATTTTTACTTCAAAGTTTAATATATAAAAATCGACTTTTCTATCGCTATGTCAAATAGATAAAAATTATTTTTTTATCACGCTATTTTCCACATAAAGATTTTGCCTTTTCTAAAATAAAGATTTAGCCTTTTCAAAAATAAAGTTTTCGCCTTTATAAAAATAAAGTTTTCTTCTTATAAAAATCACCACTTTATCTCAACGTATATAAAATAAAAATCAGATTTTTATTTCGTTACATACACAAAGATGATATCTTTATATTCTCTATCCTATAAAGATTATATTTTCAATACTTTAAAAATATAAAAATCATATTTTTAATACTTTAAAAATATAAAGATCATATTTTTACAAAAATATAGATCCCGCTTTTTCCATTTTAAAGATCAAATCTTTTCTTTTACCTTTTCAAGTTTAAATCTTTTCTCCTTTTAAAATCTAAATCTTTAATCAGTTTTTAAATGCTAATAAAAAATCAAAACAGTTTTAATTTACTAAATAAAATTCAGTTTTTAAATGCTAATAAAAAATCAAAACAGTTTTAATTTACTAAATAAAATTCAGTTTTTAAATGCTAATAAAAAATCAAAACAGTTTTAATTTACTAAATAAAATTCAGTTTTTATATTCTTTTTACTTTTATATAAAAAAACAGTTTTACTAACTAAAAAAAACAGTTTTCTTTCTTTTTAAAAAAAACAGTTTTACACTAAAAAAAAAAAAACAGTTTTTAATACTTTTAAAAATAAAAATAAAAATACTTACAGATAAGGGGGGGGGTTTCTGCAGATCGTCGGAGGGCGTGCTGGTCCGAGCTGGTGGTGCGGAGGCGGATTAGTGGGGTTCGATTCGAAGTGGAACAAAGGGGGGGGGGTTCGCTGTAATCGAGCGGAGGGGTTCAGGGCTTCGGGGTTTCGTTCGAGGCTGGAAGGAAAGAAGGAGAAGGCGGAGATTGAGGGAGGGAGGCGCGCCAGAGGTGGGTGGCTCCATCGCGGCGGCGACGGATGTAGGGTGGAGGCGGCGGCTCGATTTCTTTTTTTTTTTTTTTTTCTTTCCTTATTTTTATTTTCTGTTGAATGATCGGGGGGGGGGGGGGGGGCCAGCGGGTTAATGGAAGAGAGATATTTTTTTTTTTTTATTTAATTATTTCGTTTTATCCTAAAGAGTTGACTTTTACATATGACCTCGAAACGAGGCCCACCGCCTGTCGTCCATAGCGTTTTACCCCCATTCCGAACACAATGGGCTATGTACCGCAAGCTGAATTGATAGTTTGAATCAGTTTCCTTTTGAATTTTCATTTAAATCACTATATTGAATTTTAAACGTACATTTCAAATCACCGGGGTCACATACTAACTAGAAAAATTCCCGAAAAATTATTTCTAGCTTCGTATTGACGATACGGTCCTAACAAAACTAGTTTCGTCGAATTCTGAGACCGTTTGAAAAATGGCCAATTTCCAGTCGATTAAAATCAACTGAAACTGGTCAAACGCGTTTTTCTTTACCACGCTCACATATTGATTCGAAAAATTATGAAATTTGAAACCTAGCAATAACTTTACATCACGGACCCAACAAAACTGGTTTCGTCGAAATCCGAGGTCGTTTGCAAAATTGCTATTTTTAAGGGCCTTATATATATAAAAATATATATAAATTCCACAGCGACTATTTCTAATTTTCAACTGGACATATCTTATCATTTCCAAAATGAAATTTCAGTTTGTTAACTTCGTTCCAAAGATATAGTTATACAGATTCAAATATTTCTTGTTTCGTTCAATTCTGACTTATATTGAATTCTGTATATTCATTTGAAATTAGAAATCGAATTTTCGAACTACCGCGCCATTTTCAATTCCTTTTATAATTATATATAAATATTTATATTCTATCGACGACGCGTATAATATATACGTTCGAATTCTATTCAAAATAAATTTTCTCGTCGATTTTATTTAAAATAATTCATTTTAAATAATCAAAACTCGCTAAAATTGCCAAAATAAAAATTTTAAACTAGCCCAGATTTTCCGGGTTGTTACATTCATGCTCAAGGTATTACTCTATTTTTGTTTCTGATCGTTCAAGCTCTTAAATCTCAGTATATATTAAAATTTTCTGTATTAATTTTCTTGGATTTATACTTTTGATTTTGCGATTTTCACGCATAATAACTTTGCAGCTCCTGGACCCAACTCAATCAAGTGCATCCTCCATGAATCTGCTATCGACGTATTTTCCCACAATCAAGAACTCATATCTCTATAATATCATATTACACGAAAACAGAGCTGAAATAAATTTTTAACCATTTGTTTGTAATGATGTTATTGAATTCACACCATATTTTTAAGGTAAAGTTTTTGTTTTTTATGATGTTAATGGTCAACTCATTTGTTGTATTTTTGCAGGTGAGCAATTACTATGTTAGCTCACAATTTCAGTATAGTAAAAATTCACTACACCATAATGGTCATTTGGTAACCCTTTTTTTTCACAATTGCCAACACTTACTTGTGTTGTAGGGTAATAACAATAATATGCGTTGCTATATTTAAAAAGTGTTGCCAAAAATACATAATTATAATTTTTTTATTGGCAACGCTTATTTGTGTTGTTAAGGCTACTTTCTGAGGGTAAAAAGGTAAACTCATGTCCATAACCCTATTTCCATTTCTCATTTGTTTTGCCCAACGCTTTGTCATAGTTCGGCCGCAAAATTAGAAAATCCAAATCGAACGATTCCCCCCCCCCCCCCAAAAAAAAACAGATCCCAGAGTCCGTTCAAATTCGTTTCGGCATCAAAGAATCGCGAAGCTTAAGGCGTTCAGATCAGTTCCGACGTTAAAGAATCGGATTTTGGGGGAGAATCGATTTGGCTTCAGGGCACATCGTATGAATTTCGATTTCAGGTATCTGATTTCATCGATTTCAGGTTAGAATAACATCGTTCGAATCTGATTTCATCGTTTTTGGACATTGTTTGAAACCCTATTCCCTAACAGCTTCGGTTCATTTCGATTTCAGGTATTTGATTTCATCGTTTGAAACCCTATTCCCTTAACAACTTCGGTTCACTTTACTTGCCGTTGTCATTTGAATGGTTTTAGGTATTTGCTAGATAGATCAATGATTTATTGTGAAGTTGTAACTAATTTGTCTTGGTATGCAGATAAGAAGCCACATATACCTGGCTTGGGAAATGGAACAGTCAGAGGGAAAGTACTGCCGGTGGTGGGTTGTACAAGCAAGAAAGGTGCATCCATTGTGCTGTTTACTTTAATGATAGAGACAAACGTTCCCTTGGTAAACAATTTTCTACTTATCTTTTATTATCTTGACTGTGTAGGGTCTGCGTTCTGAGAATTAACTCATCATCTTACCAGGTTTAGTATGCTGTTATAATTATTATTGATATATATGATTGAAATGTAATTTCCTACATGAAGTATAATTCCCTATGTTGGCTAGTTTGACTGTAATCATCAAATTCAAACATAACATAACACACAATAAAATTAAAATAAACGAAAATGTCTTTGTTTGGATTCACGAAGGAAACTTGTTTTGGTAGTTCACCAAAGTTCTACCAGAACAGTTCGGCTTCCGAATAAAGGACTGTTATTTTGTCAATGACCTCGTTCTCTCGTTTATTGGTTTGCCGATCTCTTAATAGTGTTTTTTGATGTTAGGTAGTATGGTTGTTCATATTTTACATGGTTGACACAGTTTCCGCCGATCCCAACCAGAGCTTCCGCCGCTAACCGGAGCCGATATCCCTCAGTCGACCGCCTCCTTGTCTCGTCGCTACCCAAATCCACTGGCACAACTTTGTAATTGCACAGCTCATCTTGAGTTCAGTCAGACATCGACGTAGCCATGAGGTGCCCCCACTGCGTCGGCTTCAAGTTAGCGCTGGAAATGACTCCCCTTTTTCGGTGATATCTTTCTAGTCTCGTTTGGGGTGCTACTGCGCCGCAATCGCTGTTTCGGTGTCACCGGAGTTTATGGCTGCTTGTCAATTTTCCTTTGTGCATTGAATTCAGTTTAGTCCTTGTTTGCTGGAAATCTTTGGAATCAGTCAGGTATGAGGGCTACTTTACTACTTCATTTTAGGCAAGATCTTGATGCTTGGGTAGTATTTTTTTTTACTGTTTTGTGTTTCTTGGCCATTGCATTAAATATGGTTGTTGGAGTTGTTTGCTATTATACTTTTGTCATGTTTAATTGACTTTGATTGATTATTGCATGTTGGTTGCCTTGACTCATGTTACTTTCCTTCGGTTTCAAACTGATGAACTGAAAGAACATTTAAAGTAGCATGTTATGGACTTCATTAAAAAGGCAACCTTATGGATACCATCTTTTGTTTTGCATAAATTTTTGTTCTTGATTTAAATGCAATGGTTTCAGACAATTCTTAGATGGATGCGCAACCCATGTCCTTTGAGTATATACATGCCATGCATGTTTTAGAGGTAGTGCATGTTGCCTGTACGCCCTTTATGCTTTGAAATGAGGCAAGCAACTACACAAGGGGCCTTTCATTTTACTTATTTATTTGACTTGCTGTTTTTCTTATCAACTCTAGCATTCATGATCTTATTTTTTTAGACAGTGGGAAATTTCGATTGGTGAACTAGAAGAGTACAACTCCCACTTAATCCTTTATTGTTTCTTGAGCGGTTATGCCTTGTGTAGAATGCTCATAATTTTTGCTATTCGGAGCATCTATACAGGCTGTTGTTGTCTTCCTATTTGTTAATAATTCATTTTTGTCCTAATTGTAGTTGACTTCCTTCACTTGCAAATATGTTATACAACATAAATCCCAAACATGTGGCCCTTGTTTTGAAAACTCAATACTATGTTCACTTTGTAAATTTAGATCTTGGTGCTCTGTTTTGAGCATGTTTTCCCATGTGAGTTGTACCCTTAATACCTTATTCGAAACTAAAAAAAATAGATGGAAACAAATAGAGAATTTCGAGATTTTAATGAAAAAGAAAAAAATGGGGTTGTTTTATCATTTCTATGATGAATTACGGTACATTTTCTGTTCTCTTTTTTTTTTTTTTCATATGACAATTTATCAGTGACCGTATTATTTCGGTGCACGTTAAAGCATCTTCTCTGACTGAATAAAAACAAGTTGTCTAATACCAAAATATTGGCTACAAAGAATGAATCAGTATTCATTCCAGTGCCTAAATTGTATTAAAATATAATTTTATTCAGATAATTGAATATTTGGTTTATACTTTAGTTGTGCAGCACTGTAGATCAGTAGAATTTGGTCTATGGTGTTGTTTATAATGATCTTTTTTTGCTGATTACCCATTTTTCTTTCCATTTTAATGTTAAAACACTCTAGTTTGTACTTTGCTGCGAATGTAATTGGTAATAAAAATGCAAGGGAGCAGCTGATGACAAATTAATTAGACAATAAAGTTTAGTAGCCTCAGTCAATGATACTCTTAAAGTCTGATGAAGAAAAACTATTGAGTTTGGACATAATATTAAAGGTTGTTCATTTATATAAAATCATTTACCATGCAACAGTTCTCATGGACGTGATTACATCCCAAAAATCAACAACAAATGAACAACGGCTATAACATAAATAAACAAGGGAGTAACAAGACATGGCACGCTCAGAAAGCTACATAAAAAAACATAACATAAAACTACTGCTACCATTTTAAAGATTGTTGAAGTGGACATATATCGTACTCTAAAGAAAACGTGTATCATCACATATAGTTTCCACTCATAGTGTAATGTAAACCCTCGTCTTCGCTGATCGAACAATTAGAGGTAGTATGTCGTCTGGTAGCTCAGATTATAGGGCATGGAAGAAGCGATCTCTCGTATACATTACTTTGGGTCAACACAGATATATTAGGATACATGAATCAATTACAAATAGTAAGCTTCACGTTTTAACGTAGAGTAATGTACATGAGTTCTTGAAATGAGTAAATAAGGTGTTAGGATCCAATCTTTTAGTCATACACGAGGCATTGTCATATGCACATCAAAGCTCAAGTCAGGCTAGAAATCTAGCTATGAGCATATCACAGTCATACACAATAAGTATGCAGTTTTAGTTTCAAAGGTAAAAACATTGAAACGCATAGATTAACAAAATCATACAATGGTTTTGTAGGTATACATATACGTAGCTTCTTTCTCCACAAATCTTTGATATAAAATGTTTAACTCCTAGTGTCATCGTATACCGACATTTGATTATAGTGTAAAGTAGTGTTACCGTCAGAACGGCGAAATGAGTTGACGGGTTTACGAATTCGAATTCATTATAAATTTGTGCCAGTAAAATGCAAATGGAAGGAGTTGGATCTTGTTCATTACGTTGCCTACTTTCGTATTACAAAACGATTCTGGTCTTCGTTCGATTGAAATGGTAACATATTTTTGCTAGTTTGACTGTAATATCAAATTACTGAATGCAATTATGATTAACTGAAGGTGTTTATATATATTGTGTTCCTATAGATGATAAAAGTATATTTTAATGGATGGTTTAGCTTAAAATTGTTTTACTAGAAATGATAAACGACACATAAGGAAACTGATCCTATGGCTCAGTTTTTCTGAGTCATAAGGCTCATTAAAACTGAGCCTTATGGCTCATTAAAACTGAGCCTATGGCTCAGTTTTTCTGAGTCATAAGGCTCAGCAAAATTGAGCCTTATGGCTCATTTTTTCTGAGCCGTAAGGCTCAGTTTTTCTGAGATTGTGGCTCAGCAAAACTGAGCCGTTCGGTATTATTGATCACTCCGAGCCTGCAAGTTTATATTATTTTGTGCGAGACGTAAACTCATATTTTTCTGTTTTTAACAAGAAACTGAAATTTTCAATTTAATGTGATATTCAATGAATGCAGGCACTTATAGAGGCAGCGGAAGAAAAGAGAAAATTGGATGGTAGTTCTAATGGCGCAGTGGATGATCTTGATAATGATCCAATTGCAGAAGTTTTTGGTTCCGACATGAAGACAAATTTATATTGGAATGTACAAGTTATGTGAATTTTCAGATGGAGGCTTCGTTATATGGCCAGAGTTTCGTATTCGGTATTTGTAGAATCTTATGTATGTATTGAATTTAGCAAACTAATTATGTATTGAATTTGACATCTTAATTATGTATTGTGCTTGTTTATTGTTAACTGATATTTTATGTCGTTATGTGATTATGAATGTTATCTACTAGTATGCATTGAGTTTAATATTGGTTTTTGATTCATATTAAATATCGCCTATATTATCATCATGTTGGTTATTAATTGACTATCAATGTTAGAATATGCAAGTTGCTAATACATATTTCTATTATTCTTAATATATATTGCAACATGTATAAGCGTTGGTAAAGAAAATCTACCAACGGTTATAAGCGTTACTAAAGAAAATCCACCAACGCTTATAAGCGTTGCGACTGAAAATATACCAACGCTTATAAGCGTTGGGACAGAAAATCTCCCAACGCTTATAAGCGTTGGGACAGAAAATCTACTAACGCTTATAAGCGTTGGTACTAAATTGCCACCCCCCATAGCAACATTAATAAGCGTTGCTGAAATTGTTTGCGATGGTTATACTCGTTGGGAATCACCTGTTTTGGTGTAGTGATTGAAATTAATATATCTAAGGTTTCATGCTAGAGAAATGCCCAAATTGAAAAAAAATCAATGCTACTTTTAGAGGAGTTCTTTCCATCCTCTAGCAGCAGAAAGCTGCAGGTTGAAATGCTAATGCAGGTCTTGATGTTGTACTCACATTCACGTAGTACTTAGAATTACATCCCCATGTTTATCTCAGAGATCTTCTTGCTTATCGGTAAGATTTCTCTTAGTTTTGATGTCTTATTTATTAAGTTTATCTCTGTTTTTTTTTTTCTTCTTTTTTTTGAAAATAACCGTATGCATTGGAATAAGATTTTTATTTTATTTTTTTTTGGGATATTTGTTTCATTTATTGCCTGATGTCGCTAAAGGGCCTAACAAACTGGATTTAGTGGATTGTTAGGTACTTTATATCTACACTTGATATCAATTTCTCAGTAATTTGTTATATAAATATATTTTAACTATTTTTTTTTAAGACAAGACATTGTTCATTGTTATTTTTTGAAATTATTGCATACTACTTGGTCAACACATAATTCTTAGTAAAGATTTCAATAAGCAAAAGCGTTATAATATTTTTTGTTTGATTAGTAATGTTCCATTCATGATTATTAAGTTATAAAGAACATTAAATGTAAGAAAACGATGACAAATAAAGAAATGCATCAAGTAGATTAAAATTTTGAAGTATGTTTAGGAGAAATAAATGATGGCCTAACCATTATCTTTTGTTGTTAAAGGTAACCGTGACTTAACCACTCTTAGTTGAATGCCTTTTGTTCTGCCTTAAATTTGAATTTATCATTATATATGATTATAGGTATAAATTCCACTATATCATATGTTTTATCATTTTATCATTGTTTATTGAACAAGGGGGATGAGAGGTATTTTGGAATTTCAAAACATCGAGCGAATTAATATGATAAGCTAATAGAAATAATGCAAATGGTGTATCATCATTATATGCTATAATGACATCTTAACTTTTGTTCTTTGATTACACTAATCATGTTGCTTTACTACAGCCTGATGGGAAAGGCAATATATCGAGTAGCGACATGACCCCATGATTATGTATTTCAAAATTTATGATTTTAACAATGGAAAATCGAAAAGTAAATTATTTCAGAAAATTGAAAATATAAAATGATATTAAAACACGACGACTTCAGGAAATTATATTTTTTTAGTTAAAAAAATCCAAATACTTGAATATAAGTATTGACCGGTCTTTTAAATTGTTACTTAACCACTACAATTTCTCCTATTATAAGTAGTTAAAAAATTACTTTTCAGTTCGTTTTTGTTTAGAATTGTCTTAGGCTTAAATTTCATGCAATTTTTTTATTTCGAATACAGATTTCAACTTCACAACAAGTCAAGTTAGTTAGCATATAAAAGAAAGGGGTTTTTACCGTCAAGGACAAAAGGAACAAAAAAATATTCCATAAGGACAAAGGGGCAAAAATTTATTCTCAAAGACAAAATTTAGTGTAAAGGGAGGAATTCAGGGGCCCACCATAATTCCTTCCTTTTACACTAAAACTTGTTCTTATGGACAAAATTTTGCCCAATTGTCCTTAGGGAACATTTTTTTCGTTCGCTTTGTCCTTCATGTTATTTTCCTGTAAAAAGAAAATTAGACTTCTCACATTTTTAGATTCTATCAAATAATTTATGCATCAAAACATCAAAAAAATTAACGTCCTATCCCGTTTCATGAATTTTTTTATCCCACTCCCTTATTAAATAATTTTTATCGCACCACGTTCTTATTTTATAACATGTTAACATCTGTAGTTTAACATTTTTGGATAAATTTTCCTTTTATGTTTGGTTGCCCAATTGCAAGAAATGGTAGCTATGCAACTATGATTAAGTTTTCTCTACGTACCTAGGTTCTACTATAATGCTTCAAGCCAAAGTTTGAAACTATAATTTAATTATTAATATCAAGAAATAAACCAATCCATCGTTGACTGAAAACCTGGATGTTGAAAGAGGTTTTTATAATCTACCATCAACTTAGACATGAACACAAGTGTCTATATATGCACATTTGATTATTCAATAAGCTTCAATGCCAATTTTTTCATTTGGTCCAGTTTTAGAATATATTACCCTTTGGGGGCTAGATATAATTTGAATCTAAATTACTGGCACTGCTCATTTAATCTTTCTACATTTCACCGTTCATGTTTTTATCTTGCAAATATAAATTTGCATATATGCTATGTTGGAGATTTTCTCTCTTTCCCCTGACCCTACCGTAGCTTATGTTAATTACATTTACATGTTTAATATTTGCATTCCTGTTACGAATCAGTGTTTTGTGTCATCATCCAGGAGATACCAACTTAATGAAGACTAGCTTTTAATATAGTGTTTACGCTAATTTGTTTACCCGTAAAACTTAATATGGTACGACAAAAAATGCCATCAACATATAAAATCACTGTGTCAAGCTGAGTTTAAAAAATCTTATCTAATTACTAAAGTTATATTTTCTTTCGAAAACTTGGACAGTTTTGGTGCATGTTTTTGTAGCTGTACTCTTTTACTGCTTTAGCTACACACATAATGTCTTCTTCCAAAAGATTTACGCATAAGCAAAACACTCATAAATTTAAAGTTACTGTAAATGCATATATGTATATAAATTATTATAACAAGTAGCCAAGATTACCCTAATTAAAGCATTAAAGCATGTATGTTTAAATTGATACATATAATGTGTCGTTTTCCTTTCAGATTAAAAACAGGCACACATTTGCATTATTTCCAAAAGATAAGCTAAGCATCAGCATTTTGATTCTAGAGTTTTGTTATAAATAGATTATCATTTTTTTGCTGGATATGTCTGATGTCATGATTTTATAAAAATCTAGGTTATAATTACGTTTTTTATTCTTAACTGGTTCCATTAACGACAAAATTTATTGTATTTTTTGTCTTTTAGACCACACATTTATATAGTATGTTTTACCATGTGGTCTAACCAAGGAAGCACCGCACCGCAGCAGGCTTCAGTTCGCAGTTCGTCGTTGTCTTCGCCTCCGCTCAACTCCTCCGCCCTCAACTTCCAATTCGTAGAATCACGGATCCGGATTCCCGACCAGGCGAGCACAATCTCCAATTCAACGGCGCCGCTCAACTCAGCCCTCAACTACTCAACCCTAATTTATAATTCCTAAATCATCTATGGCAGACCCGTCCTTGAAAACTTGGGTTGCTGATAATTTGATGTGCTATGTAGGTTATAGTCAGACAGTGATGGTTCAATACATCATTCGTTTATCTAAGGAGGCAACTTCACCTTCTGAACTTGAAAACAAACTCATTGCATCTGGATTTCAGCCGTCTGCAAATACTCATTCCTTTGCTCATGAGTTGTTCAATCAAGTTCCTCGTGTTAAATCTGGTCCAAGCGACTATCAAAAAATGGAGAGAGAAGCAGCTAGTTATGCTAAAAAACAAGCTAGCTACAAGCTTTTAGATGCAGATGACGAGGATGACGTATATGAGCATGCACCAGTCAAAGACAATTCAAAAAGTAGCACCAAGAAGCGGTTTAGGAAGAAAGGAGAAGCTCATTCTAGTGAGGACGATAACGAGATAACCGTAATTAAAGAAAATGGTCGGAATGTAAGAAGTCGTAATTCCAGTGGAGAAGACGACGATGTAGAGTCAGAGGAGGCTATGAAGCACGATCAAGAAGAAAGACAAAAGCTGGAGAAAAATATGAAAGAAAGGGATGCGGCCAGGACTCGACAGTTAATGGAGGCAAAACTGTCAAAGAAGGATGAAGAGGAGATGATTAAAAGATCAAAAGCTCTCGAGGACGATGATACTTCCGATTTAAGAAAATATTCGAGGCAAGCTTATCTGCAAAAAAGAGCCGATCAAAAGCTTCTGGAAATACAGGATGATATCATTGATAATGAGTATATCTTTGAAGGTGTTAGGCTGACAGCAACAGAGGAAAGAGAACTAAGGTTGAAAAAAGAGATCTATGAACTTGCAAATAAGCATCGGGAGCAAATTGAAGACGATGAGTATAGAATGCCCGAGGCTTACGATCAAAATGGAGGCGTAAACCAACTGAAAAGATTTTCTGCTGCTGCACAATGTCACAATGACTCTGCTGCTGGAGAGAAGATGAACCCGTTTGCTGAACAAGAAGCATGGGAATAACATCAAATCGGAAAGGCCACTATGAAGTTCGGTTCAAAGAATAAAAAGCAAGAAGCTGATGATTTTCAGTACATATTCGATGATGGTATTGATTTTATTAAGGCATCAGTGATGGACGGCACTCAGAATGAAGATGAGATGACCACCGAGAGCTATGAAGATTCTATTCAAAAATCTGAATTACAGAAAATACAAGATGATAGAAAAACTCTGCCTATCTACCACTATCGGGATGATCTGCTTAAAGCGATTAATGATCACCAGGTCCTTGTTATTGTTGGGGAAACCGGTTCTGGAAAGACTACTCAGATTCCCCAATATCTCCATGAAGCTGGTTATACAAAACTTGGAAAGGTAGGATGTACGCAACCAAGAAGGGTTGCTGCTATGAGCGTTTCTGCACGTGTATCTCAAGAAATGGGTGTTAAACTTGGCCATGAGGTAGGTTACTCGATTCGATTTAAAGATTGCACTTCAGATAAAACAGTTCTGAAGTACATGACTGATGGTATGCTGTTGCGTGAATTCCTTGGGGAACCTGATCTAGCAAGCTACAGTGTTATAATGGTTGATGAGGCGCATGAGCGGACACTATCAACTGACATTTTGTTTGGTTTGGTTAAGGACATTTCTCGTTTCCGTAAAGATCTGAAATTGCTCATTTCAAGTGCAACACTTGATGCTGAAAAATTCAGTGATTATTTTGATTCGGCACCTATTTTTAATATACCTGGTCGACGGTATCCGGTAGAAATAAACTACACTACAGCCCCTGAAGCAGATTATATCGATGCTGCAATTGTCACTGTTCTTCAGATCCACGTGACTCAACCACCTGGTGATATTCTCGTGTTTCTAACTGGCCAGGAGGAAATAGAAACAATTGACGAGATATTAAAGCATAGAACTAAAGGTTTAGGAACAAAAATAGCAGAACTTATCAAATGTCCTATTTATGCCAATCTTCCTACATAACTTCAAGCTAAAATATTCGAACCTACCCCTGAAGGCACTCGGAAAGTTGTGTTGGCAACAAATATTGCTGAAACATCATTAACCATAGATGGGATCAAATATGTAGTTGATCCTGGATTTTGTAAAGTAAAATCATACAATCCTCGCACTGGAATGGAATCTTTGTTAATTAATCCTATCTCGAAAGCCTCTGCTAATCAAAGGGCCGGTCGATCTGGAAGAACTGGACCTGGTAAATGCTTCAGGTTGTACACTGCATACAACTATCATCATGATTTGGATGAAAATACCGTACCTGAGATCCAAAGAACTAACCTAGCAAACGTTTTGCTCACCCTCAAAAGTTTGGGCATTCATGACCTGGTAAATTTTGATTTTATGGATCCACCGCCTTCAGAAGCATTACTTAAAGCACTCGAGCAGCTCTTTGCACTCAGTGCATTGAATAGCAAAGGAGAGCTCACCAAAGTTGGAAGGCGAATGGCTGAATTTCCACTTGACCCTATGCTTTTAAAAATTATAGTTGCTTCAGAGAAGTACAAGTGCTCCGATGAGGTCATATCAATAGCCTCTATGCTTTCTGTTGGCAATTCAATTTTCTATCGTCCAAAAGATAAAGCCATACATGCTGACAACGCTAGATTGAACTTCCATACTAGAAACGTTGGAGACCATATTGCACTTCTCAATGTTTATCATTCTTGGAAGGAAACTAACTTCTCCACACAGTGGTGCTATGAGAACTATATTCAGGTGAGGAGCATGAAACGTGCTAGGGATATCAGGGACCAACTGGAAGGGCTTCTGGAAAGAGTTGAGATTGAAATGACATCAAATGTCGATGATTTGGATGCAATAAAAAAGGCAATTACTGCTGGGTTTTTCCACCATACAGCAAGATTACAGAAGGGTGGTGCGTACAGAACTGTAAAGAATCCACAAACTGTTCACAAGTTCTGGTCTAGCGAAGGAGCTTCCAAGGTGGGCCATCTATCATGAGCTTGTTTTGACGACAAAGGAGTACATGCGACAGGTTACTGCATTGAAACCCGAGTGGCTTGTTGAAATTGCTCCTCACTACTACCAATTGAAGGATGTTGAAGATTCCGAGGCAAAGAAGATGCCTCGTGGTGAAGGTCGATCACAGCTTGCCAAGTAATTGTGATATTTTCACCCTAATATTTGTGCGAACAACGAGGGACCTTCTTATTATTGAAGCTAGTCATATTTTGCCACATGTTATCATTTTCTTCATGTGTACTGTTAGGCATGTCAATATGAAATATACTTTAAATTTCGCGGAAGTGTTAAATGTCTGTACCTGACCAGTAAAATAATTTAATTGATAATTCTGCTCCTATTATTTCTCACAATATTATTTTTGAGCTGTTTTGGTTATCGTTTTTTTTTTTTGCAAGTTTGTTTTAAACTGTTTCCTTATTTGGAATACGTTCGGTAGAGCAACTAATATTTGTTATTGTAAAACACGTACTGTTGAAGGAAATTCGAATACGTTATGACAAGAGAAGTTTAGCAAGATGGCGATGACAATGTAATGGGAGCGAAAGGTAAGAAAATCTCAATTAAACTGTGCATAGTTACATTTATTTTTTCCTTTACACGATAGGAAGTTTTACTTATATTTTTTCGCACTAATTATGTTCACTACATGTTTTTAACTATTAGATTGGTAGTGGTATTTGTGACGAACCCACCAAAGAAAAAAAGTCTTTAACTACATGTTGAATTTTCTATCCCTCAATTATTTTGTCTTGAGGGCAGATGACATTATAAAAATCAAAGACATTATAGCCTTTGTTGTTATGTTTTATTCATTTACATGGATAAGTTTGAATGAATGGATAAAAAGTATTTGTGATAAGATGTAGTTTATGTGGAATTTATCCCAAAGACATTCATATAGCAAATTAATTGATATTCCAGTTCTACCTAATTATCGATACACTACTGACTTTTTTTTGAAGATCAATGTAAAGTTAAGTATCTAAAATATATCAGCTATTTTGAGTCATATTCTCTTATACTTTGGTATTATTTAAATTGGATTTTACAACTTATATGATTTTATAGCTTGATGGAGTAAATTTGTTCTTCCACTTTATAAGCATGGTAAGTATTCTGCATTTTCCTGGAGGTTTGGCTATCAAATTTTGGATGAATATCTAACCTGATTCGTCTGAACATTCTGAATTTCCCTCCTTTATTGCAATATCATGCTACTCACTCATTTAGTTATACATTTGTCATCTTCTTATATTCGAGATCAATTCAATTATCCTGTTTTCAATAAAAAAAAAAAAATTCTTTCACAAGTTGACCCCTTTCCATTGGAAAACATATCTTTTCTTTTACTTGGTCTTGAAATCCTAAAAAAATGTTTCATTTGACTAATTTAGCCACTGTGCGCGCACGCGCGCGCGCGCACACACACACACACACACTCTCTCTCTCTCTCTCACACACACACACACACTCCATTTCTTACGTTTTATAGCACTAATTATACATAACTTAACCACGATCAAAATTCTAACTGTGAAACATTTGTATTTTACATGCTGGTGAAAACTGTTTTTTATGTTCTAGCAGCCATGTTTTTTCTTTCAGGCCCATTAATTACGGCTTTTATTCGGTGACATGATCTTTCTTGAGACACAAAAATGCATATTTTTCTACATGATATTCATATTCGAACTTGATTTACTTAAAAGTATTTCATGAACTTGCACATATATAAAAAGGCTTTTTCCTAAGTAAATCCCGTTATCTTTATATATGCAGCAAAGCATAACTATTCTTCTGCTTTTTAATTTTATTTTGACTTGAATTCCAAGCTGTCATATAAGTGATATAAAAATCATAATATCTACTACCACTGTACTTATTGATTTATATAATTTTGTAGTCCATAGCACTGAATAAAAATCATGTTAATCCCAAAATTTCAATTCATGTTTCTTAATTTATCGATCTTTAGTGGATATGACAATTATCCATTATCTGCTCGTATCTGCGAATGCGGATATGTGATTATCTGAAAATGGTTTTGTATGCGGATAAGGATATGACACTATCTGTATCCAAAAGCATCCATTGGCAGCTCTAAGCTGTTATATGCAAGGCTTAGATCATCTAAATTAAATGTTGTGGTCATTGCAATGCTGTCTATCTATGTTTAGAATGTATAATTGTCCTATCAGCAATTTATGATTTTACCGATGAAATCCAAAGTACTGGTTTTTGTGTACAATGAAAGCTTGTTCTCTTGTTTTCATATTAGAATGTTCTCTTTTATAATGTGATATCTATTTTTCTTGGGGATGTAGGGTAACAAATTTAAACGCTTGAAGAAGGCAGGAAGGGATTCAGAAGTAGAGGAGAGGTCTGGATTTTCTGATGAAGAAGAATTTGATAGAAGCAGTCGTGGTGGGCAAAGAACAGCCGAGGAGAAACTCAAGTACAAGTTGTTTGGAGAGGATGAAGGTAATAACTTTTATCCTTTTGATGTATTTATTTATTTAAATTAACATTCCATTGATTCAACAGTTCACGAAATGTCTCTATCAGGTCCGCCACTGGAAGATAATGCTGAGGAAGAAGAAGAGCAGGTTGATGAAGAAGACGGGGACATTGGTGAAGACGACATGCGTGATTTTATCGTTGATGAGGACGAGGTTGATGTGAATGGGGTTGCTGTAAAGTAAGATGCTACTTTTACTGCTATTCTTGATAGCTAAATGTGTAATTACCGTTTAAGGTCCCGATTTCTATGTTGGCCATCACAGGAGGAAAAAATCAAGCAAAAAAAGGATTACACAAACTCCAGGTGTATCATCGTCGGCTATTCAGGAAGCTTATGAGATCTTTGGTGATGTAGAGGAGTTATTAGTGTGCCGTAAGCAAGGTATTGCCTGGGGTTCAAACAGTCCTGATGATTATGGAGTAGGACGATTAGAAAATGAATTCGAACCACTTATTCTTCACGAAAAGTATATGACACCAGAGGATGATGCTATTAGAGAAACTGATGTACCAGAGAGGACTCAGGCAATATTTATTGATTCAGTCTATCGCTGAGCTAACAAGCTTTGCATGAATATTTTATCATTTTGCAGTCCGTTTATCTTGTTCATTTGATTATGCATGAAACTCATCCTCAAGGCTGGTGCTAATATTAAGTCGTTTTTCTTTCTTGAAAATCCCAAATTTTCACAAGTATTCATTTTTCGCTGCCCTAGTTCGCCTACAATCATAAATAGCTTGCGTGTAAAAATTATGTGAATCTGGCATGATCTGGTTTTTTTGTTTTGTTTTTGTTTTTTTGGTTCACTTTCTGAAATTACAAGGATGCTGGGTATAATTGCTATAAATTTGGGAATCACATGGCTGTTGGTGTGCATCATGTACATGTTGATTGTTTTCATAAATTAGGAATCTTAAAATTCACCAGGTCTTATGAGTAATGTGAGCCTCTACTTATCCTGTATTTTGCTCGGAGTATGCACTGGGAAATATATTTTGAGTTTTAGTGCATGCTTCTTCAAAACATACAAACGTAAGCTTAGTTCTTTGAGGTTTGGAAAAAAAAAAAAAAAAAAGTGGGGTATCTTTTGATGCTATAACTTATATGAACATACTCTACCCTGTACTTGTAGTAAGGCCTTAACTATATACTAAAAGATTTTGTTGCTTTCTAGAGCTACAATTTTGATCTAAAATTTGTCTTTCAGCGTGATGAGTGTAGTTAGTAATTTTATTGGGGATCCAATATGTTGGAAGCTAACAGAATATAAAATCCTGTAATGATACAGTGATTTTTGAATCTTTGATACTTGTCATTTTGTAGTTATCGGAAAAAATCACTGGGCCTCCGCCAACTGATGATGAGAAAATAGAAGAAGAGAGTACATGGATATACAATCAACTCCTTGCTACCGCCAACAGCACACATGATAAGCTGCTTGCATCTGCTTATATTCCTCCACAAGTAGCTGATCTGCGTGTGATTAGAGAGAGCAAAACCGAGAACAGCAAAATTGACAGGGATGACATTGTTCGCTTCTTGGAGATGATACATGTGCAGAAATTGGATGTGAGCTTTTATTCTGCATGCCATTTGATTTGAGAAAATTACTTTACGTTCACTTATCCCTTTCACTAGAGGCATGCATATCATACATGATATTAGCATGCTTTTGTGAAGGGTAAATAAGTTAAATTGCAAATCAGTCCCTACCTCTGAATATGGGGTCTATTTGCATACCATATACCTTGTGCTGATAATCCATTCCTTTTTCTTTGTAAATACCTTTTATTGCTATGTATTGTAAGGAGCTGTGCCTTAGTCTTTTGAAGGGTCCTGACGACTTATCTGAAGGTGTTGAAAAACTGCCCAGCATTAAATGGCATATGGTATATGTTACCTTAAATTAGTAACGTATTTTTCATTGTTGTTCAAGCTGTTAACATATAGTGTAATGTTTCAGCTTCTATGGACAGTTTATAACCTGGATAGGAAATGGTTGCTTCTTCGGAAGAGGAAGAGTGCCCTTCAAATGTATTATGAAAAGCGTTTTGATGAGGAGACATGTAGAATATATGATGAAACACCACAAGTATTGAACAGGAAAATATTTTATTCTATTAACTAGGTGCTTACGAAAGCAAGCTCTGAAAGAGAGGTTGATGATATTGATGCTAAATTTAATTTGCGCTTTCCGCCTGGCAAAGTTGAATCTGGTGAAGGGCAATATAAAAGGCTTAAGCACAAATCACCCTATAGGCTATAGTACTTACCGTAAGGCTGGTTTGTGGGAAGTTGCTAACAAGTTCGGATATAGTTCGGAGCAATTTGGATTGTACTTGTCCAAAGAAAATTTGAATGTATTCCATTTCTGCTAGCTTTACCATGGCTAGAGGATGACATAGATAAGTAATGATTATGGCGATAATGGTAATAGTTTGCTGTTGTTGTAGGATTTGCCAGAACTCGAAGATGTGAAGGAGACGCCTGAAGAGGTGGCTGCAAATTTTACTTGTGCCTTGTTTATGACATCAGAAGTGGTGCTCAAAGGTACCCGATACATGGTATAAGTTCATTTTTCACTTTCTTTTGTCATAGACCACGTGGGTATAGGCAGAAAATTATATTAGTGGCAGTAACTCATCAAATTCTCTTGGAACTGGGGCTGTCACCCAATAATGCTATATAGGCAATACAATTTCTTTTAGAGCAGTATATCAATGATAATATCTACCTTGCATGTACATATGCCTGAATTATTATGATATGCATATTAATTGTTGGCAGCATAGTTGTGAGATGTACACAGTGATGCGTGCTATGACACAACGTGGGGCGTAGCATAGTGGCCTTATGGCAAGATGCATGATGCCAGAAATGCATGCCTTTTTAATTTTGTAGATCATTTTTATTTATTTTTCATAACTGAAAGTTGATAACAATTAGTATTCATCATACGGTTGCATCTACAAATCATTGTTTTTTGGTTCTAAAGGTGAGATTTTCCCTTCACAATTGTCTTTGGTTGAAAACACGTGGTTGTTGATACAAAATACTAATATTTATATTCTTCTGAAAGCAAGTTGTGTTGGAAATGAACAGTGGTTTTTGGCAAAACTCATTTAGTCCCACATCGGGGAAAACTAACACATTTGCCACTACTTATACTAAGGCTTGATATGCTATTACAAAAGAAAAAAGAGATGGAAGAAAGAGTTCAATGGCATGAACTATGGCATGATAAAAATTCATGTTAATATTTAAAGGGTCAAAGATAAGGGCCTTGAGCCTTTGGGCTCTTGGTGTCTGATGATCAATTGGGCCTTCGATGGGTTGCGCTGCGAAAAACATCCTATTTTTGAAATCGGCCGCGCGAAATGCCAACGGAGATTTCTGTTGGTAAAGGGTCGCAACCTTTCCAACGATACTGCCTACCTTCTTCTTCTCCTACCATATACCACTGTACTGGTTTGCAATTACTCGAAGAGTAGTTGCTGTTTGCTTTGTTGCTTCCGATTTACTTAGAACAACAAGTTGTACCATGCAAAAACTAATATTGTTTTTTGAATGCATCGACGCAAGATCTAAGTTATGAACTTTTCTGTAGTTCGATTGATCAAAGTATACTAAATAACGACTTGAAATTTATAAATATCAAGGTAACACAAACAAAACGAATATACCTGACATCCACACAAAGCAAAATGCTATGAAATATCCTATTGTCATTTCATCTCACCTGAGACATGCAAAATATGTTGTAAGTTTATATTTGAAATTTAATTGCTGAACAACAGCTATAAGTTTTTGGTTTGAAATTCTACTTTTTAACAAACGATTAAGAATGCTTTTGTGAAATGCTTAGAGGCAAACTTTTTTGTCTGTTAGTCAAAGACATAAATCATAATACTTTTTTAGTTAATTTTGTGCGAAACATTCAATTATTTTTTAGTGCATGTACACTCGGTCGAAAAGGCTGTTTTTGTTTGTTGCGCTGTTCGCCAAGGTTCCAAGAAGGTCTTGCGCCTTTTGAGGCTTGCTCTGTCAATAAATATGATTGACTGTTGCTTAGTATTCATGCATGAGTCGGTGGTGGCGGCAGCGATGAACGCCCGTTATAATAAACCCAGATTAAAAATAAATGAGATAATATGAAGCGGACATTTCACGACTGGGGCAGATTGCTCAGGACACCTGGCGGGGAATGAGATCCAGTATTCGATTTTCTGGATGGTCCTGATTTTTGGGCTACCGACGCTAGCAAATCGTATAGACGATTCAAGGGGAACACATCGATGAAGTTCCGAGAGCAGGGCATGTTATTTGAGGGTATTTTGCGTAAAGCTATTTGTGCATACCCGATTCCCGAGGTTGCACCTCCTACTGCACCTCCACCAACATCTTTGTCGGCTGCCTCTTTCACCGCTGCCGACGCCGTTTATTATATTGACTGGATGGCTACCGACGATCCCCATATGGTCAGCCCTCTAGACGCAGACATGTAGAGCATGGCAGTACGAGCCACACCTTTATTACCGACCGCGTAAGATAGCTTGCTACCCGTTGCTAATAGATTGTTCGAGTAGCGGTAAATGTCGAGCTTTGGGAGATTCTGATGATTTTCCGCAAGGATGCGCGGAATGTGGAGTTTGTTGAGGAACTTATGACCAGGGTATACGTGGGTTTATTTTAGCGGAGTTGAGCGCATTACCATATCGTAGTACTTTTTAGATTTTCATGTACTTGTTTTAATTTCAGTCTAATTGTGTTATTTATGTATTTTTGTTCGTGTAGTGAAATGTAGTCGTTTTGTTTTGTGAAATTAGTATTTAATTAATTTAACAATTAAATACCCCGTTCAAATACCCCGTTTACAGCAAAAAACACATTCCCCGTTCGCTACAACAACACGCTCAAATTCTCCGTTCAAATACTCCGTTACAGTTCGTTAAGAACGCACCCTTAAGGCCCCGTTCGCAGCCAAATTTGGACGTGTTACCATTGCGTTCGCGTCCGACGCCAGCAACGTTCCCAACCAGGCAAATAGTATGCTTTGCAAACGCTGAAAATTGGGGTGTTTGCGTCGGATAATCCTATTTAGTTATGAAAGCATATGTTGCTAGGTTGGTGTGTGTACATGCTTG
Source organism: Allium sativum (assembly GCA_030737875.1). Lineage (NCBI taxonomy): Eukaryota > Viridiplantae > Streptophyta > Magnoliopsida > Asparagales > Amaryllidaceae > Allium > Allium sativum. The sequence goes on along the minus strand of CM060913.1, from coordinate 6,473,377 downwards.
ACTAGGGATCGATTTCCACCTTTATCCCATTTTTCATGCTTTTGTTGTTAAGTGTTATCATTTTCTTTGGATTATCATTTTCTTTGGACCATATGAAATCAGATAGATGCATACTAATAAAAGATTGAACATTTTCTTGAGCACTAAGTCAAGATATTTGCGTTTTGTCTGTCATGAAAACAGGAACAATTGCAATCATACTGTGCCCTCCACGCTCTTCATTTCACTTTCAATAGCTACATGGTATAAACAAGGTAAGCAAACATTTTTAAAACTTTCACTTCCACTTGAAAAACTATCCATACTTCAGGATACCAGATTGAACGTTAGAGAGATACAGAGATGTTCCCATTAAAATTAAAAATATGTGATTAACTCCAAGATTTAACTTTCGGATGGATAAAACATTTCAATGAGTACTTCAGGATACCAGCTTTTGCCTATTGTTTGTATTTCCGTTCGTGTAATGAAATGTAGTCGTTTTGTTTTGTACAATTAGTATTTAATTAATTCAAAATATTTAATTTAACAATTAAATATCTATTTCAGATACCAAGCACAAATACCCGTTCGCAGTAAAAAACACATTCCTCGTTCGTTACAGTACCACACTCCAATTTCACACTCAAATACCCCGTTATAGTTCGTTAAGAACGCACCATAAACATTCATTTATTCAAACCCAAACACATAATGAGTGGTACCATAATGTGATATGTTCCGCTGGGCAAAAAATAAAAAGCTATATTTTATTTAGTAAGAGAAAATTCAATTTTACAATTTAATATGTAGAAACGAATTCTACTTGATGAATTGTTTAATACTAAGCTATATACCTATTGATAGAGGGATGTCTAATGAGTTACATACTACTGAATATGTCTCATATTTTACAATGTGGGATATATCATAATCTCTTTGTTCATGAGTCCACGGCTTTATTCCTATGGAAAAATCATAGGGAAGCTATATGATTCTTTCATAAGCTTATTTGGTACCTAAATCTATACTCTGTCCGTAGACTTATAGTCTAATCCACACTAGTGCGTTATCCCTATGATTTATCCAGAGAATGTATCAGCAACATAATGCAGACTTCTTCGGAATATATAAACAATATAGACCCGTTCTCTCGATTCTGTAACACCCTTGTAACCTAATATTTTTGCAGTCAAACTTTGCTTATACAAATACAGCTCAATATCGTGTAAACTCATGTAATAATTAATATCACTGAATATTTCTAAACAAAATCAACACAAGGTGATACACAAGATACTAAAGTTACGAGCCCACATGCCAAGCATCTAGGAACAAGCATCAACTATTAACATGACAACATTATAAATCCCAACCGTATTGGAATACCATAATATGGAAAACTGAATAAATACCAAATAGGAAAATACCCTGAAGGAAAAAATTAACAAAAAATTGTTTCATAAGGACAAGAAGCTAAAATTTTGTCCATAAAGACAAATTTGAGTGTAAAAAGAGAATTATAGTGGGCCCCTGAATTCCTCCCTTTACACTAAAATTGGTCCTTATGGATAAAACTTTACCTCTTTGTCCTTATGGAACAATTTTTGTTCATTTTGTCCTTATGAACAAAATTTTAGCCTCTTTTCCTTATAGAACAATTTTTTGTTCATTTTTGTCGGGTATTTTCCTGTTGAAAGAATGTAGGAACAGAAGTTAACAGTTTAATGATAAAAGGCTAAAAAGTTTTTAGCTTAAAGCCCAAATTACTAAGCCTTTGCGTTCTAATTCCTATTTCATTCTCTCAGTTTTCATAAACTAAGAAGAAAAAGGGGAGAAAAAAAGGTCTGCCATATCTTCAAGGGATCAAAGGAGAAAAACCTAAAAAAACAGGGAAAGAGCGTTAATTTAATCAAACCAAATATGGAATGTGGGTAATTGGCTATTCCACCAAAGGTAATGTATGTCCAATAATTTTTGGTTCTTAATCTTAAATTTGGTGTTACAATCATTCTCACTTAAAAATAATTAACCCTAACAAAACAAAGCACAGGAGAAGTAAATTAGCATCATGGTTGCACAATCATAGGCCACAGCAGCGCAAATTATAGGTATATATTTGTATATACAAAACAAATTTGTACGATAGAATTGGATATTTATCAAAATAGGAGGATGTTTTGTCGAAAAGAAATGGAAAGTTGAAATTAAAGTTCTCATAAATCTAGATCTAATCAAATCCGATGAATTAGTATTATTTGAATTTTCTCCTTTACAAACGTTAATCAATATTAAATCCAAAATAAATATGGAAAGAACTTGATACTTAATCACACTAGAATATCATAGTTTTAAAATTGCATATATGAAAACATACGTTCACCATCAAACCAAAACAAGACCGGCCCTGAACGTAAGGAGACCGTAGGCGAAAAGTAGGGCAGTAAAGGGAAAAAAAAATCCTACAAATTTAAACTTATCATTGGCAGGTATCATACCATGCACCATCATGGGGAAGTGATATGTCTCATACCACCGATATGGGAAATATTGCCTAGTATATAGGCCATTAGGCACCATCCCCTTACAAGCTAGCTTTTAAGGGTGAGTTCTACCTAATGAGTCGTATCATTTGGTGCTTTCACCGAGAACCGCTCGACGGAAGTTCGAGCCGTGAGAACGGGCGACCTATAGGCTGGATTAAAATATTGATAGGTGCATGAAGCCGTCCAAAAAAGAAAAGGGATACCGTCGGGTCAGTGTCAATAGAGTAGGCTGACGCGGACATCGGACTTTCAAAAAGCGGTGAAATGATATGTCCCATACCACCAATATGGGAAATATCGCCTAGTATATAGGTCATTAGACACCCTCCCCTTACAAGCTAGCTCTTAAGGGTGAGTTCTACCTAGTGAGTCGTATCAGGAAGCCTCATGTCTCAACCATTTCACTGCATTTGCTTTCAAAAACAAAGCATTTACTTTCCAAAACACTCAGCTAGTTGTTCTATGCTTAGGGCTGGGCCTTAACCAAAAATAGCATTGTCTTAATTTAATACACAAACATGCATATAAAATTTCAACGACACAATTGATTTGAAACGTTGCCCGTGCAACACGTCACTACTATGAAATTTCATATTTGACTTAGTTGATATTTACAATTATGAAACTCAAATGAGTCGTTGCTTCACAGTACTCTCGAGTTGAGAGAACGACGTAATGTTGACATTTTAACATATCATTTTTTATTTTTATTCTTATCAATCGACGGGATGTTCCTAGATGAGTCATTCAATAGTTATTGAATAACAACCGATGTATCAATATTTTTTTCAATACATGTTAATTAAAATATTTGAAAAATAATGTTATTTTAATTATACTTTCATTGAATACACATGATTGCGACTATTAGCAACCGCAATCACATGACATTTCAATTAAGAGTTTTCTTATGCGCATGCTTTAAATTAAACGTTTAATTATTTATTTAAACATTTAATAAAATATGTTAAAAAAAAAACCTCAAATACCTTTATTACAAATAATATCGATCACGGAGTAAGGTATGTGTAATAAATTACATAATCATCTTTAGGGTATACCTCTAACTTTATCGATCTTGTTATAAAAATAAACACCGAAGATTATAATGTATCAACCTAAGGAACTGGCCGATTTACAGTAGGTAAAATGTATAAATTTCCAAAAATGAAAATCCATATATGGATTGTGTGCACCTATGAAGTCTAACAAATTTCACAAGATCTAATCTAGTTAATAAATAAAAACCTTTTTTAAAACTTTATATTGCATTTTGTTGATTAATCATATTAATTAATTCAATTAGGTACTTCAACTGATAATATTACTCTGCAGTAATATCAGCTCTGACAGCAAGCTGCAGCCTGCAGTGCTGCATAATTTTTTGTTTTTTCTAATATATGGAATTTTCGTTTCTCTTTAAAGTTAGATAGTAAAGCATTTTTTGTTCTCCACCCAATTATACAGATATACAACATAAATCGTACTAATGTTGTACTTGAAATCATGATAGTACCATTAGTTTCTGTTAATTTGTTTCGATATTCTTTTCAGTATTTGGTTTTGCAATGGAGAAATTACAAATGGGATGGTTGTTTTATATCAACATGGTATTGTAGATTACGAAAGGAAAAAAACTACACATGGAATTTGTTGGGTTTTCAGGATAATAATCGAAACCCTAGAATTATAAATCAGATCTATTTATAACTGGATCTTGCGATTATTAGTAAATCGAAATTAAATCTTACCTAACCCTCGTTGAATCCTCGAATCCGAAGTTGTAGATGATGATGGACCGAATCATTAGCACGTCAAGCGCCGCGCCTCTATATGTATCCATGAGAACGCATCCAGATCTTTGATCGAATCAAAATCGGAGAAGAAGGTAAGGTGCTAGCCACCATTATTGGGAGAATTAGGTTTTAGGAGGTCTGCCAAATTTTATGTTCTGATCTACTTGATCTGGTTCACGCGTGTGTTTTAAGAAGGAACGGTTCCCCCTTTAAAAACATACGTTTACCCAAAATAAGGAAACCAACCAGTATACTAATTCAACGCTAAATGAAATATCAACAGATCTGATATTTTATTTATCCAATAAATGTTTTTCCCTTTATTACGTTCTATTCGTGTGACCCTATAGGTTATTACAACGTTGACAATGATTTTAAATCGTATTTAAAATCATAAACAGTGATTGACATCTAGCAATACGTCGCTGCTACCCAAGTTATAATAAGATCAATGATTCGATACAACCTTTCTGTGACCAGTGTATCAATGTAATATAATCATTTTAATCAATTTATCCAGAATTAAACTAGAGGCATGGATCGTATCATCCTCGTTATAATTTAATCCGTTTTTCTTGATCGATGAGTAGACTGTTTAAAACAAATCAATATTTGAGCACGACCATGCATTTCACAGTCTCACTCAATTAAGAGGCCCATGAATATCACTACGAATATATCGTAAGGTTAAATTCCATTTAGATCATTCATAATTTTCATTCGATTCGAGATATATCCAATAATCACCGTTATCATTACTCTGTTACGAAATAACTTTAGATGATATCAAAACACAAATATCCTCGAATAAAATTATAATGATTTCAGGTCTGAGGACCATTACGTCACTGTCACTATGAGAACAACTTATGATACTGTTGATTATATTCCATGTAGTTATCTCACGGTGGGTCAGCCCAATACGCTATTCTCTAATACGTATTTATATCTTGACTTTAATATTACGTATATTAATGATCAATGAGATGTGATCATCAGTCAATCAATATACTAGTCTCAACGTTTTATTGTTGTCCTATATAAATAATAAAACTCGACTAGGGACATTTAAGAATTATAATACTTATCACATTATATAATCTCAAGTTTAGTCTTACTCGAACTATATAATTCCGTATTATTTATTCTAAGGACTTCTATTAAATTATTATTTATATTATGCAGTAAATATAACATAACAAAATATTTTTATTCCAAATAAAACAATAACGTTATTAATCACATCAAATGAATTGCCTCTAGGACATAAACTCTAACAATCTTCCACTTGCACTAGCGTCAATCATTCATGTATCATATACTCATGAAACTAGTGTCACTATTAAACTTCTGCTGCAACAATGTTTAATTCAGTAGGTCTGCATCATTACAACTTTTGCAACTTTGCAGATATGTTCATATCCTCTGTGAACAATTTCACATAAGAATTATATTTCTTAAATATATGTTTGGATCGTAAATGAGTTTAACGTTTTAGGCCTGAGCAATAGCCACATTGTTATCGCAATGTAAATCATTGGATCAACAATGAATTAAGTTCAATTATGAACTTCTTAATCCAAACATTTTCTTTCTTAGAATCAGTATTTATTTCTTATTTTAAAACTAACATTTTTTACAATAATCAATGTGTTGTCAAATAACATTAGAATTATTGTGTCACTCCCACTCAATTTCTTGTCTATACAAGATTCAATGGTATCTTATGGTTTTCGGTATATCTCGAACTCTATTTCATTCACATCGGTATCTTAGAGACTGACTCTCTTTCAAAAGGATACCAAATTGAGCAATAAACATTTTATTCTCAGAGAATTTATATGCATAAAATAGTTATTTGATTTAGGTCCGATCTTATCAGAGGAAGGACGTTTAATAAACGTTTTACATCCCAAATCATTGTATCAGATACACGAGGACATTTCCTAGTTCATATCTTATATGGTGTCTTCGAGATCATTTTAGTAGGACTAAATGCAATTGTTCTAAATTTAATTTGTTGGAGGATCTATATGACTTATCATTAATTGTACTATATATCATAAGGTGCAATTTCTCCTTTTAGACACACCATACCATTATGGTGTTCTAGACGAAACGAGTTGTGAAACAATTTCAAACTCATTTGAATAGTCATTAATAATTGGCTTAAATATTCTCTCGATCTGTTCGACGAGAATTTATTTTTCTATTAAAATTGGTTTGAACTTCATTTTTGAATTCTTTGAACTTTTCGAAGGATTCTTATTTGTGTTTCATAAGATACACATATCTGTATCTACTGATATCATCAGCAAATATAATGAAGTAATAAAACCTGCCTCTAGTTTATGTATTCATTGCTCCATATACATCATTATGTACGGGACCCAATACTTATCACTCATTCACTGTGTCAAGTGAAAGGTGATTCAGTTATTTTGCTTAATAAACAAGATCTGTATTCTTCATATAATTCAAAATCAAATTATCTCAAAATTCCATCATTATGGAGTTTTGATATACTTTCTTGTTTATTGGGCTAACCGGTAATACTAAAGGTATGTCGGATTTGAATCACTAAATTTAATCCACTCATTATTAATGTCAAGTACATTATAGTTAAGAATTTACAAAGATCATTAACTATTTGTGAAATTCCATACGATATTTCATTTAAATAAAATGAATAACAATTATTCTTTTATTACAAATGAAATTCAAACTTGTCAGAACAAGATCTATAATAACTTTTATTTTATATGGAATTTCATAATAACAATTATTTTATTTAATTAAGCCAATATATCGAACAAGAATCAACTTCTTATGGACAATCCAGCAACATTTGCTTCATTTCCAATCGTAAGTCCACTTGTCCTTTTATCAAATTTCTACTTATTTTGCAATTTCCGTAAATTCACATACATCTATGTGATTCGTATCTAATATCTAATACTAGAGATATATAAGTAGATTTTATAACATTTATATCTTGATTGGTTGATACCTTAACTTATTTTAGATCCTCTCTTTATTTCTAAGACAATTACGTTTAATTTTGCTTGAGGACAATCCTAAAATTTCAATGTCAGTCAAGAAATTTGATTTAATTAAATTTATCCTTCTTAAGGATTAATTTAAATTGTCGGAGTTATTTATTATTTAATATCTACAGTAGATAATAATAACTGATTCTATAATATTTATTTAATATAAAATCTTGACAATCAAAATTTATATTAACATAAATGTATATATTTTAAACTAAAATACGCCCCCACTCAAATTAACATCCCTCTGTTTATATATATATATATATATATATATATATATATGTATGTATATATCATTATATACATATAATGGTGTTCCAAGATCCATATTTAGTCATGCCTTGACCCAGCTTTGGCTGAACTTAAAACACAACCTTTTAGGTAGACATCTTATGTCAATTATATCGTCTATATAACTCTTGGATCGCATGTTGAACAGTTTGTTCAGTATTTCCATTTGCTCAAAATATACAGAATAATTCATGCTTTTGTCTCTAAGGCCATAATCCTATTATGTAGCCTAGTTAAGTCAGACCTAATAATAGGTTGGAGCACCACATTTTACTCAATCGCGTATAACCAAAATAAAAGGTGCACAATGCTTTAGCGTTAGTTACAACCATTGATCTTGGGCAGTGATGAGTATATTATTGGAAGACTTCACCATGACTTAATATAACAAAAATTTGCTTTTAAAGGGATTTTATAATTTGTAGTGGCGAACAATATTAGAGTTATTTGCATATATCAAAATATATGTATTTTATATTCATAATATAAATTGGATTTAAATAAAATATAAGAACCACATATTTATATTCAAATTCAACGATATAAATAGGTAGTGTGCCTATTCTTAACATTTCAAGGTTAACACTCTTGAACATTTCTCAATATAACCAGATTTGGAGATATCCATATAAGTGGTATTGAACATTTCAATATAGGTTTTGAGAATTCCAATGTTTTAGGCAATGATCAAAATTATCGTACATTTTAGACATCGCATTCAAATTTCTAAAGCAACACTATGTAAAATGTATTCACATAATTAAATAACCAATTATTCATGCACAAAATCCATTTATTTCAGCATTACACTATCATGGTCTATATTAAAATCTGATTTCAGCGTCTCCAAAAAAAATGAATTGTTTTAACAGTTTGGATTTAAACTTTATACATAATGAAACAAAACTTATACAGGGTCACACCCTATAATATATATATATATATATATATATATATATATATATACACACACACACACACACACACACACACACATACACACACACAAGCTACAACATAAAACAAACACAATACAGATTTATCACTACAATATGTACAGGCATGAATATCATATACATGTCCTCCATTATCTAAATCTGTATTATATTTATATATTTACAAGTAAAGGAATAATAAATTGTACAATACATAAATTTCATTTGCTTCATAAGCAACATTAATCTAGCATCCGCATATTCATCAAAGTGCAAGCTGTGGTTCCATTCTAAATGATCCATGTTGTACTTCATCACCACCTGAAACATTTTCAGCATGTTTAAACAGGTAAGAACCCTGCAGTATGATCATATCATTTTATACCTTTAATTCAATGTAAACAGTGCATATCGTAATGCATTATATATATATATACATATATCATATACATATATAACACTGTTTGGAATCGAGTATGTGTATCAATATACACATGTATGTTTAACTCTTTATATGTATATAGATCATGTATATATACATACATATGTTTTGAGGAATCTGCCAGATCAGTATCATCATACTGGTTTACACTTGCATCTATCATACATGTATTACATATGTATATATTACTGAACACTGATATACACACACACACAGATATATATATATATATATATATATATATATACATACATATACACATGAATCGAAAAAGAAATCTTTATTGGTTCTACCTCCTCTTTTTTATGAGGGGAATGAATCTTTTTATCGACAAACTTGGGATTTGCGATCCCAGGTAAGATCGGTTCAGGATCATGGGGTCTTTTTCTATCAGATAGGAAGGGCTGTTGCACAAAATGTACTTCTAAGTAATTGCCCCATAGATCCTATATCTATGCCAAATCGAATGACCCGGCTGCTTACGAAATCTCAAAGCCAGAGGACTAGGAAACAACTATTTCCTTTCGCCATGTAGTCCTAAATTAATATACTGGGTGATGGGCGGTTCCATCGTTTATAATCGAAAAGAAAAGTTACAATAGGTTTTTCAAACCAAAAAGACGTTTTCTCTTCTTTAAGTTTTCCCAATTCCCAATTATCTTGATGGATATCAAGATAAGAATCTTCGTAAACCGGGCTATCTTTGTCTTCTTTAGTGGATCCCTCTTGTTCCTGTTTCATCTTCTTCTAATTACACCAATCCCATTTATCATTCCATCAATTATATGTCTATCAAAAAACTGAACTAGTTTCGTTAATTTTCTTACATTTCCAGTAAAAATCTTAGTATAAAAAATATCTATATAACCACGATTATATGACCAGTTATATATCACATTTTTTTATTAGGCTGAATAAAATTATCATATATATATATATATATGTATATATATATATATATATATATATATGCAAGCGTTCGGTTGCACCGCAAAAATGGAGCACCCCAAATGCCCCCTGATTTCCACCACCCGTTTGTATTAAAGAATGCGAGTGGGAAGTGAGAGAGTGAGTGGAAGGAGAGAGAAGGAGAAATACTTGGTGGAGATTGAGGGGCATTTGGGGTGCTGCACTGTTTGGGGTGCTCTCGAACCTGCCTTATATATATATATATATATATAAATATATATATATATATATAATTGCCCAGATTTATATTCAAACAGCATATGAGTTATAATACATTCAAACATGAATCTGCCAGATCAATATACATCATGATATCAAAATATCATATATGCATATTAGTATGGTGGAAGATGACACAATGCCCCTCCATTATGATAAGCTTTTAATGAATACACAGATTTAACATGTTAACTATCTGTGTTCATCATATGTGTGTATATACACAATTAGTGCTATCAGTATAACAGTTACTTGTGTATATCAAAACTTATTTACCCGAGTGCAAAATTGTAATACATAACTACCAAACAATTATAGTAATCAATGATTCAGGTCACTAATAAGATATCGGTATGAAGACATTTGTGTATATATGTTACTGAAAACAGATTTTACAGTTTACATATAAACAAACAGGGTTAAGTGCATGTCCCTGTAATTTTATTTTATATATGAGTATAATGTAAATGACAGGGAGAATGATGGTCTTAAACACTATGTAATTACCAACAGATCAGACCTTTATTCCTATATATATAATCATGCAGATAACAAAATAGTTCCAAAACCAAGGAAACAAGGCCATTAAATTTTATAACAACTCAGCTCAATCATAAATGATTATCATATATAACATTAGGATAAAACAGCAAATCATATCTGTTGTGACCAAAAAAAAAATATATTTGATTTCCAACATATTTATCACCATAAATATAAAATTTGTGTTAAAACATTTGTCAACAAGCAAAACATGACTGTTTTTCAAATATCAATATATATGTATCAAAACAATTGATATCCATATGTTTCTGTACAAGAAGGGGTATTTTATATGAACACATACCATCATAAATATAAAAGCATATCTATATATGTTTAATTGTTTGTCAAGCTAAGTTCGTAAACTTAATTGACTTAATATTCAACAACCTGCAATGATTCAAAACATTAAGAATATAATAGGAATGTCATTAATATTTAATCTGAATCAAATATATTTACAACAGAGTCAATACTCTGTAAAGTATTTATTTCAAAAACAAATCAGTATAACTGGCCTAATTTTATCACTACAGGGTCATTTCTCACATCTGGACAATCAACATATTTCAAGATTAAGCTAATAATAGTTTAACTTAAAAGCCAGTTTCAAAATGATTTGTCAGTTTGGATCAATCAAAACCGGATTTTGGGTTTTTATACAGGATTCCTTTGTTTATTAACAAAGTAATTACAATCTAATACTTGGTTGATTTTTCAGACTTAATCATTAATGATATCAATGAATCAAAGTTCATCAAAGAGGTATCTTACTGATTCATTAACCAGTAAAACCAATTCTAATTAAGAGAGAAAAACTATGATATGGTCTAGCCATAAATACTTATTAGTCAAACATTGTGATAATAAGTTCAGTACTGTTTACTCGTATAAACAGATTTAAAATCAAGCATAACAGACAACTTTAAAGAGTATTATAAAATTGAACCCATATCAAATCAAATGCAAAAAGCCTTGAACTTGTTTAACACCAACAGTTCAGAGAATAAATGTATAAAGTTATGAATCAATTTGTTTTACGTCTACATCATTAAAAAAAAATTGATCAGCATCAATATTATATTATATAGGATACTTATGAAATTAAACAGGATTTCTGAAATCTGTTTCAGTTCCTATATAATCTAAAATGTTACAGACTAACATAAAACATTTCGTGATGTAGTTGCCTTTAAAACATTCAGTTTATCAATATGAACTGCAGTAGTTAAAACAAAATGATTCATATACTTTGACATTTCTTATGAAACAGATTTGATCAACATGGATGTTTAATCCCATCTTCAGTTATCAACTTTTGATCTATTGATGAGCAGAGTGTACTTAATTGATATCCAAAATTTCAGTAACAACTGAAATTATTGTTTAAACCATACATGATTAACTTTTAATCATTAGCATCAAAATAAATTCTTAATCAAACAAGCATGGTCTTTTAGGATATTATAATCACTATTATAGCATCAGTAATGTATATATAAATTCTAGCAAGTTCATAAGGATTTGATATAGTGATCACCCATTTTACAGAAAATAATTTCAATACTTAAAGAACTATATCCTTGAATCTGGTTTGTATAAGATATCAATAATAGTTTGGACTTTTCAAAATCAACAATTGGTTTTGAAGAACAGATTCACATCACTATGTTATCAAATAACATAGATACTAAACATTAATGAATTAAACTTAGTTGAACAACTTAAATGAACAATATTTTAACATTTAAAAGTTATTGTTCAGTTTAAATTGAATCCCTATAATCCAGACAATACAAAATTAAAAATAAAACTGAATCAACATTCAGTATTAAACATGAATCCCTTATATATATTTGTGTATCAAAATCTAACTTCAGTAAACATTTTTACTTTAGAATCGAATACTAATTTTTGATCGCAGCGGAACAATTTGGATTCAACGAATAAAGTTACTGTAATATCTAATATGACAGAGCTCTAATAAATGATTATATGGTAATTTAAGTAAGCAGAAACCAAAATCATGATTCAAAATACTAAATTTCGCAAAACCTGGCTCTGATACCACTGTTGGGTTTTCAGGATAATAATCGAAAACCTAGAATTATAAATCAGATCTATTTATAACTGGATCTTGCGATTATTAGTAAATCGAAATTAAATCTTACCTAACCCTCGTTGAATCCTCGAATCCGAAGTTGTAGATGACGATGGACCGAATCATTAGCACGTCAAGCGCCGCGCCTCTATATGTATCCACGAGAACGCATCCAGATCTTTTGATCGAATCAAAATCGGAGAAGAAGGTAAGGTGCTAGCCACCATTATTGGGAGAATTAGGTTTTAGGAGGTCTGCCAAACTTTGTTCTGATCTGGTTCACACGTGTGTTTTAAGGAACGGTTCCTCCTTTAAAAACATACATTTACCCAAAATAAGGAAACCAACCAGTATACTAATTCAACGCTAATTGAAATATCAACAGATTTGATATTTTATTTATCCAATAAATGTTTTTCTCTTTATTACGTTCTATTCGTGTGACCCTATAGGTTATTACAACGTTGGCAATGATTTTAAATCGTATTTAAAATCATAAACAGTGATTGACATCTAGCAATACGTCGCTGCTACCCAAGTTATAATAAGATCAATGATTCGATACAACCTTTCTGTGATCAATGTATCAATATAATATAATCCTTTTAAGCAGTTTATCCAGAATTAAACTAGAGGCATGGATCGTATCATCCTCGTTATAATTTAATCCGTTTTTCTTGATCAATGAGTAGACTGTTTAAAACAAATCAATATTTGAGCACGACTATGCATTTCACAGTCTCACTCAATCAAGAGGCCCATGGATATCACTACGAATATATCGTAGGATTAAATTCCATCTAGATCATTCATAATTTTCATTCGATTCGAGATATATCCAATAATCACCGTTATCATTACTCTGTTAAGAAATAACTTTAGATGATATCAAAACACAAATATCATCGAATAAAGTTATAATGATTTCAGGTCTGAGGACCATTACGTCACTGTCACTATGAGAACAACTTATGATACTGTTGATTATATTCCATGTAGTTATCTCACGGTGGGTCAGCCCAATACGCTATTCTCTAATACGTATTTATTTCTTGACTTTAATATCACGTATATTAATGATCAATGAGATGTGATCATCAGTCAATCAATATACTAGTCTCAACGCTTTATTGTTGTCCTATATAAACAATAAAACTCGACTAGGGACATTTAAGAATTATAATACTTATCACATTATATAATCTCAAGTTCAGTCTTACTCGAACTATATAATTCCATATTATTTATTCTAAGAACTTCTATTAAATTATTATTTATATTACGCAGTAAATATAACATAACAGAATATTTTTATTCCAAATAAAATAATAACGTTATTAATCACATCAAATGGATTGCCTCTAGGGCATAAACTATAACAGAATTTACATTTTAACAGTTCCATGATTGGGAAATTGATAGATAAATAATCAAACGGGTCGTTAGGGAGACAAAATAAATTTCGTCTGAAGCCACTTTTTCTGGAACAAAAAGTGTATTATATCAAACGGGTCGTTACTATTATATATCTTGTAGTTCGAAAGAAATGGATAAATTGTATTGTTTGTATATTACCTTCAGAGTGGATATTTATGGATATTTCCGTAGAGAATCAACTCACCGCTGGGGAAAAGAATGAGAGTACATTGAGCATCGAAGTCCCAAAGTAAAAGGATATTTATGGATATCCTCCATTGGTTGGACGTTTTAATCACACTTGGTAGAACATCATATTATATCGATGGGGAATGCTACCACGTGGGATATTTATACTCAGCAAAAGTTTAATACTTAATTGGGTGCTCACGGATGCCACGAATGTATCATTATTTTCCCAAAGTAAGAGGTAATTAGCCACTTGCATTTTAAATTTACTAAAGGTATAATGCTTTTAACGATGAAAGAAAGCATCACTGGAGCTGAAGCATGCCAAAGTTAAGTTGGTATTCGATTTACCCTTGTTTTTGTGACTCCTGACCACAAGGTTCATATTAACAAAAAGCGTTATCAAGTTCATATATTAACAAATGCACATGTGTGTGTGTGTTTGTGTGTGTAATGACTACCCCACACCTTTTGTACCGACTGCTAAGGAAGATGTGTTATTTACAGTGAGGCCAATACGGAACGATCACGAAGGAAAATAAACCTAAACATAATTTGTCGTATATCTCATAGCGCATGGACAAAATATAATAAAAACGTATACAATAGAATATGTAGTGAAGCATGATAAAACATAAATCCAATCTCTAAATAAATCTTAGAATCTAGTACAATATCTCAACAATCTGAATACATCGAGCCTTACAACAATACCTCCCAAAATATATGAATCATAACAGCAACAACAAACAAATAAATATATAATAGAATAATACATCAGCTCCAGCTCGTCATTGATCAACATCCTCGTCACCAAACATGCTACTCAGTCTACTCAATAACTTCGTTGATGAGCATCGAAGGCAGGAAACATAAAACTTTGAGTCAAACAATAGTGTGGTGTAAGCGATAAATGATTATTAATGGTTGTTGTATGATATGAAATTAGAGGGTTCAATTCCCACCGTATATATCCCTGCAACCAAGAAGTTAGCACATAATAACTAGATAAAACATGTTACTCAAGTAACAATAGAAATAGATACTGCACGAAATAGAATTCTCAATCCCTGCTTCACTTTAATATCCTAAGGTTATAGCCTACCCATGGAAATAAGAAAAAAAAAACATTCAAAGCAACTATAGCATCCATCAAACAATATCCTAGCCATCACCATGAAAAGGTTTGAATATATTGATAACCCGTGTGACCATCCTCACTTATGCCAAGGGCTAATGAAAAACCCTGGTTCTAGTTGGACTACTGTGCGTCCCACGTATTTGCCCTCCCAAGTCACTTTAATCACTTCCCAAGCGATCCAAGGTACACGACCATCACTACTAGTCCTAATGGGCATCCTGACGATTCCCATATACTTTGAGTTTGCACCCAAAACACTCCCAGCTATCAACAATTCCTTGGCACTCACAAGCACATAAGCCATCCACAACTCCATTTTTATTTCGAGTCCCGCTCGAATCAGTCCATTATTGTGTAGCCTCATTCCATCTTGAGTAGCCTATCACATTTTCGTTCAACCACTCTCATCTGAGTTCACAATCGAAGAGCTATAACTTCTTCAGATCATAACTTCCACACCATAGATGCAATCTACGAACCATAAATTTTAGCGCACTCCTGAAGAATCAAACCTTCACCATAGGGATCTCACCTCCTCTTGCCTTAATTTTATAGATTAGTATAGATTCATCACCTATGAATCGGTATAGGTCCATATACTTAGCCAAAATAGGCTAAGTAACTTCAAGCCTTGCCTTATGCTGCCCATTCATGCCTCCTGGTCAACTCCATCAACGTCTGACCATTCGTAGTTGTTTATGTCAGTCTATCAAATTCCAAGCACTTGGCCTGTCCAAATTGAACCACACTTTCACCATAGCCTTTATACTGTCCCAATACGCTCCTGTAGAGGTCACAGATCCATTGGGGGCTATTCTCATGGATCGGTACCAATCCATGCCATATTAACTGGTACCCGTACATATATTTAGAAAATTTTGAGTCCGAATTTTTTATGCCCCTTTCTCATGTCCTCCTGAGCCTATCTTTTAGTTTCATCTGAATCCGAAAAGCTATGCTCCTGATATGCTCTGGTCCACTCGCTTATTTTCCAGAATGAAGTATGTAACTTCTAATTTGTTTTTCTTGAAAGTTGTAATGGTTTTCTTTACATTGCAAACGTTTTTGGGATATAATGATGTTATGTCTCAAATGGAAAGTAGAATGTTTCTAAAGTTCAATAAATATTGAAGTGAATTTAGTATATTAACTTTCATTGCTTTCATTCTTGATCTCTGATATAAGATGGATTTTGTCGAAGTTTTGTTACAAAAGGCTTTGTGCCAGTGATTATGGCGAAAGGGTTGAGGTTGTAGAGTTAATTAAAAGGTCTTTGTGAGGAGTACAAAAAAAAAAAAAAAAAAAAAAAAGAGAATGAATTTAACAATGAAGCAAGTGGATCTAAAGAATTAGACTGTAGCAAATATTTATGGGACCTTGTTCATAGGACTGTGCTAATGTAATGGAAGAATTTGACATATTTAGAAATTTTAAGTTTGCGAAAATTTCTCATAATTCGAAACTTAACTTATATTTAAAAGATGGATTGTTGGATCATAAGTTAGAGTTAGATATTCTCACATTTGGCAACCTCAACAGCTGAAATATCATATTCTATCACTCATGGTGAAAGATGTTCTATCCGTATCTATCACGGCCATTGCCTACGAAAATGCATTTACCATTAGCATAAGGGTTTTAGATGATTACTGCAGTTCTCTTAAAGACGATAATGTGGGTGCATTGCTTTGCACTCATGATTCACTATATGGGAATGCTATTGCAACGGAAGTGGAATAAGAAGACTATATGGGAATGCTATTGCAACGGAAGTGGAATAAGAAGACAAGGATATTTCCAAATTTCATGTTGATGTAGAGCATCTTAATAAAATTCTAACTCTGTCCTTAGATAATTATTGACTGTCATACCAGAAGGTATAAATTAATTTAGTTTGCTTTATTGTGAAAAGATTAATAATAGAAAGATTGGTAAATTCTAAATCCTGCTACCTATTACAAGTAATTATACTATCTAATGGTGATGAATTTGGAAAGTTATTTATCACTCAGATTTTTGGTTTATATATTTAATTATATAATAAATATGCATTAAGATATATAAGTACATTGAATTGATGCATGTATGGAAAGACAATACGATGTCATAAATTTAGGTCCTAAACAATCATATTATTCCATTTTGGGTTCAATTAATAAAGACTGGTTTGTTGATGTAGCATATTAAGCATCCATATATAACGCTCTATGATTTAGTGAAAGGTCAATAAGTTTCATTGTTTTTTGGGAACCTAAGAATAGTCATTCTTCTGTTTATGGAGTCTCCAGAAGAAAAGAGTACATTGACTTATATTTATCAAACTAGATCTGTTTTTAAATGTTAATAACATCAAATTTATCATGGAATTCGTTCTATTATTAATCTTTTCACAATAAAGCAAACTAAATTAATGTAAATATGTGTTTTATGTCGTGCTTCTTGTGTTAGTGCACTGTGTTTCTATGTTTTCTCGTGTGTGTTGTATTTTTCTTTTAATTTCAACGGTGCATTAATAAAGTGGTAGGGGTCCAGTCAACCCCGTCGGCCTTGCCAATTTTTTTTTTATCATGGAATTATTTCAACATATCCCTTCAACTTCTGCTACCATTAACCAATTGCATCCTGTTAATTTACAATGTAATGGTGAAACAATTATTGAGTTTGATCTATCAATTAAATTCCATTTAAATAATTTGCATAATTTTTGACTGTAAAGGTGATTTCAAAGTTGAAGACTCCTGGAACAATTTTAGTTACCAATGTTTGTGTTTAACATGATAGAAAGAAATAATAGTAACTTGGTCTCGGGCATCTATCATTATACCCAAAATGGTCAATAGCTATTCGTTACCAATGTTTATGAGAACACAGACTTATGGAACAATTTTTTCACTGTAAAATACCAATACCATATAAACTAATAAATACAATGTTTTTCGTTTGGCTTACTCTGTTCTCGAAAACTGTAACAAGCATGCAAGTCTAAACTAATTTTCAGGAGTATGTGTAGTTGGTCCCGGTGTTTGCGTCTCATGCGTCATTTTGTCCTTGTACAATTGCAGCTACGGACGTATGAATGAACAAATAAGAGAATAAACTAGAAGCATTCCATTCAAAATTCACCATTCTAAAATGCGTTGATTCGGAAATAGTGGAAACAAAGTTCAACATCGAAGAATAATTGCAGTTGTAACATACTGTGTAGCAAGGTTGTCAAACTCGCGAGTATACTCGTATACTCGAACGAGTTCACGCGTTTCTTCCAGGTCATCGAGAAACAACGGAAGGAAAAACGGAAAAGCCTGGAATCGTTCAAAGCGTCGCTTAAAACCGTGAAATCGTGGAAACTTCGCTTCAATTTCCGCGTCGACTTCTGGAATTTCCGCATCGATTCTGGCTTCTCAATTCTCGAGCAAATTTTCCGCGTCGACTTCTACTATGGGCTTTTCCGATTCTCGATTTGGCTTCTCGTGCGAAGAGGTGTTTCGTTGAAACTTGAAAATTTATTTTTAATTTTGTTGAAACTTGAAATTTTATTTTTAATTTTGTTGAAACTTGAAATTTTATTTTTAAGCTATGGCTTCTCGATTTGGCTTCTGCTATGGCTCATGGCTGTTTTGTTGAAATTTTATTTTTAATTTTCATTTTGTGGGAACTTACGCTTTGTGTTACGATCCCACGATTTACGATTTTTGTATACCCGAGCGCTCCTTGGTGAGAACTCGAGTTTGACAACCTTGCTGTGTAGAAAGGGAAGAGATGAACACATCCATTATATGAGGGTACGAAAGCCCAAATACCTACGGTCCTGTCTTTCCCATTTTCAATTTTGGAGATCCATATCTACATATGGATGATGTCACATCTTTTCTCAATATTATATAGCATCGTGAATCAATGTATGTATGTATGTATATATATATATATGTATATATATATGTATGTATGTATGTATTGAAAATTTTACACAATTATCCCCGATGTGAGGCTTTATTTCCACTATTTCCAACAATACCCACATTTTGCAGCGAACAAAAACAAGGTATTTGATCGGAAAATATTGATGAAAAGGGAACGTTTTCATGGCTACCAGGTATTTAATTAAAATAACTAAAATATGATTTTTTTTTTAATTTATTTATTTTGCAGTTTTGTAATAATTATTTTATTTCGTAATATGCATTCAACAATTGCAAACAACATGAAATAAATTGCAGTGTTTCGTAAATAAATAAATTAAATTTTAATTTTAGATAAATAAATTGCAACGTTTAATGTTACTTCAACTGATTCCATACCAAATGCATAACGTAAAAGGAAAAAAAAAAAAAGAAGAAGTCATGTTTTAAACAAACCTTCCGTGCACAAGTTATTAATTGTATAAGTGATTGGAAAGCATGTGATAGTGTGAAGAACTTGTAATGTATTATGAATATCTAGTGAATACATAAAACACGCACCAGCTTTGGAAATCTTAAAGATAATCAGTGTCAAAAGTGATGACTGGTCACATTTTGAAGGGTTAGAAAATGTAACCTCTTAAATCGTACAAACGAAAAGAATTAACATATTCACTGAACAGAAGCAAATGTTCAACAAATACACAGTAGAATTACATTTTCTAAACTAGCCAAGCTGAATTTTAACTGACTACAGAATCACTATTTGAAGTTGCATATTAAAAAAAGAGAGGAAGTTGGTATGGGACGTACCCTGCCTGTTGTACTCAAGACTGTATCAATTACCATAAAAATGATCTCTGTCGCTTCTCCTTAGTGCAACAAAAAGAGATGATTTTACAGGAGACTGGAGGGCATATTTTTCACAAACATCTCTATATAAATGCTGGCATCTCTCCCTAGTTTGAGCAATATCACCAAAAAAAAAAAACTCTTATATCCATTTCATTTTTAAAGCAATGGCAAGAGGCCAAGTAGCTCCATTTTCAGCAGTTACTCCTCTTGTTCTATTTTCAAACGCAAGAAGAAACTCATTCAGCGCCAGTCTTCAACCTTTGTCTTTATAAATACAAGGAGAAAACTTTCGATTTCATTATTTTTCAATCACATTGCACCAAGTTTTACACAACACATTACTAAATCCCACCAGTTCAAGTAAACCAACGTTTTAAATGTATAATCATGTTCATTGAATGAATCAGAAAAGTTGGAGACATATATTTGTTATTGAAAAGTAAACCAAGCGTAAAAAAGAAAATATTCAAGGGTTGATAATTGAAAATTTATATATATAAAAAAAAAGTGCTTGCTGATGTTTTCATGTTAGATGCAAGTAACTTTTTATCCTGTTGGACGTAAACTTCTGTTTATAGTCAACAATGCATCTTCTCCTTTAGCAACCTGTTTTAGCTACAACATGCATTACCTCACTCTTATATAATACTACTGATGGTCTGCTCTTTTTTCAACAGATATAGTACTGCTTTGAACTACAATTTTCTACAGGAGCATGCATCAACTATCTAGTTTCTTGCAATAATGAAGGCACCTATATTGTAAGATTTGTTAGCATCATATATATACTATGTTGTAGTACAGGTAGAAATATTTTATTTGTCCATGGTATTTATTTGTCTACCATATTTTATGTTGTAGTATAGCTAGAAAAAAATGCAGTGTTTATTTTCATTGTTTTTTAAAATATTTTTCTGCATAATTGAAAAGTGATTTTATTTGTCTGCAGTATTCATGTTTGTTGAACGTTTGATGCTAGAATCAGAATTCATGTTGCTTGAAGCATTGAAGTAATTGTATTTTACATCATATTATTTTTGTAATGTTTGTATGTCAATTATTTGATGCAACTTTTGTTAACATAAATTATACTATGCTAAGAGCATCTCCAACAGAGGGCTCTTCGTGTCTTGAATGGTGAATTAAAGCCATGTTTGCTCCCCAACAGATACTATGTATTGTAATATTCAGTCATATGTTACGGGACTAATTTAGAATTCTGAATTGGTCCGGTGTGCCGATTTTTTTGGCTCGTGATACTGCGAGCCGATTTTATCAGCGCACGCCGATAAAATCGGCTCGCAGTATCACGAGCTGAAAAAATCGGCGTGCCATATCCTAAGGTTTAAAATAATTTTTTTTCTATGACAAAATATTATCGCTATTACTTTCGTACACAATAGTTATGTTTAGGAATACTGGAATAAACTAATTTAGCTTCATAACTTAATAATATCTGATTAATAACCCATAGAAATACAATACAAAGCGATTGGTGAAATAAAAAACTACATTATCATTAGTACGTAAATGATCTACAAGCTAGGACCAACATAAAATAAAACACGAGTTCAGACAATCAAGCATGCTTCCTAACTAGTTATCGCCATAGTGGTTCCATAAATGATCCAAAAGATCTTTCTGCAGCCGGTTATGGAGGTGTGCATCTCTAAACATAACCTCGCGAGTCAAATGAATGTTGAAGTCCTCTTTTGTTAGCGGTGTTTTATGTCGGAATACTTGGGGTGGTTGGGAAGCACCTTCATATTCGTAGCGACGTTGCCCTTCATCCATATCTCTTTCATCTTCTATAATCATGTTGTGAAGAACGATGCAGGCAAACATGATTGTAGGCATCTTTTTCCTAGACCACAGGCGACATGCATTACTAATCATTGCAAATCTAGATTGCAAAACACCGAAAGCACGTTCTACATCTTTCCTTTGTCCAACCTGCATCGCCGTGAATATGACTTGTTTAGGAGTCAATCGGATTTGGACATGTTTTAACAATGGTGCTCCATTTCGGGTAAATGCCGTCACCTAGGTAATAGCCATGGTCGTAAGTATTTACGCCTAGTGTAAATGTTAAAGGAGTTACCTGGCCTTGAGCATGATCATTGAACAGATTGGATCTTTCTACAACATTTAAGTCATTATTAGAACTGGGGATTCCGAAAAAAGCGTGCCATATACACATATCGTACGATGCCACAGCTTCTAAAATAATGGTTGGTCGCCTTTCCTTCCCGTTGTATGCACCTTGTAATCCCTTGGTGCAGTTCTTCCATTTCCAGTGCATACAGTCCAGGCTCCCTAACATTCTCGGCCATCCCCTGCTTTCGTGCATCTCTCTGATTCGCACTACATCTGCTTTATTCGGAGACCTTAAGTATTCTTCTCCGTAAACGTCCACCACAGCTTGACAGAATTTTTCAAGTGCGTCGAGTGCTGTACTCTCTGCTATTCGGTATGCATCGTCCAAAGCATCAGCAGGAGTGGCATAAGCTAACATTCTCATTACAGCCGTCATTTTCTGAAAACCGGACAAGCCCTGCGTCTTCAATGCATTTTGTTTGTACTTAAAGTAATCATTGTTACCTTGAATACCCGTCAATATCCGAAGAAATAGATTTCTACGCATCCTGAATCTTCTACGAAACATATCAGGCCCGTAAGTGCAATTGTCATTAAAGTAATCTTGCATCAGTGACTTATGGTATTTAGCATGATTTCGTTGTATAAACTCCTTCCTGGAGCTGATCCCCCTCGACTTGTGGATGATGACCCGTAGGCTTCATGGTACAAGTCTCGTATTTCCTGTATTTCTTCCGCTTCCTCTTGAAGGATTTCCTCTTCATCTGAATCGCTGTTAAAAGCCATCATGCATGTCATGAAATTGGAATCCATTTTAGTTTGTGAATGTGTGTGCGATATGAGATATGGTTGCGATGTTGCTGTTATAAATAAGGGTTAAGGTCTTGGTCAATGGGTAGATTTATTCAGGGAAGTGTGCTCATTTATTGGACATTGCGCTCCTTTATTGGACCTAGCGCTCCTTTATTGGACGTCGCGCTCCTTTATTTGACATAGCACTCCTTTATTGGACGTCGCGCTCCTTTATTGGACGACGCGCTCCTTTATTGGACAGAGTGCTCCTCTATTGGACAAAGTGCTCCTTTATTGGATACAGTCTACGTAATAGCAGGTTATGAATTTAAGTCTGTATGGTCGTCCACGAAATGTAGCAATGGAATTTACGTGTGTAGGGTCGTCCACGATGTTGGTGTTATACGTGATGTAGTAAATAAAATTAAAATTAAAATCATTAAAACAAAATATAGGATACAACATCATTATAACATACAACATACTTCATACAACAACATTATAGCCAAATATAAGATACAAGATACAGTCCGCATTCGACCCAACATACAACATACAATTACGATACAATACGGTAGATCGACATAACTAATCAAATTACTAGCAGTCTTAGTTTCATGAAGAACCGCTCCACCCATACAACATTTCTCCTTTTGTTGCAACGTTCAATCTTTCCAAGCGACCGACCTCTGCTTGCATCTCCAGTGCATATTGGACACCCCTCTCAGTTAAAGGTGGGTCGTACCACGAGAAAAAATTACAACGTTGCAACCCTTGTCGGTTCTGTGCGGCAATGTACGCCTTGCACCCATAAAATCGACGACCAGCATTGGTTTGACTCTTAGAAACAACCACGTTGCATTCCACTCCACAATAGCAAATAACAGTCCGACCGGTAATGCTAGAGCTCGAACTTTCGGGGTTCTGACGAGCAATTACTTCCATCAACCGAGCATGATGGGTTTTTTGCATTGGTCCAATTCTTGGGACAACAACGTTTGGTTGCATGGCACTACAAAGTTCAGACTCCACTTCTCCAGGTTCGACTTGGACTTCCGCCCGTGTTTCTGGCACAATCTCTACATCTTCGATTGGTTGGTTATTCCTTTCATAAGCATCGTACAGTTGAACCATCGTGTCATCATCGTATTCCCAACGAGACATTGTATGTAGAGCAAATGTGGATAGCAGAAAATTATTGGAGAGTTAGAAATAATGAAGACAGAAAGAAGATGCACGGTCCTATGTAATAGCGCAAGTCCAGTTCCCGACATATTAAAGCATTAATTTCTATGACTTGTCAACTCATTTGTATTTTTCCATGGCGCGGTTTCTGAGAATGATGGACAAGTAGTAGAGATTCCCTGTCTCATTTGTACTAGTGTTGTCGACTTTACTATGAGGCTAAGCCTAGCAATGGTACTTTGCCTCGTTTCTAAGAATGATGGACAAGTAGCAGAGATTCCCTTTCTCACTTGTACTAGTGATGTCGACTTTACTGATACAGTTAACATTAACATTAAACATAATCCCACAACAGTTCACAAAGATACAACAATTACTGATACACAATGCCAAGTACAACATCAAACTAGGAAATGTAGGAAATAGTTTGCGAAACGAACGTCTCATTACGTTGCAACTCAAGGGAGTGTCCTTCCGTTCATTCATAAATGCTCATTTTCGTTTTCCAGGCGTCTAAAGTGTCCTTCCGTTCATTCGTAAATGCTCATTTTCGTTTTCCAGGCGTCTAATCTTCTGTTCTAGTTTGTTTGCAAAGGCTATTCCCCTTGGGCAAAGTGGGTTGTCTATCCATTCCATGTAATTGCACCCATTAGGATACGATGGACATTTCTGCATGCGTCGACCTATATTGTTTCCCTCTGCTCGAAAAACAACTTCAACCGCATAACCGCAGTAGCAACAAACTGCATAAGTGTCCACTTCCTGTTCAGAAGGTGGTACTTTATACACCTCAACTTCTTCTCGTGTTTGAGGGACCAACTGTTCGTACGCTGGTTGAGCACGGACTACTTGAGCTTCAGGTGGATGTTCAGAAGGTCGATCCCGAAAGCTTAGTTCATTTAGAAACTGTAACTCGTCTTCCATCTCCTGAAGTCTCCTCTGTTCGTACGCCTCTTCCTCGGAGTCAGTAGCTGATGGCCACGAAGGCATGTCTGTGGGAATGAAAAGGGGAGTTGGGAACAAGGTTTTTTGAGTGAAGTAAGTTGGGAGTATTTGAGGGAGTTATATAGCTGCCCGACACAAAATAATGTTTAATGCATACGTGGACGACCCACATTATTTAACTCCTACGTGCATTTTTAAAACTCCTACATGTATACAAACTTTATGTTGGAGCATCATACGACCCACATTTGTTAACATTACTCATAACATCATACGAAATACAGTAAGATAGTTTTAACATAAACATACGAACTGCAATATTACAACACTAAGAAATGCCAAACTACAATAGTACGAACTACAATATTACAACACTAAGAAATACCAAACTACAATAGTACGAAACACAATATTACAACACTAAGAAATGCCTAACCACATCAAACTCAAAGTAAAATAAAACACGATAAGAAAGCTTCCTCATAGACCTACCACGGACGCGGGAAAAATCCAGTTCTAGTTGGCTCAACAACAATCTTTTTCAAGCGTTTTATTTCAGCTTGTGCTTCCAATGCATATTGAACTCCACGTTCGCACATCGGAGGGTCAATCCACTGCTTAAAGTCATAGCAATCAGTTTCATCAGGAAAAACCTTGTGGTCTTTGTAGGCTTCACAACCGAAAAACCAACGACCAGCATGTTTTTGGGTTTTAGAAACAACGACCACCGAAACTTCTCCACAACAGCATAAGGGGTTGGATCCACCCAGACCCAGTGGCTCAACAACGCCCCCTTCAAATACCCTTTCCTTTCCAGGTCGTCGATTTGATACTGCCTCATCGTCATTTCCCAAGTTGGCCATGTTTGAGCCTACACTTTCTTTTCCCTTTTTCGGCATACTTAAGTTGGAGCAGAACACAAACGATTTATAAATGAGGAAATGGGAAAAGTTTATACAACCCAAGCCCCCCCCCCCCCCCGCGCCATACTTTATAGGCGCTGGGGCCGCACGAGCCGATAAAATCAGCTCGCAAGCTGCGAGCCGATAAAATCGTCTCGCGCCTGTTGGGAGATATCAGAGATATCTCCCAACATGTTACGGGTCGTAATATTATGACCCGTAACTCTGTTGGAGTTGCTCTACGTCATTTAGTTTCTTTATGCTCTAGTTTGTAATCATACTCTGTAGGACCCTCAAAAAATTTCTATTTTATGTTACCTAGTTCAGTTTGTGTTCATGCTGTGGTTTTTTATATTGTATTGGTGTTCTTTGTTGTTTGAAGCTGTTTTTTCTTCTATTTTAGTGCGATTTTTGATAAATGGGTTGGGACGGTTGAACCTTTAACTAGTTGGGTTTGGTCAATTCGGACCTTATTAGATAGGTTAAATGGGTCGGGTTTGTTTAAGCAAATGAGTTAGGTTAAATTCTGCTTAACCCGTTTATTACCCGACCCAACCCATTTGATGGGTCTAGGTAATTCTTTCCCTTAAATCTTCAAAAATTTGTAAGGGTAAGTATTGTATGTATTTATGATGTTTTATGTCATAATGAACCAACGCGAACATGTTTAATAATGATTTTTCTTGTTTGGGAATTGAAAGAAGATGAATTTAGTTTGGTATGAGGGAAAATATAAATCAAACAAACACTATATCAACACAGACTTTATATAATGCATAGTAGGACACATAAAGATGAGCTTTTAATTACATAATTTTCCAAAATTATATGAATTATTGGGAATTTCCTAAATTAAGAAAATGCTTAATTTTGGAAACTAAATAAGTAAAATATTAAGTATAACTGTTTTGACTTGGAAACTTTATAAGAGGCAAATATGATGAATCGAATTTCTGGTAATTTTTTGTAATTCTCTTATTGAATTTCGATTTATATGAATTATTAGGCAAAAGAAAAGAATTAATTAATTGAAGATGATTAATTAGTAACTATAAATATGATTAGTGAATTATGAAAAAAAAACTATAAAGCCTTGATGATCCAATGAGAGTTTGACACAAAACATGGTTTTCTAAAAGGTAACTACTTAGAATGGTAATGCAACAACATTCAATTTATTTATAACATTGTTATTTCAATTGATGACGACCCTTATATGTCAACTTCTGATAGCATACATCCCATCGACTAGAAACACCTATTTTAAACTATCAACATGTGAAAGATCCTAAGAGCTAAACCTGGAATAATTACTCATTGATCCAACCGATGATAGCTAAGAAGGTGTTAGCTACGATAACTGATTAATGTCATCCTAAGATGGCTAAGATAACGCCAGCTTATGGTAGTTTCTAGGCGTTGAACTTGTGGCAGCACTAAAGTGTGGATATGTGATGCAGCTGATGCTTAGGGAAACATCACCATACGACAACACCTGAGTGTCTATATATTATGTCAAGTAGAACGTCAAACATGTGATATCCCTATAAAATCAACTTGCAATGGCTAATAAAACTTAATAAGTGATTACCTAGGATTGGCATAAGATGGCTAGATAATATGAATTCGAGATAGTTTTTTTTGGCAAAGCCGACCAGTTTTTATAGTGATCCGTAACACTCTTTTATTTATCACAAAATAAAGAGTACAAATCAGTCCAGGTGATATGTAATTGACATATCAGCTAATAGTTTTTCCACACACGAAAGAAACCATCCTAAAGATCCAAAAGCATACAATTATGACATACAGTTCCATAACATGTTAAACAAACAATACAATATGACATGCAGATTTGCGAAAGAAAGAAGCTACCAGCAACATCAGTCCATGTCATCGTCGAGACCTTTGAGAAGCTCAATCTTTTTGCTTCTGGTCATATGCGTACTACCCAACATACGACCAGATATTGAAACCGCAATTGTTGTGTTGACGATCTGTTCCTGGGGCGCTTTGCAACGTGGAGGAGGTTTAATGTGATCATACGGACCCGGTTTTATCTTGGATTTTTCACTTCCTTTGGTTCCGGAAACAAGGGATACTGGACTGCTGTTACAAGCAGCTTTCGAAGATTTTCCTTCCTTTGAGCTATCTGGGGTCCTGCTTTCCTTGCAGCTACAATTTAAGAAACCCGGTTTGAAAACTGGCGTCTTAGACTTGGACGAGCATGGTTCATTAAACGGTTCTAACTTGCCAATGTTTATTTCCAGACGCAGTGCTTCTATATTCTCTCGCTCCCCTTTATCTTGATATTTGGTTTTGTCTTTTGACTTTACATCAGTTTGCTGCTTTCCCACCTTTTCACTCACATTAGCACAGTCGAAATTTGTTTGCAAAAAGCTGCCAAGTTCATTCACAACATCATTTTGCCCATTTCCAAGATTGCGTTCTTCCTTGCTGACCGTTGGAACTTGTTCACCATCTTTTGGTTTCACTAGGATGCTAGCTAGATCAGCAGCAACCTTTTTAGCTTCAAGCAAACTAGGAATACCAGTAGTAGGTCCTAAACAAGCATCAGAAGCTTTCATACCATGCAAATAAGCATTTCCTGGACCAAAGTTTTCAACTATGGCATCAGCCATACTACTAGAACAAGCTCTTCGCAGAGTTCCCGCACTATCAATTTCATTCTCAAAAGGTGGGAAAACATGCAAAAGCAGCTCGCTCACTTGCCTCATCTCACCCTCTTCACCTTCATCGTTTTCATCAATCCGAATATCCTCCTCTTGCAGTGCTAAAATCTCATCATACCTACCATTACTTGTTTCCCCTTCACTTGTCATCACTTTATGTTTCTCTTTACTGTAATTGGAATTTCTACCCGAACTTTCCTTCTTTTTTCCCATTACTTTCGTCCACTCAGAACTTGGACGGACCATAATAGGACCAGTGCTCGCATTCGAGTTAGTTCGCTCATGTGCCCGGTTTGATGTAGAGTTCATTCCAACGTTATCCGTGCTCGAGTTTCTACTGGTATTTTGATCCCTGTCCTTCATACACTTTAAAGTGGTATACCCAAAGCCACTACACTTAACACATATTGCTGGCTGCCACAAGTAAGAGACGAACACAATCTGCTCACTACCATCCGGTAATAACACCGGGAATTCATAGGGAAGCTCATCACGAGGAGAAACCTCGACCATACATTTCGCATACTCTAGTCTATCAAGCTTCTCTGTTGATAGATCCATGCAAAGAAAATTTCCAATACGCATAGCCAAATAACAGATTCCGATTTTAGTAAAATAAACTAATGGAAAGTTTGATAATTTAATCCATACCGGAACTGAATTAAAGGCTTTGTTCAGATCTCCCAAATCCGCCACCCACGGTCGCACAATAAATAATTTGTTCTGAATAAGCACTGGATCTGCTTGCAAAATCTTCTCATGGACCTCAACTTTATCGAAATAGAAAAAGAAGATGCTACCTATTGATATTATCTTAATTCCCCCTGAAGGATTCCAGAGCTTCTTCAGACACGTTGTGACAACAGAATAAGGAAGCGGACG
Source organism: Allium sativum (assembly GCA_030737875.1). NCBI lineage: Eukaryota > Viridiplantae > Streptophyta > Magnoliopsida > Asparagales > Amaryllidaceae > Allium > Allium sativum. The sequence goes on along the minus strand of CM060913.1, from coordinate 6,443,504 downwards.
ATCCAGAAAATGGCCAATGAGGTAACCACTCCACTGTTCCTCTGTTGCGTCAATGATTTGATCTGTTGGTAGAATCGCTTTACCTTTGAAGATAAGCTTCATAGGCGGGGGTGAATAAGATCCGGCATTACGAGGCTTCGATTCAAAAAGGGAAGACTATTTCTTGTTAGGACGACCGACGACTTGGAGAGAAGTACAGGCAGGCGTCGGCGGAATTGGTGTCGGAGGCGGTTCCGGAGGAGGATAAGGTGTTGGCGGTCTGTATTGGATTGGAGGAGCGAGGTGAAGGTTGATTTGAGAGGGGGAAAGTCTGGAGGATAGATTACGTCTGGCCGTGAAGAGCAGTGGAAAAGTGGTCGCCATTTTTGAGGAGTGGAAAACTTTGGGGCAATTTGACTTGAATTGAATTCGAGATAGTTAAGCAAGCTAAGAAATACAAAGTAAATTAATGGACTTTTCCCACGTTTTGGAATTCATGTTCCAAAGTGATAATTGAGAATTTCATAGGGAAAATTGAGAAAATAACTTAGTTAAAGAAGTGAAAATTGAGATTAAACTTAATGTATATGGAATTATAAGTTGAATATTCTAAAATAATAGAAAATGTAAATATGAGATCTTAATGACAATAATATGTCTTATTATATTATGTAATTTGACAAAAGGCCTATGGGTACCAAATGTCTAAACACGACATTATATCTAGTAATGTTGACGGTGGGCTTGTTTGGCAACTTTGTGTCTAATCATGACAATATGAGAGCGATTGAATAAGGCTTTTGTAGCATCAAATTGTGTATTCATGGCAACATACAAGAATGTTAAATAAGGCGTTCGTAGCATTCAATTCCTTATTCAGGACATTTTATTATTATTTGATGTGTAAGGCCTAGTGACAACTATTTGCCTAAATACAACATTTTAAAAGTGAAGGGTCCAGTGGCAACCTATTTATCTTGTCGCAATAAATTTGTTAGAAAAACACCTAACTGAAACCTTAAGTGTCAAGTGTTGCTATCGAACTAGTAAGAGGACGACCTTATGGCAATTTAAAATTAATCGACTATTGAACATATCGAAATTGCATGAAGAAAATCTCACACTTATGATAAATTGATAACTTTTGTTTTCCTATGGCATGATATTATTCACAGGACGGTGTAATTAATGATTGTGAATGAAAAACTTGTTTTGTGCTTTAGTGATGTGGTCTTACTATATGATTGCCTGTTTAGGGTAAAGTATTATCATACCAAGAATTATATCTGAATTGTATTATTATTATTATTATTATTTTCCATAAACTTATGGATATTCATTCGAGTGGGTTTAATTTACGATTTAAATAAGTATCTTTTGAAAAGATGAATAAAGGAGACGAAGACGAGGCATGAAGTTTATTTTGCAATTAAAGGTTAGTCTGAAATTCTATTATGTGAAACCAGAAATTATAACTGGTTAAGCGTTATGTTAGCATCTTCATATGTTGTGCGTAAATCTATATTTATTTCTTATTATATTTACCTTTACATGGGAAAAATTGGGTTACTGATGATGTAATGAATTGAGTAAAGAAATTTGATGTAATATAGATTTGTTTAGCTGATATATTTGCTTATTGTTGTAAAAATAAACATTGGCCTCGCTTTATCTCTTGAATATGATTTAGATGATGACTTCAGCAACATCGACATTTACTTTTAAGCCTCAAAGTGGAGGATGTTACACCAGCTATATAAACTATGTATATAAGCTTGTTATAAGGTTTCATTTAATCCCCATGTCTACTCCTACATAGTAGTATCCCAAGAAATTGAATAGAAAAAACACTTGAGTTACACATAAGTCTATTATGAGCTGTTAACTCTTAAATATCAATCAAGTATATCATGAAACAGTTTAGAGTATACACTCATGCATGCACATATTCCCCTATGCTCAATCGGATAACAAAATATAACTAGTGTTAATGATATTTTTTACTAAATTATTGTATTAAAATAACTTAAACTAACTCTAAACACTACTAGAATGGTTGGTTATTCCGACGTCCTGTTTCCAACGGCCGCCAACGGTTTCTTATAGCCGTTGGAAACCGTTAGAACCAAATCCGTTGGCGGCCGCTGGAAGCCGTTGAAAATTGACGGGATATTGCCAGCTACAGCCAACCGAGAGCTTCATTTCCTCCTCCACCAATTAATCATCTCCTCCAACCCTTCCTCCCCTTCCAAATTTGCTACCAAAGCTTCCTCCATCACTCCAACCTCTTTGGGCGCCATCTACGAGCTTCTCCAACCCATCTCTACCCTTCTCATTATCCAAATTAGGTAATTTCATAAAACCTAATTTTTAGGGATTAATTGATTTCGGGTTTAATTTGTGATTTGCTTAATTTCTACTTGTTTGTATATGTATATTACATCATGTTAACCTCTAATTGTTGTTATTGTCACAATAATGATCAAATTGTTTAGGGTTAAATTGATTTAGGGTTTGATTGTGTTTATTTAGGTAACTTTAGTTAGTGAATGTTATATGTGTGTGATAGTGTTTGCTAATAATATAATTTATGCAAACACGAAGATTATATTATGCTGACAAATACGAAGTAAATTACAAAAATATAGTTGGTGCAAACACGAAGTAAATTACAAAAATATATAATTTTGTACACATGTATTAAAACGGTAAAATATTTACAAATTGTATATTCAAATTTAATGTAGATAAATATTTAAACCCTTAGTTATTATTTGGCCCCGTCTGACAAGTGTTGTATATGATCGTTATATGGATATTCGTTCTTTTACAAAACGGAAATCTATATTCATCTGATACAACATTTGTCGGATTTGTCGTTGTATTGGACAAGTTACAAACACTGTAAAGTAATTATATTTCATAGATCATATCACTTTAAACGGTTCACAAAATTTTGACGACATTTCCTTCACGTTCCTTGTGTACATGCACGTGTGTACGATACAAGGAACACGGGGGAAATGCTGCCGAAATTTTGTGAAATTGTTTAAAATGATATGATTTACGAAATATAATTACTATTGTGTTTGTAATGGGAAGTAGGACGACCAACCATCAAAGAAGACATATAAGCGTCAATGAACCAATAGTTATTTGTTATGAAATAAAGTTTGTAGACAACTATAAAATTAACGATTATTTTTTATTTCATCATAGATTTTAAAGTATAGGAAAAATGGCCAATTAATTTAATGAGTGGAGCTGGATGTATCAAAGAAGGGAAATTAGTGGTGCAATAAGTGAACATTTTGAAAATGGGGTAAAAGTGTTCATTGATTTTGCGATAAGTAATATCGGAAACAGTAGAGAAATTCGTTGTCCATGTAGTAGATGCAAATTGTTGAACTATTTAATACCGAATATGGTTAAGATTCATTCGCGCCAATGCGGTTTCCTATCCAATTATTTGTTGTGGGATCGTCATGGAGAAATTGTAGCCCCTAATATTGAAGAACATTCGACGGAGGTCAATAGTGTTGAAGTTAGCACAAATCTCATAGAAAATATGGTCGAAGATGCTGCACGATCAATATTTCCTACCGTTCAAATTGGTAACGACGATGATAACGTAGAAGAGAAGCCAAATGTTGAAGCTAAAAAAAATATATGATTTATTGAATAATGCTAAAAAAAAACCTTCGGAATGGATGTGAAAGTGGCACTCAATTATCGGTAACTGCAGAATACATTGCAATGAAATCAAAATACAACCTTACGGAAGCTGGGTTTACAGCTGTTATTCAAGCGGCTAAACTCCATATGCCATCTGATAATTTAATGTGCGAAAATTATTATGAAGTGAAAAAAACTTATGTCATCTTTTGGTTTGCCATATCAGAAAATAAATACATGTGTAAACGGTTGCATGCTGTATTGGAAAGAAGACAACAATCTTAGGAAATGTAAGTTTTGTAATCAAGAAAGATACAAACCAAGAAAAAAGAAAGGAAAAGAAGTTCCGTACAAGCGTATGCATTATTTACCCATCACCCCTAGACTTTAAAGATTATATGCACCATCCGTAACAGCGCAGCATATGAGATGGCACAGTGTGAGAACACCTCAAGAAGGTACGTTGACACACCCATCGGATGGAGAAGCATGGAAACATTTTGATAAGAAATATCCTGATTTCGCAGCGGAAAGACGCAACGTTAGACTAGGTTTATGTACAGATGGATTCGCACCGTTTTCTCAGTTTGGTTCTAAATATTCATCTTGGCCTGTAATAATCACACCTTACAATCTACCCCCGTGGATGTGTATGAAAACTCCATACATGTTTCTCACAGTTGTCGTCCCTGGCCCTGATGATCCGACACAGGGTATTGATGTTTACTTACAACCGCTAATCGAAGAATTGAAAATATTATGGAATGAAGGAGTTGAAACATACGACGTATCAAAAAAGAAAAATTTTCGGATGTTCGCTTCTTTGTTATGGATGATTAGTGATTTTCCTGCATATGCAATGCTTTTGGGTTGGAGTACGGCCGGTCGTCTTGCTTGTCCATATTGCATGGAAGAAACACGAGCATTTTCGTTACCGTACAGAAAGAAAATTTCATGGTTTGATTGTCATCGATGCTTTCTTCATATTAATCATATTTTTAGAAGAGACAATTTTTTTTTTACCTCTAAATAGACATGAGGCTCTACGGCCACCGACGGTTTGGTCAAGTGAGGAAATATATGAACTTGTAAAAGATTATCCAAAGATACATGAAACCGGAAAACAAATCGGTATTCAAGGTAAATCGACGATTCATAATTGGTACAAACAGAGTATATTCTGGGAATTGCCTTATTAGAAACATCTCTTAATCCGTCATAACATTGACGTGATGCATAACGAGAAAAACGTATTTGATAATGTTTTTAATACAGTTCTGAATGTGAAGGGCAAGACTAATGATGATTTGAATCCAGACGTGATATAGAGGAAATATGTAGTCGTCCTGAGCTTCATATGAAGCCCAATGATAGTAAAAAACCCAAAGCATGCTATGAACTAGACAACAACCAAGTTAAAGTATTGTTCAAAATGGGTGGAAGAATTACGGTTTCCCGATGGAATTTCCTCTAATCTTCGTAGATGTGTCGACTATAAAAACAGAAAGCTGAGTGGAATGAAAATCCATGATTGTCATGTAATGATGGAAAATTTGTTACTCATCGCCTTCAAAGAATTGTTACCTGGAAAAGTTTGGAATGTAATAACAGAACTTAGCTTATTTTACAAGGAGCTTTGTTCAACTACTTTAAAAGTTGACCGTCTACTAAAACTTGAAGATGAAATCCCTGTACTGCTCTACAAACTGGAGAAAATATTTCCTCCGGGTTTCCTTAATGTAATGGAGCATTTACCTGTTCATCTTCCAAAGGAAGCACGTCTTCGAGGTCCTGTGCAATACAGATGGATGTATCCGTTTGAAAGGTATATTATTATACTAAGTATTCAAATGATAATTTAGTTATATTTAGATCTTAATATTGAACCGAACTATATTTTATTAGGTACTTAAATCATTTAAAAAAAGTGAGACAAAAAGCTCGAGTTGAAGGTTCTATTTGCAAATCATATATCGAAGGAGAAGTCTTTTTTTTCTCTCATTATTTTAATGATCATGTGAACTTATCATTTGCAAGCGTTCCACGTAATGATGAGAGGGTTGAACAAGATTCTTCTTCTGAATCAACATTATCTGTTTTTAAACAACATGGCCGACATGCTGGAAAATGTGTGGAAATATGGCTAAATGATAAAGATTGTAACATCGCACACACATATATTCTTCTTAATTGTCCTGAAGTTGCTCCTTTCGTTAGGTAATCAATTTTTTTTAAGTTTTAATAAATTTATGTTAAACGTGTTAATAATAATGTAACATATATTGTTTTTTCTTGCAGTATTTATGAATCACAAAATCCAAGCGGCGATTTAAGCAAAGATTTCAGTAGTTGGTTTAGAAACTATGTTTTTGATCCGACAAATAATGTGCTTGATGAAGGAATAAAACATTTAGCATTTGGACCGAAAAGAAAAGCCAAAACATATCCAATATTTTTTGTTAATGGGTATAAATTCAACACCAAAGAATGCGGTGCTGAAAAATTAACAAACAATACTGGTGTGTTTGTTAAAGGCGGTGAAGATCCTAATAATCATATAAATGATTTTTATGGTGAGTTAACTCAGATTTTGCAAATGACATATTTTACAAGGCCCGCAGAGGATGTTTATTTGTTTAGATGCAACTGGTTCAGCAATGTTCTAGGTTCTGGTATTAACGTGGATCCAAAGTATAATCTTGTAGAAATTAAACATACCTCACGTTATCAAAAGTACGACCCTTTTATACTAGCCAAACAGGCTTTACAAGCTTATTATGACCCTTATCCATCTCTAAAAGGAGATAAAGCAGATTGGTCTGCGGTTTTTAAAACCAAGACAAGATTTACGTTCGATGGACATAATATTCCTGATGAACATGCCTATCAAGCAGATCTAGAGGAAAATGTTGAAATAACAATTGCAAATGATCAAACTGATTTTGGACCTTTAAATGATGAGGCAAATGTAATAGTCGATGCATTTGAGAGTGTAGAGAAAAACGACATAGAACCCGAAACCGAGTCTGAATCAGAAAACGACAAGGAAATTGACGAAGACTGAGTAAAATTTGGTAATTTTCACAACTATTCACATTACATTTACCTATGTTTGATATTACATTTTCACAACTATTCACATTACATTTATAATCTATGTATAATATTGCATTTTCACAACTATTCACATTACATTTACCTATAATTTGTATATGTATCAATATGGCAGGTATATTATGTCTTACTCTCAACGACGTGATGGTTGGAATAGTGACTTCAAGAATTTGACGGTAAAGAATCCTTTTGTATGCATACAATAAATTAACATTTAAACATACAGTGTTATAATATTTTAAATGCTGAAATAACATTTTTACTATGCATTCTATTTGCAGATTCGACAACCTAAGAAGGCTCAATACAAAGAAGAAATTAAAGAGCTTAGAATTATGATTGAGCAACTACGTGACCAGAGTCGTCTTTAGACTATGCAGTTGGAACAACTAAATCATAAGTTTGCGAAGTATGTGCACATTCATGATAGTCGTTCTTCGTCGTTTGCTGATTCCTGAAGCGATGCTTAAGGTATGTTGTATGTTTTGGCATTGAGTGGATGAGAATGATAAATTTGATATGTTTAGATGATTTGTGGACATATAACTTTGATGTATTTGGTTTATGAACATGTATTTATAAGTTTGTTGATGTTTATTTTTGGTTATATTGATGTTTCTTTGATATATTTTGGTTGTTTATGTTGTTATTGGTATATATGTGTTGTATATATGTAGAATTGATTGGAATTGGATTGGATTGGAAATGTAGTGGTTGGAAGGTTATGTGCTTGCTGGAATTAAAAAAAAAACCCCAGATTTTCCAACGGTTTATAAGTCATTTGTTTGCAACGGATTTCAACGGAATGCAGCCATTTGAAGCCGTTGGTATTTCCGTTGGAAACATTCCGTTGATTCCGTACGAAGCCGTTGGAAGTCGTGAATGTTATTCCAACGGCTATTCCAACAGCTTCCAACAGCCGCCAACGGCAAATTGCCGTTGGAATAGCCATATGTTCTTGTAGTGAAAAGACTTATAGATTAAATCAATTATATTCCGTTTAACCTATTTCATGTTTGCAGTTCTCGTTATGTACATGATTTTGTCAAAAGAACACCAATAACAATTCAGTTTTGAACTCATTAAAATGAATTTGTATTTTCTAAAAGTTCCAAATTGAGTCGTCAATCAAATATAATATCATACCCAAATGAAATATACAAATATCATATCTCATTAATATCGAATCTGGATAAATAAAAATGATATTCTATTCAAATATCTTATACTGACTAATTTCTAAATAAAATTAATAAGTCAAATAACTTATAATTTTTGGGACATCCAACCATTATTTGTATGAAGAAAAAAATTGGTATAGATATAATGAAAAAAATAATGATTCTTAATTTCAACATCGAATATGGGACTGTATGTTGCACAAAAATAAACATCAGAAATAGTGTGCGAATACACATTGATAATATGTGTTACTTTTATAACTTAATTTAGTTCATGGAAAATGCTACTCGAACTTTTCGCCCGAGTACTCTGGACTATTCACATAAGTACGATCTAGCAATTACCAAGGCGGTGACCCAAAATGATGATCCAAAAACCTAGAGGCTAAGCATAAACAAAGCTGTGGGATATCTGTCAAACGAACTCAAAAGAACAGCGTAATGGAGTGCTCGAAATCAAGACCACAAGTTCTCGGAATCTAGATAGGCATCGATCTGGATCACATCAAAAAAGCTCAACTTCAAAGATAAAATGGTGTATGAGCATCAAATTGGATGCAACACAAAGTAGATGGATGTCAAACCAAAGCATGATTGGACTGCAGTATGTGACTCGATCTACATCGCTTAACACAAGTTGAGCTAAGAATCAGGATTAATGTCGATCTGGATCTTCAGATGTGAAACACCCCACCTCCGTTAAGGTCACTCACAAAGGGAATGCCTTAACTTCGGTGGAACATTTTAGGTAAAAGATGCAGATAAATTACAAGACAGACAATTAAAGCAGCGGTAAATAAATAAAACTTTACTTCATTGATTAAACAACTTGTACAAAGAATGTTTTCCAATACCAAAGTATCTGTCTTGTTTAACAAAATAAAGAAGCATGACAATGATATTCCCCAATAAAGCATGAGCCAGCCATAACAGTGGAAAAGAGAGTTCAGAGCAATACACAAACTAATCTTCAAGCTTGGAAAGAGAAACGGTCCAAACTAAACTGAGCTATTCCATCCCTGACTACCTTGGGGGGGGGGGGACGAAAGAAAAGAGGCGAAAACAAACCAGGTCATACATAAGTCTGGTAAGCTCAGTGACTTCCAGCATGTGAACAGGTAAAAGCAACATGACATGAATAAACTGAATATAAGACAATACCGATGATAACAGGGATAACATAAGATAAGCATAAGGTATGATAAGGCAAGATAAATTGAATGCGCTTCTACTCTTTCTCTGCTTCGCTACTACCATGTTATTCCAATTTCTACGTCTCTGCACCATCTAGCTAGTGTCCTAACTAGTAATCTGTATAAAATGATAATATGATAGCGTGATCCCAATCCCCGCAATTGTGGTAGCCTTCAGGTGTACATCTATTATGAGGATTCCACCTCAATCTGCCTAATTGCCATGAATGTGTTAGATGTACCCTTACTACCCTATCGATCGGCTCCCTACTTGTATTAATTTCTCTTGTGTCTGTGTCAATCGGCCCTCTCTTGCGTGTAGATACCCTGTGCTGGTCCCATCATAAGGTGTAACAATCCTTATGATAGCAACCCGACACGAGTCAAGATGCACAGTGTATAACTACTGGTACCCAGTGCCTGCTTTTTCCCACTCCGGAGTACGTGCACGCCCGTAATCCGCCGGAACCTATACTGACGTACCCCCTGCCGTTGCCTTGATCGCTTATAATCAGCCCAGTAATTGTGCCCCACCTGCCCAATTCAGAGTACCATGATACATCTATGTGGGTTACTGCTGAAATGGGTCCCCGTTACTAGGGTTTCTTACTGGTTAAGTTTGTGGGCCTATATTTACTAATATTACCCACCAACCCGATATGTACTTAACCCTCCCACTGATTCAAGCATGTTTTTTTAATGGTTAAGTTTGTGGGCCTATATTTACTAATATTACCCACCCTACTTGATATGTACTTAACACTCCCACTGATTCAAGCATGTTTATTTAATGGTCAAGTTTGTGGGCCTGTATTTACTAATATTACCCACCAACCTGATATGTACTTAACCCTCCCGCACATTATGTCATATTGGTTAAGTGTTGTCCATTCATGTTAACTTAACCCACCCATTCACCATGTCATGTTGGTTAAGTGTTTCTTATTAACTTAACCCTCCTCACTTATCATGTTGTATTGGTTAAGTGTTTCCTATTAACTTAACCCCGTTCGTTCATCAAGTTATATCGGTCAAGTGTTTCTTGTTAACTTAACCCCACGTGTTCATCATGTTGTATTGATCAAGTGTCATTAATCAATTCAAGTTAACTTAACCCACCTACTTGTCATGTTACTTTGGTTAAGTGTTGCCTTCTTGTGTTAACTTAACCCTACCACAAATCAAGTTATATTGGTTAAGTGTTGCCCTCTTGTTTTCACTTAACCTTACCACAAATCAAGTTATATTGGTTAAGCGTTTCTTATTACTTAACCATACCCATTCATCATGCTATACCAGCTAAGTGTTTCCTATTAACTTAACCCTAGTCATTCATGTTATTATATTGGTTAAGTGTTTCTCATTAACTTAACCCTAGTCATTCATGTTATTATATTGGTTAAGTGTTCCCTTAGTTAACTTAACCCTACCCCAAATCATGTCATGTTGGTTAGGTGTCCCTTGTCCATTTAACTTAACCCACCCATATCTCATGTCATATTGGTTAAGTGTCATTAACCTAACCCTCCCATATATAGCATGTGTCATTAGCATTAATAGATTTATTAATGCACCAACATCTCACATTAGATATGTGTTGTTGCGGTTACTGGACGTGCCGGGCGGTTCCGGGCAGTTTTACACCATAACTCAATCTAACATCGGGTTATCGTTGGGCATGATGCACTAACCTCTCACATTAGATAGGTGTTGTTGTGGTTACTGGATGTGTCGGGCAGTTCCGGGCAGTTTTACACCACAACTCAATCTAACCTCGGGTTAGGCATGTTCATCTTTTCACTAATTTACATATTTACAGTTTATATGTAAATTATTCACAATTGTTGTTAATTTCAGATTATGCCACATTTACCATAAATGTCCAAGTCTAGATTTACATGCTAATTATCCCAACCAGTCATGTTCCAATTCTTAAGTTATGCCCAACAAAGCTAATTGCAAGTTATGGCCCGCAAATTCAATCTCAAGTTATTACTCAAAATAGGCTACACCTAATCTTCCCAAGCTTGTAATAATAGTCATGCACCAATACCCCAATATACATTATGCTTTGGCGTCTCAACCAATGGTTATGCCTAATCTAGATTAATATTCCAATTTACAGTTTTCGCCAAATCTAGTTTTTTCATGTCAATTTACATACTTTGTCGTTCATGCCAATTCTAGGTTCAATATGTCAAATTACATATTCCCTAATTCATGTCAAATTACCCCAAATTGCATCTTAACAGTCATGCCATACTACATGTTCCAAATTATGCCAAATAATGTCAATTTCATGTTATACCCAATTACCCCCGCATTCATAACGTACGTATTTCGAGATTCAACGCAAGATTCATGAAATAAGCGGAGAAACAATATGGAACATAATAGGCATATGACGATAAGAACTATCGGTCCAATAAATTTGATATACCAAATTGACAAGTTTTGCATAGAATACATTGCAGGCATATAGATATGATATGAATATCATCATGAACCATCACAGACGTATAAGTTTGACAAGAGTTATATCATGAACTTAAACAGGATTTCAATTCCGATATACAACAAGGATAGATATGATTGGACCAATTCCATAGTCAATAATGATTCCCAACGGAAAATACAAGCACAGATTCAAATGAAAGGATTACTTACATCAGGCATATTCTCATATTCATTTTATTACATGTCACAATAAGGTCTAGGTGTTCAAATCTAGAAAGTAACTGAACTTACAAAACAAAGGCAAATCTTGTTTTCTGGGATCTGTCTTCTGAAACTAAAAAGCTATCCCTTGATGTAGACTATTTGTTCTCTAATTTAGATTTGATTCGAGGCTTCTAACTTGCTTTCTAGTTTTCTTCCTAGTTGGAGAAGAATGGCAGCTACTCTAGGTTGACCATGGATAGCATGACGGCTCTTGGTATGGATTTGTGTGGTTTAGGGTTAAGTGTTTGGGTTTCTTATATAGAAATTTAATTTAATAAGAGCTGTTAGATCAACCTAGGAATAATCAGAACCATCCAAACCCTTTAGAGTTACTCAGAAACAACAACCTATGCCCTAGTGACTCAGCAATAGATCAGAAATCGTCACAGTTCAGATCTGCCCGAGGGGCTAGGTCGACCCCCTGCTCGACCTGTATAGGGAGGTCGACCCCCTGGTTGACCAGGCCTGGGGCGGGAAAAATCCCGCCCAGCCTGCTTCTATGTTTTTGAATTTTGAATTTTGAATTTAAATCCGAGCTGTTTTAATTTATTTAAATCCTGAAATTTCTGAAGGCCATAACTTCTTCATACGAAGTCCAATTCACGCAAACTCGGACTCTATCTCAAGAAGAATTCCGAGACGAACACAGTGGCGTAACCCATTTCCCTTAATTCTTCTCTTAAAAATTAAGTATACTTTGATTTGTTACTTTGACGTTCACAGAAAATACGGGGTGTTACATTCTTCCCTTCTTAAAGGATTTCGTCCCCGAAATCTTCAAGTTAGGAAGAACGTATATCCTACCTTCCAATCGTCCATCTACTCAACCATCACACACAGGTATCCATTGTCGTTAAAAGGTTTCTAATGATGTATGAACATATGCAGAGTGTGTGTATATGTTCCTTATCTAATGCAAAATCAGGCGGTCTACTGATTCAGTTGACCTCCTTAATGCGAATCATGAGAGTGTCATGCGTCCAATATGTATGCAATCATTCCTAATCATGTAAATACTATATGTTTGCATATTTCACTCATCCATGTGCAACATTCATATGATAATACATCAAGTTTCAATCCATATACAAATACATACATATGCAATATGAAAGTGACTGAGCCGATCTAGTGCCTAATGTGTGTGTATATGCATCCACGAGCATCCACTAGCAACCACTTGCAACCATCAATCATAACATGTTCAAATACATGTTTACATCCACTGGCTTCTACCTAAGGATCGAAGGCATGACCTAGAGGATATACCTAAAAAGATAGAAACAAGTATGCATAAGATTCCTAGAAAAAGAGATCAAGGATATACCCTCAAGAAAAAGGGTATGATGTGCGTGTCTTATCTTCAGTCTCCCACATCGTGTCTTCTTGAGCCTCACTCCACTGTACCTTAACTACTTTAACTTCACGGTTGTGAATCTTCTTGATCTCCATTTCAAAAATTCACTAGTAAAGATAGGACCTCGATCACTTACTATGCTAGAGGGTATCCAATGTAGTCGAACTATCCAAGATAAACAGATGTTAACCATGATACCAAGTGCATATAATAAGATGATTAGAGGTCTCTCCTCTACTTAGCTTATCCATCATGTCACAAATCTGAGGGTCTGAAGCTAAAGGTTTCTATGTACTTTTTACCTCTCTTAAGGTCAGTCTTTTTCTACTTAGGGTGCCTGCCACAATCATTTATCTCTCACGCAAACCATCCTAGTCGAACTCGACATCCCTCAAGTACAAGCCCCAAAGGCCTAAACCAATATCAGACAAGCACCCAAGGAATACCTCCTCCGAATTTGGACGATCTATGTGACACGATACTAGCAAAACAACCAAACAATTGAGCACTTAACCAACTCTGGCTATCCTCGCCAATCTTGCTCCAAAGCTATCATTGATTGCATAACTGGCTTTGCATTTTCAACTAGATATATACAGAAATCTATCTTGCGTTTTAGGGGACAAACCCCTAACCTAATCAAAAACATCTGCGTACTCATGGACTACTCTAACTGGTCGCAAACTGTCGATAGATGCATCAAGTGATTCTAGGTAGCTAAGCCTAACCGATCCCTTAGGATCGCACGAAATATCGAGGGTATTCCCGAGGCAAGTCAAAAGTCTAACTACCCTCCTTTCAGAATTACTAGCTAACCAACCCATGCCTAGAATCAACCCATAGCCCATGAAACCAAAAACATAAGCATTACGCTTAAACTCAATACTTAATATAGCTATTCTCAAATCCCTACAAACCAAAGATAAATGAGCTGAACCACTAATTGGATTTGAGACAATAATGGGATCTTCTACTATACAAGTGCTAAGGTGCAGAGATTCAACTATGGAAGCGGGTATAAACGAATGTGAAGCGCTAAAGAGTACTAACAGGATGATCAAAAAGAAAAGCTAAACCTTTTTTTTCAACAGAAACTTTATTACTTCTCTCTCAGGTATGCTGGCGGCGAGAGCATACACTTTCCCTCCTGAAAATCCTGTTCTTTGTTCTTGCCCTTGTCCTTAATTATATGACCTGTTATACCATAATAAAGACACTTCCTCTTGTCTTAGGTTTTACTATTCTTTCCTCCCTTCTTGTCCTGTGATTCTTCCACTTACGCCTCTTGCTTTTTGCCACCTTTGTGAACCAAGTCCATATCCATGAGTTTCTCATCCTTGGGTTGTGCTCCTGAGCCAAACTCCCTCATTCTCATCTTTACTATCCTTGTGTAACACGTTGACAAGTCTCTCGAAAGCTGCCTCCATCGCACGGAAAATCCTACAAAGCTCGAAAGAAAATTAGCCGTAGGTTAAACTACTGTGGCTATATATGGAAGTTGGGCGCTTATTTGCCCTTTGACAAGTGTCGTAGTCTCATCAAGCCTACGGAACCATGCCGCGATGAGGTTACCTCCCAAAAAGCCAGGAGCCTCGGAGACTATGGAAAGAGGGAAACAAGGATTCAAACAGAGGATCAAAAGATAATGCAGATGGCTTTGGGGGAATATGCCTTTAAGATAAAACTTTTCTTTAGAAAACGCTTCTTTCAAAACCGTTTTGAAAATAATTTTTCATATCTTTTATCTGATCTAGTAACCTTCAGCTCTGATACCAAGTGAAACATCCCACCTCCGTTAAGCTCACTCACAAAGGGAATGCCTTAACTTCGATGGAATGTTTTAGGTAAAAGATGCAGATAAATTACAAGATAGACAATTAAAGCAGCGGTAAATAAATAAAACTTTACTTCATTGATAAAACAACTTGTACAAAGATTGTTTTCCAATACCAAAGTATCTGTCTTGTTTAACAAAATAAAGAAGCATGACAATGATATTCCCCAATAAAGCATGAGCCAGCCATAACAGTGGAAAAGAGAGTTCAGAGCAATACACCAACTAATCTTCAAGCCTGGAAAGAGAAACGGTCCAAACTAAGCTGATCTATTCCCTCCCTGACTACCTGGGGGGAGGGGGAAACGGAAGAAAAGAGGCGAAAACAAACCAGGTCAGACATAAGTCTGGTAAGCTCAGTGACTTTCAACATGTGAACAGGTAAAAGTAACTTGACATGAATAAACTGAATATAAGACAATACCGATGATAATAGGGATAACATGATAACATAAGATAAGCATAAGGTATGATAAGGCAAGATAAACTGAATGCGCTTCTACTCTTTCTCTGCTTCGCTACTACCCTGTTATTCCGATTTCTACGTCTCTGCACCATCTAACTTGTGTCCCAACTAGTAATCTGTAAAAAATGATTATATGATAGCGTGATCCCAATCCCCGCAATTGTGGTGGCCTTCAGGTATACATCTATTATGAGGATTCCACCTCAATCTGCCTAATTGCCATGAATGTGTTAGATGTACCCTTACTACCCTATCGATCGGCTCCCTACTTGTATTAATCTCTCTTGTGTCTGTGTCAATCGGCCCTCTCTTGCGTGTAGATACCCTATGCTGGTCCCATCATAAGGTGTATCAATCCTTATGATAGCAACCCGACACGAATCAGGATGCACAGTGTATAACTACTGGTACCCAGTGCCTGCTTTTTCCCACTACGGAGTACGTGCACGCCCGTAATCCGTCGGAACCTACACTGACGTACCCCCTGCCGCTGCCTTGACCGGTTATAATCAGCCCAGTAATTGTGCCCCACCCTGCCTAGTACAGGGTACCATGATACATCTATGTGGGTTACTGCTTAAATAGGTCCCCGTTACTAGGGTTTCTTACTGGTTAAGTTTGTGGGCCTATATTTACTACTATTACCCACCAACCCGATATGTACTTAGCCCTCCCACCGATTCAAGCATGTTTATTTAATGGTTAAGTTTGTGGGCTTATATTTACTAATATTACCCACCGAACTTGATATGTACTTAACCCTCCCACTGATTCAAGCATGTTTATTTAATGGTTAAGTTTGTGTGCCTATATTTACTAATATTACCCACCAACCTGATATGTACTTAACACTCTCGCACATTATGTCATATTGGATAAGTGTTGTCCATTCATGTTAGCTTTACCCACCCATTCACCATGTCATGTTGGTTAAGTGTTTCTTATTAACTTAACCCTCCTCACTTATCATGTTGAATTGGTTAAGTGTTTCCTATTAACTTAACCCCATTCGTACATCAAGTTATATCGATCAAGTGTTTCTTGTTAACTTAACCCCACGTGTTCATCATGTTGCATTGGTTAAGTGTCATTAATCAATTCAAGTTAACTTAACCCACCTACTTGTCATGTTACTTTGGTTAAGTGTTGCCTTCTTGTGTTAACTTAACCCCACCACAAATCAAGTTATATTGGTTAAGTGTTGCCCTCTTGTTTTCACTTAACCGTACCACAAACCAAGTTATATTGGTTAAGTGTTTCTTATTACTTAACCCTACCCATTCAACATGCTATACCAGTTAAGTGTTTCCTATTAACTTAACCCTAGTCATTCATGTTATTATATTGGTTAAGTGCTTCTCATTAACTTAACCCTAGTCATTCATGTTATTATATTGGTTAAGTGTTCCCTTAGTTAACTTAGCCCTACCACAGATCATGTCATGTTGATTAGGTGTCCCTTGTCCATTTAACTTAACCCACCCATATCTCATTTCATATTGGTTAAGTGTCATTAACCTAACCCTCCCATGCTTAGCATGTGTCATTAGCATTAATCGATTTATTAATGCACCAACCTCTCACATTAGATATGTGTTGTTGCAGTTACTGGACGTGCCGGGCGGTTCCGAGCAGTTTTACACCACAACTCAATCTTACATCGGGTTTTCCTTGGGCATGATGCACTAATCTCTCACATTAGATAGGTGTTGTTATGGTTACTGGATGTGCCGGGCGGTTCCGGGCAGTTTTACACCACAACTCAATTTAACCTCGAGTTAGGCATGTTCATCTTTTCACTAATTTACATATTTACAGTTTATATGTAAATTATTCACAATTGTTGTCAATTTCAGATTATGCCACATTTACCATA
Source organism: Allium sativum (assembly GCA_030737875.1). Taxonomy (NCBI): domain Eukaryota; kingdom Viridiplantae; phylum Streptophyta; class Magnoliopsida; order Asparagales; family Amaryllidaceae; genus Allium; species Allium sativum. The sequence continues at coordinate 6,426,108 of CM060913.1, read as the reverse complement.
AATGTCCAAGTCTAGATTTACATGCTAATTATCCCAACCAGTCATGTTCCAATTCTCAAGTTATGCTCAACAAAGCTAATTGCAAGTTATGGCCCCCAAATTCAATTTCAAGTTATTACTCAAAATAGGCTACACCTAATCTTCCCAAGTTTGTAATAATAGTCATGCCTCAATACCCCAATATACATTATTCTTTGGCATCTCAACCAATGGTTATGCCCAATCTAGATTAATATTCCAATTTACAGTTTTCGCCAAATCTAGATTTTTCATGTCAATTTACATACTTTGTCGTTCATGCCAATTCTAGGTTCAATATATCAAATTACATATTCCCTAATTCATGTCAAATTACCCCAAATTGCATCTTAACAGTCATGCCATACTACACGTTCCAAATTATGCCAAATAATGTCAATTTCATGTTATACCCAATTACCCCCGCATTCATAACGTACGTATTTCGAGATTCAACGCAAGATTCATGAAATAAGCGGAGAAACAATATGGAACATAATAGGCATATGACGATAAGAACTATTGGTCCAATAAATCTGATATACCAAATTGACAAGTTTTGCATAGAATACATTGCAGGCATATAGATATGATATGAATATCATCATGAACCATCACAGACGTATAAGTTTGACAAGAGTTATATCATGAACTTAAACAGGATTTCAATTCCGATATACAACAAGGATAGATATGATTGGACCAATTCCATAGTCAATAATGATTCCCAAAGGCAAATACAAGCACAGATTCAAATGAAAGGATTACTTACATCAGGCATATTCTCATATTCATTTTATTACATGCCACAATTAGGTCTAGGTGTTCAAATCTAGAAAGTAACTGAACTTACAAAACAAAGGCAAATCTTGTTTTCTAGGATCTGTCTTCTAAAACTGAAAAGCTATCCCTTGATGTAGACTATTTGTTCTCTAATTTAGATTTGATTCGAGGCTTCTAACTTTCTTTCTAGTTTGCTTCCTAGTTGGAGAAGAATGGCGGCTACTCTAGGATGACCATGGACAGCATGCCGGCTCTTGGTATGGATTTGTGTGGTTTAGGGTTGATGGTTGGGGTTGCTTATATAGAAATTTAATTTAATAAGAGCCGTTAGATCAACCTAGGAATAATCAGAACCATCCAAACACTTTAGAGTTATCCAGAAATAGCCACCTATGCCCTAGTGACTCAACAACGGGTCAGAAATCGTCACAGTTCAGATCTGCCTGAGTGGGTAGGTCGACCCCCAGGTCGACCTGTACAGGGGAGGTAGACCCGCTTGTCGACCTGGCCTGGGGCGGGAAAAATCCCGCCCAACCTGCTTCTGTGTTTTTGAATTTTGAATTTTGAATTTAAATCCGAGCTGTTTTAATTTATTTAAATCCTGAAACTTCTGAAAGTCATAACTTCTTCATACAGAGTCCAATTCACGCAAACTCGGACTCTATCTCAAGCAGAATTCCAAGACGAACGCTATTGCGTACCGTTTCCCTTAATTCTTCTCCGAAAAATTAAGTATACTTTGATTTGTTACTTTGACGTTCACAGAAAATACGGGGTGTTACAAGATGTGTGCCGATCTGAAGCTCAACCTTGAGCAACCCAACTCAAATTTCGAGGACCTGTCACCACCATAGTCTTCGACTTCTTAGAAAATATCCCAAATCCAAATTCATTTCTGCCTATAGATATCAAACGTGTTTTGAGTGTTTAATGACGTTTACCTCTTGCTTCTTTTACCATTATCATTGTAATCTGGATGTTCATAGATCTGAATAACTTCAATCATCAAGATCATCAATAAAGAGTTGGAATCATCAAAGTTGTTGGAAATATTTTATATATGTAATGAATTTACTTAAAAATTAATTGCAAGTTACCAAAAATTTATTATTGAGCAAATAATACAATAGAGCCGCTGAAAGTTATAACGGTAATATATTTACACATATGTAAATATACTAATGAGCCATTATTGTGATGCAATTAATGCAATGGAGCCATTGAAAATTATAGCGGTAATATATTTACATATATGTAAATATATTAAGGAGCCATTATTGTGATTGAACAGTCACGGTCATATATGTATGTGACCTTTATTGGAGCTATTACAAAAACAATGGTATTAAAATATTGCAATGAATGATAATTAATTAAGATTTGTTATCATCTCTTTTGAAACATGCAAATTTACATGTTAAAAATTGCAATCTTTTGAACGTTTCTCTTATTTAATAATGGTACTCATTACAGTCCAATTTTCCTCCCATTAACCTAGCTAACGTTACTGTTTTCTTTTTGTCTATATAAGGAATATGATAGACAAAGCATAAAGAAAATAACAATCGTTTTCTTTTACTTTTATCAAAAAACTCCTGTCTTTATTGATTTATTTTTGTCTACAATACAAAAAGAGCAGTATAATTTTAATTTGAGTGCAAATCAGGCTCAATTCCGTTGTATAAGCGAATTGAGATTATAGAAGAGGCTGTTTTATCCTAGAGGCGGCGACGAAAGGTACGAACTGCTTTGCACCATTGAGAAGATCGCCGAAACATCTTCAAGAGAGCGACTATGTACGTGACTCAGCCATTAGTTTTTCAAACAGATTGAAGAAGTTTAAACAACTAATGGCTTCCGCTTTTTCTGCCGCTGCAAACAACAGGTTAGTAGAGATGCAGTCTCATGAGCTTCAGAAAATAGCTCATGAGATCATCTCCAAAGGTATGGCTGTGAATGAACAATTTCAAATTGTTGTAATAATTGGCAAATTTCCCCAAGATGGAAATATTTTTAAAGAATTTGCTAAGGCAAAAGACTAAGAAATTTTCCTTAGAAAGCTTGATCATTCGCCTCCATATTGAGGAGGAAGCAAGCGAACAAAACCATAAAGAGGAAGTGCTAGTTGTCACAAACAACAACACTAAAAAGACCAAGCCAACTATTCTGAAACCGAATGCGAAAGCATTCAAAAATAAAAATCATCGCAACAAACAGAATTGGAACCCGCAAGGAAACCAAAAAGGATAGCAGCGACCAGCCCAAAAGAGTGAACCTGGATAGTTGTTTCTCTATTACAAATGTAGAAAACCAGGTCATATGGCACGTAAGTGTCAGAACAGACCAGCCCTACACCGCAGGCTAACCTGACTGAGGAGCCTTTAACGGCTATGATTACTGGAGATTCACCTTGTTGGTGGATCAGAGGGTTGGTGGGTAGATACTGGTGCTTCTCGCCATGTCTGCTATGATCATGATATGTTCATTACATACATGGCTGCTGATGATCAGATGGTGTTGTTGGGAGATTCTCACACCGCTAAAGTTGCTGGGGTTGGAAATGTAGAAATCAAGTTTACCATTGGAAAAGATAGTAAGCCTTGAAATTTATCTTGATTGAAATAAGGTTAATTTAAGTACAATTAGGATTGAGAAAATATTATAAATATAATTACATATTCATGTCATCGTTAGAGATAAAAATGATATCTCTAATTCAGGTAGTAAGTTAAAACAATTGTCTTAGAGAACCATACTTAATTAAGAATGGAAGCATTTGAATTTAATTTTGCAATTACTTATTGAGATACATATTAATAATTTACTAATCTATAAAAATTTGCACAAAGGAGTATTTAGTGTGAAAGCAAAATTTTAGATATTCAAATGTTGACTTTTTAGTTTTGAGAACATATAATAGGATGATAAATGATATAGTAATTTCGATAGAGAATTTAATGTTACCTTTGACCTAAAGTTACTATTTTGAAAAATGTGACTTTGGTATCAGAGAATTTGGACCTTCAAAATTAATTCGTGTGAACCACTTAAAGTAATATGTAAAAATAATCTCTACTCTATTACATTTATTGACGATTATTTTGATGTCACTTATATACATCTTATGGACAATAAGAATTAAGTGGAAAAAGTTTTTTTTTGAAAATGTCACTAAAATTGAGATTAATTTAATGCAAAATTTGAAAATTCCTTTATTATTATAAATGGGCATTAATTACTTGCATTTTTTTTTGAAAATGTCATTAAGAAATGACATTACTTAAATGACATAGATTTAATAATCAATGAGTATATTTTATGTGAAAATGAATAACATTGACTAGACATGAACACCGCTATTTTATTAGTTTTTTAAATGGTTGTTCTGATTTCACATATGTATATCTCATTAAAAAAAATGTGATGCATTTGATATGTTTAAGACATTCAAAACTGAAATTGAAAATTAGTCAAAAAAAAAAAGAGACTTCATAGTGATAGATGAACAAAATATGAATCTACTTCAATTTTGGATTTTTATAAATTACATGGTATATCATAAGAGAAAACTGCACCCTATTCACCTGAAATTAACGGTAAAACTGAAAGAAAAAAATAGGACGTTTACCGAATTAGTAGTTGTCATTTTATTAAATTTTGGTGCAGCAAAACATTGATGGGGGGATACATTATTAATTGTATGCTTTGTATAGAATCCCTAAATCAAAAAGTAAAATTTCACCTTTTGAAATTTTGAAAAATTACAAACCCAATGTGTCCTATTTTAGAACATGGGGATGCTTTTACATATGTTTGTATTCCTGACCCTAAGAGAATAAATTAGCTAGTAGATCATATGAATGTGTATTTATTGGCTATGCAATTGATAGCAAAGCATACAGATTTTATAACATAAATACACATAATACAATTGAATCAAATGATGCTGATTTCTATGAAGCAAAATTTTCTTTTAAATTAAGGAATAGTGGGGGCACTTCAAGTATGCCTGTTAGAAGAGAACTTAATGAAAATTATGAAAATGAACCTAGAAGAAGTTAAAGAGATAGAACCAAAAAAAAAAAAAAAATTGGTTCACACTTTCATGCTTTTACTATAGAGTAGGATCCTTTAAACCTTCAAGAGGCCTTATCTTCACTAGATGTCGATTTTTGGCAAGAGAATATAATGATGAGATGGATTCTTTAGAATCCAATAAGACTTGGCACTTAGTTGATTTACCACCTGGTTGTAAATCTATAGGCTGTAAATGAGTACTTAAAAGAAAATTAAAACCCGATGGCGCTGTTGATAGTTATAAAGCACGATTAGTACCTAAAGGTTTTAAGCAAAGATAAAATGTAGAATTTTTTGATACTTATTCTCCAGTAACTAGAATTACATCCATTCGAGTTTTGATTTCACTTGCATCTATTCATAATCAATCAATTCACCAAATGGATGTTAAAACTACTTTATTTTTTAATGGTGAATTAGAAGAAGAAAATTATATGGACCAACCTAAAGGCTTTGTAGTTCCTGGTCAAGAACATAAAGTTTGCAAATTAGATAAATCATTATATGCTTTAAGACAAGCCCCTCAGCAACGACATGAAAATTTTGATAACTTAATAATCTCAAATGTTTTTAGAGTTAATGAAAGTGACAAATGCATTTATTATAAATCAGAAAATGACATTTGCACTATTATATGTTTGTACGTGAATGATTTACTTATTTTGGATCAAACAATCATGTTATAAACATAGTCAAATCTTTACTAAGTGCCAATTTTAATATGAAAGATCAAGGTGAGGCGAGTGTAATCCTTGGTATTAAAATTACTAGATCGGAGAAGGTACTTTCTTTGGATTAATCTCATTACATTGAGAAGATACAACAGAAATACAATTACTTTGATTGTAAACTGCATGTACATCATATGATCTCAATGTAAAGTTATTTAAGAACACTGGTGAAGGTGTAAGACAGTCTGATTATGCGAACATCATTGGTATCCTTCAATATGCCACTGATTGTATTAGACCCGACACTGCTGATGTCGTGGGATTATTATGCAGGTTTATCATTAGACCTAGTATAGAGAATTAACATGCTATTGAGAGGGTCATGAGATACCTAAAATAAATCATGAACCTTGGATTACATTATGTAAAGTTTCCATCTATTCTTGAAGGTTATTCCGATGCAGACTGGAATACTTTATATGATGATTCAAAAGAGACCAATGGCTATATATATTTAGCATTACCCGAGGAGATGTTTCTTGAAAAATCCAGAAAACATACTATTTTGACTTAGTCTACTGTAGAGACTGAGATAATAGCACTAGCCACAACTAGTAAAGAAGCAGAGAACTAAAGAAATCTGCTAGTTGAGATCCCCATATGGGGAAAAACCGACACCAATGGTGTAATCTATTGCGATAGTTCCGCAATTATTACAAAAAGTACAGAACCGTTATTACAATGGTAGAAGATGACAGTCGTAAGAACAATACTGTAAGAGAACATCACATATGTAGTGATGACAATTTGACGGCTATTAAAAAGGGACAAAAGCGATATTACAGTGGTAAGAAATGACAGTCGTATGCACAGTATTATTAGAGAAAATCACATATGAAGTGATGATAATTTGGCAGATCCTTTGACGAAAGGACCGACCAGAAAGAAAGTTTTAATGATTTTAAAAGAATGAGACTATTGTTCTGAGATTGAGGAATCACACACAATGGTAACCCGACCTTAATGTCTGAATATCCCAAGAACTAGGTTCAATGGGTAAAACAAGTTGTGTTGTGATAGTAGATGAACATGCTAAATTTATATATTAAAAAGCATATATTCCTGAAGTGATTTGAGGATGAGGTAAAAGAAACTCTTAATGAGATATTTATACTCTCTTTAGAGTGGAGTACCTACCTTCAGGAGTGCTCTTGATAGCCCCCCATGTGAATATGGAAATGACGCCGTTTCCTATGAAGTTGGGCAAAACTTATAAAGCGTTCACTAAACTGGGATAGACGTGCATGACCATTAATGCACAGATTTATTTGATTGCACTATAGAAAAGGTTGTGTGTGGTATGATGTCAGGAATAGAGTTCAAAACCACGTGTCACTCTAGTAAAAACTGAATCTTATTCACTATGCAAAGGTTCAAGTCGGATGACATCTTTATTTATGCACAATCTTTTATTTTTTTAGAAACTGCTCGAAAAGTATTTAAAAAAAATTCAAGTGTGGGATTGTTGGAAATATTTTATATGTAATGAATTTATTTAAAAATTAATTGCAAGTTACCAAAAATTTATTATTGAGCAATTAATACAATTGAACCGTTGAAAGTTATAACGGTAATACATTTACACATATGTAAATATACTAATGAGTCATTATTGTGATGCAATTAATGCAATAGAGCCATTGAAATTTATAATGGTAATATATTTACATATATGTAAATATATTAATGAGTCATTATTGTGATTGAACAGTCACGGTCATATATGTATGTGACCTTTATTGGAGCTGTTACAAAAGAAAAAATAAATGGTATTTAAATATTGCAATGAATGATAATCAATTAAGATTTATTATCATCTCTTTTGAAACATGCAAATTTACATGTTAAAAATTGCAATCTTTTGAACGTTTCTCTTATTTAATAATGGTATTCATTACGATCTAATTTTCCTTACATTAACCTAGCTAATGTTACTGTTATCTTTTTGTCTATATAAGGAATATGATAGACAAAGCATAAAAAAATAACAATCTTTTTTTCTTACTCTCTTCATAAACTCCTGTCTTCATTGATTTATTTTGGTCTACAATACAAAAAGAGAAGTATAATTTTAATTTGAGTGCAAATCAGGCTCAATTCGTTGTGCAAGCGAATTGAGATTATAGAAGAGGGTGTTTTATCCTAGAGGCGGCAGCGAAAGGTACGAACTGCTTTGCACCATTAAGCAGATCACCGAAACATCTTCAAGAGAGCGACTTAGTACGTGACTCAGCCATTAGTTTTTCAACAAAAGTGGACATAGGATCATTAACATTGAGTCGCTAGAGATTTTTGTGTTCGTTTTCTGCTATTTTTCTTGCAATCCCCCCTTTTTTTCTTTAGATATCTTCATTTTGTTCTCTTTTTAGTTTATTTTGGCCGTCTACACCAATTTATTCATGCATTTTGGTTCTGTCACTAAGAAGGAACAATTCTCAGTTGCTACATCTTTTCATCTACTATTGAATATCTTCGTCCACTAGGGAAATATCTAAATTTGTTGTCAGATTTTTGTATTCTGGGATTTGCTCATAAATCTAGAATGAAGGTTTAATAATGATAAGAAAAAGAGGTACATCCACATCACGTGCTGACACCCAAGCCCAGGAAAAACCTAATACATAATAGGGAAATCCGACTGTTGTGGTTGTCATTACTACTGATGCTCCAACACCTTCAGATTTCATTACACATTCTAATTTCATATCTTTGATGAGGAAGCTAGAGCAGATTGATAAGGAATTAAATCAACAAATACTTAACAATATTGAACCAAGCAAATACGATGAACGCTGAATGAAACAAGGGAGGGAGACACTCTGCAATCTCGCAGTACTATAAGTTAAAGCATTTTCCGTCTTTTAAGTAAAGCAAAAAGGACCAACATCATAGGACGAATAGAAAGGGGCCGAAAACTGTGGCCATGATCCCCCATCAATCCAAGGCGCATGATCTGGGGTAGACCAACTATGTCGACTCGGGGACATCAAGGAGGACCGATCTCAATTCATCAAGATAAACTAAATCGTGGTAGGTCAATTATGCTTATTTGAAATATTAAAACCTGATCTTCGCATGTCGGTGCCTTAGCTCCACCCGTAATGTAATTGACTAGGATGCTAGACATCAAGGGTACACTACTGAAAATGTATCCTTGAGGGTTTTACCCAAAAGACGTGAGATGATGAGACATAGTCATAAGGCTATCTATGTGCAACAATTCAGATCTTGGACTTAACGGCTATGGTTAAATATATAATAATAGACAACCAACGTTACACAAACAAAGAATAGGAGTAGAAATGAGTCATACTCCGTTCACCAACAATATTCTCAGAATATCCACGTAGATTCAACTTTCTTGTGATGCCGAATTACATAAAGAAGACCAACCCCATGCGTCATCACCTAATATTAGTGTTACATGGACTATGTCAGGCCGCTGACTTGATCAAATGTAAAGTCTTAACGATTTTCTTAGAAGGTACAGCGATGATGTGGCTTACTAAGCTACTACTCAACTCTATTTCATCTTTTGAACAACTAGGAAGGAAGTTCTCCACTAGTTCCACATTTATGTGGCTCAACCTAAATACATTGTGATGTTGTCTAGCATACATTATGCTTAAGAGGAGCCATTAAAAGACTTTTAGAGTGGTTTAATGTTGTTGTTGCCAAGGTCAGCAACTCCAGTGATGAAGCTATTTTAATGGAACTAATTAGGGGTATCGACTCCGATTTTGAATTTTAAGACTGGTCATAAGGGAAGCCTCCATTTACACTAGACCAATTCTATAATAAAGCATCCTTGATCTTGATAAAGGAGGAGGCGAAAATGTAATGCAAAAGTGACATGGTTGGATCCAACAATATGGGTGTATACAACAATGTAGAAATAAAGCAATTCGGAGGGAGCTCTGATAAAGTTGAGATAAATGTTTAGAACCAAAATAAGCGGAATAATAATCGAAGACGAGGCGACAATGGAGATGGTAGCTGTAAACAAAAATGTGACACGAGGAAGCTTCTAAATTTCCCCATATACAATGACTATACTCCTCTTAATGACTCACTCGAATGTGTTTACCGGGATACATGTAGTACAGTGCAATACAAGAAGCTTGTTCCTAGAGAATCGATGGAGAGGGAGAGACAATTATGGGAGCAATGTTTGTTTTATAAAATTTATGGCCATACAATAATTGAGTGCCAGCATTTGAAAGATCTGATTGAGAAGTTTATCATAAAAGAAATCCTAAGTTGGTACCAGAATGCCCTATGGGACATTGGCAAGGGACGTCAAATCCCAAACAAGGTTAGGTAGAACCTAGAGCTATCACCTAGCAAAATAGAAAGGAATATTCATAACCATTATAGTCGGTCAACCTTATCCAACTATAAAATGCGGAAGGACCATGGAGCATTATGTCAATATGGTTAAGCATGTGTGTATGTTAGAGTTTATGCCCCAAAGGCAATCCATTTGATGTGATTAATAACATTGTTGATGTTAGTGTTTTATTTGGAATAAAATATATTCTGTTATGTATATTTACTGCGTAATATAAATAATAACATAATAGAAGTCCTTAGAATAATAATACAGAATTATATAGCTCGAGTAAGACTTGAACTTGAGATTATATAATATATTAAGTATTATAATTCTTAAATGTCCCTAGTCAAGTTTTATTGTTTATATAGGACAACAATAAAACATTGAGACTAGTATGTTGATTGACTGATGATCACATCTCATTGATCATTAATATACGTGATATTAATGTCAAGACATAAATATGTATTGGAGAATAGCGTATTGGGCTGACCCGCCATGAGAAAACTACATGGAATATAATTAACAGTATCATAAGTTATTCTCATAGTGATAGTGATGTAATGGTCCTCAGACCTCAAATCATTATAATTTTATTCGAGGATATTTGTGTTTGATATCATCGAAAGTTACTTTTAATCGAGTGGACGATGATGGTGATTATTGGATACATCTCGAATCAAATGAAAATTATGAATGATCTAGATGGAAATTTAACCCTATGATATATTTGTAGTGATATCATGGGCCCCTTGATTGAGTGAGACTATGAAATGCAAGGTCGTGCTCAAATGCTGATTTGTTTTATATAGTCTACTCATCGATCAAGGAAAAGGATTAAATTATAAAGAGGATGATACGATCCATGCCTTGAGTTTAATCCTGGATATATTGGACAATAGGATTATACTACATTGATACACTAATCGTAAAAAGGTTATATCGGATCGTCAATATTATTATAACTTGGGTAGCAGTGACGTATTACAAGATGCCAATCATTGTTTATGATTTTAAATACGATTTAAAATCATTGCCAGCGTTGTGATAACCTGTAGGGTCACACAATATAGAACATTATAAAGGAGAGAAAATATTCTGGACAAATAAAATAACAATTTGTTGATATATTATTCGAAGTTGGAACAGGTATTCGGTTGGTTCCTATTTTTTAGATTAACGTTTGTTAATAAAGGGATACCTATTTACTTTTATAAAACACAACTAACTCTAATTTTATGAGATTCGATCAGATCAAAAATAACTAACCCGAGTCATTTTCTCCAAAACCCTAGAATATCTATGGCGTCTAGTACTGCTCCTTCCATTAGTTTCTTTTTCAATTCCATCGAAGACGAAGATGTTCTTGTGGATACCAATAGTAGGCCAGCGCTATGTTGACCTAGTCAATTCGAACAATATTCGTCTCCTTCTTCAAATTCGTGGATCTCGAGACAGAAGGTATGAAACCTGATTTGATTTTGATTTACAATTTTTGCTTAGATCCTAATTCACATATGTCAAAATTTGTTAAATTCTGGTTAACGAATAGATCGTCCAAACCTAACAGTGGTATCAGAGCAAGGTTGTGCAAAATTACTATATTTTTGAATCATGTTTTGGATTGTATGTTTAATTGATTACAAAAATAAATATGATAGACACTCTATTCAGGTTTGAAATTGTTTTAAGATTAACGAAAATTGTTTTTGTTATCTGTTGTGAATCCAGAACTAATATTTGATATTGAATCGATTATATATGTATTTAAACTTGCCAATTCTTACCAGTTAGAACATTTAATATTGATTATCTGTTCAAACCTTATGCAGATTCAAATAATGTTGTGATTTAACTTTATAAAACATATTACAGTCTGAATCCAAGTGTTCCAATTACTCATATATATATATATATATATTTAATTGAATGGTTAGTATTATCACGAGATTTTTCTTACTAGTATGTTATGAATTTGGCCTTTTTTTGGTGCTAGTCTGTCTAGCTTTGACATAGTATTTTCTAAAATAAAACTGTTTTATTTAAACTCAAATTAATATTATATATTAATTATGATTATACATTACTTGTTTTTTAGATCAGTTTATATGAGTAAAGAATGTTAAAATTTATAATCAAAATCTGTTTGATCCATAAGTATTAAAATCATGACTCTGTCATATTATTATTTTTGAATAAAACCAAATTTATTGATTGTCAATTAGTACTACAATTTTCAGTCAAATTCGATTTAATGAAATCGATTTGTATGAAAATTGTTAAAAATAGTGTTTTATGATTTTTATTCTTTGAGTATAAAATCAGAACACCTGATTATGTTTTGATTTTGGATCAAAAACTAGGCAACTGGATTATAGTACATGAATTAGAGATTCATACATAAGTTCCATGTTCTAATTTTTATTATATTGATAATGACCAAAATGAGTTCAGGCTATTACAGATGCATTGTGATTTGTTAACCATCTAAAATTAATATATGATATAATTTTATGAGAAAATTACATATATGCATTAACATATGCATGTGATATGTTATTGTTGAAATGCACATTGAGATTAGTGGTATGATCTTATATTTATAATGATAAATAGGTTTACTTACTGCAATCGTTTAATTTTTTTTAAAGGAAATATGCTTTTCTAATTTGCTTTAGATTGTTTACAAATATAGCAGTATCAAAACTAATTTGACTTGCCTATAAATTAAAATACTGCTACACAGTTTTTGTACCTGTACACATATACAATATTCCTATGAATATGCTTGTGTCTAAATTGCCTATAAATTAAAATATGGATCATTGTGCAGTATTCATATTGATGGATAGCACAACACCTGATATATGAAAATACATATTAAAATAGGCAACTTATACACAGCTTAAACCTGGATATGTGTACTGGTCATGTCCATAATATTGAATTGATATAAATATCACCTTAAACACCATGAAAGGCTTTTACCCCTTTTAAATTTTCATATGGCCTGATATGTTCTTTTTTTAGCGAAATATCGACACTTTGTATAATTCAATTATATAAAAAATCATATAAGACTATACCTTGACATATGTTTTATTTCCTTCTGTGCTATCATGATTTACATACACGTATCGATTGCATACAAAGATGTAGGAGTGATAGTTTAGATATCACTAATATTCAAATAGTTTGAAAATGATTTGCCAAGTGCATATATACATATATATCAGTATCAAATTGCTATGAAAATATCATAATTAAGTTATAATTTTATTTTGGGATCAAAAACCCTAATTTTGAATGACTATTTAAATCAGAAAAGTAAATCAATGTATTTGGAACCATGATGCAAATAAGATTTGTGGTTTAACGAGTATGACTTGTTTTTAATGTTGAATTTAACCTCACAAACATTGGTTACATCAGACTGTTTTAAATATATATATATTTATATGTGATTGAATCATTAAATTTCTGTAAGTAAAGGGAGTTAAACTATTTAACACCTTGACACGGTGTTACCGGTTTTAAAACTATGGTTGGATTTTCAATCTGCAACCCACTTTGAATAATTCTAATTGATTAAATTTAAGAAAAACAAATTTGAGGTTGTTTTCTATTACAAACAGAATTGGCTCTTGTACATAGGGTTGATTATTTGACACTCATATACACTGATATAATCATAAACTTCTTTTATATATATAAATATTAGTGTATTTGTATATATTGTTAATATGTAGAATATCATATACTAGTTAGCAATGGGCAGTATAATATATAGCTTCCTTGAACCATATGTTGGGCAGAATTTCATAAATGACATGACATGTTAATGCATATTTAAGCACATAATAGTTATGTTCACAATTTAGTGTTGATGAACCAAATTCTGAACATAAATTGGAAGAAAACACCTATTAAAATCATGACTGTCTTGTATATGGGTGATTCCAATATATGTTCAGTTTAATGCATTTTGATGCAAATTGGATTTGCAGCAATAACGCTTCTAATGCAAGCAGCAGTGAAGTCTGGAGCAAATGGACAAGTTTGACTTGTTCTATCTGAAGGATGAAAATGTATATGAGAATTAGTGGGCATATTTTGTTTCATGTATATATATATATATATGTATATGTGTAATGTATGCAAATATTACTGAACTGTTGTGTAATGAATGAACTAAGTTATATATGTGTATAACAAGTTATACGTATATATAATATATACTAGTATGTATAAAATGTATGATAACAGTGCAAGTTAATAGATTATCTGCAAACCTTGTAATGTTATTGTATTTGAAAGGGTCTGAGCCTATATTTGATTCTTGTCATAATATTCTGCATACTATCAATTTTGTTTTATTTGTAATTTTAAACCAGTTGAATGATTTATGAAACTTTCAAACTGTTCAAACTTTCTGTTTTGAAATTGTATTGAATTCTGTTATTAAATTTATTCAAATTTATGAAATTCTGATTGATATGTAATAGAGGTTGATCCATACTGATAATATAAATGGGTCTGGATAATGTACCTGTGAAATTGGGCTGTAAGCTATTTTATCTTGTAATTTTTAGTATAGTGCTTTGATGACTTACTCATTTATGACGATACAATAACTACTAAATAATTAGACCTTGGTATGATCATTAGAAAATAGGCATATATATATATATATACGATATATGTATAATGTTTTTTTAACACTCATATCTATAAATCATGTGTTAAATACATATACATATACATACATACATATATATATATATATTGCAATTATATGCAATAAAAGTTATCATTGTAAAATGTATGTGTTTTGATATGTATAAATCACGCTGACATTGTTTGCCACTACGAATTATAAAATCCCTTTAAAGAAAATATCGTTATATTAAGTCATGGTGATGTCTTCCAACATATACACCCATCAATGCCAATCTCATTGGATGTAAGTAATGTCAAAGCGTTGTGCATCCTTTTATTTTGGTTATATGAGGTACGAGTAATTGTGGTACTTCAACTGTATTATTGGGTCTGACTTAACTAAGGCTACATAATTTTATTTATGGCCTTAGAGACAAAAAGCATGTATTATTCTATATTTGAGCAAATGAATAATTCAATGAACAAAATGTTCATCATGCGATCCAAGAATTATATATATATATATATATATATATATATATATATATATATATATATATAATTGACATAAGATGTCTACCTAAAAGGTTGTGTTTTGGGGTGTTAACCAAAGCAAGGTCAAGGAATGACTAGATATGGATCTTGGACCACCATTATATATATATATATATATATATATATATATATATGGAGAGAGAGAGAGAGAGATGTTAATTTGAGTGGGAGCATATTTTAGTTTAAAAATTATACATTTATGTTAATATAAATTTTGATTGTCAAAAATTTGTATTTATATTAAATAAATGTTACAGAATAAGTTATTATTTATTATCTACTGTAAATATTAAATAACAAATTACTCTGATAATTTAAATTAATCCTTAAGATGGATAAATTGAATTAAATCAAATTTCTTGACTAACATTGAAATTTAAAGATTGTTCTTAAACAAATTAAAACGTAATTGTTTTACAAACATAGAAGATCTAAAATGAGAGTTGAAGTATGAATTCAACCAAATAAGATATAAATGTTATAACAATCTACTTATACATCTTTAGTATTAGATACTAGAAATGAAACACATAGATGTATGTGACTTTGCAGGAATTGCAGAACGAGTAGAAATCTGACAAAAGGACAAGTGGACTTGCGAATGGAAATGAAGCAAATGTTGTGGGATTATCCATATGAAGCTGCTTCTTGTTCTTTGTACTAGCTTAATTGATTAAATAAAATAATATTTATTATGAAATTTCCATTTTAAATAAATGTTATAATAAATCTTGCTTAGATGTAACAACCCGTATTTTTAATAACATGTTATAACATAAATCGAAGCAGAATTTAATTCTAAAATCTGAATCAAGGGAAACGGGCTATGCCATTGCGTTCGTCTCGCAAAATACGCGAAATAGAGTCCGAGTTTTCGAAAATCGGAGTCCGTATGACCCGATTAAGGCCCAACGAAGTTTTCAGAAAATTCCTAAGTAAAAACAGATTTCAAATTCCCGCCACAGTACCCAAGTCGACAGCCCTGTCGACTTGGGAGTCGACTGGGTTTCACCAGGTCGACAGCCCTGTCGACTTGGCTGTCGACTTGGCTCAGACGCCCAGTTCTGCCTGGTGCACCAGTTTGGGTTTGTGTTGAGCTTGGGGGCCAGATTCGATTTGGAGGGTTGAGATGAGAACTAGGGTTTAATCCTATGGTCTAAATCACTACCCTAATCTATAAATAAGACCCTAACCTACCCTAAATCATCATTAATCTATCCTACAACTAAACTATGGCAAAATCAAACCTCTCATGGCCTCCACTCTCTTCATACAATCCCTAAATCAATTTCTAAGAGATTTCCATGCATACAAGTGTATTTAGGCTTGTATGATCCTCTTTAGCTTGCATTAAAGTCTTGTTTCTCTATTGGCATCTTAAAGGAAGAGTCTTGATCAAGTTTGCTTGCATTTTTGGGGTTTAATTAGTTGCATAAGGGGTTTCTTACATTTGCTATACTCATTTGAGTCCGCATAAGCATTGTAAGCCCTATTCCTCTCATACTTGAACTTTGAAGTTAAATGCATGATATGCAAGTTGTCATAAGTTATGCAAGTTTTATTTATGCAAGTATGATATGCAAGTTGACATATGTTATGCAAGTTTGTTTATGCAAGTATGATATGCAAGTTGACATATGTTATGCAAGTTTGTTTATGCAAGTATGATATGCAAGTTGACATATGTTATGCAAGTTTGTTTATGCAAGTATGATATGCAAGTTGACATATGTTATGCAAGTTTGTTTATGCAAGTATGATATGCAAGTTGACATATGTTATGCAAATTTGTTTATGCAAGTATGATATGCAAGTTGTCATATGTTATGCAAGTTTGTTTATGCAAGTTTGATATGCAAGTTGTCATATGATATGCAAGTATGTTACGCAAGTTTGGGATGGTCATATGGTTCATGTTATCATGTTATGCATGCTTTTTGGGCGTAAAAATGTAATATGCAAGTGTGTGAACACATGAACATTTCATATGCCACCATGTTGAACTTGTGGCTTTAACACTTTTATGTCATGATTATGCCAAGTTCCCTCTTTCTATCCTTTATGCGCTATTGCGATATGTAAGCGATGGGATTGCGTTTGGGGTTTGGGTAAACTTAAAAGACATAAAAACATGAGCTTGGGAATTTACCTATTAAGTTAGGTCTACCCATTGGGAATTTACCTATTAAGTTAGGTCTACCCAATTGCTTGAAAATTTGTAACATGATGGACATGACACTTAGAAAAGATAAGTGTGGCCAACTTGAGGTTGGGTTGAGTTTGTAGCGTAAACCTACCCGGAACCGACCGGCCTAACTAGTTGCTACAAACAATTGGACCCAATGTGAGAAGCTGGTCATGTTGTACCTTGGACCCGAGGTTAGACCAAGTTGTGGTGTAAAGCTACCCGGACCCGCCCGGCTTAACTAGTAACCACAACAAAGTCTAATGTGAGAGGTTAAGGCGCATTAATTAATTAATGCCTCATGATTAGGGTTAAGTCATGGACCATTTAATACTTAACCAATTTGGGCTCGGTAGATTAATCGGGGTTAAGTCGTGAACTCATAGTTACACTTAACCAAGTTAATCCATGATTAGTGAAGGGGTTAAACCGTACTTAACCCACTAGACAAATCCTAGTAATGGGGGGGTCCACTCCGCAGTAATCCCAAGTTTGTATCATCAAGGCCCTAGGGACTAGGCTAGGGAGGGGGCACGATTACTGGGCTGGAGGTAAGCGACCAAAAGCGACGGCCGAGTGGTACGCCGGTGTAGTTCTGGGCGGACTCTGGTCGTGCACATAGTCCGTAGCCAGAGAAAACAAGCACGGGTACCGGTAGACCGAGACTGTGCACTCATGTTTATGGTGTCCAGGGGTTGACACCCTAGGGCTTGATACACCCGACGGGTGGACCCGGCACAGTTCGACTACATTCATGTTTGGGCCGTATTGACACCAACACGTGACGAGCTAGGCTTAGGGAGCCGATCGACTAGACCGTTGGGTTGGACCTCGTGGTAGGGTCACTTCATGGACCTCGTGGTAGGGTCACTTCATGGACCTCGTGGTACGGTCACTTCAAGTTATTGGACCTCGTATGAGGGTCACTTCATGTTATTGGGCCAAAGCTTGGGCCGTGGGATCAATACTTGCGTATCCAAGTCATGTTAGTTTGCTAGTACACCGGTGGTGCAAAACCTAAATCCTGATTATGCGATGTCACCTTTATCTACCTTGTTAATAAATCATCATGCTAGTATGTAGTTATCCATATGTTTGTCCTTGCTGCTCATGTCAGTTAACTTTATTAGTTTACATTGATTGTAGTAGGGCTTACTCAGTCTTTTTGACTGACCTGTTTTCTTTCGCCTCTTTTCTTCCGTTTCCCCCCCAGGTTCTCAGGGAGGGAATACAGGAGCTTAGCTTGGATCTTAGCTGCTTTCTGGGATAGCTCATGTATGCTTTGAGCTCGCTATGGTTTTTCTGCTTTGGGGATAGCTACTTATGTTTTTCTGTTCAGTTTCAGATGATGTTGTTTTATGTACTAGACTTATTTATTTGGAAAATTGACATTATGATGTATTAGACTTGTTTTGAAATGGTTTAAAAATCTTCCGCTGTTTTATCTATGTTATTTACTCTGTTTACATATATACATATGTTCTTGTTCTGCCTTGATATGTCATTATGTATGTTTACCTGATTCAAACGCCCCTCCAAAGTCAGAGTGCTTGCATGAGACACCCCGGCGGAGGCGGGGTGTTACAATTTGGTATCAGAGCATATAGTTTATGAGTAGGAACAAAAAGGTTTTAGAAAAACTTTTGGAAAACTATTTTCAAAACCAAGTATAAAGTATTTTCCAAAGAAAAGTCTAGTTTATTTTAAAAGGCTATTCCCCAAAAAAGGCCATTAGCAAAATCCTTTCGTTTTCTCCATTCTGAATCTGTCTTTTTCTTTTTTCAGTATGGCCGATAACTTTGCTCTTCCGGAGGGAGTACACGTACCTGTGTGGTATAGGAGACTTTTGGAGGCTAGGGCGACCGAAGCCGGCCCCGCAGATGTTCCTCCTCCTCCTCCTCCAGTAGTTAATATTCCTCCTCCTCCCGTTGCTAATGTTCCTCCTCCACCTGTTGCTGAGGTTCCTCTTCCTCCTCCCCCTCAGCATCCTCAAGTTGACTTCGCAAAGATTTGCAAGGATTTCAAAGCAATGGGTGGCAAGAATTTTCAAGGCACAGAGACTTTTGTAGAGGCCAGAAATTGGTTAAAAGAGACCGAGGATTTGTTTGCTATCTTTGGGATAGACGATCAGAGGAAGACCTTGTTGGCGGTTTGGCTTATGAAGGATGAAGCCGCTTATTGGTGGGAAGTCACCAATGGTACTAGGCCTGTTGAGACTTGGGCCAATCTCAGGGCAAGGTTCGTGCTTAAGTTTCTATCTTCCGCTGAGGAGAATCTGCAGATGGAGAGATTCATAACTTTGAAGCAAGGAGATATGTCTGTCAAAGACTATGTGAACAAGTTCAATCAGTTAGCTCGTTTTGGCTTGGATATGGTGAATACTCCTCAGAAGAAGGCTCTTCGTTTTGCTAGAGGGTTAAATGAGCCGTTACAGGGATTGGCCATGTCACATATTCCTCATGGGGCCACGTTTGTGAGTTTGGTTGATATGGCGTTACTTCAGGGAGATGTCAAGAAGAATGATACTCAAGTCAAGAAGACCGATTCCCAGGGAAAGGGAAATCAGGGCAATACTAGTGGTCAAAGCAGTCAAGGCAATCAGAACAAGAACAAGGGTCAAGGCAACAAGGGGAACAACAACAAGGGCAAGAACAACAAGGAGAAGTGCCATTATTGCGGTACAGTTGGGCATCTTATTAAGGATTGTAGGAAGAGAAAAAGAAAGAACAGTGAATGCTTTTTATGCGGTAAGGCTGGACATCTCAGCAAGGATTGCCCGAAGAAACAGGGGCAAGGCCAGGGTCAGACTCAGCGTGCTGGACCCTCAGGAGGGCAAGTTCATGCTCTCACTACCGCTCCAGTTCCCGATCGAGGTAGTATTTCTGTTGAGAGCCCTGTATATATTTCTGATTTTCTAGTTCGTACTTTGTTTGATTCTGGTGCATCGCATAGCTTTATCTCATCTGATCTTGTTGATAGTTTGCACCTTAATACTAGCTTGGTAAATGATCCCGTTCGTGTCTCAAATCCTATTGGGGGTTCCGCCCATTTGTCTATGATATGTGGGGATTTGAGGATCTCTATACTGAGTGTAGAGTTCTTGTGCAGTGCTTACGTCCTTGGTTTCAGGGGATACGGATTGATATTGGGCATGGATTGGCTGTCCAGATATGGAGCCATTCTTGATTGTGAGCATAGGGTTGTGAGGCTCGTGACTCGCCTCGGGAACACCCTAGAGATTTCTTGTGATCCGAGAGGTCCCGTCATGTTGTGCTATCTTGAATCTCTCGACTCGTCAGTGGAGACTCTTCAGTCTGTAAGAGTGGTCCGAGAGTATCCCGATGTTTTTGATGAAGTTAGGGGTTTGCCCCCTAAGCGAGAGATTGATTTCCGCATTTATCTGGTGGATAATGCAAAGCCGGTTTCTTTGCCCGTTCGGCACATGGCTCCGCGTGAAAGGCGGGAGCTAAGCAAGCAAGAGAAAGAGTTGCTTGAGAAGAACTTCATTAGACGAAGTATATCTGAGTGGGGAGCGCCTGTGGTATTTGCTATCAAGGCGGATGGTTCTCTCCGACTATGTGTTGACTATCGAGAGTTGAATAAGCTGACTAAGAAGAACAGACACCCGTTACCGAGGATCGATGATCTCTTTGACCAGCTTGTCGGTGCTTCTGTTTTCTCTCAGCTTGATTTTGCTACTGGATTCCATCAGCTCAGGGTAGCTGAAGATAGTATAGACAAGACTGCGTTCATAACTCCAGATGGATTCTTCGAATGGCTTGTCATGCCGTTCTGCTTGACTAATGCACCCGCATATTTCGTGGACTTGATGAGTAGGGTGTTCAGGGAGTTCTTGAACAAGTTTGTCGTGGTCTTCGTAGATGATATTTTGGTCTTCTCTAAGGATGAGGAAGAGCATGCAAGGCATCTCATGGAGGTGATGGATACGCTGAGAGCGCATCAGTTGAAGGCCAAGTTCTCCAAGTGTCACTTTTGGAGAAGGGAAGTTAGGTTTCTTGGGCATATAGTGTCTAAGCAAGGCTTAGCGGTGGATCCCGCTAAGGTGGTTGCAGTTCAGGATTGGAAGACTCCAAGGAATGCAACCGAAGTGAGAAGTTTTCTAGGTCTTGCGGGTTTTTATCGGAAGTTCATCAAGGACTTCGCGAAGATTTCTGCTCCTCTCACTAAATTGACGAAGAAGAATTTAGTTTTTGCTTGGAGCATAGAATGCGAGCTTGCTTTTCAGAAGCTCAAGAGAGCTCTTACATCAGCACCTGTTCTAGCTTTGCCCGATGGAGGGAAATTATTTACAGTATACACCGATGCGTGTGGCACGGGGTTGGGAGCTGTTCTGATGCAAGAAGGAAGGGTGATATGCTTTAGCGGTAGACAACTCAAGGTGCATGAGAAGAATTATCCCACTCATGACTTAGAGTTGGCAGCAATAGTATATGCACTCAAGGCTTGGCGCCATTATCTTCTGGGAGAAAGATTTGAGCTTTGTACCGATCACAAGTCATTGAAGTATTTTTTTTCTCTGAAGGATCTGAATCTGAGGCAGCAAAGATGGATGGAATTCTTGGCATCCTATGATTTCGAGATAGCTTATACCCCTGGCAAGGGGAATGTGGTAGCTGATGCATTGAGTAGAAGGAAGTTGACCCTAAGTCCTCTATTCATTGAGATGAAGAATTTAGAGTATGTGGCAACCTTTGATTTCTCTTTGGCGGTTGAGTCGATGACCGGTTCTTTAGCATCTCTGGAACTCAGACCTACCCTTCTTGATCAAGTTGGGGCTTCGCAGAGGGAAGACCCTCAGATAGTTGAGATTATGGATAAGCTGATTCGAGGAGAGACGTCTAGTCATCTCGCTCGATATTCTGTTGATGACAAGGGTTGGCTGAGGAGAGATGGAAGGTTATGTGTTCCCATGGTAGAAGATTTAGTAAGAAAAGTTCTGGAGGAAGCACATCGCTCTAAGTTGACTATACATCCAGGCGGAGACAAGATGTACAAAGATATGAAGCGTATTTTCTTTTGGCCTGGGATGAAGAAGGATGTGGCAGAGTTTGTCTCTAGATGTATTATTTGCCAGCAAGTTAAGGCCGAGTCAAAGAAGCCCGGTGGGCTATTGCATCCTCTAGACGTTCCACTTTGGAAGTGGGAGAGTATCTCCATGGATTTTATTGATGGGCTACCAAGGTCAAGGAAAGGGAATACGAGCATTTGGGTTATTGTAGATAGACTTACGAAGAGTGCTCATTTCATTCTGGTAAAGAGCAAGAGGACCGCATCTTGGCTAGCGTCCGTATATCTTCGGGAGATTGTGAGACTTCATGGAGTCCCTTCTAGTATTGTCAGTGACCGTGACCCAATCTTTACAAGCCAGTTCTGGAATAGCTTGCAAGAAGCCATGGGCACGAGGTTGAATCTAAGTACGGCTTATCACCCACAGACGGACGGTCAAACCGAAAGGGTGAATAGGGTACTCGAGGATCTGTTGAGGCTTTGTATTCTAGATTTTGGTGGTACTTGGGAAGACCATCTTCCTCTTGTTGAGTTTGCATATAATAACAGTTATCAGGCAAGCATAGGGATGGCACCATTTGAAGCTTTATATGGGAGGCCGTGTAAGTCCCCTACATGTTGGTGGGAGACTACAGATAAGCTGATACTTGGGCCTGATATGATCAGACATACATCCGAGAAAACCGAGTTGATTCGGAGACGGATGAAAGCAGCCCAAGACCGACAGAAATCCTATGCTGATAAGCGAAGATCTGATCTGGAGTTTGATGTTGGGGATATGGTTTTCGTAAAGGTTTCTCCTTTGCGGAATGTGGTCCGATTTGGAGCCGTTGGGAAGTTAGCACCGAGATTTGTTGGACCCTTCCCTATTATAGAAAGGATCGAGCAGATGGCTTATAGAGTGAAGTTGCCCGAGAAGCTTGCCGGAGTGCACGATGTTTTTCATGTTTCGCATCTCCGGAAATGTTTACATGAATCAGCAGAGGTTGTGGAGCCAAGTGTTTTGGAAGATGTGGAAGTGGAGGAAGAAGCCACCTTGAGGAGAACTCCGATTCATATCTTGGGGACAGAGACCAAGAAGCTAAGGAATCGAGAGGTCAAGTTGGTAAAGGTTCAATGGGGTGAAGCCGAGGAAGACGCAACTTGGGAAACTGAGGAGAAGATGCGTAGGCTTTATCCATTCCTTTTTGAGGGTACACTCTCAATCTCTTTTCTTTGTTAGCATATCTTTCTCTTTGCTATCCATATTTATCTAGATTATCGTGTTAATCTTGTCATGAGAACCTTAGGTAGAAACCCTTTGGATGAAACATGTGTTTGAAACATGTTATGCTTGATGGTTGCAAGTGGTTGCAAGTGTTTGCAAGTGTTTGCAAGTGGTTGCTCGTGGATGCATTATACACGATTAGGCACTAGATCGGCTCGCACACTCCTCATATTGCATATGCATGAGTGTTTATGCTTATTCGTGGATGAAAATTGTGTGTTATCACATGGATGTTGCATATGGGTGTATGTTATGTGCACACATATAGATGATATATATTATGTTAGGAATTGCATACATATGGATTCATTCCACTAACATAATCTGCATTGACGATATTTGCATTAGATAAGTACATATACACACACCTTTGCATATGTTCATCAAGCATTTAGAATCTTTTAAGGACAATGATTGCTCGTGGATGATGTTTTGAGTAGATGGATGTTGGATGGTAGGATATGTTCTTCCTAACTTGAAGATTTCTGGGACGAAATCCTTTAAGGAGGGGAAAATGTAACAACCCGTATTTTTAATAACCTGTTATAACATAAATCGAGGCAGAATTTAATTCTAAAATCTGAATCAAGGGAAACGGGCTATGCCATTGCGTTCGTCTCGGAAAAATACGCGAAATAGAGTCCGAGTTTTCGAAAATCGGAGTCCGTATGACCCGATTAAGGCCCAACGAAGTTTTCAGAAAATTCCTAAGTAAAAACAGATTTCAAATTCAAATCTATAAATGGGAATTGGGCCAGTTGGGCCAGACGGGAAAAATTCCCGCCACAGTACCCAAGTCGACAGCCCTGTCGACTTGGGAGTCGACTGGGTTTCACCAGGTCGACAGCCCTGTCGACTTGGCTGTTGACTTGGCTCAGACGCCCAGTTCTGCCTGGTGCACCAGTTTGGGTTTGTGTTGAGCTTGGGGGCCAGATTCGATTTGGAGGGTTGAGATGAGAACTAGGGTTTAATCCTATGGTCTAAATCACTACCCTAATCTATAAATAAGACCCTAACCTACCCTAAATCATCATTAATCTATCCTACAACTAAACTATGGCAAAATCAAACCTCTCATGGCCTCCACTCTCTTCATACAATCCCTAAATCAATTTCTAAGAGATTTCCATGCATACAAGTGTATTTAGGCTTGTATGATCCTCTTTAGCTTGCATTAAAGTCTTGTTTCTCTATTGGCATCTTAAAGGAAGAGTCTTGATCAAGTTTGCTTGCATTTTTGGGGTTTAATTAGTTGCATAAGGGGTTTCTTACATTTGCTATACTCATTTGAGTCCGCATAAGCATTGTAAGCCCTATTCCTCTCATACTTGAACTTTGAAGTTAAATGCATGATATGCAAGTTGTCATAAGTTATGCAAGTTTTATTTATGCAAGTATGATATGCAAGTTGACATGTGTTATGCAAGTTTGTTTATGCAAGTATGATATGCAAGTTGACATATGTTATGCAAGTTTGTTTATGCAAGTATGATATGCAAGTTGACATATGTTATGCAAGTTTGTTTATGCAAGTATGATATGCAAGTTGACATATGTTATGCAAGTTTGTTTATGCAAGTATAATATGCAAGTTGACATATGTTATGCAAGTTTGTTTATGCAAGTATGATATGCAAGTTGTCATATGTTATGCAAGTTTGTTTATGCAAGTTTGATATGCAAGTTGTCATATGATATGCAAGTATGTTATGCAAGTTTGGGATGGTCATATGGTTCATGTTATCATGTTATGCATGCTTTTTGGGCGTAAAAATGTAATATGCAAGTGTGTGAACACATGAACATTTCATATGCCACCATGTTGAACTTGTGGCTTTAACACTTTTATGTCATGATTATGCCAAGTTCCCTCTTTCTATCCTTTATGCGCTATTGCGATATGTAAGCGATGGGATTGCGTTTGGGGTTTGGGTAAACTTAAAAGACATAAAAACATGAGCTTGGGAATATACCTATTAAGTTAGGTCTACCCATTGGGAATTTACCTATTAAGTTAGGTCTACCGAATTGCTCGAAAATTTGTAACATGATGGACATGACACTTAGAAAAGATAAGTGTGGCCAACTCGAGGTTGGGTTGAGTTTGTAGCGTAAACCTACCCGGAACCGACCGGCCTAACTAGTTGCTACAAACAATAGGACCCAATGTGAGAAGCTGGTCATGTTGTACCTTGGACCCGAGGTTAGACCAAGTTGTGGTGTAAAGCTACCCGGACCCGCCCGACTTAACTAGTAACCACAACAAAGTCTAATGTGAGAGGTTAAGGCGCATTAATTAATTAATGCCTCATGATTAGGGTTAAGTCATGGACCATTTAATACTTAACCAATTTCGGCTCGGTAGATTAATCGGGGTTAAGTCGTGAACTCATAGTTACACTTAACCAAGTTAATCCATGATTAGTGAAGGGGTTAAACCGTACTTAACCCACTAGACAAATCCTAGTAATGGGGGGGGGGGTCCACTCTGCAGTAATCCCAAGTTTGTATCATCAAGGCCCTAGGGACTAGGCTAGGGAGGGGGCACGATTACTGGGCTGGAGGTAAGCGACCAAAAGCGACGGCCGAGTGGTACGCCGGTGTAGTTCTGGGCGGACTCTGGTCGTGCACATAGTCCGTAGCCGAAGAAAACAAGCACGGGTACCGGTAGACCGAGACTGTGCACTCATGTTTATGGTGTCCAGGGGTTGACACCCTAGGGCTTGATACACCCGACGGGTGGACCCGGCACAGTTCGACTACATTCATGTTTGGGCCGTATTGACACCAACACGTGACGAGCTAGGCTTAGGGAGCCGATCGACTAGACCGTTGGGTTGGACCTCGTGGTAGGGTCACTTCATGGACCTCGTGGTAGGGTCACTTCATGGACCTCGTGGTAGGGTCACTTCATGGACCTCGTGGTAGGGTCACTTCATGTTATTGGACCTCGTATGAGGGTCACTTCATGTTATTAGGCCAAAGCTTGGGCCGTGGGATCAATACTTGCGTATCCAAGTCATGTTAGTTTGCTAGTACACCGGTGGTGCAAAACCTAAATCCTGATTATGCGATGTCACCTTTATCTACCTTGTTAGTAAATCATCATGCTAGTATGTAGTTATCCATATGTTTGTCCCTGCTGCTCATGTCAGTTAACTTTATTAGTTTACATTGATTGTAGTAGGGCTTACTCAGTCTTTTTGACTGACCTGTTTTCTTTCGCCTCTTTTCTTCCGTTTCCCCCCCAGGTTCTCAGGGAGGGAATACAGGAGCTTAGCTTGGATCTTAGCTGCTTTCTGGGATAGCTCATGTATGCTTTGAGCTCGCTATGGTTTTTCTGCTTTGGGGATAGCTACTTATGTTTTTCTGTTCAGTTTCAGATGATGTTGTTTTATGTACTAGACTTATTTATTTGGAAAATTGACATTATGATGTATTAGACTTGTTTTGAAATGGTTTAAAAATCTTCCGCTGTTTTATCAATGTTATTTACTCTGTTTACATATATACATATGTTCTTGTTCTGCCTTGATATATCATTATGCATGTTTACCTGATTCAAACGCCCCTCCAAAGTCAGAGTGCTTGCAAGAGACACCCTGGCGGAGGCGGGGTGTTACATTAGACAAGTTTGAATCTCATTTGTAATAAAAGAAAATTTGTTATTCATTTTATTTAAATGAAATATCTTATGGAATTTCACAAATAGTTAATAATCTTTATAAATCCTTAGCTGTGATGTACTTGACATAAATACTGAGCGGATTAAATTTAATGATTTAACTCCATCACACCTTTAGCATTGCTAGTTAACCTATATAATCAAGAAACGCATATCAAAACTCCATAATAATGGAATTTTGAGGTCATTTGATTTCAAATCATATGAAGAATGCAAATCTTGTTTATTAAGAAAAATAACCGAATCACCTTTCACTTGACACAGTAAACGGACTATAAGTATTGGGTCTCATACATAATGATGTATATGGAGCAATGAATATATAAGCTAAAGGTAGGTTTTATTACTTCATTATATTTACTGATGATGCCAGTAGATATAGATATATGTATCTTATGAAACACAAATCAGAATCTTTTATAAAGTTCAAAGAATTCGAAAACGAAGTTCAAAACAAATTTTGATAGAAAATAAATACTCTTCGAACAGATCAAGAGAATATTTAAGCCAATAATTTAATGGCTATCCAAATGAGTGTGAAATTGTTTCACAACTCACTTCTCCTAGAATACAATATTGAAATGGTGTGCCTGAAAGGAGAAGGTCACACCTTATAAGATATGGTATGATCAATGATAAGTCATATAGATCTTCCAATAAATTAAATTTAGAACAATTGTATTCAATCCTACCAAAACGATTCTGAAGAAACCATATATGATATGAACTAGGAAACGGCCTAGTGTGTCTATTATAAAGGTTTGGAATCTGAAGCGTTTGTTAAACGTCTTGCCTCTAATAAGATCGGATCCAAATCTGATAATTATTTTGTGGAATATCCAAAAGAAGTAAAAGGATATTATTTCTATAAATCCTCTGAGAATAAAATGTTTATTCCTCGAATTGGTATCCCTTTAAAAGAGGGCCAATCTCTAATATACCGATAGGAATAAAGCAGAATTCGAAATGTCTCGGAAATCACAAAATACCATTGAATCTTATATAGACAAGAAATTGAGTGGGAGTAACACAATAATTCTAATGTTATGTATTAATAAAACATTAATTATTGTGAATAACGTTTGTTTTTGAAACAAGAAATATAGATAATGATTCTAAGAAAGAAAATGTTTGGGTCAAGAAGTTCATAATTGAACTTAATTCGTTGTTGATCGAATGATTTACATTGCGATAACAATGCGGCTATTGCTCAGGCCTAAAACCTTAAACTCATTATCGATCCAAACATATAATTAAAAAATATAATTCTTATGTGAAGTTGTTCATAGAGGAAATGAACATATCTGCAAAGTTGCAATGTTGTAGATCTACTGAATTAAACTCTGTCGCAGTAGAAGGTTAATAGTCACACTAGTTTCATGAGTATACGATACATGAACGATTGACTCTAGTGAAAATGGGAGATTTTATAGTTTATGCCCTAGAGGCAATCCATTTGATGTGATTAATAACATTGTTGATGTATTGTTTTATTTGGAATAAAAATATATTCTGTTATGTTATATTTACAGTGTAATATAAATATTATATTAACATAATAGAAGTCCTTCGAATAATAATACAAAATTATATAGTTCGAGTAAGACATGAACTGGAGATTATATAATATATTAAATATTATAATTCTTAAATATCCGTACTCAACTTTTATTGTTTATATAGGACAACAATAAAACATTGAGACTAGTATGTTGACTGACTGATGATCACATCTCATTGATCGTTAATATACGTGATACTAATGTCAAGACATAAATACGTATTAAAGAATAGCGTATTAGGCTGACCCACCGTGAGAAAACTACATGGAATATAATTAACAGTATCATAAGTTATTCTCATAGTGAAAGTGATGTAATGGTCCTCAGACCTGAAATCATTGTAATTTCATTCAAGGATATTTGTGTTTTGATGTTATCCAAAATTAATTTTAATCGAGTGGGCAATAACGGTGATTATTGGATACATCTCGAATCGAATGAAAATTATGAATGATCTAGCAGGAATTCAACCCTACGATATATTTGTAGTGATATCCATGGGCCTCTTGATTGAGTGGGACTATGAAATGCATGGTCGTGCTCAAATATTGATTTGTTTTATATAGTCTACTCATCGATCAAGAAAAAGGATTAAATTATAAAGAGGATGATATGATCCATGCGTCGAGTTTGATCCTAGATATCATGGTAAAAAGGATTATACTGCATTGATACACTAAACGCATAAAGGATATATCGAATCGTCAATATTATTATAACTTGGGTGGCAACGACGTATTACTAGATGCCAATCACCGTTTATTATTTTAATTACGATTTAAAATCATTGCCAACATTGTAATAACCTATAAGGTCACACAATATAGAACATTATAAAGGAGAGAGAATATTATGGACAAATAAAATATCAATTTTGTTGATATTTTATTTGAAGTTGGAATAAGTATTCGGTTGGTTCATATTTTTAGGTTAATATTTGTTAGTAAAGGGATACCTATTTCCTTTTATTAAACACGGCTAACTCTAATTTTACGAGATACGATTAGATCGAAAATTACTAACCCGAATCCTTTTCTCCAAAACCCTAGAATATCTATGGCGGCTAGTACCACTCCTTCCATTTGTTTCTTCTTTAATTCGATCGAAGACGAAAATGTTCTTGTGGATACCAATAGAGGGCGAACGCTATGTTGACCTAGTCGATTCGAACAATAACTGTCTCCTTCTTCAAATTCGTGGATCTCGAGACCGAAGGTATGAAACCTAATTTAATTTTGATTTACAGTTCGCCTAGATCCTAATTCACAGATGTAAAATTTATTAAATTCTGGTTAGCAAATAGATCATCTAAACCTAACAGTGTATGAGTAGTACAATGTCGCATGAGAATCGACAATGACAAAGAAAAGGAGGACGGTGACCAAAGATGTCTTCCGAAATAGAGATGTAGATGGGATAGGTGCCCAAAAATAGATCCATTGTGATTTTGACCATGACAGGGCTAGATCTTGTACGAAAAGTCCTTATGGATTGCAGGAATTCTGTCAACACACTATTTAAAAAGGCCTATGATCAGATGACACTAGAGGCCAGAAACTTCATGCCATGTATAGTTCGTATTCACGGCTTCAATAGAATAACTACTAAAGTGGTGGAGATGGTGGAATTATCGGTTGAACATGGAGATTAGGACTGCCAGACAGTGTAGATCCTCACATTGGTTTTTTAGGATATCTACCCTCATTATAATACATTTTTAGGTCGATCGACCCTCTTTGACCTTAGGGAATGCATTGCCCTCCTAGACTAACTGATGAAGTTTCCAACTGAGAATGATGTCTAAGTTGTTTGAAGAGATTAGGTAGCCAGGAAAGCTTATTATAGCTGAGTGGAAGGATGCTCGTCGAAGAGACAAGGGAAAGGAATCAAAGATTTCTCTTACATAAAAATCTTTGATAAATATCAAATAAAGAATAGACCCTAGCATGGGCAACACGATTGGATTTTCAAAGACATAGATCCAAGAAAAAAAATGAGGAGTTGGGATATCAGAGTGCTGCCCCAACAAAGACGACTTTTAAGATTTCAATTGATAATGAAACCCATATGAGGCCTTGAAAATTAGATCTTATCTTTGTCCCAGACAAATAAAGTAACTTTCCAATTTTCTTCAGGTGAGACTGAACATGTTCGCCTGTACTCGTGTGGAATCTTAACAACCATTAAGAGTCACACATTGAATATTGACCTAAAGTTATGCTACTAAAGCAGAGGAGACGTAGTCAAGGTCCAGAGAGGTCGGCTGAACATAAAGAATTGGTGGATTAGTCGAAGAACAATGGCTTTATATCCATAACACTCTCTATCCAGACTAGATCTTCTATCCAGTCTTGGTGAAGAAAGCTAATGGGAAGTGGCCAACGTATGTAGATTATTCTAATATGAGAAAAGCATGTTCAAAAGATAGTTTTATGCATCTATGGATAGACTAGCTTGTAGACTCTACAGTTGGACATGATATTTTTTCTTTTATGGATGCATATTATATGTATAAAAAAATTTCAATTCAAGTCCCGAACTAGGAGCATACAAATTTCATCACTGACTTGGGGATTTGTTGTTATGTTTCCATGCCCGTTAGATTGAAAAATACATGAGCAGCTTGCTAATGACTGCTTATCCAGATGTTTAAAGGCCACAATGGGAAATCTATTAAAGTATAGGTGGATTATTATACACATGAAATAACTACTATCGAATGAACACGTTGACGACTTGGCAGAGATGTTCGATGTGCTACGTAAATATGGAATGAAACTCATTCTCTTGAAATGCTCATTTGAAGTTGCATCGGGAAAATTATTGGGTTTCATTATTCATTCTCATGGGATTGAGGTCAACCTCGAGAATATCACTGCTATTCAAAATATCAAAGTTTTGATGAAGATAAAGAATGTGTAGAGTTTAAATGGGAAGGTCGCTGCCTAAAGTTGATTCATTTCTAGAGAAATTAATGAGTGTCTTCCCTTTCTCAGTCTGATTAAAAAAAGGAAGCGCAACCTGATGTTAGTACCATGGATAATGGTTTTGATGATAACAAGCTAAGGAAAAATATAAAATATAAATACTAATGTTAATAATATTGTTATATATGTATATAGTATATGTTAGGGAAAAGTTTCCCAAAATGCCTTGGGTATAAAACCCAACCTTGCGGAAAAACAAATAGGAACGGATTGATGGTGAGGCAAAACAAACAACAGATAGTCACCAGCAAAACAATCACAGATCATGCAATAAAAGAAATAACACAAGAGATTTATAGTGGTTCCACTAACGTCTTGTTGTGTACGTCCACTTTGGGGAGACGAGATTTTATTCCTTTTCTAAATAAGAAAATTTTACAAGACTGATAATAGAGAAGAAGAAGAAGAAATACAACTTTGAGAGATGTTACAATACATTTACCTAATCTCTATCCTTATATAAGGACTAATACTTTGGGTTGAAGTAATTGATTTATGGTTATAAATCAATGCCTAATTAATTCTCCAATTAGAGAATTAATTTCTTACTTCAGTATTCCAAAAGAAACTTCTTCATATTCTTCCACTTATATAGGTAATTTATTGCTCTATCTAATTTTACAAAAGGGGCAATAAATTTTCTGATATCTTCCAAATCTTCTGCAGTTGGAAATATTATATTACTCAAATTAACAATATTTCCCAAATCTTCTCTAAATGGAAATATTGTATGACCATAATCAATAATATCTTACAAATCTTCTGCAAATGGAAATATTGTATCACAAATTCTAACAATCTCCACCTTGATACTATATTTCCTTGAAAGCATACCAACTCCACCAACATCCTCTTACTCTAAGCATCTTCTCGGACAAGACACCATGGTTACTTTTCCCAATGAGCTTCGGAATGGCCATCACCCATTGCACTTTGTCAACAAACTCCGGCAACGCCACCACCTGCCAACAAAGTGTTTAAAGTACCCCTTCTTGTAAAACCTATCAATCTTCACCATGAAAACAAACGTCTCCATGAACCATCTCAACTCTCTCCCCCCACCATTCCACCGCGTAGCACCTAGCATTTCGATAAGCGATTCCAGCTCGAGCAACGCCCAAACTTAGCAGTTTGCAAAGACTTATGCATATCCACTGCTTTCTCCATTGATCTCTGACCAACTTCAGACGATCCCTTCTTCTGCTTATCAAGCACATCCTCTTGGCAAAATCCCACCTTGATGAAGCTTTCCCCTTTGATCATATTCTGCCTATGCAGAAACTCAAAGTCCCTTATCGTATGTCTAGCTTTGACATCTTTTCCACGAGAACTGTAGACTCCAACCCTTGACACTCCAAGTACAGTGCTTCCCCTCAGGAGATACAAATTATGAAACATATCTCCCTTCATCACTACAAATGCACCCTTAGAAACCCTTAGACTATCCTTATCAATAGTCACCTCGCATCCTTTCGATGCCAACTGCTCAAGAGATATCATTGACTTTTGAAGACCTGGAACATAACGGACACCTGTCAAGGTGCGTATTACCCCGTCATACATGCGAATCATCACAGTACCTTCGCCCATGACTCTACAACTAGCATCATTTCCCATTAGAATCAGTTTCCCTCTTTTTCTTTTAAAAAACTGAAATAATTCTTATTAGGTGTCATATGAAAAGACGCCCCCGTATCTGGCACCCAATGGTCTGATACATCTGATACTACCGTTGTCAACAAGTCATCAGACAAAAATTTCTCCACCCCAACCGATGAATTTCCAGCTTCAATTTTTTTCTTTAATTCCAGACAATCTCTCTTCCAATGGCCTAGTTTCTTGCAAATGTAGCGCTTCCCATCTCTTGACTTTATTTTCATCTTCTTCTCCCCTTTCTCCATACCAACTAATAAGGCTTCTGTACTACTTCCTCCTCTACCCTCACTAAACTCCTACATCTAATCCCTCAAATCCTCAGATAGAAGACATGTCTTCACATCATCTACTGTTAGTGTATCTTTGGCATAGATAAGACTGTTAGCAAAACCTGTGTATCGCTCCGGAAGAGAACACAAAAGAATCATTGTTATTTTCTCCTCATCCAATTTCAAGTCAATAGACTTCATCTTCATCACGAGATCATCGAAGAAGCTTAGAAATGCCTTCACTGAAGTACCCTATCTCGTTTGCATAGTGAAAAACGTCTTCAACAAAATCAGACGGTTGGTTAGTGACTTCTTTAAATTGGGTTTTTCCAGCTTGGTCCAAATGTCCTTAGCAGTGGTCTCACCGCTAATCTTTGAAATGACATTTTCTCCTATTGCTAATTGTAAAGTAGTAAATGCCCATCGTTCCATCTCCTTCCTTTCCACGGCTGAAATATCATCCGTCAACTCCTCAGGAGCAAACACCACAGAATGAACATTGTTTCTCATCAGAACAGCTTCCATCCTCCATTACCACTTCTCGAAGTCTTTATCCCCATTCCATCTTTCTATTACTAACTGAGATCCTGCTGCCATATATGTCCCTTTGACATATGGCCTTGATACAATCGCCGAATTCTCCTCATCTCCTGCCATAATGCCTAACACTCTTTCTCAATCAACCTTATAGCTCTGATACCAATTGTTTGGGAAAAGTTTCCCAAAACGCCTTGGGAATAAAACCCAACCTTGCAGAAAAACAAATAGGAACGGATTGATGGTGAGGCAAAACAAACAACAGATAATTACCAGCAAAACAATCACAAAATAAGCAATAAAAGAAAGATCACAAGAGATTTATAGTGGTTCCACTAACGTCTTGTTAGTGTACGTCCACTTTAGGGAGACGAGATTTTATTCCTTCTCTAAATAAGAAAATATTACAAGACTGATAATAGAGAAGAAGAAGAAGAAATACAACTTTGAGAGATGTTACAATACATTTACCTAATCTCTATCCTTATATAAGGATTAATACTTGGGGTTGAAGTAATTGATTTATGATTATAAATCAATGCCTAATTAATTCTCCAATCAGAGAATTACTTTCTTACTTCAATATCTCAAAAGAAACTTCTTCATATTCTTCCACTTATTAGGTAATTTATTGCTTTATCTAATTTTACAAAAGGGGCAATAAATTTTCTGATATCTTCCAAATCTTCTGCAGTTGGAAATATTATACTACTCAAATTAACAATATC
The DNA here is from genome assembly GCA_030737875.1 of Allium sativum. NCBI lineage: Eukaryota > Viridiplantae > Streptophyta > Magnoliopsida > Asparagales > Amaryllidaceae > Allium > Allium sativum. The sequence goes on along the minus strand of CM060913.1, from coordinate 6,391,045 downwards.
TCCCAAATCTTGTCTAAATGGAAATATTGTATCACCATAATCAATAATATCTTCCAAATCTTCTGCAAATGGAAATATTGTATCACAAATTGTAACAGTATATCATACAGGATATTCAAAATTTTTGATTATGAAGACTGTACAGTATTAAGTGAAGATTCATGATGATGATGCCGGCTAGAGATTCAAGAATTACAAAATGAATACCCACGAGTATTGAAAAATGCAAAATTTTAAGATGTTCCAGATGACTTTAGAGTCTTAGAATGTATGCTAAAATTCTAATAGCACTTGATCTCTTATATTCAAATGATTTTCAAACAATACTTGTTTTCAAAATGATAGTTTTCAAAACACCCTTTTTGATTTCAAACCTTTTATATTGGTTATACTTTTGGCTTTTTAATTTCTTATATGTTTATGGTTTTGGAATTTTGCTTATACTTCTTTTTATATATTTCTATATACATTGTATACTTCATATTTACACATTAAATATTTCAAAAATTATTTAGAAAAGTGTTACTAAGTTTTATCATGATTAAAATATATACAAACTGCGAAGTATTTTTAAAATGAATTCAATCTATTAATTTTCAAAATTTAAATGGATATGTCAACTGGTCCATGTATAATATGTCAACAAGCTAGCCAGTTTTTTCAAAAATTAAATTTCAAAAGAAATGTCTATTGTCGCAACCTTTCGTGAAAAGACATTTTCTTCATTTTAAGTTCACTCTTTCTTCACTCTCATTTTCTAAGAAAATCTTAACTTTATTCTACTGAATTTCAACTAGAATCAAATCATTTATTTCTAATTTGATTCTCTACCATTCTCTCAAGATTAAAGTACAATTTAGAGTTGTAGGAGCAATTGTAATCAAAGATCAAATGATTAGAGTTTGCAAAACTCTTTCAAACAAAAAACTATTGTTTATAAGGGATTTATCATAACCCATAAACTTATTGGATGTTATAGCCCTAAAAATCTACATGGAGCAATTGAGTTTAGAAATCAATTGGGTATGCTTAATAGCCCATGAAATCTAAATGATTCCGTCCATATGTTGAAATTATGGTGGGTGTGTCTCATAGCCTTGAAACAGAGATCGTATTTCCCTTTACTAGTGCAAAAGGAATCCATATAGAATGCGTTCAGGACAAGATATAGAGTAATTGTGAACCAATATAAAAATTCCATTGTGTTCTTTACTTCACCCTATTTACATTTATCTATATCGATTTTATGATTATTTTTGTGATTGTTAATCATATTTTTTTAAGTACAATTCAGTTAAAAATTTAAAAACACTTGTATAATTAACTAAACACTATTCACCCTCCTTTCATTTTAATATTAGCCTTAAGATCCATATTCTACATTCTCACACTAGTATCAGAGCAAGTTTTTTTTTTGGTCCGCAGCATTAGCCCAGAGATTAAGGACTTGTGTCGAGGTAACAACGATGCAAGTTCGAAACCCGGAATGGCATGCTAAAAGGGTTTACCATGTGCATACGCTAGCCACTTATGTGGTATCCGCGGACCGGGCTAGGTGCACTAGGGGGTTTTACGACTCCGGTCGGTATCCCCCCGAACAAATTCAAAAAAAAAATAGAGAAAGTTTTTTCAAAATTTACAAAATTTGGTTTTAGAATTTTTTAAAGATGACTACCAACATTAGTAATGGAAAAAATCAGTAACATAGTTAGAAAATCATTCATAGAAGACTAATCAACTATTAGACCATCATTTTTAGTGCTATTAATTGCTTATATTGGTTATGTAAAATAAAAATTTATTTGCAATCAACAGGGTTAGATATCTAAAATATCACACAAACTGAGTGCAATGAATCCAAGACAAAATTTGCAGAGTGGACTATTGGTGAAAAACCAGTTGCACAAAGTAACTCTAAGGCCATTAATATATTATTCAGTTCATAAATAAAAATGAATTTAATTGATTGTATTTTTGTAAGTCCACATTTGAAATTTGAAGAATTTTGCAAATTACACATGAAGGCACAAGTAAAGTTAAAAAAAACCTACGATTTTCATGTTAATAAGTCAGCTTCAGTTAATTAAAACGAGTCTAAATGAGTCAATATCTGACATGTATAGTCGATTTCAAGATATTGTACATTCACCTACTGTATTGCGTAAATTTTTCTTTAAAGTGGATCAAGTTAGAAAAACAAATTAAATTTACTAATCTTCGAATGGAATCAAAAGATTCTAGTTATTAAAAAGGCTAATCATATTAGTACTCTAAAAATTAAAGAATTAGTTGGCAAATTAATGTCTTTTGAAGCACAAATGCAGGGGAAGAAAGAAAACACATCAATAGGGAAGAAATCAATAGCCTTCAATGCAATAACAAATAAATCTGATTCAAAAAGTGACGTTGATGAAAAAACAACATTCACGACAAGGAGTTTCAAATAATTTCTAAATTATAAAAGGAAGAACAATTTCAAAGAAATGATAACAAGGATTCAGGAAATGGAAGTGAAATTCAAAACGATATCGGTGTTACAGTAGTGATGAATCTAGACAAGTAAAATGATAGTGTCCATATCCAAGTAAAGAGAAAATCACACCAAATACTAATTCACCCAAAAAAATGGAAAAGAACATATACTACGATATGAAACGATTTGGATACATCCTTAAGTGATAATGATTTAGATAAAAAAAGGCCAACATGTGCTTCACAGCAATGCACAATTCAGATAAAGAACAAAATCCGGATCTAAAATAAGTATACATTTAAATTAATTTTTTTAATTTTTGATTGCTTTGCTTTTTTGGTCGCTCTAATTTTTGATTGCTTTGGTTGTCTTGAATTTTGAAATGATTAATTGGTTGTTTATAAACCATATTTAATTAGAGTCATAATTATATAATTTCAAATTAATAAATAATGATATAAAATGCATCTAAAAAGTTAAATTTTATTATTCAAAAATTATTTCCTGCAAATAAATAAATATATGTAAAAAGGTAATGTTATAAATAGATAAATAGAATACGACAAATTTTCTTTACAAGGATACATATGTCGACATACCCAACATATCCATGTCGACATATTTGGCAAAAGTTTGAAATTTAGAACCAAACTCAAAATTTGAATTTCCCTTCACCTTTTCACCAGCATCTATGTTATTAAAAGACACATTTTTGACCTGAGAACATGACATTTGAATCTCTGTTTGTTATATCTATATCTCTTAATTTATCTCAATCTTTCATTTCAAACTTTTTTTAAACTACTATCTTCCAAACACACTTCATCAGTGGCTTTCTCAGTACTCCTACCTCTAAGAGATTATCAAAATCTATCAGAAAATCTCTTTAATGATCAAGAAGAAATTCATACCTATATAAGCTATATGAACTGGAAAAGTCTTACGAGAAAATTAGCAATATTTGGTGATTTCTCTAATATGAAATTAATATTCCTTGTTACGAAAACAATGTTTTTGATCTCATTAATGCTTCTCAAAATAATTTTGCTCGTTATCCCCAATTAGTCAAAATGTTTTATGTAAGTTTAAAAGGAAAGTTTTATGAGGATAATAACGAGAAGTTTAGGGAAGCGTTAAAGGAACAATAATTGTTTTATATTGTGAAGTTTTAGGTCACATACTCGATGAAAATCCACCAGCATTAATCTTTCTAGTTTTAAAATACATAAGCATAAATGTGAGACTTTTTATTTCACCTTCAAAGTTGATGATAGTTTTGAATTCCAAAATTGATAGTTCCAACAAAAGCAAGAATTTTAAACCTTCTTTTATCACACATTATCACTCTAAGATCAGAAAAGTTCAATAACCGAATTTTGAAAGTGTGTAAAGCCTTTCTTTTTTCTCTTTATGGTCATTATAACATATATTAAGCACAAGTCATTTTGGATGACTTTAATCCTAAAAATCATTCAAACAATGAAAACACTCTTTTTTATGGATTTTATCTTACTCTAAATTTTAGTTGTTTTGGAGTGGATTTCAAGGGAGAGGAATTTGTCTTTCGAAAACTATTTATTCCAGCCAATCTTACTCTTAGCAAATTCCATTATTTTTTGGGCCTTATTAAACTCTTGTTGAAAAGGATGAGAGACTTGAATATGAAGAGGAAGAAATTCAATTAGAGGAGGAAGTAGGATAAGACATGGAAATAGATGGCGGAGAAGAAGAGGAAACTTCCTTGGAAAACATAGATTTTTCGGGCACATCCAACAAATAAAGTTCTTCTCAAAAGTCAAAAGAAGATCGTTTAAACTTAAAAATACCTAGAAGATCTGTTAGTAAGAAATTGGATACAATTTCTAACATAATGGACAACTTCTTGGAAAATTAAGAAATAAACTTGGGCTCTCCTCATCATCGACTTATTCTATACCTTTCTACTTTTATTTATGTATTTGAAATAATTATTGTATTGTTTGTGTTCTATTTTATTAAAAAGTCATGTAAGGTTTGAATTCCTTGAATTTTTTTATGCTTATCAGCAAAAGTCTATGTTTTTCTGTTAATATTCATAGATCATCTCTAGGAATAACAAAAACATAAATATATAAATAAATAAGCATAAAAACATCAAGGAAAGATATTTTAATTTTTTCAGGGTATATGTTGACAGACCCATACCATTATGCAGACATATTTAGCCAGAATTCTATCTTTTTAAAAAATTGAATAATTATCTTTTGTCAATTCATTTCAAAATACTTTTGTCCCTATTTATGCCCTTCCATACTAGATAAACAAACACTATCTATCTTCTTTTTTACATCCTTAAACTCTAATCAAAATAATGGGTACTCCTATGCATAATTTAATCGAAAAGCTTGAGAACATGCTTGAGTCCTTCAAGAATATTCTCTTTTTCGTTCTTTGAAATCAAAGGTACTTAGAATTGAGTCAAATGCAAATGATCAAGGCACAAGGAAAATATTTTGATACAATTTGGTGGCAGGTTTCTTCCATCATTAAAGGTAAACCAACAAATAATCCTGAGTGCACCATAAACAAAGACAATGAAAATTGAGAGGCTTTAAAACTAGAACGCATCTTCAGTGAAGATGCTTGGGTTGAAGTGTGTTGAAATGTTTAGTTAAATAGGTTTCTTTAGATTTAATTCGCATTTGATTTGGATCTGATTTGATTGAATTAGTTTGGTTTGGTTTGGGCTGAATTGATTTATTGTAATAATTTGAATAGATTGACTGATAATCATAGTTTATATAACTCTTCTTTTTCAATTTTCTTTGCATGATTATCTCTCTCATGATTTTTCCTACATGTTATAAAAGAGGAGTCTGTATTTGAGTCGGTATTCGAGTCAGTATTATAACCAGTCACTATTCAGGACAAAATTCAAGTCATTATTAGAATTAGGTTAGAAGTATTAGTTTTTTATTAATAACAAAGGGGAAGAAATATAAAATAGAATAAATATGCATAGATTAAGTGGTAGTTAAATTACATGTTATAAAAAAAGGTTATCATCAACAAATATGGGGAGAATGATTGCAACAAACCGGAATTTCTGAACCAATTTTAATTTTTTTTATTTTAGCTATTTTAATGGGTTTTGAATACTTAAAATGATTTATTTTAAATAATAACTACTAAAAATTTATTTAAATCTAAGTTAGAACGTATAAATTTATTTAAATTATAAAACAAACTCAAAATGGCGCGGTAGATTGAAAATTCGGTTTTGAACTTTAAATGAACGTACAGAATGAAATATAAATCCAATTTCAGTAAAACTAGAAATGTTAGAACCTGTTTAATTATTTCTTTCTAATGAATGTGAAAATTTTAGATTTCATAATATAAATTGAAAGTTATGTCCAGTTTAAAATTCAGAATAGTCGCTATGGAATTTATATATATTTTAATATAATATATAGCCCTTAAAAATAGCCATTTTGCAAACGACCTCCGTTTTCGACGAAATCACTTTTGTTGGAACCAGAATGTCAAATTATTGTTAGGTTTCAAATTTCATAATTTTTGGAACTAATATGTGAGCATGGTGAATTTAAACGTGTTTGGTAATTTCAGTTTGAATTTAATCGACTGGAAAAATGCCATTTTTCAAACGGCCTCCAAATTTGACGAAATTAGTTTTGTTAGGACCGTATCGTCAATACATAGCTAGATTAATTTTTCTGTAATTTTTGGAGTCAGTATGTGGCCCTGATAAATTAAAATGTACGTTTAAATTCAATATATATTTATTTACATTTTAATTTAAAGAAAAACTGATTGAAACAATCAAATGGGCTTACGAAATACATCTCATTGTGTTTGGAATGAGGGTATTTAGCTTGGGGCGGCAGTCGTTGGGTTTGATTTGGAGTTCGGATGCAGAAAACTCAATTTTAGAATTAAATAATAAAAATATATATATTATATATATGGGTCAAATGAGGGCAAACCCCTCATTTTCTTCAACCGGGGTCAACTCTGGTTCTAGCTGCCACTTCTCTCAACCAATGGCCAAAATCGCACCAACCTTCTCCCCCTCCGATCTCCTCCACCACACAATAAAATCAGAAACTTCATAAGGCAAAATCGAACTACTCTGTGCGCTATACATATCCAACGGTTAGGATCTCTTCTAGCATCGAAAATCATGAGGAATTGGGGCTTAAAACATGAGCGGTTCATCGGTTTTTTGCGGATGGTGGGAGGCGGCGAGCTCCACCGGTTTTTGGAGTTTGTCGGCGGCGGAGGAGAGCTTGAGGCGGCGTCGTCTGATCGTACTCTAGCGAAGTGTATGGGTGGTGGTGGCGTGCCCTAGAAATCGATACATGAGTTGTTTTGGCTTAAGGAATACGGCGGGAGGTAAACGAGAATGAAGGACTAATCAAGAAATTTAAATATTTATTTATTTAATTAATTATTTAATCATGAAATTAAGAGTAAATGATTATAACTTCTTCATACGAGGTCGGAATAACGAACGGTTAGTTGTGTAACACCCCGAATTTTTAATGAAATTAAAGAGAATAAATTAAATAATAATTAATTTAATATTCAGAATTAGAGGAAACGGACTGCACCATTGCGTCCGTCTCGAGATTCTGGTCAAGATAGACATTTGGTTTGTGTAAAATGGACACCGTATGAAGAAGTTATGAGGGTTTTAAGTTTGTATACGAGCAGAAGAATTATATATATACGCATGAGTTAGAGGTGAGTCAGGGATGAGTCAGAATTTTATCCAGAACGATTCAAATTTTAAAAATTCCTCAGAGCGGCAAAATTCCCGCTCTAGGGGGTCGACCCCCCTAAAGGGGTGTCGACCTAGGGGTCGACCTCCCTTAAGGGGTGTCGCCCTAGGAGTCGACCCACCCACAGGGGTGTTGATACCCCTAGGGCTGACGTGGCACTCGTTTTCAGGGGGTCTGGCGGCTACATATATGTGTGTCATATTCTCCTATTTTCTTCATTGGAAATCATGGAGGCCATATGCTGCCGGGGTGCAAACTGAGACAGAACCGTTTTCTACAACAACATACTTTGCAAATCAAATACAGAAATTCAAGATCCTTTCTTTCTCAATTCTATAAACCTAACGCTATGAGTTCTAATTGTTAGGTTTAGATAAATAAAAGTAAATTGTGAAAGACTGTGAATTGGATATGTTGTAAAGTATGATTCTGTGCTTGTGTTAAATCCTATACTATGTCATGATAGATCTATTTCCCTAGACTAATACAGTTGTGGTTATTCTATTATGATGCCTATGTGGATCTTGACTTGTAATTATATAGTGGTGAACATACATCAGTTAAATTGGATAGTAATAACATTGGCTAGATCTAGTTCTTTATGTAAATCACCTTTCACCCGTCATATTGTGATCAATCTAAATATGATGTAAACTTGACATGTGAAGCCATCTTTAGATCTAAACATGTTGCTATGTCACCCTAATTATGTTAGATCTAAATAGTTGGACACCTAAATGGTTAATTTAGATCTCATTATGCTTGCTTTGACATCGTAGTAATTACCATAAGTCATCAGTTTTATGTCCACCTTATTATGATGTTAATCACATGTCCATTCACCTTGTTATCATGCTAGTTATGTTTATGCCAAGATATGTTGAAACTATCACCTTTGTCATATTCTCTTTTCATTATGGCTAGGCTACTGTATAGCCTAGATGCCGCCAAAATACGTGCGAATACGTTAGTTACGAAACGGGGAAAAGGGTTTATAATTGGCATAATTTATGTAATATTTATATGAATTGGACATATAATTCAAATGGGGAAACATAGAAATAATTACCTATAATGACATAGGTAGATATGAATAAAAATGGAATGCTTAGTAATTACAATTAGGAATTGTAATTGTACTTATGACACGAGGTCAGGTTGCATTAGTGGTGGAAGTCTGCCCGGACCCGACCGGCATATCCAGCAGCCACTAATGTTGAACCTAATGTGGGAGGTCTAAGTACGTAAATACAAATCGGGCTATGACACGAGGTTAGGCCCAACTGTGGAATAAGTCTGCCCGGACTCGACCATCATATCCAGCATCCACATGTTGTAGGCCTAATGTGGGAGGTCTAGCCCATTACAAAACCATAAATGGACATGGTAAAGAATTGAACTGCTTAACCTAATTTAATCCATAAGGATTGTATGATTATGAACTTAAATTAGGGTTAAGTAAAACTGGATGGGTAGTGGGTAGGTTAAGTAAATTAGAGGGGGTGGGTAATATTTACATATAGGCCCACGAACTTAACCCAATAAAGTTATGTAATTAAAGACACCCTTTTGGGTAAGCATATCTGACAAAGGGCTATGTAATTGAAGACACCTAAGGGTATAGTCAGTGAAAAACCTTGTGGGGATAAAAGAAAAAGGGGAGAGCTTGTATCATATTGTGTGGGACCCATTTCAAGTCAGTAACCCGGAGTAGGTGTCAAATAAACAACTCTGTACTAGGCAGAGAAGGGACACGCTTTCTGATTGAATATAAGAGATCCAAACGAAATGGACGGTGTGGGCGGCGCAAACCGACCGGGCCATGCGCGTGCATGAGCTGGGCAGAAGGGGATAAGACGACCATGACACCAGTAGATATGGTTGTGCACATCTTGGAAATAAAGGGTTGCCATTTTAGGGAGTGATACCTCCTATTGTGGGGCCAGCACAGAATATCTACAGGGTAGGGAGCCGATCGATTAGGGTAGTGGTTAGGCTACACTTGGACGTATGCCCTAAGCCTACCAACTTATAGTGGAAGGGATCATCTCAATTCAGTTATACTAGTAATAGTGCCGAGTAATCATTAGTGAGGGACGTACACCTTATCTTGCTTACCTTGTCACACTTGCCATTTATGTAGTGATCTCTCTTATCCACTTTATATGCCTATCATGTTGCTTTTATTTATCTACTGGCTAAAAGTAACTAGACTCGTCAGACTTTATGTCTGACGCTTTTTGTTTCTCCTTCTTTCTTCCGTTTCCCTCCCAGGTTCTCAGGGAGGAAACACTCAGGCTTAGTCAGGATTCAAATATCATCTCGCTAGGTGCTATTTCTGAAGTATGGCTCGAGTTCTTGTCTCTACTATGGCTTAACTCTTTTAATTGGGGAATTATGCTTTTTATTTACTTATGTACTCTGATGGTGCAAGACAGAAGTTATTTTATTGTAATGGTTTTTGTGACTTATGGAATTGTGGACTACGGTATTATGATTTATGTTTGAAATAAAAATTTAAATTTCCACTGCTGCCTTATTTATATCTGTCTTGTAATTATTCTGTGTATGTTTACCTATAGCGCTTCACGAAACTTAATGCATTCCCTTAGTGAGTGACATTAACGGATGTGGGATGTCACACTTGGTATCAGAGATGAAGGTTACCAGATTAGATAAAAGCTTTTGGAAATTATTTTCAAAAAGGTTTTAAAAGAAAGCATTTTCAATAGAAAAGTCTGTTTTGAAAAACATTCCCCAAAAAAAAAAGTCATATGTAGTATCCTTCGGTCCTTTATCTAAATTTCTTCCTTTTCCCTTTTTCAGCATGTCTGGGGAACAAAACATCACTAATATCTCAGAGAGCGTCACAATACCCGGATGGTTCCGTAGGTATTTGGATGCCACGATGCCTGCCGAAGGCCAAGGAATTGTTCCTCCCCCAGCTGCACCAGTCATTCCTCCTCCTCCTCCCCCTCCAAGAGCAGATAACTTCGCCAAGATCTGCAAGGACTTCCGTGCTATGGGAGGGAAGCATTCCATGGGAACGAGACATTCGTAGAAGCTCAGAATTGGCTTAAGGAGACCGAGGACTTATTCATAATCTTTGAAGTGGAGGACCGAAGGAAGATTCAGTTAGCTGCTTGGCTGTTAAAGGACGAAGCCTCATTTTGGTGGGAAGTCACCCAAGTTGGACGTCTGCTGGAAACTTGGGAAGATTTTAGATAGAGGTTCGAAATGAAATTTCTTTCCCAAGCTGAGAGAAGAATATAGATGGAGAGGTTCTTAGCACTCAAACAAGGAAATTTGACGATGAAGGAGTATGTGAACAAGTTCAACCAACTGGCAAGGTTCGGGTTAGAGCTGGTGGATACACCGCACAAAAGGGCTTTGCGGTTTGCTAAAGGGCTGAATGAGCCTCTGCATGGTTTAGCCATGTCCCATATTCCAATGGGGGCCACTTTTGAAAAGCTTATTGATATGGCCCTAATGTGCAATAGCCCGCATTTTGCGTATCGGAAGATCGTAAAATATTTTTATTTCATTCGTTGAGGGTTGGATCTCTCTCATCTTTTGATATGTTGCTTATGGGGATGTGAGACATGTCCATATTTTTTACCGATTTTGTTTGTTACCATTTTGCCCCTGTCAGTCTTGTACAGGGCATAACTTTTGACTCAGGTTGAATCAGAGGGTGAGACCTGTGCCGTTGGAAAGGAATTGATGATTCTTACATTAAGAATTTGGTTCAGCGGTTTGGGAGAAATCGTTGTTTTAAGGTTTTCAGTTGGCTGTTCAGGTTTTGGAAGGCTAATGGGCTGATTTGGAGAAGGTCCATTAGGGGGTTGATGGAGGCTATAAATAGGGGGTAAGGGATATGGGGAAGGGTTTGAATTTTCCATTCTCTTATTGGGAGGCTTTGATCTCCTTCTTCCTCTAACACCTTTCCACCATTAAAAATCCAAATCTAAGGGGGGAAATCGAAGATCTATACCATTGGAGGCAAGATCTACATCAATTAGAGTGAGGATTCATCAAATCGAAGGGCTAGGAGCTATCCCTTCGCTGTCTGGAATTCTATTTCTTCGATTTTGCTTTGTTTTGGATAATTGGTGAGTAATTTACTGTAACGACCCGCATTCTACGCATCATAGGATCGTAGAATATTTATTTCTGTCACATACGAAGTCGTATGGTCGTGTAACTTTGGGAGACGACTATTGGGGTCATTTCCCATGTTCATGATTTTTCCCGATTTTTAAATGACCATTTTACCCCTAGTTGGCACTGTTTTGGCCATAACTTTTGACTGGAAAGGAATTTTGACCTGAAATCACTTCCATTGGCTCCGGATGATGGTTTCTCTTTCCGAAGAGTGGTCACATTAGTCAAACGGACTCACCGTGTGGGAGATATGGCTGAAACAAGTTTCAGATGGTGAAAAGCAGCTTAATTGGGCTTAACCGGGTAATTAGCAGTTAGGCCCAGAGGGGAATTTCGGGTTTAGAAGTATATAGGGGCTGATTAGGGTTAGAAAACATTCCTTTAGACATTTTCCAGCCGCCACTTTCATTCCTCTTAACCTAGCCATGGCCTCCACTCTCTAAATCTCTCTAAAACACCTAAAATCACTTCCTAATCAAGGATTAAGGCTTAGAGGCATCAAATCAAGGAGGATTAGCACAAGGACTGAGGTAGGGCTGCTTTTATATATTGGAATTCGTGCAAATCAGAGGTTCACTTCAGATTTGGAAGTTTTATTGTGGCAAAGGTGAGTGATTTGCATAGTTTTTGCACTAATTACGGTAATTAAGGGTAATTAGTGAAGATTAGCGAATTTACACACTAATAAATTCTAGAAAAATATTTAGAAATTCGAAAATAATATTTTATGCCTCTGGTAGAAATTTGGTTTAATTTGATGAAGTTTTGTTAACCTTATGATTAGTTTTACTTAAACATGCTTAGGGGAAAATAAGGAGTTTTGGCCACTTTTGATCCATTTTGCTTCATTAGAATTGTTGTTTGGTGTTGGTGGTTGCTATTACATGTTGTTATGACTTTATGGAGTGTTTTGTGATTGATTAGAGAAGTTAGATTGGTCAAAAACGCCGTCGAATGGCGTAAGATAGTCGCTGGAAAACAAGTGCAGGAAATATACCGGATCGGATCGCCCTATGTACCACGATCCGCCCCATCTTCCACGATCCGAACCGATGGCACGACTCGATCCGTCGATGCTTGAAGACCACGATCCGTTCCAGCCTGGGTGTCACGATCCGCCTGAAGGAACACGTCACGATCTGAAGAGCACGACTCGATCCATCAGAGGTGACCACGACCCGATCCAGTGGAAGGAGCACGAGTTGACACCATGGGCGATCCGCGAGTCGCGATCCGACCCAAGCGAGGGTGATGACCACGATCTGAACTGAGAAGCTGACGATGGCGACCTGAAGCAAAGTGAAGAGTGGAAATGAAGACCGATCCGGATAAAGATGATGACCAAAACCCGAGATGCAAAGGAAGTCCAAATGAGAAGTTAGAGCTCAAGATTCAGATGGGAATCAACGAGTTCGCTTCATGGTTGGGCTTTGCTGCGGGACGCGTGTTAAGGGGTTATCGACGTCTATAGCTTTGAACCACTATGGTAGGAGGTACGAAGGCGGATTCAGGGCCATTATGGCATCGGTAGAACCAAGGGCTACAACCAATGAAGTGGGTCATTGAAATGTTTGGTCATGACTCCATACGTTTAGCTTGGTCATAGCAGGGTTTCTACAAGTCGGGATTCGTCGTTGCCTCAGTTTGTCTAGTGTTTCAAAGTGGTAGATATCGTATGCTTTACGCACTGAGTGAGAGATGTGAGGATGGTTGCTATGGTTGATTTAGTTGCTATCATTATGACATGCACACCCCACCCCCATATTCTTACACTATTTATTATGGCACCCTAGGGTACTGTACGGTATGTGGTACTAACTCTTTGGTTGCAGGTCCAGGTTCAGGTATGGTTTAGTATACCTGTTACTACTCTGTTTAGATGCTTATCGCTCATACCAGGCTTTATGTCTGACCCAGAGTTTTATGTCTCCTCTTATTACTCTGGGTGCTCACACGAGCAGACTAGAGACAAGTTAGCTGGTGATGCACGGGTAGATGATCCGGAGACGAGCAGGAGGCTTCCACGTAATATATATATAGTATTCTCCCTGTGTTGTTATAGATCACTGCTTGGGCATTGGTGGTGCATCTTCTACTTTAGTTTTCTTTTGATTAGAGACAGTAAATTTGGAAAGTTGTAATAAGTTGTATTTGGATTTCCGCTGCTCTGATGTTGACATTGATTATTAGTTATCAGCTTATGCACTGTCTCGCCTGTTTTATGTCAAGTATGTTATTATTATATTTTATCCCATGCGCTGTGAGACATTCTACAGGTTCCTTGATTAGTTCATTCTATTCCTTCCTTTCTTTGGCGACCGTCCTGTGCTAGTCGGGCATGTGTACAGCGCACTTTCGGAGGAAATGCAGGCTGGTGCGGGGCGGGCCGTCACACTTGGTATCAGAGCTCTAGGTTGCGTAGTTAACCTAGGGAAGCTATCAAGGAGAGATAATATACGTATACGAGAGAGCGTATTTGTGATTACTTTGGTTTTTAAAAGCTATATATATATATATATACTATTACTAGTATAAGGATGAAGTCGTACTGCACTAGCACCACTATGGAGTCGTTAATCGTTTCCTTTTTCAGATTGACGATGAGCCGATATACTAGAGGTGCTGGTAGGGGAGCCAATAATGGGAATGCTGCTGACATGAGGACAATGTTTACTGACCTCATGAGAGAGATGCTTAGAGATGTGCAGAGGGCAGCTCCCAATGGTGGAAATGGTGGTGGTCCAATAGTGCAGGCGCCGAGGGTCGACTTCGCCAAGCTAAACAAGGACTATACTAGCCTTGGTGGGAAGCCGTTCCACGGAACGGAGTCGGCCACGGATGTTCAGGATTGGTTGGACAGTTGCGAACGTATCTTCGAGGATTTGGGTATCGAGGATGCAATGAAGAGAAAGTTAGCGTCCCGTCAGCTGCAAGGGCGGGCAATGAATTGGTGGAATGCTATAAAAGCAGCTACTCCTGAAGATCAGATTACTTGGGAGCAGTTTAAAGCTCGCTTTAGCGAGAAGTTCATCCCAGCTGCTCAAAAGTCAGTGCTGTTTAAGAAATTCTTGGAGCTCAAGCAGAATGGCAGAGCTGTCTCGGAGTATATTGCTGAATTCAACACTTTGTCGAAGTACGGGTTATCTCTTATTGATACCGCCGAGAAGAAGAATGAGAAATTCATAACCGGTTTGGATTAGTACTTGGGGGAAAGGCTTATTAACCACATCGATGAGTCGTTTGAGTCGATTGTAGGGAAAGCATTGAGGTCAAAAAGTCTCTACCCTAAGCCGAAAACTGAGGTTGCATCTGCAGAAGAGCCAAAACCACAAGCAAGTGGTGGGGGCAAGAGTGGTTCCCAGAATAAAAGAAAGCAGAATCAGACTAAGGATGGCCAGAAGAAAAAGAATAAGCAAGATGTTGAGTGCTTCAGCTGTGGTAAGAAGGGACATTATGCTAGTAATTGTCGGGCCAAGCCAGCAGATAGGAAGTGCTTCAACTGTGGCCAAATGGGACATCACAAGGACAAGTGTCCACAGCCCCCTAAGGAAAAGCAAATGGTGAAAGCATATGCTCTTAATGCCATTCCTTCTTCGTCGAATGCCCCAACAGCGGCGGAGAAGGGAAAGAATGTCATCATTCAAGGTATGCTTTCTGTTTATGATGTTCCTGTTAGAGTTTTGTTTGATACCGGAGCTTCCAGTTCTTTCATATCTAGTGACCTGGTAGATAGGTTGGGATTGGAGCCCGAGATTGTCGATAGACCTTTAGTAGTGACGAACCCGATTGGTGGTTCGACTAGCCTTAGCATGATTTGTCATAATGTGGTCTTATCGAGTCATGGATGCATGTTTGTTTGTGATTGCTTTGTTTTGGGCTTTACTGGGTTTGGCATTATTTTGGGAGTAGATTGGCTCCAAAGATACGGGGTGGTGGTAGACTATGAGGGCTTGTTGGTGACAGCTAGAGCGGATGATGGGCGGAGGATAGTGTTTGGTGGTCTACCCAGTAAGGGGGTATTGGCTAGTTTTCTAAACTCCCTCGACATTCCGCATAGTGAGTTGTCAGGTTTGCCCGTGGTTGGCCAGTATCCGGATGTTTTCGAAGAAGTGACCGGACTTCCACCACACCGAGAGATTGAGTTCCGTATTGATTTGGTAAAAGATGCCAGGCCTATAGTGATGCCACTTCGTCGTATGGCACCAAGAGAGCAGCGAGAGCTCGAGGTGCAAGTCAGCGATCTTTTGAAGAAGGGATTTATCAGAAGGAGTGTTTCTGAATAGGGAGCACCAGTTGTGTTTGCTACCAAGGCGGATGGTTCCCTTCGTTTGTGTGTAGACTACCGCGAGTTGAATAAAGTGACGAGGAAGAACAAGTATCCTCTACCGCGGATAGATGATTTGTTTGATCAGTTGAGTGGCGCGAGAGTATTTTCTCAGTTGGATCTCGCGACAGGTTTTCATCAGCTTAGAGTGGAAGCTGAGAGTATAGCTAAAACAGCATTTCGGACGCCGTCTGGGTTTTATGAGTGGTTGGTCATGCCATTCGGGCTGACCAATGCCCTAGCATATTTTGTGGATCTTATGAATAGGGTATTCAGAGATCAGTTGAATAAGTTTGTCCTTGTGTTCGTTGATGATATTTTGGTCTATTCGAGGACAGAGGAAGAACACAAGGAACATTTAAGAGTAGTGATGGAGGTGTTGAGAAAACACCAATTGAAAGCAAAGTTTTCGAAGTGTCACTTCTGGAAGAGGGAAGTGAGGTTCTTGGGCCATGTTGTATCAGAGAATGGTATTGCCGTGGACCCGGCAAAGGTGGCTACGGTACAGGATTGGCCTACGCCCAAGAATGCAACAGATGTAAGAAGTTTCTTGGGGTTAGCGGGATATTATCATAAGTTTATCCAAGGTTTCTCCAAGATGGCAGCACCATTGACTCAGTTGACCAAGAAGAATCAAGCTTTTGTCTGGGATGAAAGGTGCAAGAATGCATTCAAAAGTTTAAAGGACAAGTTGACAAGCGCACCGGTGTTAGTCATTCCTAAGGGGGATGAAGAGATGACGGTATACACGGATGCCTGTGGTACCGGACTGGGCGCTGTTTTGATGCAAGGCGGTAGGGTGGTGGCTTACGCAAGTCGGCAATTGAAACCGCACGAGAGAAGATACCCTACCCATGATTTAGAATTGGCAGCGATCGTGTTCGCGTTAAAAATGTGGAGACACTATCTCTTGGGAGAAAGATTTGAGCTGTTTACAGATCATAAGTCGTTAAAGTATCTCTTCTCTCAGAAAGATCTGAATCTCCGTCAGCAGAGATGGTTAGAGTTCTTAGCTTCCTATGATTTTGACATCGCATATACACCAGGAAAGGGCAATGCGGTGGCTGATGCATTGAGTAGAAAACATGCCAGCTTAGGGGCTATGTTCCTTGAATGGAAGCAACTGGAGTATATCGCGGGGTTTGATTTCAGACCAAAGTGCGAATTGGATCCAGAAATGTTAGCAAGTTTGACGATCAGACCCACTTTGATTGAGTGGATCGGCTCTAGTCAGAGGGACGATCCTAACCTATTGGAAATCATCTCCAAGTTAGAGATGGGTATCGATGAGGAGATGAACAAGTATGGGCTTGATCGAGATAGATGGCTTAGAAAGAATGGAAAGCTTGTTGTACCCAATGTCAATGGATTGAGGGATGAAGTGCTTAGAGAATGTCATCACTCAAAGCTGACTATACACCCCGGTGGTAATAAGATGTATAGAGACATGAAACAGACTTACTACTGGGAAGGAATGAAAAGAGACGTTGGGAAGTTTATATCCAAATGCATGAATTGCCAGCTAGTTAAAGCCGAGCAAAAGAAGCCTAGTGGTTTGTTACAGCCATTAGAAATTCCCGAATGGAAATGGGAGCAAGTCTCGATGGATTTCATCGATGGTTTACCAAGGACTAGATCGGGACATGATAGCATTTGGGTGATTGTGGACCGATTGACTAAAAGTGCAAGGTTTATACCAGTCAAATCGACCAGAACGGCAGCAAAGTTAGCAGAATTATATATGAAGTGGGTAGTGAGATTTCATGGAGTACCCAAAAGCATTGTGAGCGACCGAGACCCGTTGTTCACTAGTGGGTTTTGGAAGAGCTTACAAGAGGCTCTAGGGTCAGAGTTACATCTCAGTACCGCATATCATCCTCAGACCGACGGTCAGACGGAGAGGGTGAACCGTATCTTGGAAGACCTCTTGAGAGCATGTATATTGGATTTTGGTGGATCATGGGATGACCATTTGCATCTAGTAGAGTTTGCATATAATAATAGCTACCAATCCAGTATTGGTATGGCTCCGTTTGAAGCTTTGTACGGAAGACCGTGCAACTCACCATCATGTTGGATAGAGACTGGCGAGAAGTTTATGCTTGGACCAGATATGGTGAGGGAAACTTCAGATAAAATCAAGACCATTCAACAACGAATGAAGGCTGCCCAGGATAGGCAGAAGAGTTATGCTGATAAGAGGAGAAGAGACTTAAAATTCTCCGTTGGCGACTTGGTGTTTGTCAAGATTTCTCCGTTGAAGAGCGTAATACGATTTGGCAGGAGAGGCAAGTTGGCACCAAGATTTGCTGGCCCATTCCCTGTTCTTGAGCTAGTCGGGAATTTGGCATATAGAATTGACTTACCAGAGAAGATGGCAGGAGTTCACAACGTATTTCATGTTTCCCAACTAAGGAAGTTCGTTCACGACTCAGATATGACTATTTCACCTGATCAGTTAGAGGACTTCGAAGTAGAACCCGAGGCGGTTGGGAACCGCAAGCCGGCCCGTATTGTCGAGCACGACATGAAGCAACTTCGAAGGAAGGCGGTGAAGTTAGTCAAGGTTCAGTGGGGCGAGGACGAGAATGATTGTACTTGGGAGACAGAGGAGAACATTAGGAAGGCACACCCATAACTCTTTGCCTGGTAAGATTTTGATTCGATTTAGTTTTCCGCATGCTAGGATAGGCTTGCTTGCTTGTTTTGCATGTTTGATTGTTGTATGTGGTTGGTAGGCATGCGGGATCCTTTGTATGTTTTGGGTTAAGGAATTTCGGGGGCGAAATTTCTTAAGGGGGGGAGAGTGTAACGACCCGCATTCTACGCATCATAGGATCGTAGAATATTTATTTCTGTCACATACGAAGTCGTATGGTCGTGTAACTTTGGGAGACGACTATTGGGGTCATTTCCCATGTTCATGATTTTTCCCGATTTTTAAATGACCATTTTACCCCTAGTTGGCACTGTTTTGGCCATAACTTTTGACTGGAAAGGAATTTTGACCTGAAACCACTTCCATTGGCTCCAGATGATGGTTTCTCTTTTCGTAGAGTGGTCACATTAGTCAAACGGACTCACCGTGTGGGAGATATCGCTGAAACAAGTTTCAGATGGTGAAAAGCAGCTTAATTGGGCTTAACCGGGTAATTAGCAGCTAGGCCCAGAGGGGAATTTCGGGTTTAGAAGTATATAGGGGCTGATTAGGGTTAGAAAACATTCCTTTAGACATTTTCCAGCCGCCACTTTCATTCCTCTTAACCTAGCCATGGCCTCCACTCTCTAAATCTCTCTAAAACACCTAAAATCACTTCCTAATCAAGGATTAAGGCTTAGAGGCATCAAATCAAGGAGGATTAGCACAAGGACTGAGGTAGGGCTGCTGTTATATATTGGAATTCGTGCAAATCAGAGGTTCACTTCAGATTTGGAAGTTTTATTGTGGCAAAGGTGAGTGATTTGCATAGTTTTTGCACTAATTACGGTAATTAAGGGTAATTAGTGAAGATTAGCGAATTTACACACTAATAAATTCTAGAAAAATATTTAGAAATTCGAAAATAATATTTTATGCCTCTGGTAGAAATTTGGTTTAATTTGATGAAGTTTTGTTAACCTTATGATTAGTTTTACTTAAACATGCTTAGGGGAAAATAAGGAGTTTTGGCCACTTTTGATCCATTTTGCTTCATTAGAATTGTTGTTTGGTGTTGGTGGTTGCTATTACATGTTGTTATGACTTTATGGAGTGTTTTGTGATTGATTAGAGAAGTTAGATTGGTCAAAAACGCCGTCGAATGGCGTAAGATAGTCGCTGGAAAACAAGTGCAGGAAATATACCGGATCGGATCGCCCTATGTACCACGATCCGCCCCATCTTCCACGATCCGAACCGATGGCACGACTCGATCCGTCGATGCTTGAAGACCACGATCCATTCCAGCCGGGGTGTCACGATCCGCCTGAAGGAACACGTCACGATCTGAAGAGCACGACTCGATCCATCAGAGGTGACCACGACCCGATCCAGTGGAAGGAGCACGAGTTGACACCATGGGCGATCCGCGAGTCGCGATCCGACCCAAGCGAGGGTGATGACCACGATCCGAACTGAGAAGCTGACGATGGCGACCTGAAGCAAAGTGAAGAGTGGAAATGAAGACCGATCCGAATAAATATGATGACCAAAACCCGAGATGCAAAGGAAGTCCAAATGAGAAGTTAGAGCTCAAGATTCAGATGGGAATCAACGAGTTCGCTTCATGGTTGGGCTTTGCTGCGGGACGCGTGTTAAGGGGTTATCGACGTCTATAGCTTTGAACCACTATGGTAGGAGGTACGAAGGCGGATTCAGGGCCATTATGGCATCGGTAGAACCAAGGGCTACAACCAATGAAGTGGGTCATTGAAATGTTTGGTCATGACTCCATACGTTTAGCTTGGTCATAGCAGGGTTTCTACAAGTCGGGATTCGTCGTTGCCTCAGTTTGTCTAGTGTTTCAAAGTGGTAGATATCGTATGCTTTACGCACTGAGTGAGAGATGTGAGGATGGTTGCTATGGTTGATTTGGTTGCTATCATTATGACATGCACACCCCACCCCCATATTCTTACACTATTTATTATGGCACCCTAGGGTACTGTACGGTATGTGGTACTAACTCTTTGGTTGCAGGTCCAGGTTCAGGTATGGTTTAGTATACCTGTTACTACTCTGTTTAGATGCTTATCGCTCATACCAGGCTTTATGTCTGACCCAGAGTTTTATGTCTCCTCTTATTACTCTGGGTGCTCACACGAGCAGACTAGAGACAGGTTAGCTGGTGATGCACGGGTAGATGATCCGGAGACGAGCAGGAGGCTTCCACGTAATATATATATATAGTATTCTCCCTTTGTTGTTGAAGATCACTGCTTGGGCATTGGTGGTGCATCTTCTACTTTAGTTTTCTTTTGATTAGAGACAGTAAATTTGGAAAGTTGTAATAAGCTGTATTTGGATTTCCGCTGCTCTGATGTTGACATTGATTATTAGTTATCAGCTTATGCACTGTCTCGCCTGTTTTATGTCAAGTATGTTATTATTATATTTTATCCCATGCGTTGTGAGACATTCTACAGGTTCCTTGATTAGTTCATTCTCTTCCTTCCTTTCTTTGGCGACCGTCCTGTGCTAGTCGGGCATGTGTACAGCGCACTTTCGGAGGAAATGCAGGCTGGTGCGGGGCGGGCCGTCACATTTACATCTCTCACATGAATGTAATGATGTATATGAGAATTTGTGCATGTTTTTCATCATATGCAACTCGATTTCTTAGATCTATACCCATTTGTAAGTCCATTTTCATATGAACACCTTAGGATCTAATTTAGCAAGTTTAAATCGACAATTTCCATATGTTTTCATATGATTTTCTATATAAATCCATCATTTTTGTTCATAAGTTCATTTATCACCATTTTAGAGTGAATTGGTGTATTTTTGATGATAATTGTCATTTTCATGATGATTAGTGGTTCCATAACATGCTTATGATTGTATTGGATGTATCGCATGAGTTGGTTTCGTCGAATTTGTTGTGTGGCGAAGATTTGGTCGAAATTGGATTTGGGATATGGTTGTACAGGGGATCGATCGGTCGGTAGGAGGCTGGTCAGTGGTGTAGTACATTTGTTGTACGAATGAAGTATGGTGTAGTACAGATTCAAGATAGATCAGTAGGTAGGCGTTCCAGGTTTTGGACCGATCGGTGACATCAGGGGACCGAACGGTGGTGTGCATCCAGGACCTACCGGTGGTGTGCTTCCAGAACTGATCAACGGGTGTGCTTCAGAGGACCGATCGATGCTTCAGAGGGATAGGATGACCGGTGTATTCCAGGAAGGGGGAAGGCTGACCGGTGTATTCCAGGAAGGGGGAGGCCGACCGGTGTAATCCAAGAAGGGGAAAGGCCGATCGGTGTCGATTTCTGGAAATTTTATTTTTCGGGTACGAACTAAAAAGGTCTGAAAAAATATTTTTCGGGGGCAACCCCCCGAACCCTAGCTGCAGCGCAGTGGTGTAATTGGCTCGGTTATGGTGTGACTTCGAAGTAAACTCAAGTAGGAAGGGTTCGAAGTGTTGAATGTGTTCGTTGATCGAGGTGGAACAACGAATGAGGTGGCAACTCAAAGGTTGTGAGTTGGTGGATAATGGTTGCTCAAGAAGGTTGTTTGAGCTATGAAACGTAGTCAAGGTTGGACGACTAGAGATGCAAATGCCGAGAAGTCATCGTTATCGTAAGTTCTAGCAGGCTCGAAGCAGGGGTACGTAGAGTACATTGGGTATCGTTGAAAAGGCCTAGTTGTCAAGGTTGGACATTGTCAATGTTGGACAAATAGAGTTTATGCTAGAACTGGGTTACCATTAGCCCTTGACATATGGCAAGGTTGGCCGTCATACAATTAACAGTGGTTTCAAAGCAGGATTGGCGGTGATAACCAGAGTCAGTCATGGATGATTGGTTGTTCTGTTTGTACTATCTCACATATATTATCCAAAGTCGAGGGAGATGTTTTTTGAGTACTTAACTGATATTGGTTTAGGCCTCTGGGGAGAGTACTCGGGGAATGTTAAACTCGATTAGGGTTGTCTGTGTGAGACTTATATAATCTGGATGTTATGAGTGTTTTCCATGATTGAATGGGTGTTCTGGTTTCCATGGATGAATGGTTGAATTGTTTATGGTAAAGGCTATCACTGTCTGATATGGGGAAGATAAGGTTGAGTTCTTCTCTGGTGACGTGGGTAATTAGTATGCTTATCTATCCTTTCTCATACACCTTATTATTGAAGTTTGTTGGCTGTTTTATCGCTCACTAAGACTATTGTCTGACTCAAGGTTTTATGTTTCCTCTTATTACCTTGGGCTGTTCATCCGGTTGTGGATGGGCAGACTAAGTAACAAGTGACAGGTAATTCTTTAGTGAGGACGACGATGTTGATCGATGGCGAGCAGGAGGCTCACATACCAGTTTTACTACTATCTAATAATTGGGTTTCTGCTGTTTGCTTTTCTGAGTGATGTAGTGAGGTAACTTTGTACAAACACTATTTCCAAGTTGTGGATATTACTTTCTGGTTGTGTGAAAGTCTAATGTTTCTGCTTCACTATTACTACATATTGTACATGTTCTATTATATTTTATCCTTACGCTGTGAGTTTACGACAGGTTCCGCTTGTGTTTACCTACTCTGATGATCGTCCATGACTGCCTGGCACACCCTTCAGCGCATTCTTCTTCTTGTATAGTGCGGGGGTTATGGGCGGTCGTCACATAATGCATGAGGAGGACAAGGGAGAGAAGAAGGAAGCAAAGACTGAGGGGACATCGTAGAATTGGAAGGTGTGGCCCAAGAAGGGGCAGCAACAACATCAACCACAGCAGCAACAGCAGAAGAAAGGAGGGAAAGATGACAAAGGCAGGGATAAGAGAAAATGTCACAATTGCGGAAAGGAGAGTCACTTGATCAAAGATTATAAGAGAAGGAAGGCCAATTGCTTTAATTGCGAAGAGGTCGGACACTTCTCTAAAGAGTGCCCGAAGAAATAGGGATCGTAGGGACAAGGTCAAAGAGCAGGGACTTCTGGAGGGCAGGTGCATGCTCTTGCGATCAGTGCTTCTGAAAGAGGTAAAAAAAATTCCGTATAAAGTTTAGTTTCTCTTTCAAACCATTCAGTTAGAACACTTTTTGATTCTGGTGCTTCACACTAGTTTATATCAAGTTCTGTAGTTGAATCTCTGCACTTAATTACTAGTATGGTAGTAGATCCCGTAGTTGTTTAAAACCCCATTGGTGGTTCGGCTCATTTATTGATGATTTGTCGGGGATTGAAAATATCTGTATTAGGCGTCGAGTTTGAATGCGACGTGTATGTGCTCGGGTTTATGGGCTATGGGCTGATTCTAGTAATGGATTGGCTTACCACATATGGGGCCATTCTGGTTTGTGAGAGGAGGGTTGTTAGATTCCTGACTTGTCATGGGTAGACCCTCGAAGTTTCTTGTGACCCCCAAGGGTCTGTTATGCTTAGCTTCCTAGAGTCTCTAGATGCATCCATAGATGATTTGCAATCTGTTCCAGTGGTTCGAGATTATTCTGATGTTTTTGATGAGGTATGGGGTTTACCTCCAAGGCGCAAGATCGACTTTTGCATATATCTGGTGGACAATGCAAAGCCAGTTGCATTACCAGTGCGCCACATGGCTCCAAGGGAAAGGAGGGAGCTGAGTAAGCAAGTAGGGGAGCTACTTGAGAAAGGGTTTATCAGACGAAGTATATCTGAATGGGGTGCTCCAGTAGTATTCGCAACTAAAGCGGATGGTTCACTTCGTTTGTGTGTTGACTATAGAGAATCGAATAAACTCACCAAGAAGAATAGGCACCCACTTCCGAGGATTGATGATTTATTTGATCAGCTTGTTGGTGCCTCGGTATTTTCTCAGTTGTACTTGGCTACGGAGTTCCATCAGTTGAGGGTGGCTGAGGACAGGATAGATAAGACTGCTTTCAGAACTCCGGACGGTTTCTTTGAATGGCTAGTTATGCCTTTTGGGTTGATGAATGCACCCGCCTATTTTGTTGATTTGATGAGTAGGGTGTTTCGGGAGTTCCTAAACAAATTTGTCGTAGTCTTCCTTGATGATATTTTGATCTTCTCCAAGAGTGAAGAAGAGCATGCCCAGCATTTGGGAGAAGTTTTGAGAACTCTCCGTGACCATCAACTAAAGGCAAAGTTCTCCAAATGCCATTTTTGGAGAAAGGAGGTGAGATTCTTGGGGCATGTAGTCTCCAAAGAAGGGATAGTTGTAGATCCCGCGAAGGTGGTTGCAGTGCAAGATTGGCAGATTCCTAAAAATGCAACCGAGGTGAGAAGCTTTCTTGGGTTGGCAGGTTATTATAGGAAGCTCTTTAAGTACTTCACGAAGATATCAGCCCCTCTCTCCAGGCTGAAAAAGAAGAATTTCGCATTCTCATGGGGCATAGACTGTGACGATGCTTTCCAATGACTGAAAAGGGCTCTGACAACAGCCCCAGTCTTGACCTTGCCCGATGGGAGTAAAGTGTTTACTGTTTACACTGATGTGTGCGGTATAGGGCTGAGTGCGGTTCTAATGCAAGAAGGGAAAGTAATATGTTATGGGGGTAGACAGTTGAGAGTTCATGAGAAGAACTACCCCACCCATGATCTTGAGCTAGCTGACATAGTAATCGCGTTAAAGACGTGACTTCATTATTTACTTGGAGAAAAGTTTGAGTTATACACCGATCATAAATCTCTCAAGTATCTATTCTCACAGAAGGATCTCAACTTAAGGCAACAACGGTGGATGGAGCTCTTAGCTTCATATGATTTTGAGATTTCTTATACCCCCGGTAAGGGTAATGTGGTGGCAGACACACTAAGTAGGCAGAGGGTGGCCCTGAATCCTCTGTTTGTGGAAAGAAAGAACTTGGAGTTCATATCAACTTTTGATTTTAGACCCTCCGTTGAGATTTTTCCTGATTTTTTTGCATCCTTGGAGATACGACCAACTCTTATGGATCAGATAGGAGCTTCGCAACAAGGTGACCCACATATTCTAGGCATCATGGATAAGCTCAGAAGTGGGGAGACTTCTAGTCACCTCAACAGATATACCAAAGATGAGAAGTGGTGGTTGCGACGAGTTAGAAGGCTTTGTGTTCCTCAAACTGGAAGCTTGATAAAGGCTGTCCTAGAATAAGTCTACCATTCTAAGATGACTATTCATCCAGGCGGTGATAAGATGTACAGAGACATGAAGAGGGTTTTCTTTTGGGCTGGGATGAAGAAAGATGTGGCAGAGTTTGTTTCTCAATGTTTAGTTTGCCAGCAAGTTAAAGCTGAGCAAAAGAAGCCTGATGGTTTACTTCATCCTTTGGAGGTTCCTCAGTGGAAATTGGAGAGCGTCTCTATGGATTTCATAGATGGTTTGCCTAGATCAAAGAAAGGCAACACCAGTATCTGGGTTGTGGTGGATAGACTCACTAAGAGTGCTCATTTCATTCCATTTAAGAGTAATACGACGACATCATGGTTGGCAGCAATTTACATTCATGAGATAGTCCGTCTTCTTGGAGTACCTTCCAACATCGTAAACGATCGTGACCCCATCTTTACCAGTGAATTTTGGAGGAGCTTGCAAGAAGCATTAGGTACACAATTGTGTTTGAGCATCGCTTATCATCCTCAGACCGATGGACAGACGGAGAGGGTGAACAGAGTTCTTGAGGATCTTTTAAGGCTGTGTATCCTAGACTTCGGAGGGACTTGGGAAGAGCATCTTCCTTTAGTAGAGTTAGCATATAACAGTTATCAAGCTAGCATTGGTATGACACCCTTCGAAGCATTGTACGGATGACCCTGTAGATCACCAACTTGTTGGTGGGAATCTATAGAAAGATTATTACTTGGACCAGATATGGTTAGAGAAACGTCCGAGAAGATTGATCTTATTCGACGGCGAATGAAGGCTGCTCAAGATAGGAAGAAATCCTATGCAGACAAGAGAAGGAATGACATCGAATTTGAAGTGGGAGACTTAGTTTTTATTAAAGTATCACCTCTAAGGAATGTGGTTCGCTTCAGATCTGTAGGGAAGTTGGCACCCAGATTTGTGGGACCATTTCCCATAACCGAAAGGATCGGCCGAATGACCTATAGAGTAAAGCACCCAGAAAATCTATTCGGCGTTTATGATGTTTTTCACGTTTCTCATCTGCGGAAGTGCTTGCATGACACCGCGGAAGTTGTTGAGCCAAGTATATTAGAGGAAGTAGAAGTTGAACGGGAGGCAACAGATAGACGAGTTCCTACCCGCATTCTTGGATCAGAAGTTAAGAAGCTACGAAATAAAGAGATCAAGATGATAAAGATTCAATGGGGAGATAACCCAGAGGATGCGACTTGGGAGACCGAAGGCAAGATTCATGCTTCGTACTCTTTCCTTTTCGAGGCTATGTTCTTAACTCCTTTTCCAAAGTTTTATCTATGCTTGTTTCTATCATTTGAGTATGTCCTATCAATAGTATTTTCGACCTTTAGATAGGAATCTTATGGATGTAAACATGTGTTTGAGACATGTTATGCTTGATGGATGCAAGTGGATGCTAGTGGTTGCATTTACACACACATTAGGCACTAGATCAGATCAATCACTCTCATACTGCATATGGATGTGTGTGCATTTTTTCTTTTCTTGTAATGGGTGAAAATGGATTGTAACAACCCGAAAATCAGGGCCAGTTTAAAATTTTTATTTTGGCAATTTTAGCGAATTTTGATTATTTAAAATGAATTATTTTAAATAGTATCGACGAGAAATTTATTTTGAATATAATGCGAACGTATATATTTATACGCGTCGTCGTTAGAATATAAATATTTATATATAATTATAAATAGAATTGAAAATGGCGCGGTAGTTCGATAATTCGATTTCAAACTTCATTTGAATGTACCGGGTGCAAAACAATCCGGATTTTAGTGAACCCAAAAACATTAGGATCTAATTGATGATATCTTTCTATCGAATCCGAAAAATCAAGATTTCATAGCAGGAATCAAAAGATATGTCCAGTTGAAAATTCTGAATAGTCGCTATGGAATTCAGGCCCTTAAAAATGGAAATTTTGCAAATGACCTCGGATTTCGACGAAACCACTTTTGTTGGGTCCGTGATGTCAAATTATTGCTAGATTCCAAATTTCATAATTTTCCGAATTAATATGTGAGCGTGGCAAAGGAAAACGCGTTTGACCAGTTTCAGTTGATTTTAATCGACTGGAAAATGGCCATTTTTCCAACGGTCTCAGAATTCGACGAAACTAGTTTTGTTAGGACCGTATCGTCAATACGAAGCTAGAAAATATTTTTCGAGAATTTTTAGAGTTAATATGTGACCCCGGTAATTTGAAATGTACGTTTAAAATTCAATATAGTGATTTAAATGTAAATTAAACGGAAACTGATTCAAATGATCGAATCAACCTACGAAACATATACCATTGTGTTCGGAATGGGGGTATTTAGCTATAGGCGACAGTCGTTGGGTATGGTTTGGGATTAGTATCAACGAACAATTATTTTTCGAGTTAAAGGAATAAAAAAATAATGAAATATTTATTATAAACCCCGCCCTTTTTTTTTCTTCATTTATCAGATCGAAGGAACCAAAAAAAAAGGGGGAAACCCTGCCGTTCATCGCGCCTACCTCTCCTCCACCTTCATCCACCCTCCGCCTCGATCCGATCTCCCTCCTCCTCTTCTCCTTCCCGCATCGATCCTCTTCCCTTCTGCCACGAGACTGACGCGCGCCATCCCTCAGTCGAAGCCGCACTGACCAGCACTCCAGGCGACAGCGAGGAGCGCTTCAGCGCATCTTGGGGTGACTCCAGATCGGAGTTCGGTCAACTCCAGTGCAGCGATTTCAAGCCCTACGGGGCTGAGCTTCTTTGATTTTAACCTGGAGCAGGAACGATGGATGTACAGTGAGTCCCCTTATTTATTTATTTTTAACCCTTTTTAATTTCGGCTGAAAATATAATTTATATGATTTTAAAATCTGATTTTTATTTACATAGAAAAGATTAGGTTTTTAGAAGTGAAAAGGCGAAATTTTTTAAAAGGAAAAGGCGATTTCTATGTAAAGATATAATTTTTACATAAACAAGAAGTTAAAAATATGATTTACATATTTTTAAAGTATTAAAAATATGATTTTTATATTTTTTAAAGTATTAAAAATATAATCTTTATTAAGTAGAAGATGTAAAAATATGATTTTTATATATTGAACTTCGAAATAAAAATATGATTTTTATATATTGAACTTCGAAATAAAAATATGGTTTTTATATATTGAATAGCGAAGTAAAAATTCGATTTTTACATAGGTAGTGAAAGCGGGCAACGAAGGTAATAAAAAGGCGAGAACGAAGAAGATTTATATCAAAGAAGAGTCAAGATGTTCGGATAGCTTTCGGTGAGAATTTCTCACCTTTCAATTTCTTTTTCTAGTTATATATATATATATATACTAGGATGCAGACGGTGCTTAGTAGCACCCGACACAATCGTCCACAGACCATGGACTTGTTTGTTTGGTTGCATAGATTAGTTGGATGATTTGATTTGAAATTGAATTGGTTGGTGAAATAAATTGGTTTGATTTATGTGTGAATGGCATGGGCCTTCACTAGACCGGGGATAAGGCTAGGCCTTGTCCCGTTTCTAGTATCGTGCCGTTATGCCGCCGAAATTTTCTAAAATATGTTAGAAAAATAAAAATATCATTTTATTTAAAGAATGAACTGAATAGAAATTCATATGTTGGAATAAAATGTTTTGTCGTTAAAAATATAATTTTTAACGTGAAGTGAAT
Organism: Allium sativum; assembly: GCA_030737875.1. Lineage (NCBI taxonomy): Eukaryota > Viridiplantae > Streptophyta > Magnoliopsida > Asparagales > Amaryllidaceae > Allium > Allium sativum. The sequence continues at coordinate 6,361,851 of CM060913.1, read as the reverse complement.
AAAATAAAATATTCATTTACAAACCGAACGGTTTGTTTATGTACACCTATTTGAAGGACATTGATTGGGTCGATAAATTTTACACATCGCCCAACTGCACAACTAAAATCTGTGTTTGATTGTTTGAAACCCCACACGGGTGTTAGGATGAAATTTGAAGTTCACTCATCCTGATTGATTAAATATGTCGATCGATTGATTGACAGGCTGTTATAAGCGTTAGATATCTATATTTGATGCTTATACAGTGTAGTGCACTTTGGTTGATGGTTGATTATTTTTCAATGCTATTACATGTGTGGTATGGAATCCATATAATTAACTTTATATGGTAATTGATTGGGCCTCATTCCAATTTGAAAAATAAAGAATAATATAAAATAAAGGTTCATGTGTTGACAATACTCATTCATTGAGATTGGTCATGTGTTGAACGAAATATTTTAGTAATAAAATTTACATCTTTATCAATATAAAATAAAGGTTCATGTGTTGACAGTACTCATTCATTGAGATTGGTCATGTGTTGAACGAAATATTTTGATAATAACAACTATTTTGAAAAAGAAATATTTGAAATAGAATATTTGAAAATAGAAATTTATGAAGCCGTGTTGATTAGATTGACGCCATTTTGACGTGAACGATATTTATATCGATTTGAATTGAAAACGATTTCGAAATGAAATGAATTGAAAACGATTTCGAAATGAATTGAAGTGAAAACGATTTCGAAATGAATTGAATTGAAAACGATTTCGAAATGAAATGAATTGAAAACGATTTCGAAATGAATTGAATTGAAAACGATTTCGAAATGAAATGAATTGAAAACGATTTCGAAATGAATTGAATTGAAAACGATTTCAAAATGAAATGAATTGAAAACGATTTCGAAATGAATTAAATTGAAAACGAATTCAAATTGAATTGAAAGCGAATTGAAATGAATTCAAATTGAATTGAAATTTGAATTGAATATAAATGAATTTTAAAACGAATTTATAAAGAAGAATTCAATTTTGATTTGAATTGAAAAGGAAGTTGAAATTGCTTTTGAAAATGATTTTAAAACTATTTATATAATTCGTTTTAAATATAAATCGACGAAATATATATTATATATATAATATAATGGCCTGAATAGAACGCGCCGCGCCGCGGCAGTTCGTGAATTTCGACCATTTATTTCAAACGGACATTACGGGAGATCCGACCGTCGGATTCTCCTAAAACTAGAACCGTTGGGTTCGTATCGAAAAGAGATTTCTAATGAATATTAGAAATTCAAAATCTAACGGTTGGATTTGGAGATACGTCCAAATCAAATTCGAAAAAGGTCGCTGTAAGTGCAGTTCGATGGCCATTGATGGAAATCGACGGTACGGGCCTTGATAAAATTATTAAAAATAGTAATAATTTGTGTAAAATCATAAGAAATGATTTGGGAAAATTTGGGATGAAAAACTCCATATTTGAAAAGATAAAAATAGATTTTTATCGAAATGAACTGGTTTTGAACTAGAATTATAATTCTATTTATTTTTAAATAAATAAATTGAATTTAAAAAGGGTTTTAAAAATAACCAGAATATCCAATGATTGCATTGGAGTGGATTTGAATCGAAATTGTCTTCGGAATATTTCGATGTTGGAATTCGTGATTATACAGGTGTTGTTATGGAAATTTGAAAGATATATATTTATATCGTTATTTCCAATACGACCTTTGTTAGTCGTAGAATTTGATATTGAATATAAGCCAATATATTTTCTATTCAGAGCCTTGTATTGAATATCGAATGTGATTTGGGTTTGTCGTGAATGGTGTCTTCACTAACACTGTTCTTGAACCCAGTTGAGAAATGATTAAATCTTTTTATTTAGATTTAATGAAAGGTACCAATTAAATAATATTTAATTGGAATTGAATTGGTATTGATTTTTGGGTTTATCGTGAACAGTGTTTTAAATAACACTCGTTCTTTAACCCGATAATTAATGAATGTGATTTTGGGTTTATCGTGAACCGTGTTTTAAATGACATTGATTCTTTAAACCAGTCGAAGATTAAAACTAAGTGGAGTTTTAATGAATCTTTAATTAGATTGAAATGATCGAAAATGGAGTATCACCAGTTTTGCTCCAGGCGATAGTTAAATCTTTAATTAGATTTGAACGTGAAATGGTAATTGAATTTACCGATAACACTGTAGTGTTAGATATGAAGTATTACCAGTTTTACTTCATGGGATGAATAGGTCGGGATGGGGAAATTAAAATAAATGATTACTTCGGTAAGGTTCGCTAATCCCGACTAGTTTGAATTGAGATTCAAAAATAGAATAAAGAATAAATTCAAGGAATTTATCTTGGATAAAATTAATGGGGACCTTTCCCTATGAATGTGAAATTTAGAAACTAACTGTCGGTTAGCCAAGCAGAATGGTTTTCTGGATATTGATCTGATGTTGGTTTCGGCCTTCGGGGTTAATATTTGGGAAATTATTCTCTTGATTAATTTACGGTTAGTGACTGATGAATTGGAATGAGGCGTATGTTGTGTTTGTGTAACACTTATTTAAAATATACGTGAGTTATTCGGAAAGACCGGGTTTATCCCATTCTGAATAACTGATACGACGATAAGTCGAAAATGAAGACGGTGGTCGAAGACCGGAAGTCTTCACGTCGTTTGGATAATTACTTATGATCTTGATTGGGCTGTACACCCAAGAAGATGGAAACAGTTAGTGATCGTCCAGACGTACTTGGAGATCGATGGATGTGCGGGGTACTAGGTGCCTCCGGTTTCATTCAAACCCAGAACGGACTTGTAAATGGACTGTGTGTCTGACATTGGATTTTAGTCCATGTGATTGATCTCTATTAAATATATATCTGTTTGGCGGCGGAGAATTTATTCTCTTGCTTAACGCCCTTCTCTGAGACGTACGAGCTCAGGGGTTATATATTGATGGATATCAATCGCATGGAGTGAATTGATTGTGTGGCATGCTAAGATGCAAATGATCAAGGCTTCTGTTGAGAAGCAAAGTCTTGTGGTTGATGATCGAAGCACAACCTTTGTGGCGTAGCTTTGTGTAACGTTTACTTCGCGAGTTTCACACCCGGTATGAACCAAAAACGGGAGACGGACCTCAGGGGGGACATGCGTTTTCTTTCTAGTTATGAGTGGCGTCAGTGCTTGAACTGGCTGACGAGTTTGACTCATGTGGATATTGCTTATTATTACTTGCTGAAAAGCGAGGCGCCTCGTGATATCGGTTTCGGCCGATGCTTCTGGTCGGTTGACGGGCCAGGCTTACGCCCCAAAGGGCGGAGAAACGTATTGTTCAGGCATTATAATCCACATCGGTGGACCGGCCCTGACGATCCAGGGGCAGTTGCGGCTGTTCCTGAGGGGCGGACTAGAGCGTCTCGAATCGGTTGAGGATCTTGCCCCTAGCCTCGGTTCATACCATAAATGATAACCCAATTTCCAATACGTGTATTGCGGTTTTAATTGTAGAACTAGTATGGCGACATGATATATGGTACCCATGCCGTCTATGATTAATACTTATGATTTGAAGTTGTTTTATACACTATGCACTTATAATAGTATCAAACGATTTGTTTTAAACGTATCAAGCATTCTTTGGCTGTTATAAGGGAAAACCCTATCCTCGGCTGCGTTGCATTGTGTGATGGGACCTGGGTCTTATAACAGCTTCATTTTTCTTTATTTAGCATTGCGCTGTTTGTTTTATGCACTGGTATTCTTGGGAGGAAACCCGTTCCGTGTTATACGGCGTGGTCCCTTGATTTACCTAACTTTAAAATAAAGATTAACTGTTTTAGTTCTCACACCAGTCACATGACTGACCTGGAGTTTATTGTTTTAACCTAAACTCTGGGTGCCCCTATTTTCGACACGGGCAGCTAGTAGTTTTGGTTTTGCAGATTTATATTCACAGGTTCCCGGTTTACAACTGGAACGATATCCGGAAAGCTTTGTATCCGTATATCTCCTTCTAGTTGTGTATTGTATTATTTTCCGCTGCTATGTATTTAAATGTAATTTAAATCTCTGATATTTCTGTGTAATATTTATTTGCTTATACTCTGTATATTCTTGTAATCTGATGCATTGTTGTGATATACAATGAAATGTTCTTCTGTATGAGTTCTGTTGTGGCTTGTTCTCGAACTATCCGACGCTTTCCTTTACGGGGAAGTTACGGGTTTTCACATGGATGTATTATCAAATGGATGTTGCATTTGGACGAATGAGTGTGCATACATATAGAACTTACATATTATAATAGGATTATTTACATACATATTGGATTCATGACACAAACATACATTGCATTGAGGAAGTCGACTGAATCAATAGACCGCCTAATCTTCGCATTAGTATTGGGACATATGCACACACACCTTTGCATATGTTCATATAAGTATTAGAAGCCTTTAAGGACAATGGATGTCGGTGATTGATGGATGAGTAGATGGCTGATGGATGGTAGGATATAAATTCTTCTTACCTTGAAGATTTCGGGATGAAATCCTTTGAGTATGGGTGAATGTAACACCCCGTAATTTTAACAACACTAAAAGAGGATAAATTAAATAATAATTAATTTAATATTCAGAATTAAGGGAAACAGACTGCGCCATTGCGTCCGTCTCGAAATTTTGGTCAAGATAGACATTTGGTTTGCGTAAAACGGACACTGCATGAAGAAGTTATGAAGGTTTGTATACACGCATGATAATTAAATATACATATGGCCCATGAATTAAAAATTTCAGTTCAAAATTCGAAATCATAGAAATTGGGGGAAGCGGGAAAAATCCCGCCTAGGGGAGTCCATAGGAGGGGTGTCGACCCTGGGGTCGACCCCTCAAAGGGGGTGTCGACCCATGGGTCGAAACCCTAAATGGGGGGTCGACCCCCCTAGGGCTGAGGTGGCAGTCAGATTTTTGAGGCTGGCAGCTATATATAGAGGTCCATTTTTCTTGTTTTCTTCATTGGAAATCAATGGAGGCCAAACGCTGCCGGTGTCTGAACTGAACCGAATCCTTTTTCTTCTACAACTATCAACTAAAGCTAATCAGTCAGAGATTCAAGTATAAATCAGAGATTCAACGCCAACAATTTCTCTTATATCTTCTAAAATCCAAACATTGTGAGTTAGTTACTTTTAGATTTAAATGATTAAAAGTAAACGTGATATGACTGTGATTTGGATCTGTTATAAATTGTGAATCTATGATATTCTTGGATCTTAAACTTTGTTATGCTAGATCTACCTTTATAGATCTAATTCACTTGTGATTTATTTATCATGTGACCTTTGTGGATCTTAACCTTTATCTATGTTTGGGGTTAATTTGAATCTGTCATTATTTGACAATTGAAACCCTGTTTAGATCTAATTCTCCATCTAGATCGTTTTGTACCTATCGTGTGGTGGTTAATTTAGATCTATCATTAATTGGACATATGAATCATTATTTAGATCTATTTATGCCTACTAGGACATCCTTATTATGTTAGATCTAGTTTTATCATCACCTGCTCACTAGATCTGTTTTCATGTCCACCTTATTATTATGCCAATTACATGTCTATGCTAGTATATATATTTATGCCAGTTATGCCTTTTGGGTTGATGAATGCACCCGCCTATTTTGTTGATTTGATGAGTAGGGTGTTTCGGGAGTTCCTAAACAAATTTGTCAGAGTCTTCGTTGATGATAATTTGATCTTCTCCAAGAGTGAAGAAGAGCATACCCAGCATTTGGAAGAAGTTTTGAAAACTCTCTGTGACCATCAGCTAAAGGTAAAGTTCTCCAAATGCCATTTTTGGAGAAAGGAGGTGAGATTCTTGGGGCATGTAGTCTCCAAATAAGGGATAGCTGTAGATCCCGCGAAGGTGGTTGCAGTGCAAGATTGGCAAACTCCTAAAAATGCAACCGAGGTGAGAAGCTTTCGTGGGTTGGCAGGTTATTATAGGAAGTTCATTGAGTACTTCGCGAAGATATCAACCCCCTCTCACCAGGCTGAAAAAGAAGAATTTCGCATTCTCATGGGACATAGACTGTGACATTGCTTTCCAACAACTGAAAAGGGCTCTGACAACAACCCCAGTCTTGACCTTTCCCGATGGGAGTAAAGTGTTTACTGTTTACACTGATGCGTGCGGTACAAGGCTTAGTGCGGTTCTAATGCAAGAAGGGAAAGTAATATGTTATGGGGGTAGACAGTTGAGAGTTCATGAGAAGAACTACCCGACCCATGATCTAGAGCTAGCTGACATAGTAATCGCGTTAAAGACGTGGCGTCATTATTTGCTTGGAGAAAAGTTCGAGTTATACACCGATCATAAATCTCTTAAGTATCTATTCTCACAGAAGGATCTCAACTTAAGGCAACAACGGTGGATGGAGTTCTTAGCTTCATACGATTTTGAGATTTCTTATACCCCTGGCAAGGGTAATGTGGTGGCAAACGCACTAAGTAGGCAGAGGGTGGCCCTGAGTCCTCTGTTTGTGGAAAGAAAGAACTTGGGCTTCATATCATCTTTTGATTTTAGACCCTCCATCGAGGTTTTTCCTGATTTGTTTGCATCCTTGGAGATATGACCAACTCTTATGGATCACATAGGAGCTTCGCAACAAGGTGACCCACAGATTCTAGACATCATGGATAAGCTCAGAAGTGGGGAGACTTCTAGTCACCTCAGCAGATATACCATAGATGCAAAGGGGTGGTTGCTACGAGTTAGAAGGATTTGTGTTCCTCAAACTGGAAGCTTGATAAAGGAAGTCCTAGAAGAAGCCCACCATTCTAAGATGACCATTCATCCAGGCAGTGATAAGATGTACAGGGACATGAAGAGGGTTTTCTTTTGGGCTGGGATGAAGAAATATGTGGTCAAATTTGTTTCTCAATGTTTAGTTTGCCAGCAAGTCAAAGCTGAGCAAAAGAAGCGCAGTAGACTACTTCATCCGTTGGAGGTTCCGTAGTGGAAATGAGAGAGCGTCTCTATGGATTTCATAGATGGTTTGCCTAGATCGAAGAAAGGAAACACCAGTATCTGGGTGATAGTGGATAGACTCACAAAGAGCCTCACTTTATTCCATTTAAGATTAAGAGGACGACATCATGGTTGGCAGCAATTTATGTTCGTGAGATAGTTCGTCTTCATGGAGTACCTTCCAGCGTCGTTAGTGATTGTGACCCTATCTTTACCAGCGAATTTTGGAGGAGTTTGCAAGAAGCATTAGGTACACAATAATGTTTAAGCACCGCTTATCATCTTCAGACCGATGGACAGACAGAGAGAGTGAACATGATTCTTAATGATCTTTTGAGGCTGTGTATCCTAGACTTCGGAGGGACTTGGGAAGAGCATCTTCCTTTAGTAGAGTTTGCCTATAATGACAGTTTTCAAGCTAGCATCGGCATGGCACCCTTCGAAGCATTGTACGGGCGACCCTATAGATCGCCAACTTGTTGGTGGGAATCTACAAAAAGATTATTATTTGGACTAGATATTTTTAGGGAAACGTCCGAAATGATTGACCTTATTCGACGGCGGATGAAGACAACTCAAGATAGGCAAAAGTCCTATGCAGACAAGAGAAGGACTACATCGAATTCGAAGTGGGAGACTTAGTTTTTATCAAAGTATGTCCTTTAAGGAATGTGATTCGCTTCGGATCAGTAGGGAAGTTGGCACCAAGGTTTGTAGGACCATTTCCCATAATCGAGAGGATTGGCCAAATGACCTACAAAGTAAAGCTCCCAGAAAATCTATCCGGTGTTCATGACGTTTTCCACGTCTCTCATCTGCGGAAGTGCCTGCATGACAACGCAGAAGTTGTTGAGCCGAGTATGTTGGAAGAAGTCGAGGTGGAACGGGAGGCGACAGTCACGCGAGTCCCTACCGGTATTCTTGGGTCAGAAGTTAAGAAGCTGCGCAATAAGGAGATCAAGTTGCTAAAGATTCAATGGGTAGATGACCCAGAAGATGTGTCTTGGGAGACCGAAGACAAGATTTGTGCTTCGTACCCTTTTCTTTTCGAGGGTATGTTCTTAATTCCTTTTCCTAAGTTTTATCAGTTCTTGTTTCTGTCAATAAAGTATATCCTATCCATAGTATTTTCGACCTTTAGATAGGAATCTTATGGGTGTAAACATGTGTTTGAAACATGTTATGTTTGATGGATGCAAGTGGATACAAGTGTTGCTAGTGGTTGCTTGTGGACGTATACAGACACATATTAGGCACTAAGATCGGCTCAATCACTTTCATACTGCATATGGATGTGTGTGCATTTTCTTTTCTTTTATGGATGGAAATGGATGAACTAGCATATGGATGTTGCATTTGGACGGATGGATGTGCACACATATAAAACCTATATGATACAATAGGTTTATTTGCATACATATTGGATTCATGGCACTAACATACATTGCATTAAGGAGGTCAACTGAATCAGTAGACCGCCTGATCTTCGCATTATTGTTGGGACATATACACACACCTTCGCATATATTCATATAAGCATTAGAAGTCTTTAAGGACAATGGATGCTAGTGGTTGGTGGATGAGTAGATGGATGATGGATGGATGATGGATGGTAGGATATGCATTCTTCTCAACTTAGAGATTTCGGGATGAAATCCTTTGAGTAGGGGAGAATGAAACACCTCGAATTTTTAACGACATTAAAGAGAATAAATTAAATAATAATTAATTTAATATTCATAATTAGAGGAAATGGACTGCACCATTGCGTCCATCTCGAAATTCCGGTCAAGACAGACATTTGGTTTACGTAAAACGGACACCGTATGAAGAAGTTATGAGGGTTTTAAGTTTGTATACATGCAGAAGAATTATATATATACGCATGAGTCAGAGGTGAGTCAGAAATTTATCTAGAACGATTCAAATTCAAAAAATTCCTCCGAGCGGCAAAATTCCCGCTCTAGGGAGTCGACCCCCCTAGAGGGGTGGTGACCTAGGGGTCGACCCCCCTTAAGGGCGTCGACCTAGGGGTCGACCCACCCACAGGGGTGTCGACACCCCTAGGGCTGATGTGGCACTCGGTTTCAGGGAGTCTGGCAGCTATATATATGTGTCATATTCTCCTATTTTCTTCATTGGAAATCATGGAGGCCATATGCTGCCGGGGTGCAAACTGAGACGAAACCTTTTTCTACAACAACATACTTTGCAAATAAAATTCAGAAATTCTAGATCTGTTCTTTCTCAATTCTCTAAACCAAACGTTGTGGGTTCTAGTTGTTTTTAAGTTTAGATAAATAAAAGTAAATTGTGAAAGACTGTGAATTGGATATGTTGTAAAGTATGATTCTGTGCTTGTGTTAAATCCTATATTATGTCATGATAGATCTATTTCCCTAGATCTAATACAGTTGTGGTTATTCTATTATGTTACATATGTGGATCTTGACTTGTAATTATATAGTGGTGAATATACATCAATTAAATTGGATAGTAGTAACATTGGCTAGATCTAGTTCTTTATGTAAATCACCTTTCACCCGTCATATTGTGATCAATCTAAATTGATGTAAACTTGACATGTGAAGCCATCTTTAGTTCTAAACATGTTGCTATGTCACCCTAATTATGTTAGATCTAAATAGTTGGACACCTAAATGGTTAATTTAGATCTCATTATGCTTGCTTTGACATCGTAGTAATTACCATAAGTCATCGGTTTTATGTCCACCTTATTATGATGTTAATCACATGTCCATTCACCTTGTTATCATGCTAGTTATGTTTATGCCAAGATATGTTGAAACTATCACCTTTGTCATATTCTCTTTTCATTATGGCTAGGCTACTGTATAGCCTAGATGCCGCCAAAATACGTGCGAATACGTTAGTTAGGAAACGGGGAAATGGGATTTATAATTGGCATAATTTATGTAATATTTATATGATTTGGACATATAATTCAAATGGGGAAACATAGAAATAATTACCTATAATGACATAGGTAGATTTGAATAAAAATGGAATATTTAGTTATTACAATTAGGAATTGTAATTGCACTTATGACACGAGGTTAGGTTGCATTAGTGGTGGAAGTCTACCCGGACCCGACCGGCATATCCAGCAGCCACTAATGTTGAACCTAATGTGGGAGGTCTAAGTACGTAAATACGAATCGGGCTATGACACAAGGTTAGGCCCAACTATGGAATAAGTCTGCCCGGACCCGACCGGCATATTCAACATCCACATGTTGTAGGCCTAATGTGGGAGGTCTAGCCCATTATAAAACCATAAATGGACACGGTAAAGAATCAGACTACTTAACCTAATTTAATCCATAAGGATTATATGATTATGAACTTAAGTTAGGGTTAAGTAAAACTGGATGGGTAGTGGGTGGGTTAAGTGAATTAGAGGGGGTGCGTAATATTTACATATAGGCCCACGAACTTAACCTAATAAAGTTATGTAATTAAAGACACCCTTTAGGGTAAGCATAACTGACAAAGGGCTATGTAATTAAAGACACCTAAGGGTATACATAGTCAGTGAAAAACCTAGTGGGGATACAAGACAAAGGGGAGAACTTGTATCATATTGTGGGGGACCCATTTCAAGTCAGTAACTCGGAGTAGGTATCAAATAAAGAACTCCGTACTAGGCGGAGAAAGGGCCCGCTTACTGATTGAATATAAGAGATCCAAACGAAACGGACGGTGTGGCCGGCGCAAACTGATCGGGCCATGTGCGTGCATGAGCTGGGCATAAGGGAATAAGATGACCGTGACACCAGTAGATATGGTTGTGCACATCTTGGAAATAAAAGGTTGCCACTTTAGGGAGTGATACCTCCTACTGTGGGGCCAGCACAGGATATCTACGGGGTAGAGAGCCGATCGATTAGGGTAGTGGTTAGGGTACACTTGGACGTATTCCCTAAGCCTACCAACTTATAGTGGAAGGGATCATCTCAATTCAATTATACTAGTAATAGTGCAGAGTAATCATTAGTGAGAGATGTATACCTTATCTTGTTACCTTGTCACACCATCCATTTATGTAGTGATCTCTCTTATCCACTTTGTATGCCTATCATGTTGCTTTTACTTATCTACTGGCTAAAAGTAACTAGACTCGCTAGACTTTATGTCTGACACTTTTTGTTTCTCCTTCTTTCTTCTGTTCCCCCCGGTTCTCAGGGAGGAAACACTCAGGCTTAGTCAGGATTCAGATATCATCTCTCTAAGAGCTACTTCTGAAGTATGAATCAATTTCTTGTCTCTACTATGGCTTAACTCTTTTAATTGGGGAATTATGCTTTTTATTTACTTATGTACTCTGATGGTGCAAGATAGAAGTTATTTTATTGTAGTGGTTTTTGTGACTTATGGAATTGTGGACCACGGTATTATGATTTATGTTTGAAATAAAAATTTATATTTCCGCCGCTGTCTTATTTATATCTATCTTGTAATTATTCTGTGTCTGTTTACCTATAGCGCTTCACGAAACTTAATGCATTCCCTTATTGAGTGACATTAACGGACGTGGGGTGTCACAAGTTGCATTGGATTCACAACGATGAACGCTTCAACATGGAACTGACTAGAAGCGATTTGGAGCAAATTGGAATTTGAGGCTATTTTAGTCAGAACAATTCAGAAATAAAGAATGAAAGAGTGGAAACGAAGGTGATAACTTATCACTAAAATTCTTGTACAATTATTTATTTTATAACTGCATATAGAATTTCCAGTGTAGATATTTATCAGTTTTAATCATTATAAATTGTATACGGTGCCTGTTAGCTCAACTCCCTCGTCCAAATACCATGGACGATTTAATTGACTGTATTGTGTGTTGATTGTGTTGTTGAAATGCTTAATGTATTAAAAATAATGTTAATAAATTTATGATTGTTGAAATTAAATTATAAATATCCATTTATAATTTAAATAGTAAAATTGGCTAATTAGAAATAATAATTCAAGCCGAATTGGAATTGGTTAAATTTATTAACCAATGATTTATTATAAATCGACTGTTATTGTTTGAAAACCCAACGCAGATATCAGGATGATATTTGGCATACACTAATCCCAATATTTAGCTGTATGTCAATCGATGGGTTGACAGACTGTATAAGCATTATTTATTTATTTATTTTAAAGCTTATACAATTGTGAAATGCACTCCAGATGTTGTATGAATTTTTAATGATTGTTTATCATTATTGTTGTATACATGCAATGTATGAAATCCATATAACTAAAATTATATGGTAATTGATTGAGTCTGATTTCAGTTCAGAATTAACGAATATTTTAAAATAATATTAAGAGAATAATCAAAATGTAAAGCCATGTTAAGTAGTTAAACTCCATTTTAACACGAACGGGAGTTTCTGTCGATTTTATTCATTTTATAATGAATATCAAAAAGTGATTTCAAAATCTGATATTTTGAAAATATTATCATTTTAATATTATAATGATATATAATATTCAATTTTGATTTAAAATTGAAATAAAAGTGGGAATCGTTTTAAAATGAATTTATAAATATTTTATAAATACTTTTAAATGGAAATCAACGAAATATATTTTATATATATATATATATATATATTAATGGCTTGAATAGAACGGGCCGCGCAGCGACCGTTCGTGAATTTCAATCATTAACTTCAAACATTTGTAACGGGAGATCCGACCATCGTATTCTCCTAAACCCAGAACCATTGGGTTCGTATCGAAAAGAGCTTTCCAATGAATATAAGAGATTTAAATTTGAACAGTCGGATTTTAAGATATTTCCAAATCAATTTCAGAAAAGGTCGCTATGAATGCAGTTTGATGACCGTATATGGAAATCGATTGTAAGGGCCTTAATAAAATTATTAAAAATATGGAAAAATTGTGTAAAATCATAATCAATGATTTGGAAAGGTTTTGGATGAAAAATTCCAAGTTTGGAAAGATAAAAATATATTTTTATCGAAATGAACTAGTTATTAACTAGAATAATAATCCAATGTTTTTAAATAAATAAATTGGATTTGAAATGGTTTGATATAACCAGAATTTTCCAACGTATGAATTGGAATGGATTTGAATGGAAATAATCTTCGGAATATTTCGATATTGGATTCCGTGATTATACAGATATTGTTGAGGAATTCAGAAGATATATATATCGTTATTCTGAATACGATATCCGTTAGTTTCAGAATTTGATATTAAATATAAGCCGATATAATTTCTATTCAGAGCCTTATATTTAATATCAACTTAGACTTTAGGTTTTTTGTGAATGGTGTCTTTACTAACACTGGTCTTAAATCCCGTTGAGAAAAGAATAAATCTTTTAATTAAGATTTAGAGAAGTTTACCATTTAATTTAATTGGAATTGAAATGAAAGTTGATTTTGGGTTTAACGTGAACAATGTTTTAAATAACATTTGTTCTTTAACCCAATTAACAAGGAAGAGATGATTTGGAATTTATAAATCTTTTTATTAAGATTTGATGGAAAATTTCCAAAGTAAAGTTTTCCAATTTAATATATCAAATTGGAATTGAATGGAATTCGGTTTGATAATAATCGAGATGAGCTTTTGTGAAGGAGGACCGTTATATATGGAATTTAAAAGGCTTTCCTGTTATTCCATTTATAGTATTAATTGGATACAAAAATTTATATTGATTATATATTGATCTGTTTTCTGTGAAGATTCCATAGTTGATTGAAGCTAATTTGGGTTTATTGTGAACTATGTTTTAAATGACATTAGTTCTTTAACCTAGTTAAAGATAAGATTAATTTCTTAAATTTGAATAATCATTAAGTAATGATTTCTGAGATTAAAAGTGAATTAGAGTTTTAATGAATCTTTAATTAGATTGGAATGAGAATGGGATAATTAAATATACCGAAATCATGAAATGATTGAGAATGCAGTACCTCCAACTTTACTCCAGGCAATAGTTAAATCTTTAATTAGATTTGAACATGAAATGGTAATTAAATTTACTAATAACACCGTTGGTGTTAGATATGAGGTACTACCAGTTTTTCTCCATGGGATGAATAGGTCGGGGTTGGGATTGGGATTAATAAATGAATGATTACTTCGGTATGGCTCGATAATCCCAACTAGTTTTATAAACCTTAATTTGGTTTAGAATTGTGGAAAGATAAAATAATATCTTTTGAAATTGATATCCAAAGGAAGATTAAAGAAATAGTTTAAATGAACTTATCTTTGATAAAATTAATGGTAACCTTTCCCTAAAGATGTGAATATCTGAATAAAAAAATATTCTAAATTGGAATGAGGCGTATGATGTGTTTTTATAGCACTTGATTATTGATTATAAAATACGTGAGTTAAATGGAAAGACTGGGTTTAACCCATTCTGAATAGCTAATACGGCGACTAAAAGTCGACGATGAAGACAGTGGTTGAAGACCGGAGATCTTCACATCGTTTGGATGATTACCGATGTCTTGATTGGGCCGTACACCTAAGACAAGGTAATAAGTGGTGATCGTCCAGACGTACTTGGAGATCGACCGGATAAACGAGGACCTCTCTCCTGTATTGGACATATGGGACAAGGAATAAGGTGCCTCCGGTTTCGTTCAGACCCAGAACGGACTTGTAAATGGATGTCTGTCTTACATTGGATTTCATTCTGTGTTGATTGATTTCTATTAAATATATATATCTGTTTGGTGGCGGAGAATTTATTCTCTTGCTTAACACCCTTCTCTGAGACGTACGAGCTTAGAGGTTATATATTGATAAACATCAGTCGCATGGCGTGAATTGTCAGTGTGGCATTCTGAGACGCAAATGATCAAGGCTTTTGTTGAAAAGCAGAGTCTTGTTGTTGATGATCAAAGAACGACTTTAATTAGCATAGCTTTGTGTTGTTGCATTAATTCGCGAGCCTTACACCTCGGTATGAGTTAAAAACGGGATAAGGGACCCAAGGAGTGCATGCGTTTCTTTCTAGCTAGAAGCGGTGTCATAGTATGGAGCCCAGACATTTTTAGCTTTTGTGGATGATGGATTGCGAGGTGCCTCGGATTTGAGTCCCTAGTGGGTCTTGATACGGTCAAACTACTGACCATTTTAGAGGTTTGATTGGACCGGGAAACGTGTGTTCAGGAATGATTAATCCACTAACGTAAGTATGGACCGGCCTTGGAGGATCCAAGGGTTGCCCAAAGTGTGTGATCCTGGGTCATTCCGCTAGAGATGGCCCAAATCGGTAAGGAGTACATCCCTTGCCTTGACTCATGATCGAAATCCAATTTCCAATACGCCAATTTTCGGTTTTAATTATAGAACTAGTATGGCGACATAATATATGGTACCTATGTCGTCTATGATTGATACATTTATATTTAAAGTTGATTTTGACACTATGCACCTATAGTAATATCAAAATGATTTGTTTTAAACGTACCAAGCACATTTGGCTATTATAAGGAAAAACTCTATCCTCCGACTTGCGTTGCATTGTGTGATGGGACCTGAGTCTTATAATAGCTTCATTTCTCAAAAAGCATTGCGTTGATTTATCCTAAACTGAGATTCATGTGGAGTAAACCCATTCCGTGTTATACGATGTGGTCCCATGATTTCCCAACTTATAAAGTAAAGATTTAATAACTGTTTTAGTTCTCACACCAGTCCCATGACTGACTCGAAGTTTATTGTTTCTACCTAAACTTTGGGAGCCCATATTTTCCACACGGGCAGCTAGTAGTTTGGTTTTCACAGATATTTCTTTTTACAGGATCCTGGATTACAGCTGGAGCTATATTCGGAAAGCTTTGTATTTGTGTATTTATTTCAGTTGTTGTAGTTGATGTCTTCCGCTAAGCATTATTCTTATGTATTATTTCCCGCTGTATTGTAATTTAAATCTCTGATATTTTTCAATATATATTATTTATTCATACTCTGATATAATCTTGTACTCTGATGTAAATTGTTGTAATAGCAATGAAATGTTCTATTGTTTGTGTTCTGATGCATCGTGTTCTCAAAGCAATCCGGGCTTTCCCGATAGGGGAAGTTTGGGTCGTTTCAATGTTAGTACATGGGTAATGGTTTTCATGACAACAACCAAAAGAATAATATAAAATATAAATACTTATATTACTAATATTTATCTACATATGTATATCTTATATTATAATGCAAAACCCGTGGTCAAATGGTCAAAGTGAAGCCTTTTTGGCTTTACCTAAAATACCCATATTTCATAACCTGTTTAATAATCGCTTCAAGGGTACAACCGTGATTATATGCCACCTGCTCACACCGCACGTTACCGCAAAACACACTCCGCATTTCCCCCTTATTTTCTATCGTTTTCTTCTTCTTCTCAACTGCTTTCTTCTTTTTTCTCGGCAATTTTTCTTCCCCTTTCCAGTTGAAAATAAACAGCAATTCAGCATCGTTCCCACTACATACACCTCTTCCACCTCTCCACCAATTTCTCTTACCCGTCTCCCTAACCATAACGACTTCGCTTGGAAATCAACCAAACGTAGCAAATGGATTCCGGCAGAAAACGAAAAAACACACTGTGAAAATGATGGTTTAACTACCAAACCTTCAGTTGAAAATTTGGGTTCCGATGTTTCAAAGAGTTCATTGTTTACCATTGATAGTGAGAAGGTTAAGCTTGGAAAAGAAGTTATGATTTTGAGAAGAAGATTGAAGACCATTCATGAAGAAAAAAGGACTTTGAGCACTGAAGCGTGTGATTTGCAAAATTTAGATGAAATTAGAGAAATAACAGAACCAGAGAAGAAAATTCGGTAGACTTATTTACCACTACTGTACCCCAAGGTGAGTTTCAAACTGTTAATTTCAAATACACTGCTATTTGCACTCCTAAGTATTCACTTCAAATAAATTGAATCAAACTACTGTAGGTTTAAACTTCTCAATACGTTTTTCTTTGGGTTGTGCTGGCGGTTTTGTAGTACCAATTATGATGAGGTTTGATACTAAAAGGTTTTATTGTTAGCCTTCCCAGCATTTCTGATTGTTCAGTACAAAATTCTGATTTGTTTATACACGATACCTGAGAATCAACAGGTAACACGTCATACTGATATCTAAGACAATTTTTGTAATAACCCGCAAAATGCGAGCCAGTTTGAAATTTTTATTTTGGCAATTTTAGCGAATTTTGAATATTTAAAATGAATTATTTTAAATAAAATCGACAAGAAATTTATTTTGAATAGAATTAGAACGTATATATCTATGTACGTCGTCGTTAGAATATAAATAATTATATATAATTATAAATAGAATTGAAAATGGCGCGGTAGTTCGATAATTCGATTTCAAACTTCAATTGAATGTACCGGGTGCAAAACAATCCGGATTTTAGTGAAACCAAAAACATTAGGATCTAATTGATGATACCTTTCCAACGAATCCGAAAAATCAAGATTTCATAGCGGGAATCAAAAGTTTTGTCCAGTTGAAAATTCTGAATAGTCGCTATGGAATTCAGGCCCTTAAAAATGGACATTTTGCAAACGACTTCGGATTTCGACGAAACCACTTTTGTTGGGCCCGAGATGTCAAGTTATTGCTAGGTTTCAAATTTCATGATTTTTCAAATCAATATGTGAGCGTGGCAAAGGAAAACGCGTTTGACCAGTTTCAGTTGATTTTAATCGACTGGAAATTGGCCATTTTTCTAACGATATCAGAATTCGACGAAACTAGTTTTGTTAAGACCGTATCGTCAATACGAAGCTAGAAAATATTTTTCTGGAATTTTTAGAGCTAGTATGTGACCCCGGTAATTTGAAATGTACGTTTAAAATTCAATATAGTGATTTAAATGTAAATGTAATGGAAACTGATTGTAACAGCCGAATCAGCTTGCGATACATATCCCATTGTGTTCGGAATGGGGGTAAAACGCTAGGGACGACAGGCGGTGGGCCTCGTTTCGAGGTCGTATGTGAAAGTCAACTTTTTGCGAAATAAAATAAAATAAAATAAACTATATTATATTTTCCCTCCCTCTCCCTTTATCTTTCTGGCCCCCCCTCCCCTATTTTCAATTCAGTTTCACGAAAAAAAAAAGGAAAAATAAGGGGGGGGGGAAGTCGCCGTTGTCCAGTCGCGCCAGGCGATCGACGCCCCCCCCCCCCCTCAAGCGGCGGCGCCGCAATCGACACGCCCCCCCTTCTCACCAAATCGAGCCCGATTCCCCCCTAGGTCACCCAAAAGCCACCGCAGGAGGCCGACCTCCCCCTCTCCCACTTCGACGACGACGAGACCCCCCCAGCTCCTCCTCCTCCGCTGAAAACCGCGACAGAACAGAAATCGATCGCCCCCCCCCCCCCTGAGCTGACATCACCGCCCTGCTTCACCTCCGTTCAGGTCGCCACCCCCTCTACAGCCCGATGCCGCCACTTCCCCGATCCCCTTTGTTTGCAAACAGTGAGTTATTTTTATTTATTTATTTACATTTAATTTATTTACTGTTTTTATATGTGTAAATAGCGTATAGAAATTTGATTTGAGTTTTATATATATAAATAGCAATATAAAAGTATAATATTTAAGATAAAAATATGATTTTTATATTTTTAAAGTATTAAAAATATAATCTTGACTATGTAGATGATATAAAAATATGATTTTTATATTTTTAAAGTAATAAAAATATGATTTTTATATTTTTAAAGTAATAAAAATATGATTTTTATATTTTTAAGGTATTAAAAATATAATCGTCATTTAGTAGAAAATATGATTTTTGCTTATGTAGTGGCATTAAAAATATAATTTTTACATGATAGGAATACTAGAAATATCATCTTTTTATGTGTAGAAAAATAAAGGCGAAATCTTTATTTTTATAAAGGCGAAATCTTTATTTTTATAAAGGCGAAATCTTTATTTTTATAAAGGCGAAATCTTTATTTTTATAAAGGCGAAATCTTTATTTTTATAAAGGCGAAAGCTATATTTTTATAAAGACGAAGACTATATTTTTATAAGGATATGTTTAAAAGGGCGAGACCTTTATATAGAGAATAACGAAATAAAAATATGATTTTTATATATTGAACTTCGAAATAAAAATATGATTTTTTATATATTGAACTTCGAAATAAAAATATGATTTTTTATATATTGAACTTCGAAATAAAAATATGATTTTTATATATTGAACTTCGAAATAAAAATGTGATTTTTATATATTGAACTTCGAAATAAAAATGTGATTTTTATATATTTAACATCGAAATAAAAATGTGATTTTTATATATTGAACATCGAAATAAAAATATGATTTTTATATATTGAACTTCGAAATAAAAATATGATTTTTATATATGGAATAGCGAAGTAAAAATTCGATTTTTACATAGGTAGTGAAAGCGGACAACGAAGGTAACAAAAAGGCGAGAACGAAAAAGATTTCTATCAAAGGAGAGTCAAGATGACGAAGATGCGATAGCGATGAAGATTTCTATCAATGAAGTGCCGTGGAGCTAGGATAGCTATCAGTGAGAATTTCTCACTCTTCAATTTATTTTCTAGTTATATATATATACTAGGATGCAGACGGTGTTTAGTAGCACCCGACACAATCGTCAACAGACCATGGACTTGTTTGTTTGGCTGTTTGGTGATTGATTGCGATATTGGTTTGAATGTGGTTTGTGGTGTGGAAAATCGAATCGATAAATGGGTTAGGATTAGACGTGCGCCGTTATAAGGCGAAGGAGTAAGGCTAGGTTAGACTCTTACTCCAAATTTTGTGGTTTGCATAACGAAAGTGATTTGATTGATATGGGTATGGCGGTGGCCATTATTAGACCGGGGACAAGGCTAGGCCTTATCCCGGTTCTAGTATCGTGCCGTTATGCCGCCGAAATTTTCTAAAATAAGTTAGAAAAATAAAAATATCATTTTTATTAGGAATGAATAAAATAACATATTCATTTACAAATCAAAACGATTTGTTGATGTACACCCATTTGACTGATATGGATTGGGACGATAAATTTTACACATCGCCCAACTGCACAAATAAAATCTATGTTTGATTGTTTGAAACCCCACACGGGTGTTAGGATGAAATTTGAAGTTCACTCATCCTGATTGATTAAATATGTCGATCGATTGATTGACAGGCTGTTATAAGCATCAGATATCTATATTTGATGCTTATACAGTGTAGTGCACTTTGGTTGATGATTGATTATTTTTCAAAGCTATTATATACATGTGTTGTATGGAATCCATATAATTAACATTATATGGTGATTGATTGGGCCTCATTCCAATCAGGGAAATAATGAATATTATAAAAGAAAATTCATATGTTGAATATAAAAATAGTCATGTGTTGACGATGTTCATGTGTTGAGTGAAATATTTTATATAATAAAATTTACATCTTTATCATATTTAATATTAGAACTACTTCCCAGTAGAAGTCTAATAAAAAATCAAACGATAGATACCATAGTTTTATAAAATATTTTGCATAACAAAAATAGTGATGTGTCGACAGTACTCATGTGTTGAGATTAGTCGTGTGTTGAAAGAAATATAGATTCATGTGTTGAATAGAACAAATATTCATTTGTTGAATAGAATAACGAATTATTGAAATATAAAGCCGTGTTGATTAGAGATGCGTTATTTTGACGCGAACGATGTTTATATCGATTTTATTCGTTTTATAATGAATATTGAAAAGTGATTTCAAAATTTAATATTTTGAAAGGAAATTCAAATTGAATTAGATTAAAATTCAAATGGAAATTTTATTGAATCAATTTGAAATGAATTCGAATCGAATAGAAAATGAATTCGATTCGAATTGAATAGAAAGTGAATTTGAATTCGAATAAAATATAAATGAATTGAATTGAAAACGATTTCGAAATGAATTGAATTGAAAACGATTTCGAAATGAATTGAATGGAAAACGATTTCGAAATGAATTGAATGGAAAACGATTTCGAAATGAATTGAATTGACGATTTCGAAATGAATTGAATTGAAAACGATTTCGAAATGAATTGAATTGAAAACGATTTCGAAATGAATTGAATTGAAAACGATTTCGAAATGAATTGAATTGAAAACGATTTCGAAATGAATTGAATTGAAAACGATTTCGAGATGAATTGAATTGAAAACGATTTCGAAATGAATTGAATTGAAAACGATTTCGAAATGAATTGAATTGAAAACGATTTCGAAATGAATTGAATTGAAAACGATTTCGAAATGAATTGAATTGAAAACGAATTCAAATTGAATTGAAAGTGAATTGAAATGAATTCAAATTGAATTAAAATTTGAATTGAATAGAAATGAATTTTAAAACGAATTTATAAAGAAGAATTCAATTTTGATTTGAATTGAAAAGAAAGTTGAAATTGCTTTTGAAACAATTTTAAAACGATTTATAAAATTCGTTTTAAATAGAAATCGACGAAATATATATTATATATATTATATATATAATATAATGGCCTGAATAGAACACACCGTGCCGCGGCAGTTCGTGAATTTCGACCATTTATTTCAAACGGACATTGCGGGAGATCCGACCGTCGGATTCTCCTAAAACCGGAACCGTTGGGTTCGTATCGAAAAGAGCTTTCCAATAAATGTTAGAAATTTGAAATCTAACGGTTGGATTTGGAATTATGTCCAAATCAAATTTGAAAAAGGTCGCTGTAAGTGCAGTTCGATGGCCGTTGTTGGAAATCGACTGTACGGGCCTTGATAAAATTATCAAAAATATCTATAATTTGTGTAAAATTATAATATGTGAATTGGAAAGAATTGGGCTGGAAAATTCCACATTTGAATAGGTAAAAATAGATTTCTATCGAAATGAACTAGTTTTGAACTAGAATTAAAATCAATTTATTTTTGAAATAAATAAATTGAATTTGAAAGTGATTTTGAAAATAATCAATATTTCCAATACGTGAATTGGACTGGAGTTGAATCGAAATTATCTTTGGAATATTTCGATGTTGGATTTCGTGACCATACAGATATTGTTATGGGAATTTGAAAGATATATTTTATATCGTTATTTCCAATACGATATTTATTGGTTTCAGAATTTGATATTGAATATAAGCCGGTATATTTTCTATTCAGAGCCTTGTATTTAATATCAAATGTGATTTGGGTTTATCATGAATCGTGTTTTAGATAACATTGGTTCTTTAACCCAGTTAAAGGCAAGATATCGATTTCTGAAAAGATTAAAACTAAGTGGAGTTTTAATGAATCTTTAATTAGATTAAAATGTGAATTGATAATTTAAATTATCAAATCTGAAAAGTGATCGAGAGTGGAGTATCACCAGTTTTGCTCCAAAGCGATAGTTAAATCTTTAATTAGATTTGAACGTGAAATGGTAATTAATTTTACCGATAACACCGTGGTGTTAGATATGGAGTATCACCAGTTTTGCTCCATGGGATATATAGGTTGGGATTGGGAAATAAAACAAATAATTACTTCGGTGTGGTTCGCTAATCCCGACTAGTTTGAAATGATATCCAAAGGAAGATTATAGGATAAATTTAGAAGAATTTATCTTTGATAAAATTTATGGGAACATTTCCCTAAGAATGTGATTTTGTGAATAAAAGAATATTCTGAATTGGAATGAGGCGTTCGTTGTGTTTGTGTAACATTTGTTTATCATATACGTGGGTTATTCAGAAAGGCCGGGTTTATACCCATTCTGAATAATCGATTCGACGAGATGTCGAAGATGAAGACGGTGGTCGAAGACCGGAAGTCTTCACATCGCTTGGGTGATTACTGATGATCTTGATTGGGCTGTACACCCAGGATGAGGGAAACAGTTGGTGATCGTCCAGACGTACTTGGAGATGGATGGATATGCGAGGAAAGTGCCTCGGTTTCGTTCAGACCCAGAACGAACTTGTAAATGGATTGTGTGTCTGACATTGGATTTTATTCTGTGTTGATTGATCTCTATTAAATATACATCTGTTTGGCGGCGGAGAATTTATTCTCTTGCTTAACGCCCTTCTCTGAGACGTACGAGCTCAGAGGTTGTATATCGATGGACATCAGTCGCATGGAGTGAATTGCCAATGTGGCACGCGTAAGTGGCAATTGATCAAAGCTTCTGTTGAAAAGCAAAGTCTTGTAGTTGATGATCAAAGCACGACCTGTGTGGCGTAGCTTTGTGTATAACGTGAATTCGCGAGCCTCACACCTCGGTATGAGTCAAAAACGGGATAGTGACTGCAGGGAGAGCACGACGTTTCTTTCTAGCTAGGGTGGTGTCAGTGACCTACCAGCCCTGACATTTATATACTTTTCACCTGTGTGGTTGTTGGATATGAGGCGCCTCGGATATAGGTCCGTAAGGACCGGGAAACGTGTGTTCAGGAATAACTAATCCTCAAAAGTAAGAGAGGACCGGCCCTGAAGATCCAAGGATCATAGTGGGGTCCTGGGACATTTGCTAGAGTGTCTCGAATCGGAGAGGAGCTTGCTCCTTGCCTCGGCTCATGACGGAAATCCAATTTCCAATACGTGTATTGCGGTTTTAATTGTAGAACTAGTATGGCGACATGATAGATGGTACCCATGCCGCCTATGATTGATATTTATGATTTGAAATTGTTTTGACACTATACACCTATAATAGTATCAAATAATGTGATTTAAACGTATCAAGCATGCTTTGGCTGTTATAAGGGAAAACCCTATCCTCCGGCTTGCGTTGCATTGTGTGATGGGACCTGGGTCTTATAACAGCTTCATTTTTCTTTATTTAGCATTGCGCTGTTTGTTCTATGCACTGGCATTCTTGGGAGGAAACCCGTTCCGTGTTATACGGCATGGTCCCTTGATTTACCTATCTTTAAAAATAAAGATTAATAACTGTTTTAGTTCTCACACCAGTCCCATGACTGACCTGGAGTTTATTGTTTTAACCTAAACTCTGGGTGCCCCTATTTTCCACACGGGCAACTAGTAGTTTTGGTTTTGCAGATTTATATTCACAGGGTCCTGATTTACAGCTGGAACGATGCTCGGAAAGCTCTGTATCCGTGTATCACTTTCAGTTGTGCTTTTGTATTATTTTCCGCTGCGATGTATTTAAATGTAATTTAAATCTCTGATATTTGTTGAATGTAATTTATTCATTTATACTCTGTATATTCTTGTATCTGATGGAATTGTTGTAATAACAATGAAATGTTCTTCCGTCTGCGTTCATTTGTGTGTTGTTCTCAAAGTATCCACCCTTTCCTTAACGGGGAAGTTACGGGTCCTTACAATTTTATAGCAAAAACCATATGGAATGCATTTCCCATCATTACATGCCATTTAATTAGATGTATCTTGATGTTTGTGTTAACTTCAATTATAGGACTCGAGCCTTTCCTGCATGCCAGACTGGAATATTCAACAACTTCCTTGCTCCATATCTCACAGATAATGCTATAAAGGAAGGTATCACATATTCACTTTCACTTGCCAAAAATTTGGATGTGTTAAGTTCTTATATATACGACGTATTAGTTGTATTTAATTATAGTTGTCCATATCTATAGAAACTTCCATTCTTGAAAAACCCATGTCGTGATCAAGAATTAACTTATTCTTTAGTAGAGATATGTAATATGGAATGTGTTCAGTCTTGATGGGCTACTAACTGATCATGTTGGGGAGTTTATATAGGGCACAAGAGAATCTAAATAAAGCTAAAACGAGTGATTTGGAATGAAGATATTATATAGTAGCATAGTTGCTTTTTTCCAATATCTCTACCACGTAACTGAATAATATAGATAGACAGTACTAACACCTTTGCATTTTATGTTCCCGTTTATTTTGATATTATTTGCTACTGTAGTTTAATTAAAGGAGGAAATGAAAACGGACCAAGGAAGTTAACCTATATGTTTTGATATTCCACCTACGACGTATTAACTGTATTTTATTATAACATTTTGGATGTATTAAGTTCTTAAAAAATCGTATTCCTTTTAATTTTAGTTTTATTTGTCCACTCCTCAATTCTTTTTTGTAATGATATCACCTACATGTTTTTATGATCGTTAGCATTGAATCTATGATCTGATTATTTTTAATAGTTGAAAATAGCAATAAGAATAAACATCATTCCCGGACATAACATTTGTTACAAATTTCTTACTGCAACAGATTACTGAAAGCTGCTTTTTATTGTAGCTAGCGATCCCTTACGATGAGTGTACTGGAGAACACATGGATGCTCTAATTCAAGAAATGAAAACAGCTGAAAGTATTAATTTTCTTCTAATTGTTTCCAACTTTTGTCAATCTCCTTTCTTAATTGGCAGCTTACAACTGCTATATCTATCTGATGGTACACTGAAGTAACTCGAATCTGGGGACTTCATGCTTCAGCTATGGATCCGGACTGTGTATACAGTAAAGGTGTAAAATCTCATTCTCAAGTCCTCACTCATTGCTCTTTTGTTTCACGTTTTTCCTGACGGTTAACCATGAATTATTCATTAACTGTCATACCCTACTTCTTGGCGAGAAGCACCAAATTAACAGTGTTTTTTTTTTGTTTAGCATCAAATTGTCCAAACCGTTTATGTGAAACCAATCATATTTTTTGAGCTGGGAAACCAATCTTATTTACCTGTGCTATTCTTAATTTGTTTTGCATTTTTTTATAAACTTTGCTGTTTCAGTTTTAACATTTGATTTGCTTTTTGTTGGCGTGCTGTGATATACTTATCTCTTAAAATAGTTCTTTTTTGTGCTGCATACTAGCTAATTTTCAACTACCTGTTACAGATATGTACTATATGGATGGATGATAGCATGAAACAAGTTGTGTTTCGAATCTTTTATGGCTGAAGTATATGTGTTTTATATATTCCAAAAAAGCATTTCCCATCATTACGTGTCATTTAATTAGATGTATTTTGATGTTTGTGTTAATTTTGATTATAGGACTCGAGCCTTGCCTGCGTTCCAGACTGGAATATTCAACAGCTTCCTTGCTCCATATCTCACAGATAATGCTAAAGAGGCAGGTATCACATATTCGCTTTCACTTACCAAAAATTTGGATGTGTTAAGTTCTTATACATACGACGTATTAGCTGTATTTTATTATAGTTGTTCATATCTATAGAAACCATTCCCGAGAAACCCATGTCGTGATCAAGAATTAACTTCTTCTTCTTTAGTAGAGATATATAATATGAAATGTGTTCAGTCTTGATGAGCTACTGACTGATCATGTTAGGAGTTTATATAGGGCACAAGTGAATCTAAATAAAGCTAAAACGAGTGATTTACAATGAAGATATTATACAGTATCATAATTGCTTTTTTCCACTATCTCTACCACATAACTGAATAGTATAGATATACAATAAGTATCTTCTGTTTTAGTTAGTTACATTGACTAACCAAACTAAGTTGTTTTACTTACTATACAACTGTTCATTAATTTTATTTTATAAGCTTAGGCAAATACTTCCATAGCTATATTGATAAATAGTCCTTAATGTTGCAAGATATGGATTCATTTTTTGAACCCTTATTATTGTTGTATATGTGTGCATATTTCTGCCATTTTTAAAATTTGGTACCATTTTTTAGGTGTACTACTGCATCCTAGGTCATTTGTGCAGTGTATCCATTATGCAAAGCATGTGTGTGTTCCATTTCATTGATTACCTTATTAATAAAAGTACAGAGTTATTTACGCTTTTGGTTTTAGTTTTAGTGCATCCTTTCACATATATTTCGATTCTGTCACTATATTTCACTTAAAATTAGCATTATTTCAATTTAATACGAAACCGAGCTCAGAAATATTGTTACTTTATCCAAACTTTGTCCAACAACTCCATTATTATAAATGGTTTATAAATTTGAGGACCAATACATATTAACTTATGCAACAATTTTTTTCAAACGATCGACATGAATTTTCTTTGAGTATATCCAATATATTTTATGAAATTAGTATGTTTTGATTACTATCTTCAGGATTTTAAGATCTCCAAATAACTGTTGTTCGTGGATGAAGAGGTTTGACGTACTACTCCTTTACATTTTACTGTGTTGAGGCTTATACTATTTTGGGGCTTACATTTACAATACTGTTTTATATATACCATCAGACATGGAGAGAAAAAAAAAAGCATATATCCGATAATTGAAAGTTTATACTCTTCTGGATTTTGGCTTGATAGTGCTCACATTCTTTTGTAATTGCAGGGAGTGTACATATTATAAAACACATTATGAGGCACAGTTCTTTTCAGATATCAATTCAAAGCTTGGTTAGCTCCCATTTAACTTTAAATTTGGAATTTATCGTTATTATTAGTTAATCATCATTAGATGACAATTATAGGCATAATATTATGGGATATAATGAGGTTGCAATCAATGATGGAGTGTCTTAGAAAACTTAGATCTTATTTGTAACATTGGCTCATAGTACATATCTTAACATGTCAGGCTATATCGTATAGCATGTCAGGCTATATCGTAAGTCAATGATGAAAAAGGAACTTCCTAAAGGGCAAAGCCTTTGATTATCCAGGTGCAAGATAGTAACTACAGGCCTGACGTGACCGAGTGACACTTGCTAAACAGAGCTATGTGACTAGAGCTTTTAGGATTGCTAAATCTGGATCAATGAAGAGGAACATGCAGAGACAGGGTTCTTTTATACTTGCATTTATTAAGTTCAACCTATTTTGTGGTATTCATAGAATTGGGTTTTGTTCTATCTATTTTGTTTGTTTTGCTTGCATAAGATTTTATGGTATGGAATTTCAGTTATTTTGAGAAGAAAAGTTTTTTGATATTGTATATAATGAGAACTCCAGTGCCCTTCTTCATGATGTTAATGTATACAGAATCGAGTTTATGTTAAATCATTCTTGGATTGCAAAATTTAATGGTTGGAATTTGTAGTTGTGTTGAGTTTCTAAGGCATGTTGGAGAAGCTGTGAATGGTAGGTGGTGATTCGCAAAGTTCAGGTGAGTGGACTGTAGCTTTGACGATGGTGCTGAAAAGCAAAGGAATAAACAGTTTTGGTTTGGTGAGTGGTTGGGGGATAGAAGTTGTAGTATGTTTGTGTGATTTTTCGTACAAGGCAGTGGTTTGGTGTGTAGCAGTTTATATTATGTCCACAGTTAAGATGAGATGCAGCAGCTTTTTGCAGTTGATCGGGTGAACATGGATGGTGGTCGGTTTTTGTGTGGCAAGATGGGTAGTAGTTATGTTATTTTGAGTGAAGGTGATCATCACGCGCTCCATCTCTTAGTTTTATATACTGTAGGTTTGAAGATGGAGAGTGCGATCAGGTGGATTTTTTGGTAGTTTGGGTAGGATGACATAGCAGCAGGAATGGCAAGTGTGCTGGTGGTGCAGTTAGAAATGCAAGTTTGGTTGAAGAGACTGAAATCAAAACGGAGAAGAAAAGTATTTAGAAAATACAGAACTAAACAATGTAAAAGTATAGAAAATGAAGAGAGACATGCTTTGGTAAAATTAATTTATGTACATGCCCATTGGGCATGCATGTGTACTGGTATATATATAGTGAAAGATATTAAAAGGTATTGATGATGAGAATTGTACAATATCAAGTGAAGATTCATGATGTTGATCCTGATACAGAGATTCAAGAGTTAGGAAATGATGACTCATGAGTATAGAAGAGTTCAAGATTACAACATATTGTAAATGAGTTTGGAGTCTTAGAATATATGTTAAAATTCTGATAGCACTTGATCTTTTATTTTTAAAATGATTTTCCAAATGAATTTTAGAATGATTTTCAAAATGATCCTTGCTTTCAAAATGATTGTTTTCAAAGCATCCTTTTTTATTTCAAACCTTTTATATTGTGTATACATTGGTTTCATATTTTCTTATATGTTTATTATTTTGGCAATTTCCTTATACCTTGCTTTTTTTGTAGTTTTATATATATTACATAGATTATACTTAACATTTCATATCAAATATTTCAGGAATTATTTTAAAAAGTATTATTAAGTTTTATCATGATTAAATTATGTATAAACCATGTATAAATGATTTTGCAAAGTTTTAAATTATTTTATAAAGCAGTGTATTTTCAAAATGATATAAATAATCTAATTTCCAAATTTTAAAGAGATATATCGATGTATAGTATGTCGACATACTAGCTAGTTGTTTCAAAAATTAAATTTCAAAAGAAGTTTTTATTTCTCGCAACGTTTTGCAAATAGACATGCACGTCAATTCACTATAAATACCAGAGTTTCTAAACAAAATTAAAATTCATCATTTTCATGTCTAAGTTCTCTCTTTCTTAACTATAATCTGTCAAATTTTAACAAGAATAAAATCCGTTTGTTTCTGAGTTTACTCTTTACCATTCTCTCATCGATCTCTCAAGATCAAGGTGCGAATCAGAGTTATAGGAGCAACTATAAGAAAATATCAAAAGTTATGAGTCTGTAAAACTCGTTCAAATCAAAAACTAGTGTTTATAAAAGGTGTGATCGTATCCCATAAGTTGATTGAGCATGGTGGTAGTCTCAAAAATCCACTAGGTGTAGTTGAGCTTGGAAATCAATTGGGTGTGCTTAGTTGTCTTTGAAATCTAAGCAACTCTATGCAGAGGTCAAAATTTTGGAGGGTGTGTCTAATAGCCTTGAAAACGAGATTATATTTGCGTTTACTAGTGGAAAATAAATCCATATGAGATTGATGCAGGAATGGATGTAATATAACTCCAAACCAATATAAAAATCCTAGTCTGTTCTTCCTTTAACACATTTACTATTATTTGCATTCTGATTCTGTGATTGTTAATAACATTAGTTAAAGTAAAATTTTGTTAAAAATATAAAACTTTCATATAATTGAGTAAACAATATTCACCCTCAATAGCGTTAATATTAACCTTAAGATCCATATTTTGCATTCTCATACCTTGCTTGAATGCATGATTGTGTTTACATGTTCAGGAATTTATTGAATCACTTGGAGGGGTCTCTCATCCTGTCGAAGCATGTAGATCACGAAGGCATTTTTATTTATGTGGTTGTTTCATTGCATGTTATTAGTTCTTTGCTTATGCTTGAAGATCATCAGATCCATAGGCATGTCTATTATAAAAGCAAAAGATTAATAGGTGTTAAATAAAACCACCTGAAGCTTGACAAGATAGGCTGCTGCCTATTAGTTACATCGACGGAGCCCCACTACTACTTCCAAGCTCACCCAATCAAAATTAACACTGACTAGCCGCTACGACTGGTTCTATAATGGCTTAAGATATTTGGAATGTTGCCCAAATGTAGCATAGGACTGAGCTAGTTTAACATAACCTATATTCCTCAGAGGAATATTCAGAGACAAGCTTCAACGAAATTCATTGCTGAATTCACTACATAAGATGACTTTCTAAAGCGAGCAATCACCCATTCGTTGGAAGATGTTAACGGATGAAGCACATGACGATCTATGTTCTGGTGTTGGTGTCGTAGTAGAGATTCCTAAGGAATAGTCGATCTGCTATGCCCTTAAACTCAATTTTCTTGCAACGAACAGTGAAGTTGAACATGAAGCGCTGGCTGTCGGGATTAACCTTGCCAAGAAGCTGGGGTTAATGTCAGCTCAAATCTTTTATCATTCACATACTGATGTGCATCAAGTTAAATGAGAGTTTTAGGTAAATGGGGCACAACCTGCTTTTTGTCTCAACCGAGTACATGAGTTGTTATATGACTTCTAGCATTACAATATCCCGCATATTCCTTGTAAGCAAAATGAAAAGGCCACAGTAGCAAATTTAGACCAATTTCGGGAATGCAGAACAAATGGGCTTGGTTCCAATAGAAGTATTAAATGCTTCGAATATCAATCAAATGAAAGTTGTTCAGGTACAAACGATGAAGCCCGAGAGGGAGTCATGAATGACTCCAATCAATAATTTTCTAAATTACGAAGTCCTTCAAAAAATAAAGAATGAGAAACATGTCATCCTTCATTAAGCCACACATTACATTGTTTAAGAAGGCACATAGTACATGAAAGATTTTTAGAGAAGAAGTGGCGATGCTTAGGCTATTAACAGGAAGCATAGATTGACGAAGAAGAACTAGGGCTTTCTTTTGATTTGGGTATTTCAAGAGAGTTTTCGTCTTTTATTTACGAGGGAGGATTATCTTTTTTTGTTGCGATGGTTGATTGTGTAGAGCATAACTGTACTTTAATTAATTAATTTTAAGTTATTCCACATATTTTAAGGAAAGGTCGCATAAAAAATCAAAAAATGTTTATCGATGATGTTATTCTACGCACAGTATAAATTTAAACAATTTTAAACAATTGATTTGGCATTATTCTAATACTTTTGAGATTCCAACATATTTTATTATTAGACTACTTGACTGAGTACTATTCTGTTTGTTCAGAATAAAATGCACATGAATTATTTGTAAATAAAGGAATAGCTATGTATGTAGCATCCAACATACCATAAGTAAATTCTAAATTAACAAACGTATTCTTTTATACATTGCTTTTCTAAATATAATTTAACTGAAAATGCAACAACATCATTATATTGATGGATGGTTCACTTTAAAAGCGACAGTAATAGCTAGACAATTTGTCTACCTCATGTAATAATGTATTTATTATTTGTTATAATAAAAAATATTACGGACCACTTTAAAAATCGGTTGGCCTTGCCCAAAAAAAACAACATATCAATATATTATTAGAATCACAGATATATACATATATATGAGGAGGATTCCGGGACATCCCTTTTTCATAGCACCTCTTTTCCCCCTCAACGTGATCCGCTCATTTATGTTTAAATAAATTAGTTGGGGGGAGGGTTAGTGGGAAGAGAGAGAAACATGAATGTGTGGTGTAAATTAGGGGGCTATAGGGGTGTTGCAATGTTTAGGGTGCTATTGATCCTATCTTTGTATGTGTATGTGTAAGCTATACCATATTTTGTATCATATTAACTGATATTATATAAAAAAGCTTCACTTGTAATAAAAATATTATTTATTATTTGTTGAATTATCTTAATTAATTAGAAATGCATAATGTTTTCAAATGTTTTAATTTGGTAGATTATTATGAAATTATTCTTATTTCAAGCGAAAGTCACAAGGATGATGCATGAACTTTTCTACGCAATTCCTATGTCAATGTAGAGTTGTGAAAAATTAATGAAGTTATATAAATATAGTAGGAAGTTTTCTACGTCTTTATTACGCCAAAAATCCCAATATATGAAATTTACTATGTCTTTCCTACGTTTCGGTTACTTATCTACATATGAAAATTTTCTATTCTTTTCATTTTCTACGCATTTCGTATGGCCCATCTTATGACGTAGGAAAGATACGAAACTTCACATAGAAAATTGATCTATTTTGTTGGTGTGATATAATTATAGTTCAACGTACATTGTAACGAGGAAAAGTTTATTTAGACATAATATTTTGATACAATTGGTGATAAAATAGATCTCCTCCATTGAATCCTCTGAATTCCTCCCAGGGTCGGCTTTGATGCCAGGAAGAGCAGGCAACCGTCTGGGGCAACCACCTATCCAACATTCAATCTTGTTTTTTTTAATCTTTGATTTTCCCAACCATACCTAGGGCAATCCTACGTGTTCTCTTTTTATAGCTGATAATGATTCCATCCCTTTATAGAAGGATAAAATGAGCAAACATTTAAAATCTTTTGTATTACTAATTTTGTTTTTAGATAGTTGCTCCCATGATACAAACACGCACTAGTCGATACAATTACACAAATAGACCAATTAGATGTTTTAAGATCTCCATGCAGGATACATACTCCATCTATACATCTTTACTTAGCATGTTGGTTATCCCAAGCAATTCTATTTACTGTGATAGCATCATGATCGTCACAGCTCTTAAACAAGCATACAACTACAATAATACTCAATATGTTCCTTGTTTTCCGGCTATCTTTAATTCCTTCTTTTGCCCCGCCCAATATTATCCATAAGCGCATCTCCTATGCCTTCTCCAATTCCCTCAATTAACCCATCAATAACTTTAAAGTTCAAACAAAATGTAACACCACACCTCCGCTAAGGTCACTCACAAAGGGAATGCCTTAACTTCAATGGAGCATTATGGGTACTGGAACAGAAATATTACACGACAGACATATAAAACAACGGAAAGTAAAGTGGAACTACTTCAAATCATTTATTAAATATAATTGTTTACAATAAAAGCCCATCAACTTCCAATACCCAATTACATAGCTAAAATATCTGTCTTGCTCAAAAACAAAGAAGCATAAAAATAAATCGTGATATTCCCCAATAAAGCAAAGCAAGCCATAGCCAAGGGAAATCCAAGCCGTACATGAAAGAGCCTTGGAGCTTGGTAAGATCCGAATTAAGCTGTATTCCCACTCTACGAACCTGGGGAGGAAACGGAAGAAAAAGAGGCGAAACAAACTGGGTTAGTCATAAAGACTGAGTAAGTCCCAGTGGCTTTCAACATAAAACAGGTAAAGATAACATGGCATGAATAAACTGAAAGTAAACATAAGCATGATGACAAGATAAGCTACAGGCACGATAACTAAGAATAACATCCCATAATTCCTATCAAGAGTAGCATCACAAGGTTCCTACCAAGTATCACATCGCAAGGTTTCCATCAAGTATAACATCGCAAGATTTCTAAGTTTCATCATTAAAATATTTCGATGATATCCATTTGCCCTGCACTACCCGTACTAGTACCCCAACCCGTATCATCCTTTCCATGTATATGTACAGTCCCTTGCCGTATATCATACGGGTTTCATCACGTATTTCTATACTACTTCAACGTAGTGCCACCATTCTTGAAATCGTTTGGACTACCACCCTTGTTCTGGCTATGTTTCCTTATCATGAACTATCGCGTGTTCAACTAGGATTTATGCCACCTAGGACCACTAGGGATTATGCTACCTATTGAACGTTTCCTAGATTCGATTAGGGTTTATGCCACCTAGGACCACTAGGGATTATGCTACCTAACGAACAACACCCCTTTTTCCATGTAACGATCTATTAATCGATCGGCTCCGTACAAGTCCTAGCTCGTTCATGTGTCTGTGTCATACGGCCCAATCATGAAATGTAGTCACCTGTGCTAGGTCCACCATAGGGTGTATCAAGCCCTAGGGTGCCAACCACCGACACGAATCAAGCACGCACAATGTAAACCTACAGGTGCCCAATGCCTGCTTTTTCAACTCCGGACTACGGGCACGACCATAGTCCGCCTGAACCTACAATGGCGCACCAACTCATCCGTCGTTCTGGTCGCTTACAATCAGCCCAGTAATCGTGCCCCACCCTG
Source organism: Allium sativum (assembly GCA_030737875.1). Classification (NCBI taxonomy): domain Eukaryota; kingdom Viridiplantae; phylum Streptophyta; class Magnoliopsida; order Asparagales; family Amaryllidaceae; genus Allium; species Allium sativum. Next base: position 6,327,292 of record CM060913.1, on the reverse strand, counting down.
CCTAGTTCCAGGGTACCGTGATACATCGCAACTAGGGTTTCTGTTCAGTAGGTTAAGTGTTGTCATTTAAATTCGAGACTTAACCCCATCAGTCTAGCATGTCAAGTTGGTTAAGTGTTGTCATTCAAGTCCGTGACTTAACCCGCCTACATGTCATGTCAAATTGGCTAAGTGTTGTCGTTTAAGTTCATGACTTAGCCCTACGAATCATCTGTCAAGTTGGTTAAGTATATTCAAGCGGTTCATGACTTAACCCTATCAAATCATCGTGTTAATTTGGTTAAGTATATTCAAGCGGTTCATGACTTAACCCTATCAAATCATCGTGTCCAATTGGTTAAGTATATTCAAGCGGTTCATGACTTAACCCTATCAAATCATCGTGTCCAATTGGTTAAGTATATTCAAATAATTCATGGCTTAACCTGCCCACATATCATGCTAAGTTGGTTAAGTATTATCTATATGTTCAAGTTGACTTAACCCTTCCACTTGTCATGTTATATTGGTTAAGTGTCATTAAACTAATCATATTACTTAACCCACCCATTGGTCTGATTAACTATTATGTTGGTTAAGCCTACATTTGTAAGTTTTACATGTTCTTAACTCATACCGGTTAGGTCCACATTTACACGTCAAATTTCCATGTCATCCCACCTAACCCTCTAACCATACCCACGTCTTATTATGGTTAGTATTCCTTAATTCATTCATTATGACGAACGAATCATGACCTCTCACATTAGACCGTGCATTTTGTGGCCACTGGATTTGCCGGGCGGTTCCGGGCAGATATACACCACAAACTAGGTCTAACCTCGTGTCATAAACCGTTACGCCTACACTTTGGCCTTCGACCTCTCACATTAGACTGACACTTTGTGGCCACTGGATTTGCCGGGCGGTTCCGGGCAGATTTACACCACAAACAGAGTCTAACCTCGTGTCAAAGGTTCATTAATGGTCGTATTCCACCCAATACCCCAATATCAGTTCATGTGTTTAACATATAGAAATGTTCATGGTTCACATTTTTGCCCCCAAAACGTACTCCCAAATTATTATTATAATTCACTATAAGGTTATGCCAAGTTATAGCCTTTTATTTACAATACATGCCAATTACCCAAAACCCAACTTAGGCGCGTTCATATTAAACCTCTACTAAGTCATAAATTATCATATATGTTTCAACTCCAAATTTTACATAATTAACATATGCCCAAGTTCTAGATTACATGTAAATTTTACATATGCCCAATTCGTACCAAATTTAAATATGTTCAATTTATGCCATTTTACATGCATGCCAATTTTATGCCATTTCACCATATCAAGTTCTAGCCAAAATTACATGTATCAAGTTTCATACCCAATAAACCCAAATCATGATTCATGATGTAGTTATCCCAAACTATAATCTTTTTATTACAATACATGTCAGTTGCCCAAGTTCATAATACCCGTTTATGCCAATTATCAAATTTACAATTGCTTTCATGTTCAAATTCCCAATTCTACATATGCCTAATTAACATAAGACCAATCTTTTGATTTAATTTACATAGTCCCAAACTCGTGATATAATTTACATGCCAATTCATGTATGCCCAAACTTGCAATTTCAATTATATTGACAATACCCAAATATCCAATTTCATGTTATGCCATCAATTCCACCACACACATATATCCAAATAGGTGATATCCCAATATTTCCCCGTATACAAATCGCACGTATATCGTAGTTTAGGCCTAGGTCCGAAATTGACCAAGGTTCATCAAAAGAAAATAAATAGGGGAAGGTAGAATTTGTATAATAATAAGTACAGAGAGAAAACTGGCATAAGAACACCGTTTCAGGCATAAAAGATAGATCTTGATAATAATATCAACATGAATCAAGAAAAACTGATTTACAACAAGCTGAATAGATCATAGGCTTGACATGAAAAATAAGAATAGAAAAGTCCCAAAACTCAAGATCCAAGAAGCAATATAAATAGATCTGAATCGATAAACATACTTAGATCCAATTCCACTTTATTTCATGTCCATATTATAATTAAATGTTTAAATCTAAAAGTAACTAGCACTTACCGAGCATGGCTAGTGAATTAGGAACTGAAATTGTCATAGAACGTTGTAGTAGTGTAGATTTATTGTTAGAACCATTGTTGAAGCTTTGTTCTTCGAATTGATTTGAGTTTGAATGCTTAAGCTTTAATTCTGGGGCGGCAGCCATGGTTCAAGAGGGAGTTCAGCAACATAATAGTGTAAGAATGATTTGATATGAATTAGGTTAGGTCTAAGGGTGTTTTTATAGGTGTAGCAACTAGTTTAGGCCCTTAGATTAACACTAGAATCAATCCGGACCGTCAAAACACGTCTCAGGCTTCAAAAATGAGTTCTGGGTCAAAACAGGCCGACCAGGTCGACCTGTAAGGGGGAAAGGTCGACACTATGGTCGACCTGGGCGGGGGGGGGGGGGGGGGGGTAGGTCGACCCTATGGTCGACCCCTTGGTCCAGTGCTGCCTGAAAACTGCTGAAACTTGTACAGGCCATAACTTCTTCATCCGGACTCCGATTTTCGAAAATTTGGACTCTATTTCATGTAAAATTTCGAGACGAACATAATGGAGTAACCCGTTTCCCCTGATTATGATTTTAAAATTTAATTCTGCCTTGATTTCTTGTTTTAACATGTTATAAAAATTCGGGTTGTGACATTCTCCCCTCCTTAAAGGATTTTGTCCCCGAAATCTTCAAGTTAAGAAGAATGTGTCCTACCATCCAATCATCCATCTACTCAATCATCAATCACAGGCATCCATTGTCCTTAAGATATTTCTAATGCTGTATGAACATATGCAGAAAGTGTGTGTATATGTTCCTTATCTAATGCAAATGATCAGGCCTGATTGATCTTCTTTAACGCAAAATATGTTTAGTGCCATGAATCCCACATGTATGCAAATAGTTCTAGTCACATAAACACTATATGTGTGCACAAACATCCATCCATATGCAACATCCACATGATAACATATTCAATTTCATCCATGTACAAGTATAAACATTCATGCATATGCAATATGAGATGTGACTGAGCCGATCTAGTGCCTAATGTGTGTTATGCAACCACGTGCAACCACTTGCAACCATTTGCAAACATCAACCATAACATGTTTCAAATACATTTTTACATCCATAGAGTTCTACCTAAGGTATAGCCGAATGATAGAAGCAAGAAAAATTTTGTGCCCATTAGGCAATGTCAAAACTAGAAATATATGTCCCATTTATACTGATTAGGAGAAGAACTCCCTAGGCACCAGCCCAAAGACCGAAATCAACATCAGGCTGACACCCAAAGAATTACTCAACCTAGCAGACACCCTCAAGCCCCAACATGCATTACTAACAGATGATCCCTATGGGGTTTTGCAACATAAATAGGATTGAGAATAGGACCGAGAGGTTATACATAAAAGATAGCATGTAAATAAGCTCTACAGGAAAAGAGGGATCAAGGATATACTCTTAAAAAGAGATATGATGCGCATGTCTAGTCTTCAATCTTCTAAGTCGCATTTCCTTGAGCTTAACTTCATTGTGCCTTGATCGTATTTAACTTCACATTTCACAGCTTCTTAATTCCTATTTCCAAAATATGAGTTGGAACTCATTTCACTGTCGCCTCTCGTTCCACTTTCACTTATTCTTTTTCTAGTACACTCAGCTTAAACATAACTGCGTACTCATGGTTTCGTGCAAGCTCTCCAAAATTCACTAGTGAATCTTGGATCTCATTCACTTACTAGAAGGTATTCCAAAATGAATTATCTCTTGAAAATAAACAAATGCCAACCATGTTTCCAAATGTACTTACTAAGGTAATTTTCTATAACTCATGCATAAGCGAAATGAACCATCCGCCTTAGTGGCGAACACTACTCGAGCGGATCAACAAATGTATCAAGACATTCTAGGTAACTAAGCATGACAAAACCCTAAGGGTTACACTCGACTTCGAGGGCATTACCAAGGCAAGTCAAGAGTCTAACTACCATGGAACTAGTACAAACAAGTCATGAATATACACTTAGCACAGACATTCTCAAATCCAAACAAGTCATGAATAAATGATCCGATTCCCCAACAAGATTTGAGACACAAAAAAAATGGGATCCTTTACTACGCTAGTACTAAGATGCAGAGACTCAACTATCGAAGCGGAATTAAAAGGGTGCGATGAGCAAAAACAAAGTTCTAACGGGATGAAACTAAACCTTCAACAGAAACATTACCACCTCTCTTAGGTATGCTAGTAATGAGAGCATACAATTGCCCTCTCGACGATCTTGTTCTTTGCCCTTGTCCTTGTCCTATAACACTTAACTACATGTCCCTTTTTACCATACTAATGATACTCTTTCTTGTCATGGGTTTTATTATTCTTTCACTTTGGCCTCTTCCTTTTCACCTTTTCCTCCTTCGTGGATTAAGCCATATCAACAAGTTTCTTATCCTTAGGCTTGTGTTCTTTTATCCTCGTTCTTACTATCCTTGTATAGCTTGTTGACAAGCTTCTCGAAATCTACTTCCATCGCATGGCAACCCTACAAAGCTTGAAATAAGATTAGCCGCAGATGGAACTACCGCGGCTACTGATGGAGGTTGGGCACTCCTTTGCCCTCTGACAAGTGTCGTATGCCTAGAAACTATGATGAAAAAAGAAAGAGAGAAGAGACCCAAGGATAGAATCAAAAGATAGTGCATATGGCTTTGGGGAATATGCCTTTAAAATAAACAAAACTTTTCTTAGAAAAATGCGTCTTTGTAAACATTTCAAAAATAATTTCAGATAGTTTTTAAAAGCTTTTGCCCAGTTTGGTAACCTTCTGCTCTGATACCAAATGTAACACCCCACCTCCGCTAAGGTCACTCACAAAGGGAATGCCTTAACTTCAATGGAGCATTATGGGTACTGGAACAGAAATATTACATGACAGACATATATAAAACAACGGAAAGTAAAGTGGAAGTACTTCAAATCATTTATTAAATATAATTGTTTACAATAAAAGCCCATCAACTTCCAATACCCAAATACATAGCTAAAATATCTGTCTTGCTCAAAAACAAAGAAGCATAAAAATAAATTGTGATATTCCCCAATAAAGCAAAGCAAGCCATAGCCAAGGGAAATCCAAGCCATACATGAAAGTGCCTTGGAGCTTGGTAAGATCCGAACTAAGCTGTATTCCCACCCTGCGAACTGGAGGGGGGGGGACGGAAGAAAAAGAGGCGAAACAAACTGGGTCAGTCATAAAGACTGAGTAAGTCCTAGTGGCTTTCAGCAAAAAACAGGTAAAGATAACATGGCATGAATAAACTGAAAGTAAACATAAGCATGATGATAAGATAAGCTACAGGTACGATAACTAAGAATAACATCCCATAATTCCTATCAAAAGTAGCATCACAAGGTTCCTACTAAGTATCACATCGCAAGGTTTCTATCAAGTATAACATCGCAAGATTTCTAAGTTTCATCATTAAAATATTTTGATGATATCCATTTGCTCTGCACCACCCGTACTAGTACCCCAACCCGTATCATCCTTTCCATGTATATGTACAGTCCCTTGTCGTATATCGTACGGGTTTCATCACGTATTTCTATACTACTTCAACGTAGTGCCACCATTCTTGAAATCGTTTGGACTGCCACCCTTGTTCTGGCTAGGTTTCCTTATCGTGAACTATCGCGTGTTCAACTAGGATTTATGCCACCTAGGACCACTAGGGATTATGCTACCTATTGAACGTTTCCTAGATTCGATTAGGGTTTATGCCACCTAGGACCACTAGGGATTATGCTACCTAACGAACAACACGCCTTTTTCCACGTAACGATCTATTAATCGATCGGCTCCCTACAAGTCCTAGCTCGTTCATGTGTCTGTGTCATACGGCCCAATCACGAAATGTAGTCACTTGTGCTAGGTCCACCATAGGGTGTATCAAGCCCTAGGGTGCCAACCACCGACACGAATCAAGCACGCACAGTGTAAACCTACAGGTGCCCAATGCCTGATTTTTCAACTTCCGACTACGTGCACGACCATAGTCCGCCTGAACCTACAATGGCGCACCAACTCAGCGTCTTTCTGGTCGCTTACAATCAGCCCAGTAATCGTGCCCCACCGTGCCTAGTTCTAGGGTACCATGATACATCTAGTGGGTTACTGCTGAAAAGGACCGCGCAACTAGGGTTTCCGTTCAGTAGGTTAAGTGTTGTCATTTAAATTCGAGACTTAACCCCATCAGTCTAGCATGTCAAGTTGGTTTAGTGTTGTCATTCTAGTTCGTGACTTAACCCGCCTACGTGTCATGTCAAATTAGCTAAGTGTTGTCGTTCAAGTTCATGACTTAGCCCTACGAATCATCTGTCAAGTTGGTTAAGTATATTCAAGCGGTTCATGACTTAACCCTATCAAATCATCATGTTAAATTGGTTAAGTATATTCAAGCAGTTCATGAATTAACCCTATCAAATCATCGTGTCCAGTTGGTTAAGTATATTCAAGCGGTTCACGACTTAACCCTATCAAATCATCGTGTCCAATTGGTTAAGTATATTCAAGCGGTTCATGACTTAACCCTATCAAATCATCGTGTCCAATTGGTTAAGTATATTCAAATAATTCATGGCTTAACCCGCCCACGTATCATGCTAAGTTGGTTAAGTATTATCTATATGTTCAAGTTGACTTAACCCTGTCACGTGTCATGTTATATTGGTTAAGTGTCATTAATCTAGTTATATTACTTAACCCACCCATTGGTCTGATTAACTATTATGTTGGTTAAGCCAACATTAGTAAGTTTTACATGTTCTTAACTCATACCGGTTAGGTCCACATTTACACGTCAAATTTCCATGTCATCCCACCTAACCCTCTAACCATACCCACGTCTTATTATGGTTAGTATTCCTTAATTCATTCATTATGACGAACGAATCATGACCTCTCACATTAGACCGTGCATTTTGTGGCCACTGGATTTGCCGGGCGGTTCCGGGCAGATTTACACCACAAACTGGGTCTAACCTCGTGTCATAAACCGTTACGCCTACAATTTTGCCTTCAACCTCTCACATTAGACTGACACTTTGTGGCTACTGGATTTGCCGGGCGGTTCCGGGTAGATTTACACCACAAACTGAGTCTAACCTCGTGTCAAAGGTTCATTAATGGTCGTATTCCACCCAATACCCCAATATCAGTTCATGTGTTTAACATATAGAAATGTTCATGGTTCACGTTTTTGCCCCAAAACGTATTCCCAAATTATTATCATAATTCACTATAAGGTTATGCCAAGTTATAGCCTTTTATTTACAATACATGCCAATTACCCAAAACCCAACTTAGGCGCGTTCATATTAAACCTCTACTAAGTCATAAATTATCATATATGTTTCAACTCCAAATTTTACATAATTAACATATGCCCAAGTTCTAGATTACATGTAAATTTTACATATGCCCAATTCGTACCAAATTTAAATATGTTCAATTTATGCCATTTTACATGTATGCCAATTTTATGTCATTTTACCATATCAAGTTCTAGCCAAAATTACATGTATCAAGTTTCATACCCAATAAACCCAAATCATGATTCATGATGTAGTTATCCCAAACTATAATCTTTTTATTACAATACATGTCAGTTGCCCAAGTTCATAATACCCGTTTATGCCAATTATCAAATTTACAATTGCTTTCATGTTCAAATTCCCAATTCTACATATGCCTAATTAACATAAGCCCAATATTTTGATTTAATTTACATAGTCCCAAACTCGTGATTTAATTTACATGCCAATTCATGTATGCCCAAACTTGCAATTTCAATTATATTGACAATACCCAAATATCCAATTTCATGTTATGCCATCAATTCCACCACACACATATATCCAAATAGGTGATATCCCAATATTTCCCTATATACAAATCGCACGTATATCGTAGTTTAGGCCTAGGTCCGAAATTGACCAAGGTTCATCAAAAGAAAATAAATAGGGGAAGGTAGAATTTGTATAACAATAAGTACAGAGAGAAAACTGGCATAAGAACACCGTTTCAGGCATAAAAGATAGATCTTGATAATAATATCAACATGAATCAAGAAAAAATGATTTACAACAAGCTGAATAGATCATAGGCTTGACATGAAAAATAAGAATAGAAAAGTCCCAAAACTCAAGATCCAAGAAGCAATAGAAATAGATCTGAATCGATAAACATACTTAGATCCAATTCCACTTTATTTCATGTCCATATTATAATTAAATGTTAAAATCTAAAAGTAACTAGCACTTACCGAGCATGGCTAGTGAATTAGGAACTGAAATTGTCATAGAACGTTGTAGTAGTGTAGATTTATTGTTAGAACCATTGTTGAAGCTTTGTTCTTCGAATTGATTTGAGTTTGAATGCTTAAGCTTTAATTTGGGGGCGACGGCCATGGTTCAAGAGGGAGTTCAGCAGCATAATAGTGTAAGAATTATTTGATATGAATTAGGTTAGGTCTAAGGGTGTTTTTATAGGTGTAGCAACTAGTTTAGGCCCTTTGATTAACCCTAGAATCAATCCGGACCGTCAAAACACGTCTCAAGCTTCAAAAATGAGTTCTGGGTCAAAACAGGCCGACCAGGTCGACCTGTAAGGGGGAGAGGTCGACACTATGGTCGACTTGGGGGGGGGGAGGTAGGTCGACCCTATGGTTGACCCCCTGGTCCAGTGCTGCCTGAAAACTGCTGAAACTTGTACAGGCCATAACTTCTGCATCCGGACTCCGATTTTCGAAAACTAGGACTCTATTTCATGTAAAATTTTGAGACGAACGCAATGGCATAACCCGTTTACCCTGATTATGATTTTAAAATTTAATTCTGCCTTGATTTCTTGTTTTAACATGTTTTAAAAATTCGGGTTGTTACACAAAGCATGCCTTGCAACTTTTGCTGTTGCACCAAACATAGTACTTTTCTCCTTATAAGATGCTTCATACCATGAACATATAGTCCATTTTTGACGTCTTTTGTGCATAATGCATGAACGCATACTACACCAAAATAGGGGTTCTCAACGAGTATAAGCATCGTTGGTAATTTAGTGACACTTATATGTGTCACTGTGGGGATGTCGGGAAAATTTGAAACACTTATAAGCATTGGAAAATATTCATTCACAACGTTGATAAGTGTTCGTAAATATTCATTCACAACACTTATAAGCGTTGAAAAATATTCATTCACAATGCTTATAAGCATTGGCAAATATTCATTCGCAATGCTTGTAAGCATTGGTAACATTATATTTGCAACCCTTATAAGCCTTGGTAACTTATATTTGCATATAAGATAGCATAAACTCTATTTAATATGCATTCAGCTGTGATATTATCTCAACATAGAAACATGTAACAAAATCAATAAGAAAAAAAATTAATATTTGTGACAACATCAAAGTATGAACTAACAAAAAAAATCAATATATAAAGATACTTAATTCAACACATATACAATATCCAATTCGTAGTAACAACAATACAGAATTAACAAAATGCAAGATATTTTTCATATTTGAAGTCTACAAGTACCAAATGCGAAACTCCAGCCATATAACAAACTATACATCCAAAAAAATCATAGCTTGTACCACCAAATTTTTATCTTTTTCTCCGTTTCTTCTACTGCTTCCTGTGTGCATTTAATTAAATAACATCATTTAAGTTTCAAGTAGTTGTAAATGTTATAAGTTCAAAGTCATACTTTTTTAATTTTGACACATCTTGGTGTATGAGAATAGGCTGAACAAACAATTTTAGGAGGATCAGTCGAATCGTCTGAATACACGGATGGACAATACCATAGGAAGTAATCACGATAATCAGTCGATGATCTTGAGTAGGAGGACATCTACAGAAATTAAATAAACAGCAACAGTATTAAGGTATAAAAACCTTAATTTAGAACCATATAAATTGAATCTCATTACAAATTTATGCTATAGAAGGGTATTCAAAAAATAACATAAGATGGATTACAACTAGGCAAAACTTAGAAACTCGGTTCTAAACTAAGTTTACAAACTCGTCATATTAGCATAATGATTTTCAAATGGAGTTCAATATGTAAATATCAATTATCAAGAGGTTTTCACAACTCCAACTTCTATCTCAAGTCTCATTAATAGCTATTAGCAATAAGTGAAGTACACACATCGTAAGTGTTAAAAATTGTACTTGCCAATGTAATGACAACAACTCTTCAATAAGAACAAGAATGTTTGGACAGTTCTAATTGATAACAACTCTTAAATAACCTAGAAAATAATCTTGAAAGCAAGAACAAACAATAAGGCTGTATTATTACACAAAATGCAAATGTAATGACATGAATACAAAAGTCAAAGCAATGTCGACTTGGTGCTACCAGCCTACCTTTCCCATATATGTTATGTATTCAAGAAAAAAAAGCTACCCAAATATGACAATTACGAATGGCTCAGTAAATCTGTGCCTTTAGCTTCGTAAACATTTCTCCTTCAATAGATATTTGGTGCATAGATTGAATGATGTTATCACCAGTCCACTAGAAATGTGCAACAACAAGGGACAACCTGATGACTATATACATTGGCAACGGCTAAATTGTCCAAAAGCACTCCAAGAAGCATGCAGTGGTAAAGAACAGAAACCTACTTCAAGTTGAAGCATATGCATTATATGATTTATAAATCTAGTATAACGACCTGAAATCCCCCGATCTCCGAAGAGAAGGGAAACAGCGGATAGCTTTGAGAACATGACAAATCAGAACACAAATAGAAGAACATTTCATTGCTATTACAACAATTACATCAGAGTACAAGAATATAACCGAGTACAAATAAATAATATACATTTGATAAATATCAGAGATTTAAATTATAATGCAGCAGAAAAATAATACATAACACAACTGAAAGAAATACATGGATACAGAGCTTTCCGAATATAACTCCAGTTGTAAATCCAGGATTCTATGGAAATAAATATCTGCAAAAAACCAAAACTACTAGCTGCCCGTGTGGAAAATAGGGGCACCCAGAGTTTAGGTTAAAAAAATAAACTTCGAGTCAGTCATGTGACTGGTGTGAGAACTAAAACAGTTATTATCTTGATTTTAAAGTTAGATAAATCAAGGGACCACACCGTATAACACAAAACGGGTTTAACCCCAAGAATACCAGTGCATGAAAACATACAGCGCAATGCTAAACAGAAAAATGAAGTCATTATAAGACTCAGGTCCCATCACATAATGCAACGCAAGCCGGAGGATAGAGTTTTACCTTATAATAGCCAAAAATGCTTGGTACATGAAATTTCATATTTTATTATTACTATAAGTGAAGAAATCAACTTCAAATATAAATGTATCAATCATAGGCAGCGTAGGTACCATAACATTACGTCGCCAAATATATATTTACAACTAAAATCGTGAAATCACGTATTGGAAAGTGGGTTTCCATCTATGAACCAAGGCAAGCGATCGTTCTTACCGAATTCGAGACTCTCTAGCCCGAGCCTTAGGACCCAGACTCAAGTGAGCCCTGCGGTTAGCCGTATGGCCGGTCATCCATCGATGATTAGTAATACCATAATCTATATGTTAGCCTGCCCTATGGGGCATAAAATCTGGTCAGTATATTGAGCATAACATCCATCATCCCCGTAGTGACCGATATATCCGAGGCGCCTCGCTTTCCATCAAGTAATAATAAGCAACATCCATATGAGTAAACAGTCTGGGCTCCATACTATGACGTTACTCCTAGCCAGAAACTAAATATGTCCATTTCCATATGTTGCTTATCTGTTATAGGTTCATACCGGGATGCGAAGCTCGCGAATTAACGCTACAGAAAGCTATGCTATTTAAAGCCGTGCTTTGATCATCATACACAAGACTCTGCTTTTCAACAAAAGCCTTGATCATTTGCATCTTAGCATGCCACACTGACAATTCAAGCCATGCGACTGATGTCTATCGATATATAACCTCTAAGCTCGTACGTATCAGAGAAGGGTGTTAAGAAAGAGAATAAATTCTCTACCACCAAATAGATATATATTTAATAGAAATAAATCAACACAGAATGAAATCCAATGTCAGACACACATCCATTTACTAGTTCGTTCTGGGTCTGAACGAAACCGGAGGCACCTTATTCCTTGTCCCATATGTCCAATACAGGAGAGAGGTCCTTACATATCCGGTCGATCTCCAAGTACGTCTGGACGATCACCACTTATTACCTTGTCTCGGGTGTACAGCCCAATCAAGACATCAATAATCATCCAAACGATGTGAAGATCTCCAGTCTTCGACCATCGTCTTCATCTTCGACTTATCGTCGTATCAATTGTTCAGAATGGGATAAACCCGGTCTTTCTGAATAACTCGCGTATCTTATAAACAAGTGCTATAAAAACACAACATACGCCTCATTCCAATCCAGAATATTCTTTTATTCAATTATTCTTTTCATAATTTAAACCAAATTAAGGTTTTCCAAACTAGTCGGGATTAACGAACCTTACACAAGAAATCATTTATTTTATTCCCCAATCCCAACTTATTCATCACATGGAGCAAAACTGGTAGTACTCCATATCTGACACCACGGTGTTATCGATAAAATTTAATTACCATTTCACGTTCAAATCTAATTAAATATTTAACTATCGCTTGGAGCAAAACTGGTGATACCCCATTCTCGATCATTTCACAAATTTGATAATTTAAATTATCACATTCACATTTCAATCTAATTAAAGATTCATTAAAACTCCACTTAGTTTTAATCTTCCAACAATCATTATTTAATGATTATTTAACTTTGGGAAATCACACATGCCACATTGACAATCTACACCATACCATTGATTTCTGCCGATATATAACCTCTAAGCTTGTACCTCTCAGATAAGGGTGTTAAGAAGGAGAATAAATACTCCACCACCAAATAGATATATATTTAGCAGAGATCAACAATACGGTTCAAAATACAATGTTAGACATATAATCCTGTCTTTAACTGGGTTAAAGAACTAATGTCATTTTAAACACAGTTCACGATAAACCCAAAATCACATTCCATTCATTATGGAATCTACACGGAAAACAGATCAATATGTAATCGATATCAATTTACATATCCGACTGATAGTATAAATGGAATAACGACAAAGCCTTTTAAATTCCATATATAGTAACAGTCTTCCTCCACAGAAGCTCACTTCGATTATTACCAAATCGAATTCCATTCAATTCCAATTTAATATTTTAAATTGGAAAACTTTACTTTGGAAAATTTCCATTAAATCTTAGTAAAAGATTTATATATTCCAAATCACATTTCACTGTTAATCGGGTTAAAGAATGAATGTCGTTAAAAACATAGTTCACAATAAACCTGATTCACATTCCTTTCAATTCCAGTTAAATGTTAATTAATTGGTAAATTTCTCTAAATCTTAATTAAAAGATTCATTCCTTTCTCAACTGGGTTTAAGAACAGTGTTAATGAAGACACCATTCACGACAAACCCAAAATCCAATTTAATATCAAATACAAGGCTCTTAATAGAAATTATATCGGCTTATATTCAATATCAAATTTTGAAACTAACGGATATCGTATGGGAAATAACGATATCTGTATCTTCCAGTTTCCCATAACAATTTCCGTATAAACACGGAATCCAATATCGAAATATTCCGAAGATTATTTCCATTCCAATCTGTTCCAATTTATTTATTGGAAAATTCTGGTTATTTTTAAAACCATTTCAAATCCAATTTATTTCTTTAAAAATAATGGATTATTATTCTTGTTAATAACAAGTTCATTTTGATAAAATATATTTTTATCTTTACAAAATTGGATTTTTTCGTCCAAATTCTTTCCAAATCATTTATATGATTTTACACTAATTATTAATATTTTTAATAATTTGATCAAGGCCCGTACATTTTGTTTCCAATAACGGCCACCAAACTGCATCCATGGCGACCTTTTCCAAATTTGATTGGGATATAATTCCAAATCCAGCCGTTAGATTTCAAATCTCTTATATTCATTGGAAATATATTTTTGATACAAACCCAACGGTTCTGGTTTTAGGAGAATCCGACAGTCGGATCTCCCGTAATGTCAATTCCAAGTCAATGGTCGAAATTCGTGAACGGTCGCGGCGCGGCGCGTTCTATTCAGGCCATTAAATATATATAATATATATTATATGTATTTCGTCCATTTCCATTTAAATCGTATTTTATAAATTGTTTATAAATTCGGTTTAAAATGATTGCAACTTCATTTTCAATTTTAAATCAAAATTGAATATTCCTCATCATTATAAAATTTAAATGATAATATTTTCAAAATATATGATTTTGAAATCATTTCCTTTTCGATATTCATTATAAAAATGAATAAAATCAATATAAATATCGTTCGCGTTACAATGGCGCAAATGTAATCAACACGGCTTCACATATTTCAATATTTTCGTGTCCATCCCAAATCGGACATCAAAATCATATTTTAATCCTTTACAGAATATTATTTTAAAATATTCGTTATTTTAAAATATTGTCTTATTTTAAAATATTCGTTATTTTAGAATTGGAATCAGACCCAATCAATTACCATATAATTTATTTATATGGATTTCATATAACACGTGTACACAACAATAATGACAAACCATCATCCATCATCCAGAGTACATTACACAATTGGATAAGCATTAAATATATATAATTAACGCTTACAACAGTCTGCCAACCAATCGATTGACATATAACTAAACAACTAGGATTAGTGTATGCCAAATATCATCCCAATACCGGTGTGGGGTTTCAACCAATAAATACTGAATATTATTTGTGTAGTTGGGCGACGTGTAAAATTTATCGTCCCAACCAATGTCAGTTAAATGTGTGTACATAAACAAATCACCTGATTTGTAAATGAATATTTATTTTCTTTTCAGGAGAATTTTATACAGCGTATATAAATAATTTATACAACGCATATATAAAAATTTATACAACACATATATATACATATTTTATTTATTCCATTTCAATATCACAATCACAATACAGTCAATTCAAACAAACATCCATGGTTTGTACAATAAATGGTTTCGGGGGCTACTAAGCCCCGTCTGCCTTCTAGTATATATTTAACTGTAAAATAATTAGAGTGAGAAAGTGTTCTCACAGTCGATTTCCACTCCGCCAGATTTAGTTCTGAATTTCTGATTAGTTTGGATTTGAATTTGCTCGAAATTCTAATGTGCTCCAAATTGGACCCGGTTAATCTTGTTGTGAAGCTCTCGACTCCACGATCGCAATGGATCCAGTTTTGCGCGATTCCGACCTCGTACGAGAAAGTTATTAATTTTTAAATATTTGATACTTTAAATAAAATAATTAGTTAAAATAAAATTAAAAATCCTTTTATTTCATCTTCTTCAACCCGTATACGCTGAACCCGTTGAACCCATAACACACGAAAGTAGGGTTCGCTACCGCACCCTCTACAACCACCGTGCCTCTGATCCAACCTCACCACATCGTCGGGGTCCCTGTCGCCGTCCTCTACCAGTGCCAACGTGGCACTCGGTGGACCCAGTCGCCACCAAATCAGCATGAGGCGGACGTCCTTTGGGGCTGGATTGCGAAAAAATTACTCCCTAAACTTCGATCACACGGGTATCAAATCGAAGAGCTAAAGAAGCTCTGCAATTTTCGCTTAAGAAGTTCAAATTTTATTGAATGGATTTCTGGAAAAATCAAAATCAAAATGGAAGCAAATCAGCCCTTCATCGCTTTGGAACGCGGCTGCTGTGCGTTGACCACGACAAAAAGGATTTTGAGGGTTTTGACCCATGTTGACCTTATATATAAATATTTTATTAATATTTTAATTCGTTTTAAAACCCCAAATCGTCACGAACTCCAAATCAAACCCAACGATTGTCGCCCCTAGCTAAATACCCTCATTCCGGACACAATGGAATATGTTTCGTAAGCTAATTCGACTGTTTCGATCAGTTTTCATCAAAATTGAAATATAAATCAATATATATTTAATTCAAATGTACATTTTAATTTATCGGGGCCACATACTGACTCCAAAAATTACAGAAAAATAAATCTAGCTATTTTTTGATGATACAGCCCTAACAAAACTAATTTCGTCAAATTTGGAGACCGTTTAAAACATGTCCCTTTTTTAGTCGATTAAATTCAAACTAAAACTGACAAAACACGTTTAATTTTACCACGCTTACATATTAATTCCAAAAATTATGAAAATTCGAATATGAAAATAATTTGACATTCCGGATCTAACAAAAGTGGTTTCGTTGAAAACGGAGGTCGTTTGCCAAATGACTATTTTTAAGGGCTATATATTATATAATATATATATAAATTCCATTGCGACTATTCTGAATTTTAAACTGGACATAACTTTCAATTTATATTATGAAATTTGAAATTTTCACATTTGTTAGAATGATATAATTAAATAGATTATTTCTTGTTTTACTGAAATCCGATTTATTTTGGATTCTGTACATTCATTTGAAATTTAAAATCGAATTTTCAAACTACCGCACCATTTCTGGCTCGTTTTATAATTAAAATAAATTTATACGTTCTAACTTTAATTTAAATAAATTTTTAGTCGTTATTACTTAAAATAAATCATTTTAAATATTCAAAATCCATTAAAATAACTGAAAGAAAAAAAATTTGGTTTTGAATTTCCGGATTGTTACATCTAGCATCCTTTATTTTTGGGTCTTATAATGATCTCAACGTGGTTGAGAGATCTACTTTACCTAGTCGTTCAACGCTTGGTAAAACAACAAAAAAACTTCCAAGAATTCTCATGGAACATAAATAGATTCAACATGCTGACTTTATGGTATTTTTCAGATTGTAACTCACTTATGCATTGTAAATGAACTAAATTGTTTGGACAATAAATATGACGACCGCCCATAGCCCCTGCACTATACAAGAGGAATAATGTGTTGAAAGGTGTGCCAGGCAGCTATGGACGATCATCCGAGTAGGTAAACACAAACGGAACTTTTCGTAAACTCACAGCGGAAGGACAAAATATAATAGAACATATACAACAGGCAGTGATTGTGAAGCAGAAAACACTAAACTTTCATGACAACTAGAAAGTATTTCCCATTCACGTGGATAAAAACAATAGTGTTTGTACAATTTGCCTCACTACAACACTTAGAGAAATAGCAAACAGCAGAAACAAATACTAGATAGTAATAAAACTGGTACGTGAGCCTCCTGCTCGCCATCGATCAGCATCGTCGTCCTCACTAAAGCAATACCTGCCACCCGTTACTAAGTCTGCCCATCCACAACCGGATGTGTTGAATATATGATTTTTTTTGTTTGATGATAACAAATAGATTTTGTTGATGTGTTTGATAGTGAAATAATAAGTATTATTGCTTAATAATGCTTTACATAGAATACAGGAAGTTTACACAAGCATTTGTTATTCAATAATATTTATTTTATTTCTCAAAACAATTATATACAAATTTCTCTTTGAACACCCATTCATTTACATGACTTTTTACAAATGAACTCAATACAAATGATTTTACAACTCTCTTTACATTTCATACACAACTCTCTGCTAGACAAATTCTACTCTGCACACTCGTACTATCCCAGTTTCTGTTCTGCCTTTTGCTGCATAATCCTGAAACCTGTCACACAAAAGAAAATACACACAGTACACTGGAACTAAAATAAACACTGAACAAATAGAATTTTATAGATTTTGATTCGCTATTTGTCTCAGTTTTCTGTGTGTTTTTCTCATCATTTTTCATACTTGAACAGCCACGCCATAACCATACTTGTTTGCTGATTAGAACCAACTGATTCTGACCAGCCTCAACATAGTACAGTTTGACTGCTGTTTTATTTCTTTGTGTTTCAGGACAAGGTAAAAATCAAAAAGAGAAATGGAATAATACTTTGGTTCAGCAAGCTCAAACAATTCAGCATAAATGTACATGGCAAGCTCAGAACAGTGGTGAATAAAGCAACAACATGAAGCAGCATGTAGAAGTAATAATCAAGTGAGCAATGCAGTGATGAAACAAATGCAAAGTGGTGTGCAAATACAACTCAAGGAGAAGCAGCATGTTAATGATATGACAAACATATTTGGTAGTTCAAGTTCACATACAGGGATACATACAAGTGTGCGCAAAGTAAAGCAGATTGTGCAACAATGTAAAGAACAACATATGAAAAGGAATGGAGCAGATTTCAGGAAATCCAATGCATCAGCAGATCAGGTTGGAGCAACATTTTTTTTTAACACACAAGTTCAAGGGTCACACAAATGTTCCAGCTTAACAACAATATATACAGAAGGGAGCCAACATGCAGTAATAATATGGAGCATGGACAGTGACATGTACATGAAGCATTATGGTCAAGGGAACATTCAATGCAAAACAGGTCAAGGAACAACATGATATGCATGGCCACAATTCATAGGGACACGATGTACTCATAACAATGGTATCAAACTAATGTATTCAAGCTAGTACAGCATGTTGAAGATCAAAACAGAGTGATCAAAGTGTATATGTGCAAACTTGTATACATGAATGGTTAAAGTCAAATCAATACAAATGGGGCAAGTAAAAATTCAACCAAGACTTTGTATCTCGGCATTGAAACAAATTCCAGAAATAAAATGTTTTTCAAAACAGGCAAGAAATCAAAGTTTTCTTTTTAAATGGGGAGAATAATTCCATCATTTCCAGTTTTGGCAAGAAATAAATCCAAAATATTTGGTAATTGCAAATCTTTTTGTCTCAGATTACATCACAAGAATTAAGCAGTGTTTATCTCGAGAAAACCAGGGGTGTAATTCTCTTTCCTGAAATATAATCAATCAAGGAAATCTCATTGTGAAAACTCTTTCTTGGCATCTTATCAAACGTTTAATTCACACAAGAAAATGTTTTTGGCAAGAGTTCAAATTACAGGAAATTATACTTGGCAGGAAAATCATTTCGGGTTCATATGCATAGTCATCAATCACATAAGAGAAAATCAAGGAAACATTTCAAAAAGGAGCAAGCTTTTATTTTTTCAAACCGAGGCAACCAGAGGGACCAACAGTGAAAAAAAAAATCACGCAACAATCAAAAAGGGAAATCGGGCAAGTCTTCAATGGAAATCAGAGTACTAGGGTTTCTAAACCCCTATATAAACACACCATTCATCATCGACAAAGACATCAAATGCTCACACAGAAGAATCAGAACCACAAACATATTCACAGACTTTGATTAGCATTAACATAACGTGCTTACAAAATATTATTACATGCAAGTACAACAAAACATGGTCCACAAAAGTACAAGATATGATAACAAAAACGTGAGGGCCGCACTTGCATGAAACTTCCAAAGGGCCTAAATGCAAAATTCTAACGAAAAGATTCTATAATGGAGGTGGTATATCCCCACGCTCGATCATATCTTCCAACTCCTCTTGCCTAACCATCTTCAATGCTTCCTCGGTGGTCAACCTAGACTTTGATACCTTAAGTGTGTTGCCAAAAGGATGAGAACGGCTAGGAACCGGTGCTGCATCTTGTCTTTTCTTTCTCTGGCTTGTCGAATCTACAAAGGGAGGGACGTTGACTGATGAAAGGATACTCTGAGGAACAACCTTGAGGGGAGGGAGATTCAGAGGTTCATCAAGCTGTTAGAGCTTCAAAGGTAAAATATCTCTCTCGTCTCTGGACTTCATATCGGCAATGGAAGGATGATTCCCTCCCTTGACTTCTCCTATAAACTCAACATCATGATCCTCTGGTGGCTCTTTTTCATCCACTTTCTCCTTAAGGACATCAGCCGTCCCCTTAGTGCACTCTCTTTCCAATGCCGCAATTTTTACCTCGACATTCTCCTTTGCTAATGAAGTACATGCAATAAGAAAAAAAATAAGTTATGATTGAGTGGATGAACACAGATTTAAGAAGAAGAAAACAGGTTTACCCCCGATATCGGATTTGGTCGTGTCTTCCTTCACGACCCTAGAAGGATTTGGGGGGAGGACAGAAGTCAAACCGGCCTCCAAGTTTGATGAAGAAGGAAGGGGTGTCCTAACCCGACTAGCACCAATACCTCCCTCGGGGATTCACTTCCCCTTTATCTTGTATCGTTCAACATCTGCTGCTTCTCTCTCTTTATTCTACCCCTCAGCCAACAACGCACGTTCGTCCGCACGGAGAAATCGGGTCATTAAAGCCTCTTTGTTCAGTGGATTCCCCTTTGTTGCGTCCTTCTCCGTCTTCACAAATATTTTCCATGTATCAGTTAGCACTTTCTGATAATATCTTGTCCAAGCCAGGTTCCTATGACGAAGGACCCTCGCGAAGAATATGAGAACTTGGCCCCCGAGCCTTTTCTTTGTATTGATCAATTCCAAAGCATGTTCGACTTTAATTGACTGAACATCAATTTCATGTTGAATTCAAAGATTGTTGGTTGATTCGATTGCAGCAGCTACGTTCTCTTCGGCCAGGTTTTTGTCTAACTCAATCGAGTTGAGACAAGACTTGAGATTTTGTACTTCTAGGTCCAGTCGACCTTTCTCACCCTTCGATTTCTCGACCTCAGCTACCAAGGAATCACATTCTTGGTTGTTTGATTGAAGACGAGCCCTTAGATCCGCAGAGGTCGCCTTGCATTCTTCTCTAGCAGTCACTACTTGCGACTCACATTCTCCCACTTTCTTCGCGAGAAACCCGAAGGTCCTCTTGTTGCATTCGATTTCCCTCATTAGACCAGCTTCTCTATTTCCTTGCTCTTTACTACCCTGCATACTTGCTTGGCGTATTCAAACATTGCGTCGTATTGGGATAAAGCATAATCAACGTTAGATCGTATTCAATGGAGGAAGCTTGGAGGAAACGGCTGTAGCTTAGGGGCAGGCTCAATTTCAGTATAAACATGGTCAGGAAAAGCTTTTTCTAACTCTTTTATCCGATCTGGAGATTGACGGACACCCTCTCCCGACCTGGAGAAGACAACCCCTGAGAATGTTTTTCGGGGTCGTTCGGGAGCCTGGAACGACTTAGGATAGCCCTCGAATGTTCGGCTTTGTTGCTTTCCCTAGGGATTTAACCCTGGGCATGGGAAGAAGATCGGTGCTCGTGAGACCCATGCTCCTTTCTTTTCTTGGACTTATTCCCATCTTCCTCTTCCCCCCCGTGTATCCGCTTGTGCTTCCCCTGAACTCCTTTTCTTTGTCGTTCTTTCTCTCGACTCATTTTTTTCCTCTTCTTTCTTTTTCTTCTTGCGATTGTCGTCTCCCTCTTCATCACCTCCCCGACTTATTGCAGGGCTGATTCGACAGGTCCGTCGTCTGTAGATAGGGAGACGAAGAGGTCATGATAAAACTCGGTGTTCGTTACCTTAGGAAAATATAATGAAAATGAATACATTCAACACTTGATTTACACAAGAGAAAATGGTGCTATGACATATAGTGCTGATGCTGTGCAAAAATTTGCTTAGGTCAACCCTATAATGGAGCTTAACTCATACCTCCAATGTCTGTAGGCTCGGCCGGTGCAGAAACTTCCCTGGATTTGGCAGCAAAGAAATTATCGAGATCCAGGTTATATGAAGAAATGATGGTGTCGGACATCTTCAAATCCTTCAAGCCATGGAAAGGGGATGTCACCTCCTCCTCCTGTGGGCCACAACAGGAGAAAGATCTTTCCTAGCTTCAGACCCTTTTGAATGACGTTTACCAGGGTCTCCCTCAACTAACCTCTCTTGAGCCTCCTCCCGGACCTTCACGATCGAACTCTTTTTCCTCTTAAAGCGATCAGCCTCCCGGAACAATCTTTTGGGGGTATGCCTTTTTCCATTACGCGAGATTTCTTTTTCCCTTCGAATAAGGGATGGACAAAAGATTACCCGATCAGGGGCGCTACCCGTGTATCATTGGGAGTTCCCTTCCGACTAGGCATTGTTGAAGAAGAATCCTTCTTCGGGGACCCCAGCGTCCTATGCTTATCAAGAAGGTCGTACTGGCATAAATGAGCATAGGTCAAACATCTCCAAAACTTTCATTTCTTAAGCATTAACTTGGATAGTTTGTTGAAGCGCTCTTCAAATATTTCCCCTTCTGGCTTTTTTGGCTTTTCTTCTGCAAAATAAACGGTCGACATAAAAATTTCATCATAGACATGACAAGTAAAATGGAAAACTTGCTGCATTGAAGCCAATGACGAGCACATCCCTCCTGTTGTTTAATGAAGAACCAGCTATGCCTTACACCCCCCACTTTGCTCGGGACTTTCTCAACAATTTTCCAATCACGGACAGCTTCGAGGTAAAGACAGGAGGGGGAGGTCTTCTTGTTGTGCTTGAAATTGAAGAAAAAGGCTATATCATCAAAGGTCGGAGGGTGACCCATATACATCATGTACAGATAATGTAGCGATAGCAAGTTGCCATAAGTGATCAAATGAAACTGTATTGAAGCCATGTTCATTCTTCGTAGGAAGTCGATAATAAATGAAGGAAAGGGAGGAATAACTCCGACGGTGCACATTGGATGAGACAACGTCATGTAACCTTCAGGGGGATTATGGGGACGATCATGTTATCCAGGAAGGCGGAGACTTCACCAAGGGATATTGTGCTTAGCATATAGATTCTATAATTATTTAAGGTTCGTTTTTCTCTTCTCAACATCCGGGGGATTTATCAGGATTGACGCGCTTGGAAGTATGTCGAGCGCTGCTGGTATAGTCGCTACTCCACTCGATTCGACTGTTACTCCGGGAGGAGGGGATGAAAATGTCGACCCACCTTGGGTGTTGGCGTTCAAATCATATTTAGAACTAGCATAAGACTCGGGAGTGCTATCCAATATGATTGGGATAGATAATTTTTTGCCCTTACCGAGTCCTTGTTTTCCAACACCTCGTGTAACGACCCGGAAAAAGGCGATCTTGGTTATCCGATATACAACACATATCGAACATCCAAGGATCGAAAATAACTGGAAAGTTAATAGAAAGAAGTTAGAGGGTGAGAATAGATAAGGTAGAAACTTAGAATAGAAGAAGAAGAAGAAGAAGAAGAAGAAGAAGAAGAAGAAGATACAACATCAGAGTAACACGAATCTCACAGCGGAACGAACAACATATAATAGATAACATATCCTTGAAATAAAATCAGTATATGTATACAGTAACATTATCAGAGTACAACATTTACAACACAGCAGAAATAACTATAGCTATATAATCCTGACGCTTCCTGCTCCAAGCTCTTCAAGTATATCTGTAAAATCCTGACTACTTGACTACCCGTACAAAATTGGGCACCCAAGAGTTTAGGGAAAACAAAACAAAATAAACTCTAGGTCAGTCATGGGACTGGTATGAGTAAAATAGTTTAAAACAGTTTGAGCCATTAAACGATATCTCATAAAAACACGCCGTATAACGGAACGGGTTTTTCCCTTATAAGAATCCTAAATAATCTTTATATCAAAACTCATTGATATTATAATAGTGTCTATCAACCACAATATAATAATCATCTAGCAGAAACGCTTTCATCTCACGTTCTACATATATAGTATACAATCAAAATCGCAAGCACGTATTGGGTAATGGATTTCCAACTATGACAAGGTATGGAACCACCTTTCGCTAGTGTACCTCCAGAGAGGAATACACTGGGTTCAACAAGAACATCTTGCAACCCGGCCACACATGACCGACCACTCATTTCGCTTGAGTGTATCAAATGTATATCACCAACGATTGGGATCAGCAACCGTCTCCCGAATGGGACAGCATCGGCAATAGATTTTTTAGAAGTAAATGAAACTCTAGATCAGGTGATTATACACCCTAATAGGTGCGACCTACATAGCCATGCTGCCTGCCTGATTTTTGTCATTTACCAGATGTAAGGCTAGAAGCTACGCTTATCTTTTACATGCCATATCTTCATTCACTTAGAATGTCACATCGTCATACCCGCCAAATCACAAATTGATTTATCCAAAAATAACACGGGTATACAGCTAAGAGAAACGAATTCCTCCACCACCAAACGTGAATACGTTTGAAGAGATCAACTTACACGATCTATTAAATATACTCTGTCAGACCTTCTTCCATACAAGTTGTCCTGGGACTGGACAAACCGAAGGCACTATTCAGTATATCCATCTTAGGCAATTGTTATCTAAGATTTATACAACTGCCCTTGCACTTTACTTCGTCTTCAATATATTCAGCATACTTGATTCGCAACGCTTATGCTAATACAGAGTGGTTCTTCGGATAATAATCCAACCGGTCTCTCCATATTAACAACGTTAAAATGGTCAAAACTTTGATAGTCGGTGATTTAACTATCAAATGAAAACATGTCTGTGTACACACAACGATCTTGTTTCCAAATGGAATTATCGATCCAATCATCAAACAATTATACATATATATATATATATTCATATTTCCTTATTTTCTGTAATTAGAAAATATATGTTATTAACACTGGAAAACATTTCCATGGCTTAATTACGTATCACTATTCTTCCACATCTATCAGACTCTAACTATAAACTAACAAGAGAACAACTTCCTAAGTATAAACCCTGAAGGCCGAAACCAACATCAGATCGATACTTAGGAAACCATTCAACTTATTAATCTGTGGTCAGTTTCAAATTTTTTTGTTTAACTCCATTTGATTAACTCTTATTCGAATAACTAATATTCGATTAACTTTAATTGAATAACTAATATTAAATTAACCTTACTTGATTAATTCTGGTTCGAATAACTATATTCGATTTAACTTCATTCTAAATAACTATATCTGTTTTGACTTTGTTTCGAATAACTATATTCGATTCACTCTTTTTGAAATTTATTTCTCAAATATCCTTTTTATAAAATCCTATTTATTTTCCCAAATATGTCTTCCTATAATACCTTATTTGTTTACAAATATTTACTCCTTTTCTAATTCTATTTATTTTCTAAATAAATATCCCTTTATAATTCTATTTATTTTCTAAATAAATATTTTTTTCACTTCTATTTACTTTCTAAGTAAATATCCTTTTTGTAAAACCTTTTTCGTTTTATAAATATTTCCCTTTTATAATATCCTGTTTATTTTCCCAATAAATATTCCTTTATGATATTCTATTTATTTTCTAAATAAATGTTCCCCTTTATAAAATCCTATGATTTTATAAATACTTTATTTTCTAAATATTTCCTTTTATAAAATCAGTTGATTTTATAAAATTCCTTAATTTCAATATACATTGAAATATTTCTTTTTACATCCCAGGGTTTCTTATAATATTAAAAATATCCAATAACAATGATCAACATCATTCTAACACACATAATCCATAACAGATTGTATATCACATCATATATCAAAATATATGAAAACAGTAAAATAAATGTTGAGGAATCCAGTCGGATTCCTCCGATCTGTTTCCCTGCATCACAGATGTTGAACAATATAATTAACATTGATTTTGTTTCAATATGAAATATTCTGCTACATAGAATCAATATTTGATTAACGATTTATATCTATATCGTTATCTATAATTTCAACCAATACATAAGCAATTCAACCAAACAGTTAACACACATCAATCAACATATGATTAACAGTTCTAAAAATACGTTATAAAAATATATCTGTTTAGAGTTGGTGAGTTTTACTCACATTGACAGCTCATCGTTAAAGAACGATAAACTATTTGTTTGATTTGAATCAAATAATTTATTTTGCCATAAATTCATTCGAGCCCCAATACACTTCCAGTCAGCTTCATTGTGAAGCTCTCGTCCATACGGTCCCCATGCAACTTACGGTTCGTCAATCTGATATCATATGTGGAAGATACGTGTTTTACAAGTTCATGCTTTCAAATTTAATTTAAATAAAACTTGAATTTCTATATATGAATTT
Organism: Allium sativum; assembly: GCA_030737875.1. Classification (NCBI taxonomy): domain Eukaryota; kingdom Viridiplantae; phylum Streptophyta; class Magnoliopsida; order Asparagales; family Amaryllidaceae; genus Allium; species Allium sativum. The sequence goes on along the minus strand of CM060913.1, from coordinate 6,301,071 downwards.
GGGCCTTAACCTTTATATCACTCCGGCCCACTACTCTATGTCAGCAGACCTGACCCGCTTCCCCTACTCCTTCTTCCCCGATTCCAAACCGATCCCAGTAATTTCCAAACCACCTTCGATCCCTCCCTACTCCTCCATTTCTACACAATATTTCAAACAAACATCACCATACATCTTCTTATCGAAATATCTTCCTTCCCATACCCTTCCCCTCAACTCGAGCTCTCCCTCACTCCCCCATCGAACAACTTCTCCGTCGACTACAAGGAAGACATCGACCCTAATTGAAACCGAATAACCCATAACTTGGCCAACAACCTCTACTCCACCTCCTCGATCCATCTACGAACTCCATTTCCACCAAAAATCCACAAAATCCTGATGAAACCGAACCCTAGTTCGCAAGACCCAAAACCCACGTCGACCAGGCACGATCGAACATCACAAGATGGGTACCAAATCGAAGAGCTAGTGACAACGATCTCATATATATACGATTTGAGATTTATAAATTTTACTTTGATTTTCTTTTTCTGCGGTTTGCTTTGTGAATGAGAATTGTTACTCGCGTTTATAGACATTGAAGAAGTGGCTGAAATCAAAGGGAACGTGGCCCTTGTTTGATCACAATTAGCTTAGGATATTTTTAGATATTTTTTTCTTTTATTATTTTATTCGTTTTAGCCTTCTAAAAATCCGTGTGATCACACACGATATTCAAAAATCACGGAAATGGTCATGTAGCTACAGTTTGACATTACGGTCCCAAAGAAACTGGTTTCATCGAATTCCGACTCCGTTTGCTCACACAGCGTATTTTTAAAGGTCAAATTATCAACTGTTTTTCACATTAAAAATCGGTACGGCCACATACTGACTTCAAAAATCACGGAAATTGAAATCTAACAATAATTTGACATTACGAATCCAAAAAAATTAGTTTCATCGAATTCTGAGGTCGTTTGCAAAAGTGGCTATTTTTAAAGCTCTAAATAACACTTTTAAATATATAAATATATTTAAAAACATTTAAATTAAATATTTATAAATAAATATTATCGTATATATTCACATACGATATCATACAGCCCCACACTATTCCTATATGAATTTCTAACTTGATATTTCAAATCCCGATATAAATCGATATTCGATTTATAATGAAATCTCTTTTATAAATATAAATAAATCGTTATAAATTATAAAGGAATTCCATAACGACTTTTCTAAAATTTGATTTGGACATAAATCAAAATCTACACGATGAAATCCCGATTTTTCTCTTCCACTAGAAAAATATACTTCACCAGCTCCCAACGTTTCTTGTTTCATAGAAATCCGACTCAAAACGGCTTCTGTATATTCATTTAAAGTTCGAATCGCCAAATTACGAACTGCGGCGCCACTTCGAGCTCGATTATATTTATAATATAATTATACGTTCAAACTTCATTTATATAATATTTTTGTTATTCTAATTCAATTATAAACTGAATTATATCTTATAAATAATCCAATTCACAAGATATTGTGAATTTCACCATTTTCGATTATTTCTGAATTATATATATATTATTCTATTATTTATATTAATTAAATATAATTACTATTTAATTCCAGTTATCGATATTGCCAACTCGATATTTAATAATTAAATTAATTAATTACTTGACAACTAAAAATGCGGGTCATTACAATCTTTCCCCCTTAAAATAATTTCGTCCTCGAAATTGCTAAGGTAGAGGACGACCCTATCTATTGGGTAAAATTTTACCTGTTTACCTCTTATCTCCTGTTTCTCTGAACCAATTAATATCGACTAAAATATTAATTCCTTCCGACTAGCTAAAATTTCAAAAATTCCGAAAATTTTCTAACACCTTAAATTTTCGGAATATTTCGCCATAATCTCCTTTGTACAGCCCTATCGGTAAAACCACAACTCGCCTCTCTGGGCCTTCTCCAACCCAAAAGAAAATCAAACAGCCAAGCGGCTTGCCAAATCTGCTCATAAATCACCAAATTCATATATAAATAAACTTGTACCTTTTTTATCGGGCATATCATTATATCCTTTGCACCTGTTACCAATTCTACATATACCAACATCATTCCATTCAATTTCCAAATCAATTTCCATCAACCAAATCTCAACACAATTATTCGCTTATCGAAGCTCAATTCCAGTCCAATCTCAAATCACAAATTTAGAACTCTTAACTTATCACTTAATCCCATTTCAAATTATTCTCTGATCACTTCCAGTTTTTCTTAACCTATCATCCCAAGTTAAATTCTGGTTTATTATTTACTTTTACCATCCCATTCGAATTAACTTCACAAGTGTAATTTTAATTTCTAGAATTTAAATTCCTGGGTTTTCATTTCAAATCAGATTTTGAAATGATAATAATCAATTCAAAACCTTTGAATTTCTGAATAACTTGTTTTCACAAAACAATTTCAAAACAAAATCTTTGGTAGTAATCTGTCACTTACAACTCGAAAACGAACACCGGTGATGCAGCTGTCATCATCGGAATCTATTTTCCAGCGATCAAGTGAGTTCAATACTATACCACTTTCAAAATCATTTCCACATACTTCCATTTTGAAATCAGTTCAAAACATCATTTCAATGCTTGTAACAAATTTAAAATCTCCCAGGATTTTAAAATTCACGTATATTTAATCCATGTTCTTTTACAAACACTTCTCCAAATTTTCAGGTTTAAATTTCAATTCTGATTTAACTCATTCGTAACACTTATACGAATCTTAATTGGTTATTTATATAACCGTTTCACTTTTATAATCTTAACTCGATTATAATAACAACCAACACATCCAATATACTAATATTTCAAATATTAATAATTCCTTTATACCAAAATATAATCTGGGCAAAATTATTCCATTTACCCTTTTTTTTCAAAACATACCGCGTCGGTTCATCGTATTCGAGTGTTTAGAAACCCCTATCGATATAGTGGACCAAACTGATCGACCAGAATTCACAAACAGCTCAACCAATAAATCTTCACAATATAAAATCATTTTAATATTGAATAACAAATACGCGCTCATATATATATACACTCAAACTCAATCTAGGGTATTACTAAACCCATCTCTACCGAGTCACGCCACAGAGCCAAGGTAAATCCTTAACCTTATGCTCTGATACCAACTGTAACGACCCGAAAAAAGGCGATCTTGGTTATCAGATATACAACAAATATCGAACATCCAAGGATCGAAAATAACCGAAAAATTAATAGAAAGAAGTTAAAGGGTGGGAATAGATAAGGTAGAAACTTAGAATAGAAGAAGAAGATACAACATCAAAGTAACACGAATCTCACAGTGGAACGAACAACATATAATAGATAACATATCCTTGAAATAAAATCAGCATATGTATACAGTAATATTATCAGAGTACAACACTTACAACACAGCAGAAATAACTATAGCTATATAATCCTGAAGCCTCCTGCTCCAAGCTCTTCAAGTATATGTGTAAAATCCTGACTACTTGACTACCCGTACAAAATTGGGCACCCAAGAGTTTAGGGAAAATAAAACAAAATAAACTCCGGGTCAGTCATGGGAATGGTATGAGTAAAACAGTTTAAAACAGTTTGAGCCATTAAACGATATCTCATAAGACCACGCCGTATAACGGAACGGGTTTTTCCCTTATGAGAATCCTAAATAATCTTTATATCAAAACTCATTGATATTATAATAGTGTCTATCAACCACAATATAATAATCATCTAGCAGAAACGCTTTCATCTCACGTTCTACATATATAGTATACAATCAAAATCGCAAGCACGTATTGGGTAATGGATTTCCAACTATGACAAGGTATGGAACCACCTTTCTCTAGTGTACCTATAGAGAGGAATACACTGGGTTCAACAAGAACATCTTGCAACCCGGCCACACATGACCGACCGCTCATTTCGCTTCAGTGCATCGAATGTATATCACCAACGGTTGGGATCAACAACCGTCTCCCGAATGGGACAGCATCGACAATAGATTTTTAGAAGTAAATGAAACTCTAGATCAGGTGATTATACACACTAATAGGTGCGACCTACATAGCCATGCTGCCTGCCCATTTTTTGTCATTTACCGGATGTGAGGCTAGAAGCTACGCTTATCTTTTACAAGCCACATCTTCATTCACTTAGAATGTCACATCGTCATACGTGCCAAATCACAAATTGATTTATCCAAAAATAACACGGGTATACAGCTAAGAGAAACGAATTCCTCCGCCACCAAACGTGAATACGTTTGAAGAGATCAACTTACGCGATCTATTAGATATACTCTGTCAAACCTTCTTCCATACATGTTGTCCTGGGACTGGACAAACCAAAGGCACTATTCAGTATATCCATCTTAGGCAATTGTTATCTAAGATTTATACAACAGCCCTTGCACTTTACTCTGTCTTCAATATATGCAACATACTTGATTTGCAACGCTTATGCCAATACGGAGTGGTTCTTCGGATAATAATCCAACCGGTCTCTCCATATTAACAACGTTAAAATGGTCAAAACTTTGATAGTCGGTGATTTAACTATCAAATGAAAACATGTCTGTGTACACACAACGATCTAACTTCCAAATGGAATTATCGATCCAATCATCAAACAATTATATATATATATATATATTCATATTTCCTTAGTTTCTATAATTAGAAAATGTATGTTGTTAACACTGGAAAACATTTTCATGGCTTAATTACGTATCACTATTCTTCCACATCTATCAAACTCTAACTATAAACTAACAAGAGAACAACTTCGTAAGTATAAACCCCGAAGACCGAAACCAACATCAGATCGATACTTAGGAAACCATTCAAGTTATTAATCTCTAGTCACTTTCTAATTTTTTTGTTTAACTCCATTTGATTAACTCTTATTCGAATAACTAATATTCAATTGACTTTAATTGAATAACTAATATTCAATTAACCTTACTTGATTAATTCTGGTTCGAATAACTATATTCGATTTAACTTCATTCTAAATAACTATGTCTATTGTGACTTTGTTTCGAATAACTATATTCGATTCACTCTTTTTGAAATTTATTTCTCAAATATCATTTTTATAAAATCCTATTTATTTTCCTAAACATGTCTTTCTATAATACCTTATTTGTTTTACAAATATTTACTCCTTTTCTAATTCTATTTATTTTCTAAATAAATATCCCTTTATAATTCTATTTATTTTCTAAATAAATATTTCTTTTCACTTCTATTTACTTTCTAAGTAAATATCCTTTTTATAAAACCTTTTTCGTTTTATAAATATTTCCCTTTTATAATATCATGTTTATTTTCCCAACAAATATTCCTTTATGATATTCTATTTATTTTCTAAATAAATGTTCCCCTTTATAAAATCCTATGATTTTATAAATACTTTATTTTCTAAATATTTCCTTTTATAAAATCAGTTGATTTTATAAAATTCCTTTATTTCAATATACATTGAAATATTTCTTTTTACATCCCAGGGTTTCTTATGATATTAAAAATATCGAATAACAATGATCAACATCGTTCTAACACACATAATCCATAACAGATTATATATCACATCATATATCAAAATATTTGAAAAACAGTAAAATAAATGTTGAGGAATCCAGTCGGATTCCTCCGACCTGTTTCCCTGCATCACAGATGTTAAACAATATAATTAACATCGATTTCATTTCAATATGAAATATTTTGCTAAACAGAATCAATATTTGATTAACAATTTATATCTATATCGTTATCTATAATTTCAACCAATACATAAGTAATTCAACCAAATAGTTAACACACATCAATCAACAGATGATTAATAGTTCTAAAAATACGTTATAAAAGTATTACTGTTCAGAGTTGGTGAGTTTTACTCGCATTGGCAGTTCATCGTTAAAGAATGATAAACTGTTTATTTGATTTGAATCAAACAATTTATTTCACCATAAATTCATATGAGCCCCAATCCACTTCCATCTGCTTCATTGTGAAGCTCTTGTCCATACGGTCCCCACGCAACTTACGGTTCGTCAATCTGATATCGTATGTAGAAGATATGTATTTTACAAGTTCATACATACAAATTTAATTTAAATAAAACTTGAATTTCTATATATGAATTTGGGCCTTAACCTTTATATCACTCCAACCCACTACTCTATGTTAGCAGACCCAACCCGCTTCCCCTACTTCTTCCCCGATTCCAAACCGCTCCCAGTAATTTCCAAACCATCTTCGATCCCTCCCTACTCTTCCATTTCTTCACAATATTTCAAACAAACATCACCATACATCTTCTTATCAAAATCTCTTCCTTCCCATACCCCTTTCCCTCAACTCGAGCTCTCCCTCACTCCCCCGTCGAACAGCTTCTCCGTCGGCTATAGGGAAGATATCGATCCTAATTGAAACCGAATACCCAAAAACTTGGCCAACAACCTATACACCACCTCCTCGATCCATCTATGAACTCCATTTGCACCAAAAATCCACAAAATCCAGATGAAACTGAACCCTAGTTCGCAAGACCCAAAACCCATGTCGACCAGGCACGATCAAACGTCACAAGATGGGTACCAAATCGAAGAGCTAGTGACAACAATCTCATATATATACGATTTGAGATTTATAATTTTTACTTTGATTTTCTTTTACTGCGGTTTTCTTTGTGAATGAGAATTATTTCTCGCGTTTACAAATATTGAAGGAGCGGCTGAAATCAAAGGGAACGTGGCCCTTGTTTGATCACAATTAGCTTAGTATATTTTTAGATATTTTTTTCTTTTATTATTTTATTAATTTTAGCCTTCTAAAAATCCGTGTGATTACACACGATATTCAAAAATCACAGAAATGGTCATGTAGCTACAGTTCGACATTACAGTCCCAACGAAACTGGTTTCGTCGAATTTCGACTCCGTTTGCTCACACAGCGTATTTTTAAAGGTCAAATTATCGACCATTTTTCACATTAAAAATCGGTACGGCCACATACTGACTTCAAAAATCATGGAAATTGAAATCTAACAATAATTTGACATTACAATTCCAACAAAATTAGTTTCGTCGAATTCTGAGGTCGTTTGCAAAAGTGGCCATTTTTTAAAGCTCTAAATAACCCTTTTAAATATATAAATATATTTAAAAATATTTAAATTAAATATTTATAAATAAATATTATCGTATATATTCACATACGATATTATACAGCTCCACACTATTCCTATATGAATTTCTAACTTGATTTTTCAAATCCCGATATAAATCGATATTCGATTTATAATGAAATCCCTTTTATAAATATAATTAAATCGTTATAAATTATAAAGGAATTCCATAGCGATTTTTCTGAAATTTGATTTGGGCATAAATCAAAATCTACACGATGAAATCTCGATTTTTCTCTTCCACTAGAAAATTATATTTCACCAGCTCCTAACTTTTTTTGTTTCACAGAAATCCGACTTAAAACGGCTTATGTATATTCTTTTAAAGTTCGAATCGCCAAATTACGAACTGCAGCGCCATTTCAAGCTCGATTATATTTATAATATAATTATACGTTCAAACTTCATTTATATAATATTTTCGTTATTCTAATTCAATTCTAAACTAAATTATATCTTATAAATAATCCAATTCACACGATATTGTGAATTTCACCATTTATGATTATTTCTGAATTATATATATATTATTCTACTATTTATATTAATTAAATATAATTATTATTTAATTCCAGTTATCAATATCGCCAACTCGATATTTAATAATTAAATTAATTAATTATTCGACAGCTAAAAATGCGGGTCATTACACCTCGTGTCTTAACCATTATAAGCGGCATGTTCATGAGAAAAACTGTCAGTCAAAGACATGCTAAAATTGATGACAATTAACCATTAAAAAAGTGGGGGGTGTGGGGGGAAAAGCCAGTCGACCGGATATCTTATCGAGCGAATCAGAAATTACTTCAGGAGCAATTAATTCTATCCTACAGTGATGTTCCAATAGACGACAAATCACAAGATCTTTTTTGTCCTTATGTGCCAGGCTTTACAAAGATAACCATCATTACCTGCACATACCCTAATTGCCACCCTTTCAAATATTGTCGCGTGTCCAAGGGCTTAACGATGCCTTGAAACACAAGACATTTTGAAAAGGTGAGATGCATCTCCTTCTTCATACCATATCAAGATTATAGTTTTGATACCTTTGAAATTGGCCATGGTGATATCTGAAACACAACCAACAACCGCATCGCCGATGACTTCCTCGACTCGGCACTGGCGATTCCGATCATGGACCGTGTGGAGTACAGATTGTGACTAAAAGAAAAAAGAAGAGGATTTGTGTACGGAAACTACATTAAATTTCATAAGAAAGATGAGACGGAGGAATCAATTCATGCCTGAAGAAGCAACGGGAGAAGTGGTCTCGATCGGAGAGGAAAATACTCAACTTTTTCCTAAAAAACAGTAAATCAAGTTGTGGTGAAAAGTAAAAGAGGAAAGTGAGCCGTCCCTTTTATAATATGACGGGGAGACTCTTAGTATGCAAATGACATGACCGCTACTTCAGAATCAGCCGATGTGTCAACCAATGTCATGCCAAATTTAACCGAATAGATGTATGGCAGTAAAGCTTCATTATTACCTGATCCAGTGTAGGTTTCCAAGGCATTCGATAAGTCATCTTCGGTTTACAAAACTCGTAATGGGACAACTCAGACCGACCTACCGATGCCCTTTTTGTCTATGTGGAAAAGTAACTGAGCAAATAACTACAAAGCATGCCCCGTTTCCAACACGACATAGTTTGGGGGGCAAAGTGTTGATGGGCCCTTTCGGCAAGGCCATCAAAGTTCATTGAAGCCACTAACCCGTATCAAAGAGATCTTAGTCGGAACTCGCATTGGCTAGACTGACCGAGTCAGAACAAACCTAATCCAATACAAAATATCTACCTAAAAGTAGCTCATACTCAGCATTAATCATTCCAAGCCATCCGAATAGATCGGGTAGATTGCCACCTGTCGATATCTGTTCAAATCATACCGATTCTTGGGGACTAGAGCGCGTCTTCATGCTCTTCGATTAACTAGGATCTAGTGACACATATCCTCACCAACTCAAGCACTGAATCACCTATATATACACTTTCTGGACTTAGAAGAAGGGACTTTTGGAACTTTTGGCATTTTTCTAATTATATCATCATTGTAACTATTCAACTATAACAGATTATTTAATATAAGAAGTACTATAAAGCGGACGTAGGCTCATTAATGCCTAACCACTATAAATCTGTGTGTGATCGCTCTTTTATACAATTTTTTTTTATCTATTTGTCTTCATTTATATCTCCACAAATTTATTCTGTTGATGTTGTGCTAATTTTTAGTGTCAACAAGTACATAGTTCAGCAAGACCAAAACATGCACAAATTAGCAAGTACAAGCCCAAAACAGTCACAAGCCCAAATTAAAATAGGAATTTGGCATTGATGTACGGTGTACATCAAGCAGCACAAATATGGAAGGTTCACAAAAAAATGGGAATTCATATACAATGGTGAAGCACAGGTTTAGTGCAGCGTGCATGAATGCCAAGACAGACTCTAAACATCTTTGGGCATCACTAATATACATATACACACATAACTGTGTGTATATATGTATATATATATAGAATCTAGTACGCAAAGTCATATTAAGACAGAGAGAAATTTAAATGCTAATACTTGCAATTGCTATTCGAATGATCTCAAAATAAAAGGAAACGCTTTTTCAAAATTTGCTGGGTTTAGAAAGAAGAAAGTAATTAAATTTGCATGGATGGCATAAACATACTGGGAATGGAAATACTTTGGAAAGTTTCTTTCTCATGCAAGAATATGTTTCCTAGAAAATCAAGGAATATATTTGGAAGCATATTTCAATTATATCCAGAAAATAGCAAACCAATTTTTTGGCAAGAAATCAAATCTATATTTCCAGAAATACACAGAGAGTATTATTCGGCAAGAAGATATTCAAAGCTTTCCAGATTTACTCATGGGGAAAAAACTGGACCAGATATATCACTGGGTATCACGTGTATTATCTTTGAAATAAAGGGGAATTCAAGGAAAATCGCAAGTATGTTTTTGGGCATAATAATCATTCCAGAAATTCAAGAAATCTGGCAACAATCGCGCACAATATCAAACCCAAGTCACACAATGAAATCAGAGGAAATTAGGGTTTCTAAACCCTATTTAAACATGTATTTCATCATCGGCATAAGCATCGAAACCACAAGCAAACAAGAGAGAAACAAAATTCAGAATACTCATAATTCATTAGAGTTTTGATCACATGCAAGACCAAATCAGTGGACAAGAGAACAACAAGAAACGCGAGCTATCAGAGAAAATCTCCACTTATCAAGAGCCATAATTTGGGATATAAAACCCTAAATTGGATTTCAGCCGACATTGATTTAAAGGCAAAAATATTTCAAGAGAAATAAGGAGGCCGACTATTTTATTTTACAAAGGGGTTTTGTGTTGTTTTTCCTTTTGATTGTTTTTATTTTAAAACATTGTATAGGTTTTTTAGTTTACTTTAAACAAGGGTTTACGAGTTACGGGTTTGTAATTCGGGGAAAATCTGATCTTGGGGATACAGATCAGTTCAGGGTTTTGAGTGTAGAATTAGAGCAGTAGCAGAGTTTGCGATTTTACAGTGTTTTGTAAGCGAGAATCTTTTTTAATACCTAGTAGAAATCTTCGGAATGAAGCAGTAGGCAGGGTTTGCCGAAGCTGGCTAAAATCTATCATTTATTATCTGCATTCATTTTCTCTATTGCAATCTGTGCTGTGATAATTTTAATACCTTGTAAAACTCCAGTAAACCATATCCACCCTCCTTTATTGTTAATCTAGATCCTACAAGTTTAACCGAGTCTTAGGCTTGGTTAGACCGAGCCATTCGGCTCAGTTAAACTAAGCCGTTTGACTCAGTTAAACTGATCTATATAGACTCATTTTTACCGAGCCATAGGCCCACTTAAACTATGGGGGTATGGTTTGATTTTGAATCATAATTTGAGAGATGAATCATAGGGAGAGTGAGATAATCGACTTGAAATAGAGCTTAAATCGTAAAATTAAAAAAAAAATCGTACTCATTGCCTAAAGCTGTTTGTTTGTTGGCGAATATGATAAAGTTGTCATAAAAATGTTACCTGTGTTTACACAAACATCAGTAGCTGGTGATTTTTTTAGCAACAAAATTAAGTAATAAGTACAATTTTTTTCATGTATAACTCATATATATTTCAGCTCAACAACACTACTATACCTTGAAAATTTAAGCTGATTCTCTCACTCGTCACTCATACAATCACACAACTCATCGAGGAAAATGAAAAATAGAACAGAAATAACTCACTTATTTGTGAACGGCACCTTGCACAATCATCAACCTTTTACGCCAGAATTCGCAAATCTTGTTTCTTTGTTAGTAACTAATTGCCTTTTACCTTTCAAGCAAGCTGCATTAGCCATGGTAAAATTTCTCTCTGCTGCTTTTGCTTGAGAAATCAGCATCTTCCTTGCATTTGGAACTCTTTGAATATTTGGAATAGATGAGCTTGTCTTGATGACCTTGTTTTGTATAACTCCACTATCCGTAGTTTTCGGCTGTAACTTATGAATACTGGGACTGCTTTCTCCAAATCTGGATTCAACGTATCTTACTCGAGGTGCTTTTAGTGGTTTGGGCTTAGCCTTTGACACTTCCAGAGTAGTTTTAGGGTTCTTTCCTTGGATGACATTTTGGTTCTTAAGATCTCCATAGAATCAATGTTGGGCTTCTTCATACCATCACAAATATCATCATATTTACCTGTACTATTACTTATAAGCAAGGCCTTTTCCATTTCATTATGCTTCAAAGACTCCGCTTTTGCATCACCAATCTTTGCACTCCTAGAATTTGCTCCTACTTTGCTTATTACTTTACAAGCATCCTCTGGAGTCGAAACAGCTTCACATTTCTTTTTCATAGTTTTTTGTTTTGCTTAATAGAATCAATACTCAACTTCTTCGTGTCATCACAAATATCACTATGCCTACTTATAATGTTGCTTGTACATGATGCCTTAGCTGCATCTTTATGATTCAATGACTCCACATTCCCATTTTCAATACTGAGCTTCTTTATACCATCAGAAATATCACCAATTTTACCTATACTGCTGCTTCTACATGATACCTTTGTTGCATCTTTATGATTCAAAGATTCCACCTTCCCATTTCCAATCTTTGCACTTTTAGATGACACATGCTTAGGTGGTAGCCCTTTTGGTCTTAGAGACATTAATGCCTTCGTTTCACTTATCAGAGTTTTTGCCTTTTCTTCTTTAGTACTTGGGGTTGATTTCAGATTAGAAACAAGATAAGTTTTAAGCTTGGAATTTGAATAACTTGGTATAGAACTGATATAATTTGTTCCACCTGTTCTGTCGTTGACTGATTTTGCAGGTGCGGAATGTGGGGATTTCTTAATTGATCCCGGTGATTGACAATTTTTGTTTAAGGACCTTTAAAACTTCATATTTGGACTTCTTAATTGATCCTCGGATTTGTCCATATTATGTTTCTTGTAATTAATGTATTTCATTTGATAAAAGCAACAAATTTTGTATTTTTACAAAACAAACTGAAAAAACAATTAGCATTGTAAACAAACAACAAAATTACAAAAGTAGAGTATGAAGTAATTTCTTTAACATAAACAATGATTAGTGTGTGCAAATATGTATTTGTGCTAAACTTCAAGTGTGAAAATTTTACATTTTTTTAAAAATTATTTTTGGCCAATTATGTCTTCTATTAGTTTATAGATTTGTTAGTTGAACGCATACCCTGCTTTTCAATGAGACTTTAATTGATCTGTTCTGTCATTTCACTGCATTGATATTTTGAAAGTTCATGGGGAGGTCATTGTCTATCTTCAGGGTTTAAATTTGTACAATTTATAAAAAGTTGACATCTTATACTTGAATTGTAACAACCCAGAATTTCTGAACCAATTTAAAATTTTTATTTTAGCTATTTAATTGGTTTTAAATATTTAAAATGATTTATTTTAAGTAATAACGACTAAAAATTTATTTAACTTGAAGTTAGAACGTATAAATTTATTTTTAATTATAAAACAAACTTGAAATAGCGCGGTAGTTTGAAAATTCGATTTTAAATTTCAATTGAATGTATACGATTCAAAATAAATCAGAATTGGACGAAACAAGAAACGTTAGAATATGTTTAATAATATCTTTCTAACGAATGTAAGAAACTGAGATTTCACTTTATTTATTACCAGTACATTAGGCACGTCCGTTGGACGTGTGCATAGATAACCAAGAGTAAATGTATGGATTGTGTAATGAAAGTCGTATACATAAATAATGTGTTGATACAAATAAATATGCGAGTTAACTTATGTGTACATTGAAAAATAGTTTTTGTAAAAGTTCAATGTTTGACAAACAAAATATGTAAAAAGAAAGAAGAGTAAATATACGTATGGTTTTTCGACCGAGGGGCAAATATTGCTTTTAACTCTATTTGTCAATTCTGAATTCAATAAATCATGTATGTGATTTTATGTTATTTCTTCAAAACTATAAGGCAGATCATCGTATCATAATCTAGTAGTTATATGTATTCAAATAAAATACACATCATAGTTTAAATCTTAAGTAGATATAAAGTTTTTGACCAACTTTTTTTTAGTTGCTTGTTTCTTTCCATCTGACATAGGTAGACAGATGAAAAGGAAGACAACTGAACTTGTAATAAAAATATAGTGCATCATCTTATGTAATATTAAAAAATATCATGACAGGTACATTCCGGGCCTCCTGGGCTCAACCTCTTCGATGCTTGTGACACTTCTTCTTCCATTTGTTTTTCTATTTTTTTCTTAGCTCTTACAGCCAATATTTCTGATGGATTCATTATATGAACTCCGAACGTTTGATCCTCTTGACTCTTTGCTCTAAACTGCAAGCAATATGATAGTAATGAAGCATAGGGAGAATCTTGTATTGAAATTCACATGTTTAAAAGATTTAAAGAGCAGGGAATGATATCGAACTCCATTATATAGTCCTACAATATAGATTTTTAAACTTCATTTGTCGACTACAGAATAACCAAATCAGATACTTGTATGTGTTGGCAAGTTGCAATATTTTCTACCTTCAAATTCACGTGACCCCATTTTATAACATTGCACTACAATGGATGTAATAGGTTGGAACAAAAATTAAGTACAATGTAGTAACCAACGGGAATCCAGTAGTGTTGAACAGAATAGAAGTATATCAACTCAACAAACTTGTGGTTATGTTTATTATCACCATTTTCACAAACCAGTTGTTGTCCCATAAAACTTATTATGTTCATTTTCAGGATACATCAAAACAATAGCTTGCCCATAAAAATCGTAATCACCATTTTCAGAAACCAAAGTTTGAGCAGTCTAATGTAATGAAACATCAAATGAATACAATTCTTCCAATAAATTCACATCAGTGTCCGTACTATTCAACAGCATACCAACTGAAGAAACAAACTCAGAAATAGCAATCAAACCAAAAGCCTTCCCACAGAATGAGCCAGTCAAATATAAACAGGTAGAAGAGATTTTGGCCATGTAGTGCATATCAGTGGTTAAACCATGCACTGAAGTACCTCAAATACCAAATACTAAATAGCCACTTTCATCTGAAACACTGGTTAACCGCAGAACTGCCATTCTCTTACATATTTGCTTGCCGCTATCATAATGCTACCATGTTGCACTTGCTCAGCCATGGTTGCAAAGTTCACGTATAAACTGCAAGTTAAATAATAAATAACAAATATATCAATTAGATTCAATTATAGGCGGAGGCCTAGTTGAGGCAACACACTTTTTTTCTACAAATTGCTGTGAAGAAACGTTTTAGCAGTACACTATAAAGAGCTGCAACAAATCCTACCAACTAACAAAGAATTTGAAATGCATACCCTTAGAAAAGGTAAATTCACCTGGTAGAATAGTCGTCCAGAATGATCACATGAACTTTACAGCATGTGATAAAACATAAAAAAATAAATGAGGAAACTTAGGCTTGACTAAGGACGAAGTTATCATAAAATTAATACATTAGTAAATGGAGTAGGAGGATGTTTTGTTATTTGGATAGGCGTAAGGTTGAGTGAGTGACTACTGTGTAGAAGGTGTTATTTATAACATGTTGCATAGACAAACGATTTATTTAGCAGCTCATTGTTGTTTGTTTATTGAAAAAAAAAATACAGGTATAGTTAAAGTAATTTCTCAGGGGTACACAGAAACAATTTATGTTAAGCAAGGATATGTATTCATTAGAATAGAAATAATACGTAAATCTGTTTAAACATAATGTTAATTTTGATGTTATTTTGCTTCTATATTAAAAGCAAGGCTAATCTAGTTGTTGAAATAGACAGAATACAAAATTCAGTTTAAATACAGTGTTGCTTCTGATATTATTTCTGGTCTGTATTTGACTGAAATAGGAGATTCTGCATTTGGTTACTTGATTTTGCGTCATATCATAAAAATCAAATGGTTGAGTTGGCAAGTTAATAACAACTAACTGATAATAAAAAGTACATATAGTATATAGTTTACACACATGTTCTTTTGCAGTGTGTGGGATAAAAGTGGGATGAAAAACAGTGGCCTGACTGAGTGGCTATTTGCCATGTCAAAGAACCGGTCTGCAAAAAGTAATTTGATGCTTACTTAGTGGGGTGTAGATGAAGGGAACAAATGCAATATAGGAATATTATTATTTTTCAAAATATGTTACAACTTAGGTTTAATTATTAGTTGAGAATGAAAAAATAAAATCTGAGCAATGATTTATGAATCTAGTAACCAATCAATAAACATAAAGGGGATTAACAACTTAATTAAATAAACAGGTCATGAAAATGTACAATACATCATTTGTTCCTGGGTTAATGAAGATTCCATGGCCGTTGGAGATAGAACTAACTTCATCTAGCCTGAATATAACAGTTATGTGCATGTATTGAACAATTAAAGATCTATAATTTTTTTTCACCTAACAACATGCTGTCATTATAAAAAATAAGGAACTCTCATTAATAGTATATATGCAGCTAAAAGCTTCATTCGATTAAATGTGGAAAATCGGAAAGTCCTTACTCTAATTCAGTTTAATAGGGTTGACATTTATAAGGAGATTTTATTTAGCTGTGGTATGATGAGATAAGAATATTAGACATGTGTAGGTTATTGAAAAGGCTATCAAACAACCATCTTGTTTGAAAATAAGGAGACTTGAAGTAAAATGGTACCTATATCTTCTTTGAAATCTGCAGCTAGCAACGACTTCTAGTAATCAACAACTACCTTCATTTTCAGCAACATGTACGAACGCTGCGGGAAATACCTCAGCATATGTTTTCCGTTCCTAGAACATGATTGTCATCAGGATTATGTAATTCTACCAAAACTGAAATTATATAGACTAAATGAGGGATCATAATGTATTTTTTTATTGCTGAATACGCAATAATAGAAAGTTTGAAACCTAATAAAGAAAGATGGGATTTTTTTAATAAACACGATTAATTTTACTGGTAGTTACAATGTACATAGAAGGTGTATATACTTAGATTGCTAAAAACAGATAACTTATAGTGTAAATGAACACAACTATTGGAAGGTTGCATGCCTTGTAATTATGAGGTATATATGATGATATTTGTCGACATAATATTTCAAGCTCTGAGTCAGGGTTGCCTATATAAAAGAAATGTTGAAAAGAAAATGTATAGAAAGCTCAAGTGAGTAATCTGAAATTCATCAGGGTTAGTTGTAGATATAACGTGAAAAATGCCCATCTAGGAAACTTCCACAAATACATATTTCTGAAATTGGTATTTGTTTGTTGTGTGAAGATACATAAAGGAAATTTACCATTGATGATCATACGTTATTCAAATTAGTTGTTACCTTGTAAATAGGACTGAATAGCCTAACCGCAAGTCAATACATATTTATGAGACTTCCGATGTTTAGTCATTTAGTCAGGTATGGCTTACACGTTGTAGCAACAGAAGCAAAAATAGAGTTGAGTGGAAGCATTACATTAGCGTCTTCAGAACAAAGGTAATAATAGGTGTATGTATTTTTTTCTACATACAATAGGAACATATGGAGAGAGAAAATGATATAAGTGAACATATGTAGGGGAGAAAATAAGAGATTTTGGATCTGTCACGAATTAGTTTAACTGAAAATATTATTGATTGCCACGTTATTGCTAGTCCATAATCCATCTGAAGCTTAAAGCATGAAATTAATAACATTAACAAAAAAAAAAAAAACAGAAAGCCCAACTATTATATGCTAACCGCAACAGTAATAAAAGGGTGGAAATCATCAAAATAATAAATGCAAATTTCCAACTTCTATGCAATGCTCATGCAATATTGGGCAAACAAATGACCAGAGTAATTTATTTGAACATTCGCTTATATACAGAGCACTTTTGTTGCTGCACAAAGTAGCATCGGACTAAAAATTAATATTGTTGGGTTGGTTTAGCAGGGCAGTCCACTTTTGAATTCAACTTTAATTAGGTTAAGTACCAAACCAAATTTTAGTTCAAGGCCGTAACATGGTATGCAAATCTAGAATCTATTCTTTCTACGACTCAAACTATTCAAAAGAGATGTCTATATGTAACTGCAGATCAAACTAAAAGGAGTATCATAAAGGAGGAGGAAAATACCTGATTCCACTTGTACTTCCTTTCCAACTATTCATACTAAGAGCCAGCCTTCAGTGTTGCCAAACACTCCGTGTTATCATTTATATCTACCTTATTGCAACAATGAAAATTAAGAAGTGTCAAAAAAATTCAAAGCCTATGTGTAACAAAATGGTACTTATGCAACATAATATTATAATGAAATTTCAAATACATAGAGCTTTATTTACCTAAACTCTATAAAGTACATATCATCATGAAGTAATTAAAATTGATTTAATTGCAATCGAGGTTGACACAGAGGAAACAAATGTTAAAATCAAAGATCCAGTAGTGATTCATACTGTGACATATATATAGTTTATGCATATAAATTTTTTGCTTAAACTTATTTTGACATAGAGTCTGCAATAATATATCGTTGTACAATCGTGTTGTTTTATAGAATTTTGAATTAAGTACGGATCTAACAAACCGAACAGTCAGAATCGGTGAAAATGCAATAATATATTGATGATGCATTTGCCCAATTGTGTTGTTTTACAGAATTTCGAATGAAGATATATCTAACAAAAAGGAAAGTCAGATTCATTGAAAATGCAATAATCTATTGAAGATGCAAGGATGTTTGTGGTCAATATAATATTTCCAACCAATTAGCTCTATTTAAATAAACGTAAATTGAATACAACTTACAAACTTTTACAGTAATATTTCCAGCATACCTCATATTTTGTCCTCGAATCTATGGTTTTTGCAAAGATTTTTAGCAATTAGAAAAACATGTATGAAGCACCACATAAACGTATATCCACTTGAATTTGAAGAAACAACTGTTAGGCACATTTTGAATTATGAAATGCATAGTTAGCTTAGTCAATGATAAACAAAACCCAATAACTACTATTAATTGTCTAAAATAATTTACAAATATAGTACCCTAACGCATTTCCAGAAAATAAGCTGAATCCTTTTGCAGCTCATTTAAAGATTCCATATCTGCTTAGTTAGTTTAGTCAATGATAAAGAAAACCCAACATAACTACTATTATTAATTTACAAATTTAGCGAATGACAGGGAAATCGATGAAAGTAGTTACGTGAATGATAACATGAATAAAAACAGAGTTATAGATCTTATGCTTTGTACAGGTAATGGTTCAGCAAAGTGAGTTGAAGTTAAAAGCGCAAAATAATAATCTTTGTACTTCAATCTAGTGATGAAATATAGAAAAAATATTGAAAAAAATTAATAGCAAGTTGAATCCAGGCCTAAAAAAGTTAGAAGAATACCCTAAGAACCGAATAAATGAAAGACTAAAGTCAATTACAGTTCTTACTGAAATTAGTCACCATCTAAGAGAAATCTCCAAAATAAGAGTTAAGACAATTCAATTCCAACCGAAGACAGTAAGAAGAAAGCCCTAAATAAACAAAGCAGTAAAGTAGAGTAGGTTTATCTTACTGTTGATAGATCAGAAGATTAGGTTTTTGTCATAGAATTGAAGAAGTGGAGAAGATGAGATCGAGAAGATGGAATTCGCGTTATTGGGGAGAAGAAACGACATTACTATTTTCAGCAGGAAAATTTGAGAGGACAAAAGTGGAGGAAACGCGTGAAAATGTAACTGCAGTGGTGGATGTCCTGGAAAGAAGTAGGAACGTGGTGGAACAACCTGAATGAAGAATGACAATGCTGCCCTAAGCACACAACACAAATTTAAAAGGGCATTTTAGACATTTCAAAAGCTTCATTTCAAGGTATTCTCATTATAATATAGATAATTTATGTCCATTTTAAAATTTAGAATAATCGCTATGGAATTTAAATATATTTTAATATAATATATAACCCTTATAAACATCCATTTTGCAAACGACCTCCGTTTCGAAGAAACCACTTTTGTTGGATCCGGAATGTCAAATTATTGTTAGGTTTCAATTTTTATATTTTTTGGAGTTAATATGTGAGCGTGGTAAATTCAAACGTGTTTTGTATATTCAATTTAAATTTAATCGACTATAAAATGACCATTTTTCAAACGGTCTCCAAATTTGACGAAATTAGTTTTGTTAGGACCGTACTATCAAAACATAGCTAGATTTATTTTTCCATTATTTTTGGAGTCAGTATGTGGCCCCGGTAAATTAAAATGTACGTTTGAATTCAATATATATTGATTTATATTTTAATTTAAAGAAAAACTGATCGAAAAAGTCAAATTGGCTTACGAAACATATCCATTTTGTGTCCAGAATGGGGGTATTTAGCTAGGGGTGCCACTCGTTGGGATTCGTTTGGAGTTTGGATGTAAAAACTAACATTTTCAGAATTAAAAGATAGAAAATAAATTTAATATAAATATCGGCCAATAGGAATTTTTTTTAACCTAATTCATTTTCTGAGAGAACCGCGCCGCCTCTAGTACGATTCACGGCAGAATTCGTTCGAAGTTTCTCTTCCAATTTCCGCCTACTCCACTCAATTAAATTGAAATCGTCCTGAAGCAAATTCTGAGCACTAAGTGAGATCTAGTTGCTGATCAAATTTCGGGTATTATCGTTGAGTGGTTGGCTTGGATTTCGAGCTCAAAGAGCTCAACTTCGATGGAGATTTCTGCGGAGGTGGCGGCCGCGGGCTGGACGCGGTTATGGGCGATGGATGATGGCCGACGATGTGAGCTGCTTCGATCGTTGTCTCTGGCCACGTACGGCGTGCAGATATGGAACCCTAGTTTTAAACGTGGTGGCTGGAGTTTAAACGAGGAGACGAGAGGGTGATGTTATTTTAAACATTGTTAATTTAGTTAATTTTATATTAATTATTTTAAAAATGTCATTAATTAACGAATAAAAGCTAATATCTTTCACATACGATGTCGTAATCCAGTGAAACAGGATCCGTTGCGATCGTGGGGATGAGAGCTTCATAACAAGATTAACTAGGTCAAATTTGGAGCTTGTTAGAATTTAGGGCAGATTTAAATCCAAACCGTCCAATAAAGAATTATGGAGTGGAAACCAATGTAAGAACTCTTGCTCACTCAACTATTTTTGTTATGTAATTATATAATAGGTTGCAGATGGGGCTTAGTAGCTCCTAACACTATTTTTTTTAACCATGGTGTATTGTTTGTTTGGATTGTGATTGGGATTGTCAGTGATTGATATTATTGTATATATAAAATTATGTATATAAAATATATATAAAATTATCATGAAAAGAAATTGGAATAAATATTCATTTACAAGTCAGACGGCTTGTTTATGTACACCTATTTCACTGATATTGATTGGGATGATAAATTTTACACATCGCCCTACTTCACAAATAATAATCAGTATTTGCTGTTTGAAAACCCTACACGGGTATTGGGACGATATTTGACATACACTAATCCCAATATTTAGTTGTATGTCAATCGATGGGTTGACAGATTGTGTAAGCGTTATTTATTTATTTTAATATTTATACAGTTGTAAAATGCACTCTGGATGTTGTACGAGTTTTAAATGATTGTTTATCATAATTGTTGTACATATGCGATGTATGAAATCCATTGTTGACATGCCTTTTTGTCAAAGCAGTCACACGTCAGGTATTTAGTGAACGACGCGCTCAAGCATCAAAAAGCACATAGCAGTTGGGTCGAAGTCGCGTCAGAAACACATGGAAACCCGAAGCCTCTATCAGATAGCCCCTGTCGGGCCCAATGGACTCCTAGTCAAGCCATCATCCGAGCCGAAGGCGAGCTGTCCTGCGGGTTCGGGCGCAGCGCCGGTGGGGGTCTGGGGCCCCACAGTCCCGGCGGCGATTTCTGCCAGCAAGTGTGTTGCCCAGAATGACCAGATCATCTCAAAGTCAAGATTCAACCAGCAACTTCAGCGAACCTCGCCGCTCGTCTAAAAACATTCCCGAACCAAGTCCTCGACATCCTCGGACGGACCTCGCGCCTCTCAAATGGGATTTTTGTACCCTCGAGAGGTGTGAAATTCGTATCCTCGAGGTGCGAATTTCGCACCCTCGAGGTGCAAAATTTCGCACCCACGAGGTGCGAAATTTCGTACCCTCGAGGCGCGAAATTCCACACCCACGAGGTGCGAAATTCCGCACCCTCGAGGTGTGAAATCTCGCACCCCAGGAAGTGTGAAATTTGCACCCCCGAGGTGTACGAAATTCGCACCCCCTGGAGGAGGTGCGAAATTCCTGTATATGGCCTTGTAGAGGTGCGAAAATGGCTCTTGTGGGTCCCGCTGCTCACCTACTCCCACCTAACCTTCTTCCTATAAATACCCCAAGCCTTGACCTTCAAATGGATCCTTCTCCCTTGGAATTTTGAGACCTAGAGAGCTCAAAACACTCATTAATGGCCTCCAACACCTCCACCATGGCCATGGGAGATGAGATGGTTAATTTAAACATGGCATGCATGTTTTCCTTCAACACTTGAGAACTAGCAAGCCTTGCTACCTCACCTCTAGACCACTTGGACATTAAAGCTTACCTTGTCCATAGTTGACCAAGTCAACTCATCCTAAGGAAGAAGAAGAAGGGCAATTTAGTCAAAGTGTAGAAATAACATGTATTTTGTTATTCTATTGTAACTCTTTGTACTTAGCTATTGTCCAAACTTGTACAACTTTGTAATCGACAAAAGGAATGATAAATGAGAATTATAAAGTGGACGTAGGCGTAGTCGAACCACTATAAAAGCTATGTCTCCCCTCATTTACATTATTTACTGCTTATTCTGATAATTGTTCACCCATACCCTTTGGGTGTTGGCGGGTGAAAATTTTACTCGTCAACATCCATATAACTGAAATTATATGGTAATTTATTGAGTCTGATTCCAGTTCAGAATTAACGAATATTCTAAAATAATGTAACAACCCGGAAATCCGTACCATTGGGTTGACTGAATACAACTCACGTCCAACCCAAATTGCACGTAAATACGAATCATTGATAGAAAGAAGTTAGAGGATGAGAAATAGAAAGATAGAAAATTAGAATAGAAGAAAATAGATAGAAGATAGAACTGAACAATAACACAGAATCTCATAATCGCAGCGGAATAAAATATAATATATAAATAATCACTTTGAAATACAAATTGTATTTTCACTTACATACATTATCAGAGTGCATCACATATACAACACAGCGGAATAAACTCTAAATATATAACATTGAAGCCTCCTACTCCAAGCTCTTCCAGATAAATCTGTAAAATCCTGAACTATTGGACTGCCCGTACAAATTTGGGCACTCAGGAGTTTAGGGAAAACATAGAAAAATAAACTCTAGGTCAGTCATGGGACTGGTGTGAGTAAACGATTACAAACAAATTTGATTTTAACTTTCAAAAACACTTTTGAAAGAAAAGATAATCGTAAGACCAATCCACACATAAATACAGATGGTTTTTACCTTACGATAACCCAAAACGTTTTTGAAAATAATATCACTCTAATATTATAATAATGTCCAAATACAAATAAATATCAATCTAGTAGAACGTTTGCATCTCATGCTCTACATATATAGTATACAATCAAAACCGCGGGCGCTTATTGGATAATGGATTTCCAACCATGACAAGGTATGGAACCACCTGCCGATATTGCATCTCTAGAGGGGAATACACTGGGTTCAACAAGAACATCTTGCAACTCGGCCCACACATGATCGACCACTCATTTCGCTTGAGTGTATCGAATATATTGTCACCAACGGTTGGGTGCGACCCACCGTTTCCCAAAAGGGACAACATTGAAAGAATAAAGAAGCAAATGAAATTTCTCTAGATAGGTGAAAATACACACTAATAGGAGCGACCCACATAGCCATGCTGTCTGCCCGATTTTTTTCATTTCTCGGTTGTGAGGCTTGAGGCTGATCTTACCTTCAGATATAATACGTCTTCATTCAATTTATTGAATGCCACATCGTCAAACCCGCCAAATCACAAATTGATTTCCCCAAAAATACCACGGGTATAAAGCTAAGAGAAACGAATTCCTCCGCCACCAAATGTAAATACGTTTGAAGAGATCAACTTACGCGATTTATTAAGCATACTCTGTCAGACACTCGTCCATACAAGTTGTCCTGGGACTGGACAAACCGAAGGCACTATTTTGTAAATCCATCTTAGGCAATTCCTACCAAGGATTGACAGAATAACCCTTGTATAACACCGTCTTCAATGGTCTTCAGTAATCTCTGACTCAGAACGAGTATCGAATCGAAGTAGAATTAGATTCCGGTCTCTTCGAAACGATAACGAAATGGTCCAGATTTGATAGTCGATGATTTAACTATCAAATATAAATAAAATAAATAGATTTCTTTCCATTAGATCTGCTAAGCCTTATTTTAAATTATCTTTATATATTTAAATTCAAATATTAACTTTGTATATATATATTTGTTTAAAAATTTAAGTATTACTTAATTGATAACTTCTTATTAACAAATCGTATGTGATAATCTCATTCTCGAATATAATTTCATAACTAAAAATGATATTCAACTCTAATACTCATTCTGAACACAAACTAATATGAATTATAGGATAATGGCGAAATCGATCAAGTTGGGGTATTTTAGTTACCTCTCAGACCTTGCATCGAAATCATTTTTTTTATTGTCCAGATTCGTAGAAGTTCGTTATCCAGAATGTTCAACAAATTTATAAATTGGTAAATCCATTTTATTTCAAAATCTCAAAACAAATTTCAAACAACGTCGTTGTTTGAACTATTCGTCAATTTAACTTGCTATTAAATCAGGGGAATTTAATCCAAATGATCGACTTGGTTTTCTTTTCTTCTGATAAATAAATGATTAAAATGTAAATTAAAGATATCCTTCTGAGATAATTTATCCAAATTTAAACTGCTATTTGACTACATCATTATCTTACCAAAATCTGTTAATTTAACATCAGTTAACTTTTCCAAAATATTATTGAGTTTTAAACAATTGTTTGTCAAATCCATTTTTATGAAGTTATTTGAAACATATTAGTTTACTAATTAACCCCCATTTAAAACAGTTGCCTTGCATCAAGCAAACTGATTAAATGATTATAATAAATCTTTTCTTTTTAAATTAATAAATAATATAATTAATTTAAAATAATCCATTTAATTGGTTTTAGAAAAAAACAATTATATCCAATTATCAAAACTCGAGTTTATTTCTGAGTTACTTTACAGAAAACGGCTTAGTAGCTCCAACGGTGTATATAACAATTCTTACATTAGACGACATTCAAGTCGTTAACCCAATTTGCACAAGCACACATATACATATAATTCAATAGTATTTCAACAACATATATTAACAAATAAAATATGTCAAACTGATATAATAGGAGAACAGTGTTTATTTCTTCTAACAGGATGTTCAGTCAATTTAGTCAATACAGTTATATAGTGGGACGGTGTTTGTTTCCACTAATAGATGTCAATAAAAATACTAAATTACGACCAATGTAATTTAGTACAACTAAATAAATCAATTAATTTAACAAACAATTTAGTGTTTACTGAATTACAGATAATTTTAGATCAATAGTTTACGATTATTCGGTGACTAAATTTACGTTAGATTAACTCTAAATGATATTTAGAACTACAAAACTTTTAATCACTTATATTAAATTAATTTTTTCTAAGTTACATTGTTTTAAACTTGATAACTACGCCAAGTTACTGACAATCATTGACTGACTCAGCTACACTCACACAGACCAAAACTATTTACCATATGTTCTTGATCGAGCTCGTAAAAATACGTATATAGCAAACAAGAATATAAAATTTCGTTATCTCTTTCTTTTCTTTTTCTTTTACTTTTTTTTAAGAATGGGCTGAAGCCCAAAGCCCAGACCAACCCCCGTAAACCAAAAACCCAAGCACCCGTTTAATCCCCAGGCAACGGTTTCTTTTGCCAAGCATTCTTTCTACCCTTACCTTCTTTTGTCTACTGCATGCTCCCTTCTTCCCTTCTTCCCTTCTTCCCTTCATGTTTTGTCTACTCTCTTATACCAAATCAGCAGGCCCAAAAGCATGTACCACGTACAACAACAACAACAAAGCCATATATCCCAAACAAGTTGGGGTTGGCTAGATATGGAACCCAAAATTAAAATAAAATAAAATTAATAATGATGATAATAATATATATATAAAGGGTTTAAAATAACCAATAAAATAAAAAGTCGTCCGATAAAGGGTTTTTATAAATAATAATAATAATAAGTAAAAATGTTCAATAAAAGTGAAATAAAATCTAAAATAGTAAATGAAAAGTAAAAAGGTTCAGTAAACGTGAAAAAAAAACTATGGTTCTGGTACATGGATTGTCAGTTTCCATGCACCCCTATCAACTACCAGCTTTTCCAATAAACTCCAGTTACTTAAATCTCTCTTTATTATCTCCTCCCATGTCATTTTAGGTCGACCTCTACCTCTCTTTGGGCCTTCGGCACGACCTAGAATTCCAGCGCGTACAGGTGCATCGTATGGTCTACGTTGGATATGTCCAAACCATCTCAAGCGGTATTGGACTAACTTCTCTTCAATAGGTGCAACTCCAAGTTTTTCCCGAATATCCTCATTTCTAATCCGATCTCGTCTGGTATGCCCACAGCTCCAATGCAACATTCGCATCTCTTCTATACTTATCTTCTGGACGTGTTGCCTCTTAGTAGGCCAACATTCTGCACCATATAACATTGCAGGTCTGATTGCTGTCCTATAGAACTTTCCTTTAAGCTTCTAAGGAATCTTCCGATCACAGAGAATGCCAGATGCTAGTCGCCATTTCACCCATCCTGCTTGAATTCTAAAACTAACATCTTTATCAATCTCTCCATCAAACTGCAACATAGATCCTAAGTATCGAAACGATTCCTTCTTGGGTGTTACTCTACCGGCCAGGGTAACATCTCCGTCATCTGACCTGACACTGCTAAACTCACACTTCATATACTCTGTTTTAGTTCTGCTAAGCCTGAAACCCTTTGATTCCAAGGTCTCCCTCCACAACTCCAGTTGTCGATTAACCCTTATTCTATTTTCATCAATCAGCACAACATCATCGGCAAAGAGCATACACTAGGGAATCTCCCTTTGTATATCTTTTGTGATTTCATCCATCACTAATACAAAAATAAAGGGGCTTAAAGCCGAACCTTGATGTAACCCTATGTTAATTGGAAAGTCTCTGGTCTCACCATCGCATGCCCTAACACTAGTCACAACCCCCTCGTACATATCCTTAATAAGGGTAATATACTTTGATGGCACTCCCTTCCTTTCTAGCGCCCACCACATAACCCTCCTTGGTACTTTGTTATAAGCTTTCTCCAGGTCAATAAAAACCATGTAGAGATCTTTCTTTTGCTCCCTGTATCTCTCCATAAGTTGCCTAACCAAGAAAATCGCCTCAGTGGTTGACCTTCCCGGCATAAAACCAAATTGATTCCTAGAGACACTTGTCAACCTCCTCAAACGCTGCTCGCAAACTCTCTCCCAAAGCTTCATTGTATGACTCATAAGCTTAATTCCTCTATAGTTTGTGCAACTTTGAATATCTCCTTTATTCTTGAATATTGGAACTAAAATGCTTCTCCTCCACGCATCTGGCATTTTGTTTGATTTGAAAATATTGTTGAACAACTTAGTTAGCCATCTTATCCCTGCATCTCCAAAGCATCTCCACACCTCAATAGGAATATCATCAGGCCCTACCGACTTGCCTGATTTCATACTTTTCAACGCCCCCTTTACCTCAGCTTCTTGAAATCTCCACACAAAATGTCTATTGGTGTTATTGACTAATTCTTCCAACTCGATCGAAGAGCTATCACTTTCTTCGTTGAAAAGCTTATCAAAGTATTCTCTCCACCTATTCTTTATCTCATCTTCCTTCATCAAAAGTCTATCATTCTCATCCTTAATGCATTTAACCTGATTGAAGTCCCGTGTCCTCTTCTCGCGTAGCCTAGCTATTCTGTAAACGTCTTTTTCGCCCTCCTTTGTACTTAGCATTTGATACAAATCTTCGTACGCTCGTCCTCTTGCTTCACTCACTGCTCTCTTTGCAGTCTTCTTTGCCACTTTGTACCTGTGCATGTTCTCTTCGCTTCTATGACGGTACATGCGTTTGTAGCATTCCTTCCTCTCTTTGATAGCCTTTTGCACCTCGTCATTCCACCACCACGAATCCTTGGGTTCTCGTTTGCTTCCTCTTGTTATCCCAAATACCTCAGTGGCGACTCTCCGAATGCAAGTTGCCATCGCATTCCACATGACATTTGCTTCTCCTTCCACATTCCAAGCTCCTTCTCCCATCACTATATCTTTAAACACCCGTGAAGCATCTCCTTTGAGTTTCCACCATTTTGTCCTGCTAATCTTCGCTCTCTTATCCTTCACCACCCGAAGACGAAACACACATACCAACAGCTGGTGTTGTGAGACGACACATTCTCCAGATATGACCTTGCAATCAACACAATCTCGTTTACTATCTCTTCTAGTTAGGACAAAGCATGAACCACGTAACCATCAAAAATCGTACCATGCAACTTTCCCATTCTCTGACTTGCATCTCTCATTACACATATTCTGTTTAATTGTATATGTCGTTTTTTTTAAATATGGTCTAAGCCCGAAACCCACGTATTAAAGAAAAACGCCTGTATTAGTATTACCATGTTTTCATTTGCAGTATCATCCCATAGTTCTTGCGTTCTTCCTCTTCTTTCTTTCTGTTTGTTTTACTTTCATCTTCTGTTTTCATCAGTATCCACCAAGTTGCTTTACACGTTCTGCCATTTATGAAGTCATTTCGACCAGTGAATAAACTTGGATCCGTATACACATGTATTATGCATGTAAATACAAAAGCCTATGGTTTAAAAATGGATCATCACCGTCCTATACAACTTCGGCATCTCTTTCTCCTCGCTTCAAAACATGTATATCCTCATGAGCTTACACACAAATAAGACATGCTTCCCTAATGTTGTGTGTCCTTTTTGGATGATGGAATGCTGCAACTTGCGGTATATACCAAGTTACATAGAAATGTAACCGAAAGCTGTGTGATTATCATAAAACAGCTACCTATTTTTTTTCCTTCATATTACGGTGCACTATCCTTCTGATCGAACACAATACATCACCCACACAATTTCTCTCAACACACAACTCATCCCAGTTGTTTTCCCCTTTCTTTCATTTTTTTCCCTTTACCTGTTTCTATCTCCTTCCACTTCCAGTGCACATCGTGCACATCGTGCACATGTACCTTCACCCCTCTAGCTGCCTTTCCCTTTCTCCCTATTTTCAAGTAAGAAGGAAACTAAACCCCTGTTTTTAGCATACACAGACTGTAAACTGTGGCTTTCCTGGTACCCAAATCTAATAACAGATCACAACATAATTCACAAACAAGTATGTACACTTGACAACTGACAACGTCCAATAGCACAACTCAATGTAAATTTAAACAGTATCTATAAGCGAGTTTACCCACTATATTTTTGAGACTGTTTTTAACATTCAGATTCTAGTATTTGCGTATTTACTCTACCATTTGTTTTCAGATTTATAAATGATCCTAGTGTTTGACACAAATATATTGCTAACTAAAATGATTCATTCAAACAAACATGCAGGAATATATCTAAACGAAAGTATGTAAATTTAAAGATTTAATGGGGAAGTTTACTCACTTGGTCTCTAGGTCCTCTGTTTCTAGCATTTCCAGGTTTCAGGCTTTCTCGTCTGCCATTTCTTTGATCCAGTTTTTATTTTCCAGGCTTACACAATAACTACAGCATTTGTTCCTATACTCCGTCCTTCCTTTCACCACTTATTCTCAGATTTTGGTTTGAATGAGATGTGAAGACATTTAGTGGGTTTGTGTGCATATTTATAGGTGAAACAAATAGTAAATTATTGGCTAACATCTAGACTGCTACTATGATGTAATGGGTAGTTCTAGGCTGCCGATTTGAAGGGATGTTGATGGTGTATTTCAGCATGTGCAAGGCAATTTAAAGCGCAGGATATACAAGTGATGGGAATGCTATAGCTGCAGTGATGGGAATTGAAAGAAACGTGGCTATGTTTAGCTGTGCTTGAGCGAGTTGAAAGGAGGAAACTACATGTTACAATGTATGGAAAAATGGTGTCTATATTAGCTGGTCCTATGATTCAAGTACATAGCTATGAAAAATGAAGTATAAGCATGCAAACATAGCATGTGCGATTTGAAAATATGGGGCAAGTGCTGGCGTGCTGCTGTGTGATTGAGAGATCCTGAGAATCTTACTAAATCCTATCAGCTAGATCATTTATGTGCATCATTGATTGAAAAGAGGCATTGTTTTGTCATTTCATGTTAAATTTGCCCAAGCTACAAGCTACGGCCAAGTGATGTGTGTATACATATTTTGTACAACTATGTGCAAATATTCAATGCTTAGTTCTTAAGCAAATTCATGGTTGTCAGTTTCCTACCCTATTGTTTAGTCTGCCTACAACATACATTGGGAAGGAAAGCTGCTAAATCCCTACATTGCTATGCACATGCATTTGTACTAGGATGTATACAGGTTGCGTCATATATAGGTATATATGTACATAGTTTTAGCTTAGCTTGGCTCCTAAGGTACTCATGTTGAATTAGCTAAAACAGGAAACTGCCAGGGTGTATACTTCCTGCATATCTTGTACATAAATGGGACAGTTTTCAACATAATTTTTAAATAATTGAAAGATATGGTCTTAGCATATGAGCATGACAAGAGTCACGGCTAGGCGGTTGCAGTAGCTTAAGTGCCGTACTGCGCCTAGATGGGGATTTCATCCGATGTAAATATGTATTTGTTGTATGTACTTTAAGTATAATATATGTGAAATGGAAGACCCATTAAAAAAAATTCTATAATATTCAAATACTATCTATATTGTTAACCATAGTTTTAGAACACGATTAAAACTACGAGCAAAAAGATTACCTATGTTGTAATATATATAAATGTTGCGAATATGCTTTTATTAGTTCTCTGTTTAGTCCCATATCATGGAAAAAAGTTAAACATCAGCTCTAAAGCCTATATAAAAAGGAAACAATGTAACAGAAAGAAATATACATCTGAATGAATAGAAATGTCATCTCTCCCCTATTTCTTCTGTTCTGTGTTCGTTTTATAACACGTTATCAGCACGATGCTTTAGATATAAATTAGATCCAAGGTTTGTGGTGATTTGGAAGGTCAAACTAAATTGTTTGAATTTAACGCTTATCAGTCGCCACACTCTTCACCATCCTTGTAATCTCCGTCACGTTATACTACATGATTTCCGGCTGGCTTGAACCTTCGACGCTGTCGAGGAAGAGAGACGAAGTGGTGGTTTTGGGGCCTCCGCCGCCGCAAGTGCAAATGGGTGAGATCACCGATTAAGATTTGAGGGCTTATGATGGACCTGATCCTAAGAAGCCGCTGCTTATGGCCATTAAAGGGCAGATCTATGACGCTACTCGTAGCAGGTTTGATTTTTGATCTAATTTTGAATGATTTCAGTCAGTTCCCCTTGAGATAATAGATGACTACTGATTTCCTACTGAAAAGTTTAATTTAATTCGTACGAATTGAAGAACTATTTATGAGTTTCTGTCCAGGATCAATTTGCAACCAATCCGGTAAAAAATACCGATTAGCAAATATAATGACATGTGCAGCATCATTATTTTTCGAAGAAAAAAAAAATCCGACTTTAGTGGATCTGACATATAATGATGTATGCATATACTTTGACCTATTCTTCTAAACTACATCTTAGGTTTTTAGATTTTTTTTCTATATAATTTTACACGTAATGATTACTTTACTATAGCCGGATCAGTGATTACTGATTATGCACCAACTTAGAATTCTCAAATAGATACACATATGGTTTGCTAATGCTACAGAACTACATAATAGGTACAAATGAATGGTATATTTATAAAGCAATTGCTGTAGCTCATAAACGTAAATAGTAAGTAGCCATGATTTTGTATGCATGTGACCATACCATATATTTGTTGATTCCATATCTTGTTGCTCACTAGCTATTTCATATGCACATTGTCTCAAGCTCTCAATAGAACTTTTGTATTGAAAAGCTAACAGTATATGAATAGGGTATTAAACCTACATGTTGTTGTTGATGTCATGCAGTTCAGTAGGTTGATCTATTTTGTTGAGCAGACCTTAATTTTGACACTTTCTATCCAAAAGATTTTATTTTCAAAATTCAAGTTGTTTTTGTAAACTGCAACATTTTTTTCTTTAGTTTCTTTGTATTTAAGTTTCATTAACATTATCAGCACGTATTCTTTTGTCAACATCTAAGCTCCTATATTCTTGCAATCCTTACAAAAAAAAAAAAAAATTACACAAAGCAATGAAATGGATCATGAGTATGGTTGCAATCTTCTCAGTATAACATTAAAACTAATGGTTTAATAGGTTGGATTTTCGGCATGTTATGAGGGATTGATTTTTATTTGTCAAATTATGATCTTGGATAAATTTGGTTACAGTATTCATAAAATGGGGAATTTTTGTTGTTAGGGTTGCAAGTCCGATGTTTTGGAAAAGCAAACTAAGATAACAATGATTGGGAATGATCATAAATTTACATGTTGCAATGATTTAATTTTTGCTAATAGGTTATTGCTATGATTTATTCAAAGACAACTGAATCAGTTATTTCAAGCAAGTAACTTGATTTTAATTGGAAATATTTCGATTATTTATTCTTGCTGCAAAGGTTTAATTGCTATTAATTTTTTTTTTTTTTTTTTTAGATCTGACTCCGATAAGTAGCTTTTGCAGCGAACTAAATTAGGTTCTCAATAGATCTACGGCCGTTTTTGGTTTGAATTTCATTTTTGCTATGTTATCTGCTTTCGTAAGTTTTATTTTTACTTTTCGGTGTTAATCATTTTTGTTAAAATTTGTATGTTTCTGCCGATATGTTATTTGTTTCATGAAGTCAATTTGTAATTTGGACGAAAACAACTGTTTTATTTCAATATCTTTCTCTCAAATCGAGGTAAACTTCATGAAATAAGCCTGCACAGCAACATAATGATTTATTGGAGAAGAAAAGTCGATTTGTAGTTCTTTTGTCTTTTTCACATCTATTCAGATAATATTTACAGTTGATCCATGTTTTGGGATTATATGATTGGGGCCATGCTAATTTGACTGAGCTTAGCTATTCCTTTATACGTGGACAAATTCCGCTTTTGATTTTTTTTTACATGTCCTTGCATGTTTCCTGTCATGAAAATTTTGTTAAATTTGCATGTTCATGACAGCTGCGCGCTTCAGTGCTATTGTGTAAAATGTTATCAGTTGATATAAGTTTTCTATTTATATATGAAATACTGTAAAATATGTGATAATTGAATTCCAAATGGTCATCTATCATTTTATATGTGCATCAACATTTTTCAGCTTCTACCGCTATTATAATTGTTTCTTTAGCTTGTAGGTGCTGCATGTTGCACAATTTAATTTATCAAAGTAGATGGTACTGTAGCTTCCTTGTACTGTTTAGCATATATGATTATTTTATCAAGTATGGATTTTTCTTTTTGTTTCTATAGAAGCTACAGTAAGCACCAAAAGCGAACTATCAATATATTTGTCAACGTGAGTTTTTGATTTATAATCTTGCTGTGTTCAACATATTATTTGTTGACTTTTCTTTCTGATATATAATGCACACAGACCCGGCCCCTCTCAAATGCAGACTCTACACTGCAAATGAATATATTTTGTATTCTACACTGCAAGTTTTTGTAATATAAATTGTAGTGTACACAGGCAGCAAGAATATGCATTTTACATAAATATTTGCACTTCATCTTAGAAATATTTATTTTACAAATACATGTATTATTATTCGATGTATTTAGCAAGTAATATGAAATATAATGGAAGAAATAAAACGGTTAGAACCACAACCTGAAGTTGTGCAAAGAAATTTTTAAGCTAGAAGTTGTATAATTCAAAATTGAAGACATGAAGTCTTGAAAAAAAAATCTTTTTGATAAAGTTTACAAGTTTGAATATTGACAGTTAACAAGAATGTAAAAACTTCTAAATTAGAAGTATGTTAACAGATTTAGAACCAGAAGTTCAGCGTAAATTAATAAAGTTGATATGCATATGTTTGCGCATATATATGTGCAGGAACCTAAAGTTCCTCAGTCAAAGAGCTTGAAATAAATTATAACTTAAAACCCTGAAGCTTTATTGAAACTGTGTGAAATTTTAACGTTGTACTTCTTAAAGAAGTTACATCATATGCGGTAATGATAATGTATCCAAAGATTGCACAATTTTCAAAATGAGTTATATCTTGCTTATATATTTATATTTACATATTGTACTGAAGAATAAATTTTAACAACTCGAAGTTGTTATATATTTTATTTGAACCAGAAGTTCAACACCGTGGAACCGGAAGTTCAATACAGTGGAACCAGAAGTTCAATACAGCGGAATCATAAGTTCAATATAGTGGAACCAGCAGTTCAATACAGTTGAACCAGAAGTTCAATATAGTTTAACAAACTTGAAATTGTTTATATATTATTTGAACCAGAAATTCAATATGGATTAACAACTCGAAGTTGTTCATATATTTCATTTGAACCAGAAGTTCAATGCAGTTCCAAATCAGATATTTTGGATATTATGAAACGATCTTTAAGATTCACGTTGACATTGCTTGATTAAAAAAAGAAATTAATGATTGGAACATTATAAACATTTGTTCTAAAATCAATAACTTGAATGAGAAAGAATATGCAAATCAATTATATATGTAATACATGGACGCACGTGTATACACATATATGCGATATTTAATTAACAACCTGAAGTTGTTATGAATTCATATTATAATTTATGCAGTCGATTGACATCAATATTGAATGACCTGAAGTCATGTGCATATTCAAATGATAGAAAATTCCTCCAATTCATTAGATCATTGAAAGGGAATAAGCAATACAATATGAATGCATCTTATCAAGTAATAAGAGCATTATCCTCCTGCAATTGAAATACATCTAATGTATTTGCTAGCTATGATGCTATAATGGATCAAAAATGAATCCAAAGTAGGTTTATTATTTAAAGTGACAATGTTTGTCAACATTGAGGGGGAGGATAAAGGAATCATCAAATTTAAATGTTTGCTAACATATAGAATTATGCAAAGTATTAAACAACTTGCATAAATTATCAATTATGTCCCTAATAGGCTTTCTCCAATATACATTTGAATCCCCGAAGGATTAAAATGTGTAAATCACAGCTGAAAATGTGGTATAAAAGCCAGTTCAAAATATTTTTGGAGTAAGTCATAAAGATGCAAAATAAAGGAGGTGAGTGTTCCTGAAGAAACACTTAAGGGTACTTTGAAAGAAACCCATGACATGATTGTCAAAATAACCCCAGAAGTGGTTTAGGTACTAAAGCATGATAAGTTTTGAGATCTCAATAAATTATGTATAGAACTGACAAGAAATAATCATCGATGATAAATTGATAAATAATAAAGCGCTTATATTTATAAATGGATTAAAAATCCCATATTAGAGAGAAATATGATTGGCCATCATGAAATTCTCCTAAATAAGATATATGGACCTGTAGTCCATAAGATATGAACCTGTAGTTCATAAGATAAAAATATAAATATATATATATAATGACAAACGCACATGGAAGTTACTGAAGTACCATAGAGTGTCAACAACATGTTAAGTGCCATGAGCATTGTATTTTCAGAGATAATTGAATTTATTAAAGTGGTGAAAGTATTTAAAACGCTTACAATACCCTGAAGGTATAAACAATGAAAGTATACAAATTCCAGAAGAATTTAAATAACTTTGGCAGTGGTAAAGAGCAAGAAATGTAGATTACAACATTCTTTTAAGTATTGTTGTGATGAAAATATTGAAATAATTTATGATGAGCATATCACTTCCTGCTTTCAAGAATTGTTGTAATAAAACTCTTAATATTCATTGAAGTGGTAGTTGCGATATGCAAAACTTATTATAATATATAAGTTCCTGAAGAACATAAATAACATTTGTTATTATAAAGAATACCAAGAACATGGATGATAGATTGCAACATTTTTCTAAGTATTGTTGTAATGAACATCTCGATATACTTCAAGATGAGTAGATTACTTCCTGCTTAGTAATGAAAGTTGTCTTATTCATCAAATATGTATTGCAACATGCAAGTTCGATTGAAACTGAAAATTATAAGCACCTGAAGTGTTTTAATAAATGAATATCAGTATCATACAAATCACAAAAGAGAGGCATGGGTCATGATCCAGAAGTATCAACCCAAAAGTAACATACAAAAATAAGTTATAATGTACTCTTTTTCCTTATTTAAGATTTTTCCCACTGGGTTTTTCTTAATAAGGTTTTAACGAGGCATAACATTGATCCAGAAGTATCATGCTACTTTTGACGAGACAACGTTTTGATCCAGAAGTATCAAACATATTTTGATGCAGTAAACTATTATTTATGAAGAAGACAAGGTAGTTTGCATGGCTCAGATTCAAGTGAATTATATCAAGTATGAAAGGATGGAGCACAATTCTTCTAAATTTCTCTTCACATATGCATGAAAGGATAACAAGAAAGAGGAGAAACAAATTTAGTTTCAAGAAAAGAGGGTAAATCCGTTCTCAAAAGCAATTTCCAAATCAACATTCCATAAGATGATATACAAAATTGGCACGCGTCGACTACATCAATAGACTAATTGAATAATGAGTTATAAATAAGGGGGAGCATATAAAATTATGCTATAATGTACTCTTTTCCTTCACTAATATTTTTCCCACTGGGTTTTTGTTAGTAAGGTTTTTAATGTGGCATTATCTTGATCCTGAAGTATCAACCCTTACGGTAATATTGTAAAACATGTTACCTAAAGAGAAAATAAATTTGCACTCTTTTCCTTATTTATGATTTTTCCCACAGGGTTTTTCATAAAAAGGTTTTTAATGAGGCATTGTTTTGATCCTGAAGAATCAAATTCTTTTAAGGAATATTATTTTAATATGATATTCATAATGTCAAACGTTGTACTATTTTCTCGTTCAAGGTTTTTCCCATTGGGTTTTCCTGATAGAGTTTTGAAGGCAACAGACAATAATTGTATCGACTGAACGGATATATGCAAGCAAGATAATAATAATGGGGAGCAATCATCATATATATTTTAAAAGGGACAACTTCAAGTTAGCAGAGCATTCAACTTTTTGAAGACGCATATTCAAGGGGGAGTGTTGTAATATATATAAATGTTGTGAATATGCTTTTATTAGTTCTCTGTTTAGTCCCATATCATGGAAAAAAGTTAAACATCAGCTCTAAAGCCTATATAAAAAGGAACCAATGTAACAGAAAGAAATATACATCTGAATGAATAGAAATGTCATCTCTCCCCTATTTCTTCTGTTCTGTGTTCGTTTTATAACAACCTATTGGTTTTACATAAATATATACACTGGTGGAGGAATTTTAAACTATTAAAATATATACATTTGGAATCGTTCCTTAATATTTATTATTGACAATTTAATATTTTAAATCAATTATTAAAATATTCCAAAATAAACTATGTTACAAGCTCAGTCAAAAACCTGGACATTATAAATAATATTCAGTGAATAATCAAAATGTGATTTTGATGTCCAATTTTGGATGGACACGAAAATATTGAAATGTGAAACCGTGTTAAGTAGCAAAACTCCATTTTAACACGAAAGGGATTTTCTGTCGATTTTATTCATTTTATAATGAATATCAAAAAGTGATTTCATAATCTGATATTTTTAAAATATTATCATTTTAATATTATAACGATATAAAATATTCAATTTTAATTTAAAATTGAAATAGAAGTTGGAGTCGTTTATAACGAATTTATAAACTATTTATAAAATATGTTTTGAATGGAAATCGAGGATATATATAATATATATATAATGGCTTGAATAGAACGCGCCGCGTAGCGACCGTTCGCGAATTTCAACCATTAACTTCAAATCGATGTAACGGGAGATTCGACCATCAGATTCTCCTAAAACCGGAATCGTTGGATTCGTATCGAAAAGTGCTTTCCAATGAATACAAGAGATTTGAAATCTAACGGTTGGATTTTAAGATATGTCCAAATCAGTTTGGGAAAATATCGCTATGGATGCAGTTCGGTGGCCGATATTGGAAACCGACTGTAAAGGCCTTAATAAAATTATTAAAAATATGGAAAAATTGTGTAAAATCAAAGTAAATGATTTGGAAAGATTTTGGATGAAAAATTCCAAGTTTGAAAAGATAAAAATATATTTTTATCGAAATGAACTAGTTATTAACTAGAATAATAATCCAGTGTTTTTAAATAAATAAATTGGATTTGTAAATGGGTTTTGAAATAACCAGAATTTTCCAACGTATGAATTGGAATGGATTTGAATGGAAATAATCTTCGGAATATTTCGATATTGGATTCCGCGATTATACGGATATTGTGGAGGAATTTGGAAGATACATACATCATTATTCCCAATACGATATCCGTTAGTTTCAGAATTTGATATTGAATATAAGCCGATATAATTTCTATTCAGAGCCTTGTATTTGATATCAAATTGGATTTTGGGTTTGTCGTGAATGGTGTCTTAAATAACACTGTTCTTAAACCCAGTTGAGAAAAGAATAAATCTTATAATTAAGATTTAGGGAAGTTTTCCAGATTAATTGATATTTAATTGGAATTGAATTAAGATTGGATTTTGGGTTTATCGTGAACGGTGTTTTAAATAACACTTGTTCTTTAACCCAATTAACAGTGAAGATATGAGTTGGAATTTATAATCTTTTAATTAAGATTAATGGAAATTTTCCAAAATAAATTTTTCCAATTTAAAAATACAGGAAACTTGTGTGAAGGACAAAAAAAGCAAAAAGTTTGCCCAAAAGGACAAGAGCCAAAAAAGTTGCTCAAAAGGCCAACTTTTAGTGTAAAATGAAAAAACAAGGGCTCCCCCGAATTCCACCATTTCCACTAGAAAATGTCCTTTCGAACAAATTTTTTAGCTCTTGTCCTTTTGAGCAAACTTTTCGCTCTTTTTGTCCTTGTGGCAAAAATCCCCTTTAAAAATATTAAATTGGAATTAAATGGAATTCGATTTGGTAATAATCGAGATGAGCTTCTGTGAAGGAAGACTGTTACTATATATGAAATTTAAAAGGCTTTGTTGTTATTCCATTTATATTATTACTCTGATACGGGAATTTATATCGATTATATACTGTTACGATTTCCGTGTAGATTCCATTCTGATGGAAGATGATTTTGGGTTTATCGAGAACGATGTTTTAAGTGACATTCGTTCTTTAACCCAATTAAAGACAGGATTTAGTTCCTAGATTTGAACAATCATTAAATAATGATTTTTGGTGATTAAAACTAAGTGGAGTTTTAATGAATCTTTAATTAGATTGAAATTTTAATGTGGTAATTAAATTTGCCAAGTTTGAGAAGCGTTCGAAAATGGAGTATCACTAGTTTTACTTCATGTGATAGTTAAATATTTAATTAGATTTGAACGCCAAATGTTAATTGAATTTACCGATAACGCCGTAGGTGTTAGATTTGGAGTACTACCAGTTTTGCTCCATGGGATGAATAGGTTGGGATTGGGATTAAAAAATAAATGATTACTTCGGTAAGGCTCGATAATCCCGACTAGTTAATAAACCTTATTTTGGTTTAAATGGTGGAAAGATATAATAAAATCTTTTGAAATGGATATCCAAAGGAAGATTAAAGAATACATTTAAAAGAATTTATCTTTAACAAAATTAATGGGAATTCCCAAAAAATGTGAATATTTGAATAAACAAATATTTTGAATTGGAATGAGGCGTATGATGTGTTTTTATAGCACTTGATTATTGATTATAAAATACGCGAGTTATTCGGAAAGACCGGGTTCATCCGATTCTGAATAACTGATACGGCGACTAAAAGTCGACGATGAAGACGGTGGTCGAAGACCAGAGATCTTCACATCGTATGGATGATTATTGATGTCTTGATTGGGCTAATCCCCCGAGACAAGGTAATAAGTGGTGATCGTCCAAACGTACTTGGAGATCGACTGGATTTGCGAGGGCCTCTTTCTTGTATTGGACATACGGGACGAGGAATAAGGTGTCTCCGGTTTCGTTCAGACCCAGAAAGGACTTGTAAATGGATGTGTGTCTGACATTGGATTTCATAATGTATTGATTGATTTCTATTAAATATATTTCTGTTTGGGGGCGGAGAATTTATTCTCTTGCTTAACACCCGTTTCTGAGACGTACGAGCTTAGAGGTTATATATTGATAGACATTAGTTGTGTGGCGTGGATTGTCAATGTGGCATGCTAAGAGGCAATGATCAAGGCTTTTGTTGAAAAGTAGAGTCTTGTAGTTGATTATCAAAGCATGACTTTATTTAGCATAGCTTTGTGTATAGCGTTAATTCGCGAGCTTCACACCCCGGTATGAACCAGAAACGGGAGAGGATCCAGGGAGGAAATGCGTTTCCTTCTAGCTAGGAGTGGTGTTATGGTATGGAGCCCAGAAATTTTACTTATGTGGATGTTGCATATTATTTGATGGAAAGTGAGGTACCTTGGATTTGAGTCCCTAGTGGCTCTTGATACGGTCGACATACTAACCAGATTTACGCCCCATAGTGCGGGGAAACTTATTGTTCAGGAATTATAATCCACTAACGTAAGTGTGGACCGACCTTGTGGCTCCAGGTGCAGTTGTG
This sequence comes from Allium sativum, assembly GCA_030737875.1. Taxonomy (NCBI): domain Eukaryota; kingdom Viridiplantae; phylum Streptophyta; class Magnoliopsida; order Asparagales; family Amaryllidaceae; genus Allium; species Allium sativum. Next base: position 6,260,188 of record CM060913.1, on the reverse strand, counting down.
GCTAAATCCCGAGTGAAACACCCCACATCCATTAAGGTCACTCACAAAGGGAACGCCTTAACTTCGATGGAGCATCATAGGTAAAAGATGCAGATAAATTACAAGACAGACAAATAAAGCAGCGGAAAATGAAACTTTACTTTATTGATAAAACAGCTTGTACAAAGATTGTTTACAATACCAAAGTATCTATCTTGTTTAACAAAATAAATAAGCATAAATGACAATAATATTCCCCAATAGAGCAGAGCAAGCCATAGCTGAAATGAGAATGAATCCAAAGCAATACATGATGATCTTGAAGCAACAAGTAATCCAAGCTAAGCAAAAGTGTTTCCTCCCTGAGAACCTGGGGAGGGGGGGGGGACGGAAGAAAAGAGGTGAAGCAAAACTAGGTCAGACATAAGTCTGGTAAGTCCAGCTACTTTCAGCATATAAACAAGCAAGAACGACATGACATGAATTAAACTGAATAAAGACATAAGCATGATGATAAGGAACATAGGATACACAGGATAAGCAATAGGCAAGATAAACTAAGTATAACATCGCATGTTAACTATTCTCTGCTTCGCTACTACACTGTTATTCTGATTTCTATATCTCTGCACCACCTAACGAGTGTCCCAACTAGTAATCTGTATAAAAGGATAATATTTCGATGTGATCCCAATCCCCACAGTTGTGGTAGCCTTCAGGTGTACATCTATTATGAGGATTCCACCTCAATCAGCCTAATTGCCATGAATATGTTAGATGTATCCTTACTACCCTATCGATCGGCTCCCTACTTGTATTAATGTTCCATGTTTCTGTGTCAATCGACCCCCTCTTGCGTGTAGATACCCTGCGCTGGTCCCACCATAAGGTGTATCAATCCTTATGATAGCGACCCGACACGAATCAAGATGCACAGTGTATAACTATTGGTACCCAGTGCCTGCTTTTTCCCACTCTGGAGTACGTGCACGCCTGTAAACCGTCGGAACCTACACTGACGTACCCCCTGCCGTTATCTTTGACCGCTTATAATCAGCCTAGTAATCGTGCCCCACCCTTCCTAGCTCAAGGTACCGTGATACATCTACGTGGGTTACTGCTGAAATGGGTCCCCATTACTAGGGTGTCATATTGGTTAAGTTTGTGGGCCTATATTTACTAATATTACCCACCAACCCGATATGTACTTAACCCTCCCACTGATTCAAGCATGTTTATATAATGGTTAAGTTTTGTGGGCCTATATTTACTAATATTACCCACCAACCCGATGTGTACTTAACCTTCCCACGGATTCAAGAATGTTTATTTAATGGTTAAGTTCTATGGGCCTATATTTACTAATATTACCCACCAACCCGACGTGTACTTAACCTTCCCACGGATTCAAGCATGTTTATTTAATGGTTAAGTTCTGTGGGCCTATATTTACTAATATTACCCACCAACCCGATGTGTACTTAACCTTCCCACGGATTCAAGCATGTTTATTTAATGGTTAAGTTCTGTGGGTCTATATTTACTAATATTACCCACCAACCCGACGTGTACTTAACCTTCCCACGGATTCAAGCATGTTTATTTAATGGTTAAGTTCTGTGGACCTATATTTACTAATATTACCCACCAACCCGACGTGTACTTAACCTTCCCACGGATTCAAGCATGTTTATTTAATGGTTAAGTTCTGTGGGCCTATATTTACTAATATTACCCAACGACCCGACGTGTACTTAACCTTCCCACGGATTCAAGCATGTTTCTATTGGTTAAGTATTTCCCATTTAACTTAACCCCATTCGTTCATCAAGTTATATTGGTCGAGTGTCATTAATCAATTCGAGTTAACTTAACCTACCCACTCGTTATGTCAAGTTGGTTAAGTGTTTCCTTCTGGTGTTGACTTGACCCTACCTCAAATCATGTTATATTGGTTAAGTATTTCCCTCTCGTGTTAACTTAACCCTTCCCATACATCATGTTATACATTGGTTAAGTGTTATTTTCTTGTATTATTTAACCCCACCACATGTCATTATATATTGGTTAAGTGTATCTTCTTGTGTTACTTAACCCTAGTCATTATACATTTTGGTTAAGTGTTACCTTAGTTAACTTAACCCTACCCTATATCATGTCTTATTGGTTAGGTGTCCCTTGTCCATTCATGTCTAACTTAACCCAGCCATATGTCATATTGGTTAAGTATCATTAACCTAACCCCCCCATACTTAACATGTGTCATTAGCATTAATTAATTTATTAATGCACTAACCTCTAAGATTAGATATGTGTTGTTGCGGTTACTGGATACGTCGGGCAGTTCCGGGCAGTTTTACACCACAACTCAATCTAACCTCAGTTTTTCTTGGGCATGATGCACTAACCTCTCACATTAGATAGGTGTTGTTGTGGTTATTGGATGTGCCAGGAGGTTCCGGGCAGCTTTACACCACAACTCAATCTGACCTCGGGTTAGGCATTCTCATCTTTTACTAATTTACATATTTACGGTGTAGATGTAAATTATTCACAATTAAATTATAACATTAATTATATTCATAATTAATGGCATACCAATTATACCGCTTTCATGCTAATTACCCAAATCCACCAAAACTAGTCATGATCCCGTTTCTCAAGTTCTGCCCAACCAATTCCAATTTCAAGTTATTAATCAAAATAGGCTATACCCCAAACTTGCCATAATAGTCATGCCCAATCTAGATCCAATTTACCCCAAGTTCGTAACAATAGCAATTATGCCCAAAACTTGATTTATATGCCAAATTTCATACTTTGTCGTTCATGCCAATTCTAGGTTCAATATGTCAAGTTACATATTCCATAATTCATGTCAAATTACCCCCAAATTGCATTTTAACATTCATGCCATATTACATGTTCCAAATTACGCCAAATAATGTCAACTTCATATTACACCCAATTATTGATTTACATGCAAAATCTACATATGTCCAAATATTGATTTACATGCCAATATTGTCAATTTCATGTTTATGCCCCCAATAACCCAAACCTTCCTTGTATTCCCATCGAACGTATACCGCGATCCAACCTAGATTATAGGTCAATCTAGATTCACAAATAAAAAGGAACAAATAGGAATAACGTGATAATGATAGGCATAAGAATAGGCACAAGATAATAGTCCCAAAATACAAGAATTACATATCTAACGAAATTACAGCATAACTGAATAAACTGATTTAGAATCATTGCAGGCATATAGATCTGATTAAGAACAATATTATTAACATGAAAGGCTTGAATAATAAACTAGGTTCAACAACTTGCATGGGTTCGATTTGATCGATAAGAAACAACCCAAAGTCATAGATTCACAAAGGCTAAGAACAGATCCAAATAGAAAATCAAGCATAGGTCCAAATTCATTTTATTCCATGTCCATATTATAGTTGGTTGTCTAAATCTGAAAGTAATCGTGAACTTACAAAACAAAGGCAAGTCTTGATTTCTGGAATCTGCATTGTGAATCTGAGTAGCTTTCCTTTTGCGTAGACTAGCTATTCTTCTAATTTAGATTTGATTCATAGTTTCTAACTTGATTCTACGAAGAACTTGAGCAGCATAACGATGTCATTGATTTATTTTTAGAGAAGAAGAGAGCAATGGAGGATAGAGAATTGTGTAAGATATTTAGGTTTAGGTTAGGGATGTATATATAGGAGAATAGAAGTGTTTAGAGCCATCAGATCACTCCAGAAGCCATCCGGTCCGTCCAGAATAGGTCAAAATCGTCGCAGTCCAGATCTGGCCAAAACAGGGCCCAGGTCGACCCCCAGGTCGACCTGTATAGGGTAGGTCGACACTAAGGTCGACCCCCTAGTCGACCTGCCCCTGGGCGGGAAAATTCCCGCCCAGCCCGCTTTGGTGTTTGAATTTTGAATTTTGAATTTTCTTCTGAACTGTTTTAATTTTAATTAAATCCTGAAACTTTTGAAGGCCATAACTTCCTCATACGGAGTCCGATTTACGCAAACTTAGACTCTATCTCAAGCAGAATTCCGAGATGAACGCAATGGGGTAACCCGTTTCCCTAAATTCTTCTCTTAAAAATTAAGTATACTTTGATTTTTTACATTAATGTTACATAAAATACGGGGTGTTACACCGAGGCTCGGGCCAGAGAGTCTCAAATCGGAAGGAAGATCCCTTGCCTTGGTTCATAATGGAATCCAATTTCTAATACGCGACTTTTCGGTTTTAGTATGGCGACATAGTGGGATGGGGCGCTCATGCCGTCTATGATTGATACATTTATATTTGAAGTTGTTTTTGACACTATGCACTTATAGTAACATCAAAATGATTTGTTTTAAACATACCAAGCATGTTTGACTATTATAAGGGAAAACTCTATCCTCCGGCTTGCGTTGCATTGTGTGATGGGACCTGAGTCTTATAATAGCTTCTTTCTAAAAAGCATAGCATTGTTTTATTTTAAACAGATGCATGTGGAGTAAACCCGTTCCATGTTATACGGCATGGTCCCTTGATTTACCTAACTTTAAAATAAAGTTAATAACTGTTTTAGTTCTCACACCAGTCCCATGACTGACTCGGAGTTTATTGTTTTAACCTAAACTCTGGGTGACCACATTTTCCACACAGGCAGCTAGTAGTTTTGATTTTCGTAGATATTTCTTTCCACATAATCCTGGATTACAATTGAAGCTATATCATGAAAGCTTTGTATCTGTGTATTTCTTTCAGTTGTGCTAGTTGATGTGTACCCGCTAAACATTGTATTTATACATATTATTTCTGATGCTATGTATTTTAAATCTCTAATATTTTCTGTGGTGTAATATTTATTCATACTCTGATTTATTCTTGTACTCTGATGTAAATTGTTGTAATAGTAATGAAATGTTCTATCGTTTGTGTTATGACGTGTCGTGTTCTCCAAGCAATCCGGGCTTCGAACGGCCTTGGTCGGTTTAGCGATCGATTCAGACCGAGCAAAATCCATATCATTACAGTTGGTATCAGAGCTTTGGTTTACAGGGCTTGAGAACAAGACACATTAGAACCAAATGAAAGAATTCATCAGAGATAGGATTAGTAATATCCTATAAGAATGACTCGTTAGAGATAGGATCAGTAATATCCTAGACTGAGTTGGAAGAGTATTTTTTTAAAAAAAAAGAATTTAGATTTGAAAATTCTATCTATTATTCGTATTTGAATATTTTATTTTATAGAGAATTTGGACAATCGAGTATATGAAAATTTTGAATATACGCATAATTAACATGTATTCAAAGCCTTAAATAACTGGGTAGATATAGAATCACACTCTAGTCGCCCGGAGATGATTCTGGTGATTGATATATCATCATCAGTATCTATGTTCGAGTTTCGAAAGTGGGATATCTATATATTTCCAATTGACTGGTGTGAGAACCAAAACAAGATAGGATTTATTGTTTGTGATTTGACACAAAAAATATGATTTTTATGCATATATAGAAAGTTATATGTTTGAAAATTTAATTAACTAATTGATTGTTGGTTGTGTTGTATGATTATTGATTTAACTAATTAAAATATTGGATTGATAAAACCAATAAGAAAATGAAAGCTGAATTAAGACAAATCGAATCAAATTTTGAACTGAATTGAAAATTGGTTGGAACTGCATATATGTACATGTGTATATAATGAACAGGTCATAGCATGGAAGCTAAGAAGAGGAATAAAATTGTATGCCCGACAAATAGGTACATGTTTACTGTATTTATTGGGGTTTTGATGATTTTATGAGCCGATTGGCTAGCCGCTTGGTTTTTTCTTTTTCTTTTGGATTGATGAGGGCCTTGTGAGGCAAGTTGTGGTTTTACCGATAGGGCTGTACAAAGGAGGTTATGGCGAATTTTTTCAGAAATTTAGGGTGTTAGCCAAATTTTTGTGAAATTAGAAAATTCTTAGAAACTGAAAAGTTGAAGAATGAAAGTTGAGTTGGTTAGTTAAATAACTTTCTGCTCCGTTCCTTTTCGAGGACGAAAAGATTTTAAGTGGGGGAGATTGTAACAACCAGGGATTTCTGAACCAATTAAAATTTTTTATTTTAGCTATTTTAATGGGTTTTGAATATTTAAAATAATTTATTTTAAATAATAATGACTAAAAAATTATTTAACTCAAAGTTAGAACGTAAAAAATTTATTTTTAATTATAAAACGAACTCGAAATGGCGAGGTAGTTTGAAAATTCGATTTTAAATTTCAACTGAATGTATACGATTCAAAATAATTTAGAATTGGACGAAATAAGAAATGTTAGAATCTGTTTAATAGTATCTTTCTAACGAATGTAAGAAACTGGGATTTCACTTTATTTATTATAAGTTATGTCCAGTTTAAAATTTAGAATAGTTGCTATGGAATTTATATGTATTTTAATATAATATATAGTCCTTAAAAATAGTCATTTTGTAAACGACCTCTATTTTCGACGAAACCACTTTTTTTGGATTCAGAATGTCAAATTATTGTTAGGTTTCAATTTTTATAATTTTTGGAGTTAATATGTGAGCGTGGTAAATTTAAACATTTTTTGTATATTTAGTTTAAATTTAATCGACTATAAAATGACCATTTTTCAAACGGACTCCAAATTCGACGAAATTAGTTTTGTTAGGACCGTATCATTAAAACATAGCTAGATTTATTTTTCCGTGATTTTTGGAGTCAGTATGTGGCCCTGGTAATTAAAATGTACATTTGAATTCAATATAAATTGATTTATATTTTAATTTAAAGAAAAACTGATCGAAAAAATCGAATTGGCTTACGAAAAATATCCCATTGTGTCCAGAATGGGGGTATTTGGCTGGGGGACACTCGTTGGGATTCGTTTAGAGTTTGGATGTAAAAACTAACATTTTCAGAATTAAAAGAATAGAAAATAATTTTAGTATAAATATCGGCCAATATGATTTTTTAACCTAATTCATTTTCTGAGAGAACCGCACCGCCTCCAATACGATTCATGGTGGAATTCGTTCAAAGTTTCTCTTCCAATTTCTGCCTACTCCACTCAATTAAATTGAAATCTTCCTGAAGCAAATTCCTAGCACTAAGTGAGATCTAGATGCTGATCAAATTTGGGGTATTATCATTGAGTGGTTGGTTTGGATTTCGAGCTCAAAGAACTCGACTTCGATGGCAATTTCTGGGGAGGTGGCGTCTGCGAGCTCGATGCGGTTGTGGGCGATGGATGATGGCACGATGGCCGACAATGTGAGCTGCTCCGATCATCGTCTCCGGCTTTGTACGACATGCAAATCTAGAACCCTAGTTTTGAACGTGGTGGCTGGAGTTTAAACGAGGGATACGAGAGGGTAACGTTATTTTAAACGTTGTTAATTTAGTTAATTTTATATTAATTATTTTAAAAATGTCATTAACGAATAAAAGCTAATATCTTTCATATACGGTATCAAAATCCAGTGAAATAGGATCTGTTGCGATCGTGGGGACGAGAGCTTCACAACAAGACTAACTGGGTCAAATTTGGAGCTTGTTAGAATTTAGGGCAGATTTAAATCCAAACCGTCCAATAAAGAATGACGGAGTGGAAACCAATGGGAGAACTCTTGCTCACTCAACTATTTTTGTTATGTAATTATATCATAGGTTGCAGATGGGGCTTAGTAGCTCTTGCCACTATTTTTTTTAACCATGGTTGATTGTTTGTTTGGATTGTGATTGGGATTGTCATTGATTGATATTATTGTATATATAAAATTATGTATATAAAATATATACAAAATTATCATGAAAAGAAATCGGAATAAATATTCATTTACAAGTCAGGCGGCTTGTTTATGTACACCTATTTAACTGATATTGATTGGGACAATAAATTTTACACATCGCCCAACTGCACAAATAATAATCAGTATTTGCTGTTTGAAAACCCCACACGGGTATTGGGATGATATTTGACATACACTAATCCCAATATTTAGTTGTATGTCAATCGATGGGTTAACAGACTGTGTAAGCGTTATTTATTTATTTTAATATTTATACTGTTGTAAAATGCACTCTGGATGTTGTATGAGTTTTAAATGATTGTTTATCATAATTGTTGTATACATGCGATGTATGAAATCCATATAACTGAAATTATATGGTAATTGATTGAGTCTGATTCCAGTTCAGAATTAACGAATATTTTAAAATAATATTCAGTGAATAATCAAAATGTGATTTTGATGTCCGATTTTGGATGGACACAAAAATATTGAAATGTGAAGCCGTGTTAAGTAGCTAAACGCCATTTTAACATGAACGGGATTTTCTGTCGATTTTATTCATTTTATAATGAATATCAAAAAGTGATTTCATAATCTGATATTTTGAAAATATTATCATTTTAATATTATAATGATATAGAATATTCAATTTTGATTTAATATTGGAATAGAAGTTGGAATCATTTTAAAACGAATTTATAAACGATTTATAAAATACGTTTTGAATGGAAATCAATGATATATATATTATATATATATAATGGTTGAATAGAACGCGCCACGAGCGATCGTTCACGAATTTCAACCATTAACTTCAAATCGATGTAACGGGAGATTCGACCGTCGGATTTTCCTAAAACCGGAACCATTGGGTTCGTATCGAAAAGAACTTTCCAATGAATACAAGAGATTTGAAATCTAACGGTTGGATTTTAAAATATGTCCAAATCAGTTTTGGAAAAGGTCGCTATGGATGCAGTTCGGTAGCCGATATTCCAAGTTTAAAATAAATGATTTGGAAAGATTTTGGATGAAAAATTCCAAGTTTGAAAAGATAAAAATATATTTTTATCGAAATGAACTAGTTATTAACTAGAATAATAATCCAATGTTTTTAAATAAATAAATTGGATTTGTAAATGGGTTTTGAAATAACCAGAATTTTCCAACGTATGGATTGGAATGGAAATAATCTTCGGAATATTTCAATATCGGATTCCGTGATTATACGGATATTGTGGAGGAATTTGGAAGATACAGATATCGTTATTCCCAATACGATATCTGTTAGTTTCAGAATTTGATATTGAATATAAGCCGATATAATTTCTATTCAGAGCCTTGTATTTGATATCAAATTGGATTTTGGGTTTTTCATGGATGGTGTGTTAAATAACACTGTTCTTAAACCTAGTTGAGAGAAGAATAAATCTCATAATTAAGATTTAGAGAAGTTTTCCAGATTAATTGATATTTTATTGGTATTGAATTAAGGTTGGATTTTGGGTTTATCGTGAACGGCATTTTAAATAACACTTGTTCTTAAACCCAATTAACAGTGAAGATATGATTTGGAATTTATAATCTTTTAATTAAGACTGATGGAAATTTTCCAAAGTAAAGTTTTCCAATTTAAAAATATTAAATTGGAATTGAATGGAATTCAATTTGGTAATAATCGAGATGAGCTTCTGTGAAGGAAGACCATTACTATATATGGAATTTGAAAGGCTTTGCCGTTATTCCATTTATATTATTAGTTTGATAAGGGAATTTATATCGATTATATACTGTTATGATTTCCGTGTAGATTCCATTTTGATGGAAGATGATTTTGGGTTTATCGTGAACGATGTTTTAAATGACATTCGTTCTTTAACCTAGTTAAAGATAAAATTTAGTTCCTAGATTTGAATAATCATTAAATAATGATTTTTGGTGATTAAAACTAAGTGGAGTTTTAATGAATCTTTAATTATATTAAAATGTTAATGTGGTAATTAAATTTGCCAAATTTGAGAAGTGTTCGAAAATAGAGTATCACTAGTTTTACTTCATGTGATAGTTAAATCTTTAATTAGATTTGAACGTCAAATGGTAATTGAATTTACCGATAACACCGTGGGTGTTGGATATGGAGTACTACCAGTTTTGCTCTATGCGATGAATAGGTTGGGATTAGGATTAATAAATAAACGATTACTTCGGTAAGGCTCGATAATCCTGACTAGTTAACAAACCTTATTTTGGTTTAAATGGTGAAAAGATCTACTAAAATCTTTTGAAATGGATATCCAAAGGAAGACTAAAGAATAAATTTAAAAGAATTTATATTTGATAAAATTAATGGGAACCTTTCCCTAAAAATGTGAATATTTGAATAAATAAATATTCTGAATTGGAATGAGGCGTATGATGTGTTTTTATAGCACTTGATTATTGATTATAAAATACGTGAGTTATTTAGAAAGACCGATGTTACTACCAAAATAATCTTGGCACGAGACGACAGTGAAGGGATATCAAATGAATATGGAATGAAGAATTCAAGAGCAACTCAGGCCGACACCCCCTCTGGAGAAAAGGGGATCGAAACCTACCGGGCATCAACAAAGGTCCATCCGACAAGGACTACACGTCAAGAGTCAACCAATGGACTCCAACACATTAAAAAAGGAAAAGTATCAGATCATAGCATGAAGGTGGTCTGAAACCAACCCCTAAAGAACGGCTCCACAAGAGACAAAAGGGGTTACCTTTGTATCACCGAAAACTATCTTCCAGAAAGCCAAATCGGATGGCTAAACCGAGACTCAAGCAAGGATACAGGCTACCCGTACTAATCCGCCTAGTACCTGAACCATCAACGGTTCTAAATCGGCAGACATACACGTACATCATAAGGGCAAGCCCCTCCAAGTACCCGTGATAAAGCCGAAAGCCTACATCCGAAAGCCTACGACCAAGGACCGACACTTGGAGGCACCCACTGAGAAACTCGGAATGCCTCCACAATCCGTCTTGGCAACAAGATCCATTCCATCTAGGGGAGGCCCCAATTCACCTGGAACTCTCGCTTAAAAGACTGAAACCGGCACATGAGGACCGACAGCAGACGCCCGAGACCAAGAGAAATAACGGCCGACAGGAATCGTTCTGGCCCAACACCCTACTGATAGGAAGACCCCGAATTCTCTATAAATAGGACGCCAGAAACTTCGTAAAGAGGGATGATATTTTCATTTCTCAATTTACTTCCTTCCTTCTTGAGGGGAACAAATCATCAATTCTTGTAATATATCTACAATCTATGAATGGAGAATTCCGAGTCCCATGCATCTTGCGATTTGTTAATCTTGTAGTATCATAATGATGAAACAGGGAGTTAACACTAACCTTTTTGATTAGGAGATCAACTAGGGCGCTCCGACAGCGGAAGAAGAGGGCTTTGCGGAAACATGAAGTCCCCTTCTCTTCGCCGAAAAGAGGGTCGCCATGATTGATCCATACTCTTATGCTGAGCCTAACGTTTCCTGAACATTGATGTGACAAAATTGTATACGAGTTCCTAACCCAATCCCTATTGTAATCCAGACCCCTCTCTTGGGAAGATCTGACATGGGAGGATCATTGGAGTTAATGAATGTTATGACGTCCTCATCCATGAACTCAAGGGAAGGTCTGAACCTCCGACCTTGTGGTTAATTTGTTTAAGCTAACTGGGTGAATTTATCGTTCCATGGCAGGAAACAATGAAGTCGAAGAAACTGAAAGAACAAAACAAAGAGCTAGATCCCAACGTCACCCTCGAAGGGAATGAGGGCCCAGAGCTCGACCCAAATAATAACGAGAAAGGGGTCGCGCCTAATCCGCAACAACCACCAGACTCAAACGCCATGGAAGATAATGTCGCAAGAATCTCGGTCTTGGAAAAGCAACTTCAAGAAATGCAGGCTCAAGTCAACGCTGTCCACGCACAAAAATCCTCAAGGGTCACTAGATCTAGTCAGAGAGAGACATATGAATCTCCAAAAAGGAAGGCTCCTGTTCAACAGCCAGAAGCAAAAGGGAAGCCTCATGCAACTTCTTCCAAGAAAAAGAAGTCCCATCTAACGGGAGTAGATCATCAAGGGAATCAGTGCAAGCAGGAACAATCTGGGAGATCTACCTCCAAGGGCTATAATCCAAAAAGGGAAAACTATGACAACACGAAAGCTTACATCCGAGATGTCGCTCAAAAGATTGTCAAGGACTTGCTGGGAAGCAAGGGGAAGAGAACCCAGGATGACAAGGTTAATGACAACGAAAGAGTGGCAATGTTCATCGATAAGATTATGAATACCATAATACCATCAAGATTCAAAGTTCCCACCATAAAATATATGGGAACAACTGACCTCGACGATCATCTGATGGCTTTCGACAGCCAGATGGATCTTTACAATGCTTCCGGAGCCGTCAGGTGTCGCCTCTTTCCAGTGACCTTCCAAGGGGCTGCGGCGAAGTGGTATCGCCAGTATAGGGTACTCATGGAAATAATTCTCCTATGAATTCTCCGTGCAGTTATGCATTTGCAAAGACCTGACCGTGGACTATACAGTCATCGCCAACATCAAACAGAGACAAGGGGAGTCTCTAGGGGACTATCTGAAAAGGTTCAACATCGAAGCCTTAAAGGCCAAGGATATGAATGACCATGACAAGCTGATCGCCATACACTCAGGGTTGATGGAGAACACCCCCTTCTGGAAGGAGTTATATATCCACGGCTGCAAAGACTTGTAGGATTTCCACTTCCAAGCCAACAATTTTATCCGCATGGATGAATTGTACTTCACGAAGAGGAAGTTCAGGCCTCGAGGGGAAGGAGGAAGGCTGAACTTCGGACGAAAGCTCCCGGAAGGGAATCAGAGGAGGTCGAGGTGGGAAGACTCTAACACCAACTCGGTTGCCTTGAACAAGCCCATCGCGTATGTGTATGTTTTTGCAAGATAAAGGGTCAATAACTTCCCCATCTCGTTCAAAGCAAAAAATTGCCCCAAACCTTGTGCCGGCGGTAAGTACTGCGAGTTCCATAAAACCAACGGGCACAAGACAGATGAGTGCAAGGTATTGGATGGGATTATCCAAAAATTAATCCGAAAGGGACACCTGAAGGAGTTTGTTTCAAATAAATCAGCACCATCTCAACGTGCAGGAGTACAACAGTCGCTGCGGGGGAAAATAGCTTGGATTGGGGGCCTCCCGTAAATCGAATCAATGTGATCCATGGGGGACCAACCCTGCCGGAAGCTGTCCGAAGGCCAGGAACCAATACGTGAAGGAAGCCTTAGAGGGAATCTTCTCCATCCAAGAAGAACCACCATTGAAGAGCGCGCGTTATGCCCTCAAAATGCATAACCTTGTGGTCTCTCCAGAAGAAATGAAGAAAGGGGTCCATCACCCCCATAACGACCCCCTCATGATAACAACGCAGATAAGGCTTTCAGTCTTTTCTAAAATATTGGTGGATACTGGAAGTGTTGTCAATATCATTATCAAGAACGCCTTCGATCAGATGGGAATTTCCGAAAAGAAGCTAGAGCCTAGCAACGAACCAATTTTCAGGTTCAACAATAAAGGGTCAACCCCAGTGGGTCAAATCAACCTTTTGGTTCAAGTAGCGTTTTCCTCTCTTCATAGGACTTTCGAGACTCTCTTCGTCGTGATTGATCAGCCATCCTATTACAACGCCTTCTTCGGATGACCAGCTTTAGAGGAAATGGATGCCTTCGTTTCTTCCAAATATCTCATGTTAAAATTTCCGACCAAACAGGGATGGGTTACCATCCGGGGAGAACAGCTTAGCTCCCGAGAGTTGTACTTAGTAAACGGTCAAAAAATACAAAAGGGATTATTCTTCGTATTTTGATTCTTCTACTGTTTTTTTGCCTTCAGATAAGGGATTCTTACATCCCTCATTTGAAGCCAAGATAAAAATAAATAAGACTGACATACGCACTAATGGTAGGTACGCTTCTTTGAAAAGGAAGAGGAAAAGGTCCATTGAGGTGAAATCAACTGAAGAAGGAGAAATTATCACATATTTAGACTCTAGAGGAGATATCGAAAGGATAAAACCAATAGAAGAAGTAGAAGAAGTAAATGTCGACCTGAAAGATAAATCGAAGGTCATCAACATAGGGAAGAGGCTAACGGAACCTCTCTGAAGCGACTTAATCCACTTCCTTCAGCTCAACAAAGATGTTTTCGCCTAGACCCATTCGGACATGGTTGGTATCGATCCTTCAATTATGAGCCATGCCTTAAACATCGACCTTCGGTAACCCCGGTCCGACAAAAGAAGAGACAATATAATCGAGACCGGATAGAGGCCTTGAAGGAGGAAGTCAAAAGGTTGGAAACTAACTGGTTTATCCGAGAGGTCCATTACCCGAAATGGTTAGCCAATCCCGTGCTCGTGAAGAAGTCCAACGGAAAGTGGAGGACATGTGTTGATTACATGGATTTAAACAAGGCTTGTTCGAAAGATTATTACCCTTTCTCGCGGATCGATCAGTTGGTTGATGCCACGAGTTGACACAAGATATTATCCCTTATAGACGCTTATTCCGGGTACAACCAAATCCCGATGCACAGACCCGACAAGGAACACACAAGCTTCATCACCGACTGGGGAACGTTTTGTTATGAAGTAATGCCCTTCGGTTTGAGGAATGCAGGTGCAACATATCAAAGGCTGGTAAACCGAATGTTCCAAGAGCAGATAGGGTGTAATATGGAGGTATATGTGGATGACATGCTAGTGAAATCCACCAAAACCGAGGATCACCTAAAGGATCTGGAAGAAATGTTTGGTGTCTTAAGAAGTTACCAAATGAAACTAAACCCTCAAAAGTGTTCCTTCGAAGTTTAAGCAGGGAAGTTTCTGGGATATGTGGTAAGTGAGCAAGGTATTGAAGCTAGCCCTAACCAAATACAAGCCATTATGGACATGGAGGAACCTTAAACTAGCAAGGAAGTTATGAGCCTAAACGGGAAGGCAGCGACACTCAGCAGGTTCACTTCTAAGGCCACCGATAAATGCATCCATTTCTTCGATGTCATAAAGAAAAAGAAGAATTTCGAATGGAACGAAGAGTGTAGGAAGGCATTCCAAGAATTGAAAGTTTATATGGGAACGCCTCCGGTTTTGTCCAGTCCCGAGAAGGGAGAAACTCTATACCTATACATGGCTATCTCCGAATATGCAGTGAGCTCGGTCCTGATAAAAGAGGACAAGGGGATTCAGCACCCAATCTATTATGTTAGCCGAAGGCTAAAGGATGTGGAAACCCGATACCCCGTCATAGAAAAACTAGCATATTGTTTAATTCTTACTGCACGATAGCTCAGAGGTTATTTCTAGGCGCACCCTATTAAAGTTCTAACTAGCTTCCCGCTCAAACAAGTGTTCAGTAAACCGGAAACCTTAGGGAGACTAATTAAATGGGGTATTGAGCTTAACCAATACAAAATTGAGTTCCGTCCTCGAGCAGCAATCAAGGGAAAACTCTCGCAGATTTCGTGAACGAGTGCACGAACTTCATTTCAGAACAGTCAATTAAAGAAAATGACTCAAAGGCCCAATGGCAACTCTTTGTAGATGGAGCTTCCAACGAGCAAGGAGCAGGGGCAGTTTATGTTATAATCACCCCTGACGGACACCGCTTGCACTACACCATGAAGTTAGGGTTCCCGGCAACTAACAATGTGGCTGAGTATGAATCCATGATAGCTGGTCTGAATCTGGCATTACAATTGAAGATATCGAGGGTAGAAATCTTCAGCGACTCACATTAATGGTAAACCAAATAAAGCAGACATATCAAACCAAGGGCAAGCGGCTCATATTATACATGAAGAAGGTAGTAAAGATGCTTTCCTTATTTGAGGACTTCTCAGTTCATCAAATACCCCACGGGGAGAATACCCAAGTGGATTCACTTGCAAAATTAGCTAGCTCCCAGGGGCTCCTGAAACCCGTATAGTGCCAATGGGATATCAGGAGATGCCCAGCATCGAACAGGAAGAATAAGAAATGGGAAAGGAGTTACTAGTTTCGACCAGATCCCAAGCCTTAAGAAGGGGAGATGGAGAAGACCAAGAAGTGAACTTCGAGGGGGAATCCCCCATAACAGAGACACGCCACCAACAAAGAGCTATGTGGATGACTCCCATAGAGGACTACCTCTTAAGAGGGATGTTACCTCTTAGTAAGCAAGACGCAAGAAAGATAAAACACCAAGCTCCCACATTCGTGATCATAGACGACGTCCTTTATTAAAAGGGATATTCACTCCCTTATTTAAGATGTGTAGGTTTCGAAGATGGACTCATCCCATTAAGAGAAGCTCATGAAGGATGGTGCGGGGACCATTCCAGTGGAGTTAAGTTGGCCAAAAGGGTCATTAAAAAGGTTATTATTGGCCGCGGATGGTTAATCAAGCGGTCGAATATGTCAAAAGATGCGATAAATGTCAGAAGTACTCTAATGTGCCACGACTTCATCCCAGCGACCTGACCACCATATCGAGCCCCTAGCCTTTCGATATATGAGGGGTTGATTTAATCCGGCCCTTACCACTCGCCAAGGGAGGAGCTAAATATGCAATAGTAGCTATCGACTACTTCAATAAGTGGGTGGAGGCGGAACCTCTTGCGGTTACCACATCCAAAAAGGTATTAAGATTCGTAATAAATAATATCGTTACCCGCTTCGGAATCCCACATAAGATCATATCGGACAAGATAACACAATTCGAGAGCGAAGAGTTCCCCCGGTTTTGTGAGAAAAATGGAATCATCAAAAGTTTCACCTCATTAGCCCACCCGAAAGCTAACGGAGTTGTGGAAGCTGCAAATAAGACTATTAAGACAATCCTTAAGAAGCGCTTAAATCAAGCTAAAGGAAATTGGGTAGAGGAGTTGCCTCTAGTACTATGTGCATACTGAACTTCTACAAAAACAGCTACAGGACACACCCCCTTTTCCCTGACATATGGATGCGAAGCTATGCTTCCGGTTGAGGTCGAAATTTCATCATATAGAAGGGTAGCATATGCCTTTGACCCTAATCAGGAGTTAAGAAAAGAGTCACTAGACTTGATACAGGTACTAAGGGATGAGGCTGCAGTCAGAACTGCCGAATACCAAGGAAGGATCACAAGATATTACAGTTCGAAGGTCAAAGCTAGGACCTTCACTAAAGGTGAATTAGTACTGCGAAGCGTAATGGCTAATACCAAGAATCCGGCTGATGGTCCTCTGGGTCCAAATTGGGAAGGACCCCTAGTTGTCCATCAAGAAGTCATACCCGACACATATCGGTTATGCAGACCCAACGGCGATCTTGTTCCAAAGACATGGAACTCGGAACATTTGAGACCATATTTCTCAACCATAAAAGAATATAGGACAAGATCTTCCCCCAAGAAATCGTCATACAACTAGGGGCATGGAAACCCTCTCAGTAGCTCGTGAGAAACCCAAAAGTGGTCGAGTTGGAAAAAGGATTGAATCCCTCGTCATCGCCAAATTGGCTGGGGCGGGGCATCCCCTGGAGGGGGATGATTGTGTTAGTCTTTCTCGTTGCCGAAACTTGAGGGGGCAAGGTTAAAGCATCGAAAGCGTTAGCTGCCGTTTCACACCAGAGATGGTCGTGGCGGTGCATCTAAAAATTAGCACGCCCTATCTCTGCTTCAACTAAGCACGTCCTACTTCTGCTCATAGAAAAGCACGTCCTACCTCTGCTTATGTTCCGTGTTACCCGCAGAAGGGGGCGCAAACCCCTATCATTGCCTACGATGGTCAGGATAGGGCATCCCTTGGAGGAGGTGGCATATAAGCCTCTATCAGTGCCTACAATGGCTTGTGTAAAGCGTCAAAAGAGTAAATCTTAGTTATGTGCCTACGATGGCCCCGTCTAAGTTTCTAAGCCCTTATCATCGCCTACGATGGTCAGGATAAGGCACCTCCTGGAGGGAGGTCGGGTAAGTCCTTGGGCCCTGCTTGTGGATAAGCTAGCCAAGCGCTCCGGACTCACAGGCCTAGAGAGTGGTCAACAAAGCATGTACATCCTATGCTTTGACAACAAAAGCCCAAGGGGAGGCTCAAGAAGCACGCACAACATCTACTTCCCAAAAAAAAAATCCGAAGGGGATACTCAATTTACTGATACCGGAGGGAGTTCTGGTTCTCTACACTTATACCCGAATCTGGGTCGATTCGGCGCTTCATCACTGTCGGAAGGGTTTCCGGCCCTTAATCTAAAAATACCCGAATCTGGGTGGATTCGGCTCTTCATTAATGCCGGAAGGGTTTCTAGTCCTTAATCTAAAATACCCGAATCTAGGTGGATTCGACTCTTCATTAATACCGGAAGGGTTTCCGGTCCTTAATCTAAAAATACCCGAATCTGGGTGGATTCGGTTCTTCATTAATGCCGGAAGGGTTTCCGGTCCTTAATCTAAAAATACCCGAATCTAGGTGGATTCGGCTTTTCATTAATGCCGGAAGGGTTTCCGGTCCTTAATCTAAAAATACCCGAATTTGGGTGGATTCGACTCTTCATTAATGCCAAAAGGGTTTCCGGTCCTTAATCTAAAGATACCCGAATCTGGGTGGATCCGACTCTTTATTAATGCCGGAAGGGTTTCCGGTCCTTAATCTAAAAATACTCGAATCTAGGTGGATTCAGCTCTTCATTAATACCGTAAGGGTTTCCGGTCCTTAATCTAAATATACCGTATCTAGGTGGATTCGACTCTTCATTAATGACGGAAGGGTTTCCTGTCCTTAATCTAAAAATACCCGAATCTGGGTGTATTCGGCTCTTCATTAATGCCGGAAGGGTTTTCGGTCCTTAATCTAAAGATACCCGAATTTGGGTGGATTCGGCTCTTCATTAATGCCAGAAGGGTTTTAGGTCCTTAATCTAAAAATACCCGAATCTAGGTAGATTTGGCTCTTCATTAATGCCGAAAGGGTTTCTGGTCCTTAATCTAAAAATACCCAAGTCTGGGTAGATTCGGCACTTCATTAATACCGGAAGGGTTTCCGGTCCTTAATCTAAAGATACCCGAATCTGGGTGGATTCGGCTCTTCATTAATTACGGAAGGGTTTCTGGTCCTTAATCTAAAAATACCCGAATCTGGGTGGATTCGGTTCTTCACTAGTACCGAGAAGGTTCCCGGCCTTCAACCTTTAAGTCCCCGAATCTAGGTGAATTCGGCTCCTTAATCTTGATCCGTCCGAGTCTGGATAATATTCGACTCAACATTATTGTTGGATAGAGTTTTCAATCTTTCATTAAGGCCTGAATCTAGGATACTTCATTCCTCCACAAGACGTCGAAAGAAAATCTCTTCAGCAGGACCTATGACGTAACTTAACATTGGAAGGAAATTGGCAGACAAATATGAGAAAGCCTAGAAAAAGAAGCTTGACTTGGAAAGTCAAAGACACCCCTTCACTAAGGGGGGAGGGCAAATGTTACTACCAAAATAATCTCGACACAAGACGACAGTGAAGGGATATCAAATGAATGAGGAATGCAAAATTCGAGAGCAACTCAGGCCGACACCCCCTCTGCAGAAAAGGGACCTGAAACCTACCGGGCATCAGCAAAGGTCCATCCGACAGGGTCTACACGTCAAGAGTCAACCAATGGACACCAACACATTAAAAAATGAAAAGTATCAGATCAGAGAATGAAGGTGGTGTGAAACTAACCCCTGAAGAATGCCTCCACAAGCGACAAAAGGGGTTACCTTTGTATCACCGAAAGCTATCTTCCAGAAAGCCAAACCGGAAGGCTAAACCGAGACTCAAGAAAGGATCCATGCTACCAGTACTAATCCGCCTAGTACCTGAACCATCAACGGTTCTAAATCGATAGACATACAAGTACATCATAAGGGAAAGCCCCTCCAAGTACCCATGACAAAGCCGAAAGCCTACGACCAAGGACAGACACTTGGAGGCACCAACTGAGAAACTCGGAACACCTCCGCAATCCGTCTCGGCAACAAGCTCCATTCCATCTAGGGCAGGCCCCAATTCACCTGGAACTCTCGCTTAAAAGACTGAAACTGGCACCATGAGGAGGACCGACAGCAGATGCCCGAGACCAAGAGAAATAGCGGCCGACAGGAATCGTTCCGGCCCAACACCCTGCTGATAGGAAGACCCCGAATTCTCTATAAATAGGACCCCAGAAACAATATAAAGGGGGGTGATCTTTTCATTTCTCAATTTAGTTCCTTCCTTCTTGAGGGGAGCAAATCATCAATTCTTGTAATATATCTACAATATATGAATGGAGAATTCCAAGTCCCATACATCTTGCGATTATTAATCTTGTAGTATCATAATGATCAAACAGGGAGTTAACACTAACCTTTCTGATGAGGAGATCAACCAGGGCGCTTTGGCAGCGGAAGAAGAGGGCTTTGCGGAAACATGAAGTCCCCTTCTTTTCGCCGAAAATGGGGCCACCATGATTGATCCATACTCTCATGCTGAGCCTAACGTTTCCTGAGCATTGATGTGACGAAATCATATATGAGTTCCTAGCCCGATCCCTGTTGTGATCCAGACCCCTCTCTTGGGAAGATCTGACACGGGAGGATCATCGGAGTTAATGAATGTTACGATGTTCTCATCCATGAACTCAAGGGAAACATTAGCCTGTTTTCTTCTCAATGGAATACACGATGTCGTCGTTATGGCTTAAAGGTCTACCAATTCCAGATTCAGGATTATATCTTGAGAGCTCTGAGTCATAACTACAGAAAATTTCATGAACGCATACATTACATACCATACTCCGGGTGTTGACAAAAAATATCGTTAACAACCGGGTTCATCCCATTCTGAATAACTGATACAACGACTAAAAGGCGATGATGAAGATGGTGGTCGAAGACCGGAGATCTTCACATCGTATGGATGATTACCGATTTCTTGATTGGGCTGATCCCCGAGACAAGGTAATAAGTGGTGATCGTCCAAACGTACTTGGCGATCGAACGGATTTGCGAGGGTCTCTCTCCTGTATTGGACATACAGGACGACGAATAAGGTGCCTTCGTTTCGTTCAGACCCAGAATGGACTTGTAAATGGATGTGTGTCTGACATTGGATTTCATTCTATATTGATTCATTTCTATTAAATATATATCTGTTTGGTGGCGGAGAATTTATTCTCTTGCTTAACACCCTTCCCTGAGACGTACGAGCTTAGAGGTTATATATTGATAGACATCAGTTGTATGGCGTCGATTTTCAATGTGACGTGATAAGAGGCAATGATAGAGGCTTTTGTTGAAAAGCAGAGTCTTGTGGTTGATGATCAAAGCACGACTTTAATTAGCATAGCTTTGTGCATAGCATTAATTCGCGAGCTTCACACCCCGGTATGAACCAAAAACGACTGAGGATCCAGGGAGGACATGCGTTTCCTTCTAGCTAGGAGTGGTCACTACTACAAAAATGGGCATATTCGACACTATTTTTATGTGGCCGTAGATCAAAAAAGCATTGCCATAGGCCATTTTTTCAAATAGGCAACACCAGAGGGGCGCGGCATCCGCGTCCGTTGCATTAGCCCTCTAAGGCAATGTTGCTGCCCATCTACGACAATGAAAAGAAAGCGTTGCATTATAACCCTGTTGCAACAGTATATGCAAGTAATGCAACAACACACATCGTTGCCTTAAGCAGAAGCCAGAGCCTGGCTTTCAGGTCATGGCAGTAGGGTCCACATGAACTTTCCACGTCAGCTGCCAATGTGTTACACGCCATGTCAGCTCTCCACGTCAGCTGCCCATGTGTCACACACCACATCAGCTCTCCACGTCAGCCGCCCGCGTGTTACATGTCAAGTCAGCTGTGGGACCCACTTGCCATGTGAAATTAATAATATTTTATTTAATGCAACACCACTGTATTATGTAATGCAACACTATTATCTTAAAATGCAACATCAGAAAAAAAAGCAAACGCGACAGTAAAAGAAGGCAAATGCTACATTAGAAGAAAAGAAATACAACGCTTTAATTAAAAATACTGCAATACAAGTTTTGTACATAGAAGAAACACATCCAAAAAAAATTGTTCTGAGTAAACATGGACAACCAACAAGCTTTCAAAATCACCTAGCACTTGCAAGCAAGAGATCAGGTCTCTTCTTCGATTTCCCATTACACTTAATTCTTTATGCTTCATTTGTTCGAATAGAGCAGTGGAATTATTTTCTTCTTCTTCGATAATATTTCTAACTTCAAGTGTAGTAATTGAAAGTAACATGCACAACCGTGAATCAGGGCGAGGTACAGGACCTTCTTGAGGATCCCTTTCCTGTTAAGAATAATTAATTAATTAATTAATTAACTAATTAAAAATGCCTGGTAATGTCAAGGTCTATATGAATTCTAAAAAACTATTAGCTGAATTCCGAAATGCTGGTGACTTCTCTACAATCAACTGCAAGCATTTTATAAATTCGTCCCATTCCCAAATCTATAAACGTCATTCACATATTTGGTCAGATTGGGGAGATCAAAGATATATATGAAGTTCCACAAAACCGGCAATACAAAATTATAGAGTTTTATGATGTTCGAGCAGTGGATGTTGCTATTTCAGCTTTAAATGGGTATGAAATTGCAGGAAAAACCAACCGCTTATCTGGTAACTGCGAGCTCAACTATTCGCTTGGAAAGCTGAATCTTGGTTCGCAAAGCATGCATCCAAAAAGTAACGATGGTGTATTTGATGGTATTCAGTTCCATTCACCAAATATAATATCTGCGATGGACATGAACTACACCCCTGTTGCCAATGGAAGTGAAAGCAGAAGTATATATAGGAGTGGCTCATTTACACTGTGTCTAGAAGTATATACAGAAGTGTGCAGTCCGATAGTCTTCGTTCGAATACTTTGAACATAAAACAAACAGCTAAATTACACTGAGTCTTAACTGAACATCATGGAAGAAAAAATATTGAAATAGTGTTTCAAATGTACAAATAAAGACTCGTATAGGTTCATTTTTTGAGAAATCTACCCTAAAAGAACATATATTAGTGTCCTGTTAATATATGTTCACATGCACCTAAATACTACTCACCAAAAAAAAAATGAAGACATGATCGACGATACTCACTGTATAGTATGCATGATGGCATAGGCATCCCTAGTTGCAAACGACAGAAAATATTATAGTTGCTGCATAACATAACGTATGATGTATGATCCTCTCTTTAAACTACTTCGGATCTGCAATGTGAAACGATAAACTAAAAAGATCATTAGTATTAAATTATCTTCATTTCACACTGATAGCAGCAGCCATTATCTCAATTTTTGAGAAATTTCAGCAAAAGATGGCAGTTCATTTGGATCTGCAGACCAACATGTTTCCATCAAAGCTTTCCACCCAGGATCACACCAACTAGGAACTTGAGGACATAGGGTGTTGCTCATAATTCCACCTTTGAATAAAATAACAAAAACAGTAATGATTGCACTACATAAGTGCTTGTACATCAATAATGTAAGGTAGTAAATGATTACACTGCATAAGTGGTTGTGCAGAATGTGTATGCAGCAGACTGGCCTTGATGAACAAGCCCAAATGAGAGAATAGAAGCGCAGTGATGTTTGAAATAGTGAGGAGGCATTCTGTCAAGCACCTCAACTACATCGCCAGGATTCACTGCTTCTGGTTTAAGCTGGAACGTGAAGCCGCAATCAATCCAGAAGACTACTGTGTGTTGTTCTAAGCTTTTAGTATTGCCTTTGCCAAAGCTTTTAGTTCTACTTCTACTGTCATGTTTCTACTTCTACTGTCATGTTCACAATTCTACTTCTACTGTCATATACATAGACTGCTAAAGCTTTTAGTTAGCTGAAACATATATAAATACACAATTATACAAAGTAGTTAAGCAAGGACCATCCAGACTATTTCAATCACATAATACACATCAGAAAAAAAGAAAAAGAAAAACAGAACTAGTAGGAAGAACACACTTGTTATTAGAAATGATCAAATCCATCCTAATGTAACCAAAACAACAAAAAACAGTACATTAACAGATATGGACACATCTTTGATAGTCGAAATTAAGCAAAGGATAAATCTTACAAAATTCATGCACATAATAGAAATATATACAGCTTCAATGGAACCCATACACTGATAATTATCAGAGTAGGGGTTTGCATTATGTTGGATCTGGTTTGTTAGCTGCAGAAGTAATTAATAATAATAATTATTCTATGCTAAACAAATTAATATTTTTCAGACTTTAGAAATTGTTAAATGATATTTTCTTGTCATCATAAATCATAGAATTCACCATCCTACACAGGCGCAATAGGATTCCGACTTTTACAAATCATTGGAAAAGACACACTTTGTAATAAGGCCTTGCGGCAATTCCATTTAACATTTTGCTTCACCCTGTACAATAGCAGAATTTAGGAATGAAAAATCTTGAATTGTTCATTATCAGGAAATTTAGGTACAAATGAAGCACGTAAGCAGAATTACCTTTCGATTACAGATATAGTTTGGGAACACTGAATACAAATTACCTTTCGATTGCAGATATGATTGGCCCTTGTGCTTCTTCATGCTTGTAACCCTAATTTGTGGCAAGATCAAAACTCCAGAAAAGGACCAGCATCGACACAAGCAAAGAAATCGATCCAAATCGAGGTAAATTAGAAATTGACTTTGGTGAAAACAAAAAAGAATACAAGGTAACATGGATTAGTTTTTGGTGAAAAGGGAAATTAAAGGTTAGATTTTGGTGGAGCAAAGGTTGATTAGTTAAAAAATAAAAAAGCGTGTTAGGGATCTGGCGGAGAAATGAAAAGAAGTAGCGGGAATGAAAATCTTAGTGGGAAACAAAGAAAAGGTAATATGGATTGATCAATGTGGTTCAACGGTTGTGATTTTTTGTTTATGAGGGCGCGGATTGATGAGGTGTACTTTTAATTGGTGTAATACAACGCTTTTAACTGGTGTTGTACGTCACAACACTAGAATTCCCACCGCAACAGTGCATTCACATCTAATGCAACAACAGTTGAGTATTGTTGCAGAAGGTCAAAAAAAACATAGCTTATGCAACGCTTTGCTTGCAACGCACACACATTAGTGTCGAATATGCCCACTTTTATAGTAGTGGGTGTCATGGTATGGAGCCCAGACATTTTACTCGTGTGGATGTTGCATATTATTTGATGGAAAGCGAGGTACCTCGGATTTGAGTCCTTAGTGGCTCTTGATACGGTCGACATACTGACCATATTTACGTCCCATATGGCAGGGAAACATATTGTTCAGGAATTATAATCCACTAACATAAGTGTGGACCGACCCTATGGCTCCAGGTGCAGTTGCAGCTGAATCTTGAGGCTCGGGCTATAGAGCCTCGAGCCGGAAGGAAGATCCCTTGCCTTGGTTCACGATGGAATCCAATTTCCAATACGTGACTTTCCGGTTTTAGTTGTAAACCTATATGGCGACATGGTGGGATAGGGCGCTCATGTTGTCTATGATTGATACATTTATATTTGAAGTTGTTTTTGACACTATGCACTTACAGTAACATTAAATTATTTGTTTTAAACATACCAAGCATGTTTGGTTATTATAAGGGAAAACTCTATCCTCCGGCTTGCGTTGCATTGTGTGATGGGACCCGAGTCTTATAATAGCTTCATTTTCCAAAAAGCATAGCATTGTTTTATTTCAAACAGATTCATGTAGAGTAAACTTATTCCGTGTTATACGGCGTGGTCCCTTGATTTACCAAACTTTAAAATAAAGTTAATAACTGCTTTAGTTCTCACACCAGTCGCATGACTGACTCGGAATTTATTGTTTTAACCTAAACTCTAGGTGTCCACATGGGCAGCTAGTACTTTTGGTTTTGGAAGATATTTCTTTACACAGGATCCTGGATTGCTGCTGGAGCTATATTCGGAAAGCTTTGTATATGAGTATTTCTATCAGTTGTGCTAGTTGATGTGTACCCGCTACGCATTGTATTTATACATTTTATTTCTGCTGCTATGTATTTTAAATCTCTGATATTTTCCGTGGTGTAATATTTATTCATACTCTGATTTATCTTGTACTCTGATGTAAATTGTTGTAATGGAAATTAAATGTTCTATTGTTTGTGTTATGACGTGTCGTGTTCTCAAAGCAATCCGGGCTTCGAACGGTCATGGTCGGTTTAGCGATTGATTCAGACCGAGCGAAATCAATATCGTTAGATGAATGTTCTAGTCTGTATAATGAGATTTTTTTGTTATGATGTTCTTTTCTATATGAAATAATATTTAATACATAATGAAATCCATTGATTTGTTTATCTCATCGTATCCTGCATGGAATCACTTTGTCAATTTCCATTTGTTGCCTATAGATTCGATGAGTGCAACATATCTCCTTTGACTGTCAAAGCGCTGAATTATGCTAGATATGTTCAAATGACAATAGTTCAAGATGTTGCACTTAATATTTGTCTCGAGGGTAAGCTTTTATTGTAACAGCCCACATTTTTCGTATCGGAAGATCGTAAAATATTTTTATTTATTCCCTGAGGGTTGGATCATTCTCATCTTTTAATATGTTGCTTACGGGGATGTGAGACATGTCCATAATTTTTACCAATTTTGTTTGTGACCATTTGCCCCTATCAATCTTGTACAGGGCATAACTTTTAACTTAGGTCGAATCAAAGGGTGAGACATGTGCCATTGGAAAGGAATTGATGTTTGCCTTTCTGCAGATTGGTTACATTAAGGATTTGGCTAAGTGGTTTGGGAGAAATCTCTATTTTAAGTTTTTTCAGTTGGCTATTCAGGTTTGGAAAGCCTAATGAGCTGAATTGGGGAGGCCCATTAGTGGGTTGGTGGAAACTATAAATAGGGGGTGAGGGGTATGGAGAATAGGTTACTTCTCCCATTCTCTCATTTGGAGGCCTTGTGCTTCTTCTTCCTCTAACACCTTTCCACCATTAAAAATCCAAATCTAAGGAGGGAAATCATAGATCTACACCATTGGAGGCTAGGTCTACATCATTTCAAGGGTGAATTCATCGGATCGAGGAGTTTGGTTTGAATTTCTCGCTATTTGGATTCATAATTCTATCATTTTAGCTTGTTTTGGAGAATCAGTGGGTGATTTACATCTCTCACATGGATTCAATGAAGTGTATGAGTGTTTGATTAGGTTTTTCCTCATATTCAATCATCTTCCCATAGAT
This sequence comes from Allium sativum, assembly GCA_030737875.1. Lineage (NCBI taxonomy): Eukaryota > Viridiplantae > Streptophyta > Magnoliopsida > Asparagales > Amaryllidaceae > Allium > Allium sativum. The sequence goes on along the minus strand of CM060913.1, from coordinate 6,233,042 downwards.
CTATGCCATATTATGTCCATTTTCATATAAATCACCCTATGATATGATTTAGTACGTTTAGATAGGTAATTTCCATGATATTTCAAATGCTTATGCAAGTTATATCTATAGTGTTGTTAATATCTTCATTTTTCCATGATTTGGAGTGATTTGCATAATTTTGGTGAAAATCGTTGTATTCATGTTGATGATGGTTTCATAACATGCTTGTGGTCATGTTGGGTGAATTAGATGAGTTGGTTTCGTCGAATCTATCGTTTGGTGAAGTTTTGGTCGAAATCGGAGTTGAATTGCAATAGCAGGTTTTGGATCGGCCATAAGTGGATCGACCATAAGTGGATCGGCATAGTTAGGAAGATTGGATCGGCAATAAGTGGGTCTGCCTAGTCAGGAAGAGTGGTTCGGCCATAACTGGGTCGGCCTAGTCAGGAAGAGTGGATCGGCCATAAGTGGGTCGTCCTAGTCAGAAAAAGTGGATCGGCCATAAGTGGATCGACATTGTCAGAAGAAGTTGGATCGGACCTAAGTGGGTCGGCCTATTCTGGTAAGCCATTTCTATTCTGCCATTTTTAGGCAGCTATTTCTGGTCGAACATTTCCGGGGATAATGCGACTTCAAAGTGAATTCAATTGGGAAGTTTGGAAGTGTTGAAAAATGTTTGTTGTTCGTTGTATGCACCAAATGGGGTGACAACTCAAGGATTTATTGAGTTTGTGTGAAGTGATGGCTCTAGAATGTTCTAAGCTAATTAATAGTCGTAATTGATAACGACTAGAGAGATGAAGGCCGTGGAATTATCGTTGTCGAAGGCTCTAGCGGACTCAAAGCAGAGGTACAATTGAAGAAAAATTGTAGGTCGAGTGCCTTAGGCGTCGTGTATGGCCTAGACACGTGTTGAGTATAGCATGTAGCATGTGTTGAGTATAGCATGTGGAGTCATGATAGAACCGGGGTGTCGTGTGTGGTCCTTGACAATTGACGGAAAATTGTTAGCCGGTCATACGATAACGAAGTTTCCAAAGCAAGGTTGGCGGTGATAGCCAGAGTCAGTCATGGACGTTTGAATGCATGTGTGATCATGATTGAGTTGCTTTGCCATATATGAATGGATGCTTTAATTGTCGTGACCGAATTGTTATTCCTTTGGGTGTATGGATTGTAAAGGCTATCACTATCATGTAATGGGGAAGGAAATTGAGAGTTCTTCTCTGGAGCTGGGTAGATTAGTTGATTATTTACCCATTCTCATATACTTTATTGATGAAGTTTGTTAGCTGTTTTATTACTCACTAAGACTGATGTCTGACTCAAGGTTTTATGTTTCCTCTCATTACCTTGGGCTGTTCATCCGGTTGTAGATGGGCAGACTGAGTAACAGGTGGCAGGTATTGCTTTAGTGAGAACGACGATGTTGATCGATGGCAAGTAGGAGGCTCACGTACCGGTTTTATTACTATCTAGTATTTGTTTCCGCTGTTTGCTATTTCTCTGAGTGTTGTAGTGAGGAAAATTGTACAAACACTATTGTTGTTATCCACGTGTATAGGAAATACTTTCTAGTTGTCATGAAAGTTTAGTGTTTTCTGCTTCACTATCACTACCTGTTGTATATGTTCAATTATATTTAATCCTTGCGCTGTGAGTTTACGACAGGATCCGCTTGTGTTTACATACTCGGATGATTGTCCATTGTTGCCTGGTACACCTTTCAGTGCATTATTCCTCTTGTGTAGTGCGGGGGCTGTGGGCGGTCGTCACATTTGGTAGCAGAGCTCTGGTTAACGATTTTAGCCAAAGTTCAAGGACGTAATTACGTATGAGAGATGTACTTGTAGATTTCAGTTGGATGCTTTTTATATATATATTAGCATATATAGTGGTAACGGTTGTTTTCCTTTAGCAGTTTTTCTTGTAAGTAGCTAATCATTCTAATTTGCAGATGTAGAATGAGTAGACGACCATCAAGACATGCTGCTAGGGAAGCTAGTACTGGAGGGAGTAATGGCGGGGCACATGACTACCCGGCCATGTTTGAAGCTATGATAGAAACATGCCTTCGAAGGAACCCTCCAGTGGCAGCTACAGTTGATGTTGGAGTCCAAGTGCCTAGAGCTACAGAATTTGCAAAGCTATGCAAAGAATTTTCTTCATTGGGAGGAAAACAGTTCAAAGGCACTGAACCAGTTAAAGAAGTCCAGAGGTGGATGGATACTTATGTTACGATTTTCAAGGACATGGGCATTGATGATGCAACAAAGAGGAAGCTTGCATCAAGGCAGTTAGAGGGCAGAGAAATGGACTGGTGGAACTCTGTCACACTTGAGACCCCTAAAGAGGATATTTCATGGGAGTTGTTCCAAGCAAAGTTTGAAGCAAAGTTTATCTCCACCGTGCAAAAGTCTATTCTTTTTAAGAGGTTCTTGAAGCTTAAACAGAATGGTCACCCAGTTCTTGACTATATTTCCGACTTCGAGGCTCTGTCGAAGTATGCTCGTTCATATGTGGATACTCCTTATCAAAAGAACGAGAAGTCTGTCTTGGGATTGGATGAATATCTTGGGGATCATCTTGTGGATCACCTCGATGATGGCTTTGAGAAGATCGCCGAGAAGGCTTTGAGGCATGAAAGTCTGTTCCCTAAGAAGATGTCTGTTGTTGCACCTAAGGAGGAATAGAAGCCACAGCAGGGTGGTAATAATAAGAAAAGGAAGCAACAACAACAGAAAGGAAAGAATGGCCAAAATAATCAGAAGGGAGAAGTGACTTGCTTCAATTGTTGGCAGAAGGGCCATTTTTCTAGTGAATGCGAGAATCCTAAAGCTGAGAAGAAGTGCTTCAAGTGTGGGAAGCCAGGACACGAGAAGAAATATTTTCCAGAATCAGCCAAGGGAAGCAAGTGGTTAAGGCGTATGCTTTAGGGGCAGTGCCATCTTCTTCCAAAGCTCCTACTACTGGAGAAGGGAAAGGGCGTCGTGGTAGAAGGTACTCTTTCTATTCATGGTGTTTCGTTTCGAGTTTTGTTTGATATTGGTGCATCGCATTCATTCATTTGCAATGAGCTTGTGTGTCGTTTAGGTTTGGAACCCAAAATTTGTTATAGACCATTGATCGTGACTAATCCAGTTGGGGGTTCTTCCAGTTTGTGCATGTTATGTCGTGGTCTAGTATTGTCGAGCTATGGTCGCTGTTTTGTGTGTGATTTCTTTGTTCTTAACTTCGCTGGGTTTGGGATCATCTTGGGCATGGATTGGCTCAAGAGGTATGCGGCAAGGGTGAATTGCGAGAAGCTAGAGGTGAGGGTCGGGGATGTGGATGGGCGAAAGGTGTTGATAAAGTGTAAGCGCGAAGAGGGTGTCTTCGTTAGCTATCTATACTCGCTTGTGATTCCACAAGAAGACTTGTCATCTGTGCTGATCGCTAATGAGTATGATGATATCTTTGATGAGGTCAAAGGGTTGTCGCCGCATCGTGAGATCGAGTTTAGGATCGATTTGGTCGAGGGCGCTAGACCAATCGTTATGCCTCTTAGGCTCGACATGAAAAAGACTTTTTTATCGAGTTTAAAAAACGCTATAAAATGATACAATGGCGTTTTTATAAACGCTATATATCAACATGTTGTAATATGTCAGGGGTCTATAATAGCAAACTAATAATCGCTAAAAAATACATGCTATAAATGATGTTACTTATAGCGTTTCAGAATTGCTATTAAATGGATGATTTGTAACATAAAAATTCCTATATATAGCGTTTATTGCTTGCTATAAAACTTTTACGCTGAGTTGTGGTTTATGCTACTAATATTTATGACGTAATTTAACTGCTATTTATAGCAACTATAAACGTTGTAGACAAATATTGCTTGATTATTATAACAACTACAATGCTATAGAAATTTCATTGCTTGATTATTATAGCAATTATAAACGCCATAGAAACACTATATAAAGTTTAATTTACTTTTTATAGCATTATTTACTTGCTATGATAACTGTTTATTGCAACAACATGACGCTATAGTATATGAAAACTTGAAACAACGGCCTTTTCATAGCATGATTAAAACGCTATGACTATTTATCATTTCAGATTGTCATATACAGTCAAGCTTATAAATTGCAAATCTAACAATACAATACAAATTTCAAAATGCCACAATTATGACATTATAATGCACATAATCAAAGCCAAACCACAATGTATATATCCATAATATTTCATACATAGCTTTCAACATCTAAATATTTGTGACCAAAAGTAACCATGCATATAATGAATCGTAGCTAACCAAAATGATACATGATAAAAACAACGATCTATGAACGTTGATACAAAATACGTTAATGCGAGCATTTTGCCTTCCAATTGTAGCAATCCCAGCATCATCATCATCATACACCACCTATCATACAAATGCACCAAAACGTGGTTAGCAACAAACACTAGTACATTTCTATAGCCTATCTTGTTTTATTTAACATGATCATATCATTTTTAAGTTGGTTGTTGAATGATTAAAATGCCAAACGGAACAAGGTAGAAGAATGGATTCTATATGTATATATCCTTAACCCGCTGGAATTTATAGAACATAAAATTTTAGGGATTCAGCTAAAATCGGTGCAAGATGCAATTTCATAACCTAAAACTGCAAATCAGTGCAAAATTTTGTTTTATTTATATAGGCTCAACATTTTTAGCTTCTAGGAAATCTTTGGGGTGCTATTTAATAATGTACTGCCTCACATGATTTTTTTTTCGTTTGACAAAATGTTTCCTCAACCTCCTCCTCGGTCATCATTAATACACTTACCTATTCCTTAAACACTCCTTAGTGAAACCACTCAAATCATGCATTGCTTTCACAATAACTCATCGAACCTCCACAAAAATTTCAAACATGCATTCATTGTGTCGCCAATTGTTTCTATATTTTGTGGTAAAGTAATCTGCAAACTTGAACCAAAACTGAAAATAATCATCCCAAAAAAAAGACAAGTCCAAAGGGTTGGAATTACGATGAGGAAGAATCTTGATATTTGGAAGACTTTTAAAGTTGTGTTGAAGTAATCTGCAAACTTTGAACCAAAACAGACAATAATCAAAACATACTTGCACGGCTCCAGAAGCATGCCAAATATCACCCTCAATGGCTTCTGTCGAATTTTTAACCAAAGCCGCCATTGGTCACCCTGATATCCTCGGAGACTATAAGTTTCTGAATAGACTATGAAATTCCATTCCGATCTTTAAAATTTTGTCCCTTTTCCATATAGGTCCTTTATGTCAAAGAGTTACTCTCACTCTCAAGGAAAAGAAAATTCCATATGATTATAAGCTAGTTGATCTTAGCAATAAACCCAACTGGTTCTTGGAAGTCAATCCAGATGGAAAAGTACAACTGTACAAAGATGATGAAGGAAAGTGGATTTCACATTCTGATGTGATCACCAAAACCATTGAAGAAAAGTTTCCTGAGCCATCTTTGGTTACCCCACTTGATTATTCTGCAGTGGGGTCAAGTAAATTTTCTTCTTTCATCATATTATTAAAAGCAAGGATCCTAGTGATGAAACAGAGCAGGCTTTGCTTGCAGAACTGTAATCTTTAGATGATCACCTGAAGTCTCATGGGCCATTTATTGGTGGTGAGAGCATCTCTGCAGCTGACTTAAGTTTAGGACCTAAGTTGTATCATCTTGATATCACACTTGTGTTATCACCAACGACAGTAAAAACTGCGCTGATATAGTACTTTGCAGATTATGAATAATAATCTGGAAACGTTGAAAAATCAGTGCAACGGAAATACAGAGCGAGAAAATATACCGTCGCAGTTGATCAGAAAATATGTAGTAATCCGGGTCCAGTCTAATTATTGACTGTTTCCTTAAATCGTATTTGCGCCCCTTTAGTATCACTTAGGCTCTGGTGCAAATCGATTCCCAAGATAAAACGGATCAACTTCGCCTTGTAGTGCAGCAGACGAAGCAACGACGAACGCAAGAGAAAGTGCAAGTAAGAACAATGGAAGAAGGAGACTGTTATTCAGAAAATTTCGTCATTTCAAATGAGGAAGAGGACGTCTTTATAAAGACTTCAAGAGATGCCTTTTCCAGTCGAACGGTAAGCGTTGTTTTGGAAAGGTTGCGATCCTTTCACCAAAAAGACGAGGTCGTTTTGAATTTTAAGGAAAAGGACCGTTGAATGCAATCCGCCAAAAATAACCAGGTTTGATGTTACAACTGCTCACTGCACATTGCAAAGTGCTAAGTGCCTCTAATATGCCTCAAACACCCATTCGCTCATAGGAACGGGCACTGGCACGAGCACGAGCACAAGTACGGGTACGGGTGCGGGTGCGGGTTGGTGCGTTGTACCAACCCTTAGTCTATTCGGTTGGTGCGTTGCACCAACCTTTGGCCTTTCATCCCTCTATTTTACCTCTCTCATGTCCTTGTAATTACTATAGGGTAACTACCCTAATATATAAGGACCTATAGGGTAGTGTCTTACAAGATATAGGACTATTACCCTTCAACTCGTTTATTTCTAACAATCCCCACATAAATGAGTATTTGTTCTTACTTAACGAAATATTACTGTATTGGTTAAAGTAGCACGAGGCCTTGAACTTTCCTAGTGATTATCTACATGACTTACTAGCGAATCAATAAACTGATTTTGTCTTTGAACTGTAAGCTTTTGTGTAAGTCTAGAATATAGATAACACACAGTAAAATTTCTCATTTTCCTTGGTTCTCTGTTCGTGTTCGTTTTTGCTATGAACACCAGCTTGGTCTCATGAGTGTTTAGAGAATTTTGGCCCTTAGTAATTCTCCTTGAAGCGGCGCCTTCACACTCACGTAGTTGATTCTATAGAGTGTATCCCGTAATACGCCACTTGGTTCTCCTTTTTTCTACCAAGTATAGAATCATTAAATGCTAAGCTTAACCTATCCTCCAACGAGTTTTGCATTGACTTATTATAGGAATGGTTTAAATATTACAGTGCTTACTAAGTTTATCCTGAACTTAGTTGTCCCTTTGAACCTAGATCTTGGGATCTCCAGTCAACAAGGTTGGGTTTCCGTTGAGGAAAGCTTTTCTAATATTATCGGCCTTACGCCCAATCCCATCGATAAGATTTTTCCTTTCTCTCTAGGTAAACCTTTCGTTAGTGGATCCGCAATGTTATCAATTGACTTTACATAGTCGATAGTGATAACGCCATTAGAGAGAAGTTGTCTAATGGTTTTATGCCTACGACGAATATGTCTAGACTTTCCATTATAGAGTTTGCTATTATCTCTGCCAATAGCAGATTGGCTATCACAATGTATACTTATTGGTGGCACAGGTTTTTTCCAACTTGGAATATTTTCTAAGAAGCCTTGAAGCCACTCAGCTTCTTCTGCGGCTTTATCTAAGGCAATAAATTCTGATTCCATAGTAGACCATGCTTGCAAGTCTGTTTGGAAGATTTCCAAGACGCTGCACCATTAGCCAATGTAAACACATATCCACTTGTGGATTTTGTGTCTGCTGACCCAGTAATCCAATTTGCATCGCAGTATCCTTCTACTACAGATGGATATCTTGAATAATGCAATCCATAATTCTGAGTATATTTAAGATATCCTAGTACTCAAATTATGGCTTTCCAATGATTCTTTCCTGGGTTGCTCGTATATCTGCTAAGTTTACTTACAGCATATGCTATGTCAGGTCTAGTACAATTCATAACATACATGATGCTGCCTAATATACGAGAATACTCAAGTTGATAAATACTATCACCGCTATTTTTGACCCAATTTTGGTTCAAATCTACAGGTGACTTAACAACAAATATGTTATATTATTTAAATTTTTCGAGTATCTTCTCAATATAATGTGATTGAGATAAAATATACCCTTGTGGACTTTTATGTATCTTTATTCCAAGGATTACATCAGCAGTCCCAAGATCTTTCATATCAATTTTGGCAGATAGCATATTTTTCGTAGATATTATTATATCTTTATTGCTTCCAAGTATGAGTAGATCGTCTACATATAAACACATGATGACATAACCTTTGTCTGTGTTTTTGGTATAAACACATTTATCACATTCATTTATGTGAAATCCATTTGATATCATAGTATCATCAAACTTTTCATGCCATTGTTTTGGCGCTTATTTAAGTCCATAAAGAGATTTTACAAATTTGCATACCTTTTCTTCATTTCCTTCTTTTAGAAAACCCTCAGGTTGCGTCATGTATATCTCTTCTTCTAGTTCGCCATTTAGAAATGCTGTTTTAACATCCATTTGTATATTTCCAATTGTAGTATAGATGTAATTGCAATCAGCATTCTAATAGATGGTATACGTGTTACAGGCGAATAAGTGTCGAAGTAATCTAATTCTTCCTTTTTCCTATAACCTTGTACCACAAGTCTTGCTTTATACTTGTCTATTGAGCCATCGGGTTTTAATTTTCTCTTAGAAATCCATTTATTACCCAATGCTTTGCATCCTTGAGGTAGATTCACAAGTTCCCATGTATGATTATTCATAATGGATTCTATCTCACTATTAATTGCTTCCTTCCAATAAGGAGCTTCGGAGGAAGTCATTGCCTGTTTATATGTTAGAGGTTCATTTTCCAACATTAAGGCATAAAAGTCAGGTCCAAAAGATTTTTCAATTCGTTGCCTTTTACTTCTTCTCGGTTCGTCTACTCGTTGATCAACAATGGTTTGTTGAACGTTATCTGTAAGTTTTTCAGGAGAATTGATGATATCATCTTCTCTTTTTCTCTTTTCAGTAAGATTTTCAATATCGTTTTTTAAAGGGAAGATATGTTCGAAAAATCAAGCATTTCTCGATTCAATGATGGTATTTTCATGAATATCATCAATTTCAGATTTGTGTACTAAGAATCTATACGTTGCACTATTTTGTGCATAACAAATGAACACACAATCTATAGTCTTAGGTCCAATTTTGACCTTCTTTGGTTTAGGAATTTCTACTTTAGCTAGACACCCCCACACTTTCAAGTATTTGTACGATGTTGGTCTATTTTTCCAAAGTTCGTGGGAGACTTAGATATTTTCTTTCATGGCATTTTATTTAAAATATGATTTACCAAAAGAATGGCTTCTCCCCAAAAATTATCAGGCAAACCAGAGCTAATTAGTAAAGCATTCATCATTTCTTTAAGAGTTCTATTCTTCCGTTTGGCTATACCGTTGGATTGAGGAGAATATGGTGTTGTAGTTTGGTGTATAATGCCATGCTCCGAATGGAAATTCATATTCTCCTCCTCTATCACATCTTAAAGTTTTATCTTCTTGTTGAGTTGGTTCTCAACTTCTGCTTATACTGTTTGAACATATCGATTGCTTCGTCCTTACTTCTAAGGAGATACACATAATAGTATCTTGTGCAATCATCAATGAAAGTAATAAAGTACCTTTTCCCACCTCTAGTTTGACACATTTTTAAGTCGCACACATCTGTGTGTATTAGTTCTAGAGGTTTCGTTTCTCGTTCAACATGATGAAACGAGGTTCTAGTCATTTTTGCTTCTGCACAGATTTGACATTTATAGTTGGAGTCTATGTTACATTTTGGTATAAAGTCTAGATTAATCAATTGTCGCAATGTTTCAAAGTTAACATGCCCTAATCTAGAATGCCAAATGTTAGAAGAGTCTACGATATAAACAGAAGATTCAACTGTATTCATATCGTCTTTTGGTACAATGGTCGTTACATTATCTTTAAACAAACCATCACTAACATAGCCCCTTCCCACATACACCCCATTTTTCGACAATACAAAGCCACAAATATGAGCTTGAAACCATGCTTGCTAAGAAGCGATCCAGAAATCAAGTTTTTGCGAATGTCTGGAACATGAAGGACATCAGTCAAGGTAAGTTCCTTTCCAGAAGTCAGTTTGAGCACGACCTTTCCTTTTCCTTCGACTTTTGATGCGGATGAGTTACCCATAAACAACTGTTCCTCCTTGGTAGCGACTTTGTAGGTCGTGAACATCCATTTATTTGCACAAATGTGGCGAGTGGCCTCGGTGTCCACGAACCATTCCTTGTTGTTGCCAACAAGGTTACATTCAGAAACTACCGCGCACAAGTCCATGTCAGTAATGCCATCAGAAACTTCAGCCACGTTTGCTTCAGACTTCTTCTTCTTTCCGCGACATTCTTCTGCCTTGTGTCCTTTCATTCCGCAGTTATGACAAGAGCCTTTAAACCTTTTAGCCTTTTTATTTGGACCATTTTCGCGCTTTCTTTTGTTGGGATTTTCATCTTCAACTACATTCCTCTTCGCTGCCATGTTCAAGGACCCCTTTTTCTCTGATTTTCGGTTGTCTTCCTCAATCCTCAATCGAACCACTAGTTCTTCAACAGTCATATCCTTGTGCTTATGCTTTAAATAATTTTTGAAATCCTTCCATGAAGGGGGAAGTTTTTCAATTGCAGCAGCCGCTTTGAATGACTCGCCGAGCGTCATTCCTTCATCATTTAGTTCGTGGAAGATGACTTGCAATTCCTGCATTTGACTGATAACAGTTTTTCTATCAATCATTTTGCAGTCGAGGAATTTCCCTGCTATGAACTTCTTCAACCCTGCATCCTCAGATTTGTATTTCTTATCGAGTGCAGTCCATAGTTCTTTGGAAGTTTCAACAGTACAGTAGACATTATACAGAGAGTTGTCCAGGCCATTGAGTATATAGTTCTTGCACATAAAATCAGCATTTTTCCAGACATTGAGGGCTTCAACCTTCGTCGCATCTGGTTCCAATTTAGCCACCGTAGGAGCATCTTCTGTCAGATACTTCGCAAGGCCCAAAGTTGTCAAATAGAACAACATCTTTTGCTGCCACCTTTTGAAATCCATTCCCGTGATTTTTTCAGGCTTTTTGCCATGGGATAGGCTTACTAGTGGAAGGACTGTTGGAGGCTGAGGTACAGTCACTACTAGTGCCGTGGTGTTAATTTGTTTAGACATATTCGCCTGCGCAAACAACAGCAGCCAAAACAAATACGATTTAAGATTGTTATCACCAATGACAGTAAAAACTGCGTTGATACAGTACTCTGCAGATTATGAATAATAATCTGGAAACATTGAAAAATCAGTGCAACGGAAATACAGAGCGAGAAAATATACCGTCGTAGTTGATCAGAAAATATGTAGTAATCCGAGCCCAGTCCGATTATTGATTGTTTCCTTAAATCGTATTTGCGCCCCTCTAGTAGCACTTAGGGCTCTGGTGCAAATCGATTCCCAAGATAAAACGGATCAACTTCGCCTTGTAGTGTAGCAGACGAAGCAATGGCGAATGCAAGAGAAAGTGCAAGTAAGAATAATGGAAGAAGGAGACTGTTATTCAGAAAATTTCGTCATTTCAAATGAGGAAGAGGACGTCTTTATAAAGGCTTCAAGAGATGCCTTTAACAGTCGAACGGTAAGCGTTGTTTTGGAAAGGTTGCGATCTTTCACCAAAAAGACGCGGCCGTTTTGAATTTTAAGGAAAAAGACCGTTGAATGCAATCCGCCAAAAATAACCAGGTTCGATGTTACGACTGCTCACTGCTCACTGCACAGTGCACATTGCAAAGTGCTAAGTGCCTCTAATACGCCTCAAACGCCCATTCGCTCACAGGAACGGGCACGAGCACGGGTATGGGTACGGGTGTGGATGCGGGTGCAGGTTGGTGCATTGCACCAACCTTTAGTCTATTAGGTTGGTGCGTTGCACCAACCTTTGGCCTTTCATCCCTCTATTTTACCTCTCTTATGTCCTTGTAATTACTATAGGGTAACTACCTGTAACGACCAGGAAAATCTGAACCAATTTAAAAATTTTAAATTGGCTAAAATAGTGGATTTTAAATATTTAAAATAAATATTTTAAATAATAACAATGAAAAGTGAGTTTGAATCGACGTTTGAAAACAAATATAATTACTTTGAATTATAAACAAGGACGGAAAAGGCGCGGTGGTTTCAAAATTTGAATTCAAACTTTGTCGGACTATACCGGGTGCAAAACAAAACGGATTTGAGTGAAACCAAAAATATTTAAATCTATTAGTGAATACCTTTCTAACGAATCTGAAAAATCGAAGTTTCATAGCGGAAAGCAAAAGTTATGGCCAAATGAATTTTCAGAAAGGTCGCTATGGAAATTATATAGCTCGTGAAATTGGCCATTTTGCAAACGACCTCGGAATTCGACGAAACCAGTTTTGTTGGATCCGGGATGTGAAGTTATTGCTAGGTTTCAAATTTCACAGTTTTTGAAGCTAGTATGTGAGCGTGGCAAAGGAAAACGTGTTTTGGTCAATTACAGTTAAATTAGATAGACCAGAAATGGGGCTTTTTGCAAACAGTCTCAGAATTCGATGAAACTAGTTTTGTTGGGACCGTATCGTCAAAACATAGCTAGATTTATTTTTCTGGAATTTTTCGAATCAGTTTGTGGCCCTGGCAAATTGAAATGTACGTTCAAATCGAATATTGAATGTTTTATACTTTAATTTGAAGGAAAACTGACTGAAACAGTCCAATGGGCCTACGAAACATATCCCATTGTGTTCGGAATGGGGGTAAAACGCTAGGGACGACAGTCGTTGGGTTTGAATTGGTGTTCGTGGGTGAAAGAGTGTATTTTTGGATTTTAAAAATTTATAAATATATAAAAAAAATCATTGGCCCAGTTATTTTTCTCTCTCCCCGATAATATCGCGATCGACGACGGAAAGGTGTTCATCACTTCCCGTTCATTTTCTGATCAATCCACGCTAAATTAGCCCCTCCTCCAGTTGAAGATTTTGTAGAGCTCCTCGAGATCTTCAAATCCATATAAAGTTTGGAATTTTTTGTGGCCTGTGGAGTGTGAATCGACGCCAGGAACTTCGGGCGTTCAAACCGCCGCCGCGCCGCCAGATCGCCGTCGAGTTGGAGTTGGCCACCACCGTCGGAGGCGTCTCTCCATTCTCTTCCACGTGGCATCTTCCGATCGTCACCAAACCTCACGGATTGCAAGAAAAACTCCGACCTAGTTTTGAAGAAACTCAGAGAGGTATCGGCTATATTTATTTTCAACAGTTTTAACACCTCTAAACCATTGCAAACTTTGAAAAATCATATCTTTTTCGTTTCTTGTCAAAATCCAGTGAAACAAGAGACAGTGGACTCGTGTGGATGTCTTCTACATTCTAGAAGAGACCGCATATTTTTCTGAGCCTTCTGCTATTTTTGGTGGAATGGAACCCAATGTGAGATTTCTAATTTATAAACGATATGAAAAACGACGATGTATAAATTATATAGTCGATGTATGAGTTATATAAGCATTGTACACCTCTTGTATAAGCATTGTATAAGTTGTATGTTCGATGTATAAGTTATATATGCGTTGTAAAAATTATATATGTGTTGAAATAGAAGTGAAATGCTATATATATATATATATATATATATATATATATATATATATATACACGCCCCTCGTCCACAAACCATGAACGATATTTATTGGTTGTGATTGGTGTGAAAATTGATTGATAGCGAATGGTTGATTGAAATTGTTTGTGGTTGGAATTGATTGATTGTGGTTGAAAAATACCCGTTTGTGGTTGAGAAATATTTGGTTGAAACCACATAGGATTAGTTTGTGGAAATGAAGTAAATATACATGCCGCCTGCGTGCGAACTAGATGCATGAATCTCCATTGTCAAAAACCGCGAGGTTTTAAGGTAGAGCGAGGAATCGTACTAGGGACGGTCCCGGTTTTAACTACCCTGCCGTTATGCTGCCGATTTTTTGAATAATATTCATGTGTTAGAATTATTTTCATTTGTTGAAACTATATTTATTCGTTGAATAGAAAACCTTCATGTGTTGAATTGAAATTCATTCGTTGGATTGAAATTCATGTATTGAATGGTATTCGTGTTTTAAATATAAAAATCACATTTTTATCTATATATATAAACTATAGAAAACCTTCATGCGTTGAATCGTAATTCATTCGTTGGATTGAAATTCATGTGTTGAATGGTATTCGTGTTTTAAATATAAAAATCACATTTTTATCTATATATATAAGCTATAGAAAACCTTCATGTGTTGAATCGATATTCATTCGTTGGATTGAAATTCATGTGTTGAATGGTATTCGTGTTTTAAATATAAAAATCACATTTTTATCTATGTATATAAACTATAGAAAACCTTCATGTGTTGAATCGATATTCATTCGTTGAATTGAAATTCATGGGTTGAATGGTATTCATATTTTGAAAGAAATTGTTTTATAATAAAAATCCCATTTTTATAATCAATATGAGATATATAAAATAATCTTGTTTTGAAATAAATTGTTTTATAATAAAAATCCTATTTTTATCACGTATATTAACTATATAAATAGTCGAGTTTTGAAATAGATTGTTTTACATTAAAAATCACATTTTTATTACATACATGAATTGTTAAAAATAGTGAAGTGTTGAAATAGAAGACAGTTTGATAAAAATATCATTTTTATCAAAAGTATGAAAATCATATAGTTTGAAATCGTAGAATCGATATATATATATATATATATATATATATATATATATATATATATATATAAATAGAATTGAAATATATCGAATAACGACGCTGTAGTTCATATTTTGAAACCGTGATTTCAAACGATTAGTACGGGAGATCCGACCATCGTATTTTCCTGAAACCACAACCGTTGGGTTCGCTTTGGAAATATCTTTCCAACGGCACCAACTTTGTAAAGATCAAACGGTTGGATTGTCTGGAATGTTTAATTCAATTCTGAAAAAAAACAGCGCCAGAATCGATTATATATATATATATATATATATATGTGTATTTAATCGAATAACCACGCTGCAGTTCGTATTTTGAAATCGAAACTTCAAACGATTATACCGGGAGATCCGACCGTCGGATTTTCCCGAAACTAGAACCGTTGGATTCGTTTTGAAAAGATATTTCTAATGATGTAAATTTTGTGAAGATCCAACGGTTAGATTTTCAGATATGTGTAAATCAAATCTGAAGAAAAATAGCGCCACGGCCGTGTTATGGCCCGAAGCGTCGTTTTGAATAAATTGGCTATTTTAAAATAAATAAAAATAGCGATAAATCATTATAAAATATTATAAACGATATGGATGTGAAATTTAGAAACTAACTGAAGGTTGGCTAAGTCGAATGGTTTCCTGGGTGTTGATCTGATGTTGGTTTCGGCCTTCAGGGTTAATATTCGGGAAATCGTTCTCTTACTGATTCACGGTTAGTGACTAATGAATTGAAATGATACGTATGTATGTTAGTGTTGCACTTGTTTATTATATACACGAGTTGCTCAGAAAGATCGGGTTTATCCCATTCTGAATAACTGAATCGACGATAAGAAGTCGAAGATGAAGACGGTGGTCGAATACCAGAGATCTTCACCTCGTTTGGATGGTAACCGAGGTCCTGATTAGGAGGCATCCCGAAATATGGATAATGAGTGGTGATTGTCCAGACGTACGTGGTGATCGATGGGTTTACGAGGTATATAGTGCCTCCGGTTTCGTTCAGACCCAGAACGGACTTGCAAATGGACAGTGTGTCTGACATTGGAATTTATTCTGTGTGATTGATAGCTATCAGTTGCACGGTGTGAATTGCCTGTGTGGCATGCTAAGATGCAGTGATCAGGGCTTCTGTTGAAAAGCAAAGTCTTGTGGTGATGATCAAAGCACCGCCTGTGTGGCGTAGCTTTGTGTATAACGTGAATTCGCGAGCCTCACACCCCGGTATGAACCAGAAACGGGAGAAGGACCTCAGGGAGGGCATGCGTTTCTTTCTAGTTAGAAGTGGCGTCAGTGGTTTTACACGCCCTGACGAGTTTGACTTATGTGGTTGTTACTGTTGCGAGGCGCCTCGGTTAGATCAGACGACCCGGGTCCGATAGAGTCATTCGTTGGCTCATTGACGCCCCAAAGGGCGGGGAAACGTATTGTTCAGGCATAATAATCCACCTCGGTGGACCGGCCCTGACGATCTAAAGGGTTGATGCGTTTTGATCATGAGACATGGACTAGAGCGTCCCGAATTCGGTAAGGACTATCTTTTGCCTTGGTTCATGACGGAAATCCAATTTCCAAATACGTGACTGTGCGGTTTTGATTGTATACCTATATATGGCGACATAGTGGTATGGGGCATTAATGACGTCTATGATTGATAGTTATGATTTGAAATTGCTTTTGAAACATATAAACACTAGTAATAATATCAAATGCTTTTGTTTTATTCGTATCAATCATATTTTGGCCATTATAAGGTAAAACTCTATCCTCCGGTTTGTGTTGCATTGTGTGATGGGAACTGAGTCTTATAATGGCTTCATTTTTATAAAAAGCATTGCGATGTTTAAAAGAATGATTTGTTTTAAAGCACTGGCAATCCAATGGAGTAAACCCGTTCCACGAAAGTGGCGTGGTCCTGTGATTACCCATATTTTAAATGTGTTGAGTAGATTTCTCATACCAGTCCCATGACTGACTCGTAGTTTGTTTCACTTTCAAACTCGGGTGCCCCTTTTTCTACACGGGCAGCCTTGTGTTCAGGTTTAGCAGGCTTTTCTGGATAGCTGGAGCTGAAGATGGATTCTATTATTTATCTCTTTTTATGTTGTTCAGCTCCTATTGTACATTATGTTTGTTTTCCGCTGTAGACATTTATGTATAACTGAACTATATTTGTACTAAGTATGATCCTGTATATTGTGTAACTCTGATGATTACGTTTATCCAGTATATTCTATTGTGCATTATCTGGTGTATTTATTTAATTCTGTTCTGCTGTTATCTGTTTATGTGTTATATTCCAAAGATTACCTTCGTCACCGTCAGTACGGGATTTGGGGTCGTCTCAACACCCTAATATATAAGGACCTATAGGGTAGTGTCTTACAAGATATGGGACTATTACCCTGCAACTCATTTATTTCTAACAATCCCCTACATAAATGAGTATTTGTTCTTACTTAACAAAATATTACTGTATTGGTTAAAGTAGCACGAGGCCTTGAACTTTCCTAGTGATTATCTAAATGACTTACTAGCGAATCAGTAGACTGATTTTGTCCTTGAACTGTAAGATTTTGTGTAAGTCTAGAATATAAATAACACACAGTAAAATTTCTCATTTTCCTTGGTTCTCTGTTCGTGTTCGTTTTTGCCATGAACACCAGCTTGGTCTCATGAGTGTTTAGAGAATTTTGGCCCTTAGTAATTCTCCTTGAAGCGGTGCCTTCACACTCACCTAGGTGATTCTATAGAGTGTATCCCGTAATACACCACTTGGTTCTCCTTTTTTCTACCAAGTATAGAATCATTAAAAGCTAAGCTTAACCTATCCTCCGACGAGTTTTGCACTGACTTACTATAGGAATGGTTTAAAATTACAGTGCTTACTAAGTTTATCCTGAACTTAGTTGTCCCTTTGAACCTAGATCTTGGGATCTCCAGTCAACAAGGTTGGGTTTCCGTTGAGGAAAACTTTTCTAATACTATCGGCCTTACGCCCATTCCCATCGATAAGATTTTTCCTTTCTCTCTAGGTAAACCTTTCGTTAGTGGATCTGCGATGTTATCATTTGACTTTTCATAGTCGATAGTGATAACTCCGTTAAAGAGAAGTTGTCTAATGGTTTTATGTCTACGACGAATATGTCTAGACTTGCCATTATAAGGTTTGCTATTAGCTCTGCCAATAGCAGATTTGCTATCACAATGTATACTTATTGGTGGCACAGGTTTTTCCCAACTTGGAATATTTTCTAAGAAGCCTCGAAGCCACTCAGCTTCTTCTGCGGCTTTATCTAAGGCAATAAATTCTGATTCCATAGTAGACCTTGCTATGCAATTCTGTTTGGAAGATTTCCAAGACACTGCACCATTAGCCAATGTAAACACATATCCACTTGTGGATTTTGTGTCTGCTGACCCAGTAATCCAACTTGCATCACGGTATCCTTCTACTACAGATGGATATCTTGAATAATGCAATCCATAATTCTGAGTATATTTAGGATAACCTAGTACTCGAATTATGGCTTTCCAATGATTCTTTCCTGGGTTGCTCGTATATCTGCTAAGTTTACTTAGAGCATATGCTATGTCAGGTCTAGTACAATTCATAACATACATGATGCTGCCTAATATACGAGAATACTCAAGTTGAAAAATACTATCACCGCTATTTTTGACCCAATTTTGGTTCAAATCTACAGGTGACTTAGCAACAATTATTTTATATTATTTAAATTTTTCGAGTATCTTCTCAATATAATGTAATTGGGATAAAATATACCCTTGTGGACTTTTATGTATCTTTATTCCAAGGATTACATCAGCAGTCCCAAGATCTTTCATATCAAACTTGGAAGATAGCATATTTTTCGTAGATATTATTATATCTTTATTGCTTCCAAGTATGAGTAGATCATTTACATATAAACACATGATGACATAACCTTTGTCTGTGTTTTTGGTATAAACACATTTATCACATTCATTTTTGTGAAATCCATTTGATATCATAGTATCATCAAACTTTTCATGCTATTGTTTTGGCGCTTGTTTAAGTCCATAAAGAGATTTTACTAATTTGCATACCTTTTCTTCATTTCCTTCTTTTAGGAAACCCTCAGGTTGCTTCATGTATATCTCTTCTTCTAGTTCGCCATTTAGAAATGTTGTTTTAACATCCATTTGATGTATTTCCAGTTGTAGTATAGATGCAATTGCAATCAACATTATAATAGATGTTATACGTGTTACAGGCGAATAAGTGTCGAAGTAATCTAATTCTTCCTTTTGCCTATAACCTTGTACCACAAGTCTTGCTTTATACTTGTCTATTGAGCCATCATGTTTTAATTTTCTCTTAAAAATCCATTTATTACCCAATGCTTTGCATCCTTGAGGTAGATTCACAAGTTCCCATGTATGATTATTCATAATGGATTCTATCTCACTATTAATTGCTTCCTTCCAATAAGGAGCTTCGGAGGAAGTCATTGCCTGTTTATATGTTAGAGGTTCGTTTTTCAACATTAAGGCATAGTAGTCAGGTCCAAAAGATTTTTCAATTCGTTGCCTTTTACTTCTTCTCGGTTCGTCTACTCGTTGATCAACAATGGTTTGTTGAACGTTATCTGTAAGTTTTTCAGGAGAATTGATGATATCATCTTCTCTTGTTCTCTTTTCAGTAAGATTTTCAATATCCTTTTTTAAAGGGAAGATATGTTCGAAAAATCTAGCATTTCTCGATTCAATGATGGTATTTTCATGAATATCATCAATTTCAGATTTGTGTACTAAGAATCTATACGTTGCATTATTTTGTGCATAACCAATGAACACACAATCTATAGTCTTTGGTCCAATTTTGACCTTCTTTGGTTTAGGAATTTCTACTTTAGCTAGACACCCCCACACTTTCAAGTATTTGTATGATGGTGGTCTATTTTTCCAAAGTTCGTGGGGAGACTTAGATAATTTCTTACATGGAATTTTATTTAAAATATGATTTGCCGAAAGAATGGCTTCTCGCCAAAAATTATCAGGCAAACCAGAGCTAATTAGTAAAGCATTCATCATTTCTTTAAGAGTTCTATTCTTCCATTCGGCTATACCGTTGGATTGAGGAGAATATGGTGCTGTAGTTTGGTGTATAATGCCATGCTCAGCGCAAAATTCTTCGAATGGAAATTCATATTCTCCTCCTCTATCACTTCTTAAAGTTTTTATCTTCTTGTTGAGTTGGTTCTCAACTTCTGCCTTATACTGTTTGAACATATCGATTGCTTCGTACTTACTTCTAAAGAGATACACATAATAGTATCTTGTGCAATCATCAATGAAAGTAATAAAGTACATTTTCCCACCTCTAGTTTGACACATTTTTAAGTCGCACACATCTGTGTGTATTAGTTCTAGAGGTTCCGTTTCTCGTTCAGCATGATGAAATGAGGTTCTAGTCATTTTTTCTTCTGCACAGATTTGACATTTATAGTTGGAGTCTATGTTACATTTTGGTATAAAGTCTATATTAATCAATTTTCGCAATGTTTCAAAGTTAACATGCCCTAATCTAGAATGCCAAATGTTAGAAGAGTCTACGATATAAACAGAAGATTCAACTTTATTCATATCGTCTTTTGGTACAATGGTCGTTACATTAGCTTTAAACAAGCCATCACTAAGATAGCCCCTTCCCACATACACCCCATTTTTTGACAATACAAACTTATCGGCCACAAATATGAGCTTGAAACCATGCTTGCTAAGAAGCGATCCAGAAATCAAGTTTTTGCGAATGTCTGGAACGTGAAGGACATCAGTCAAGGTAAGTTCCTTTCCAGAAGTCAGTTTGAGCACGACCTTTCCTTTTCCTTCAACTTTTGATGCGGATGAGTTGCCCATAAACAACTGTTCCTCCTCGGTAGCGACTTTGTAAGTCGTGAACATCCATTTATTTGCACAAATGTGGCGAGTGGCCCCGGTGTCCACGAACCATTCCTTGTTGTTGCCAACAAGGTTCCATTCAGAAACTACCGCGCACAAGTCCATGTCAGTAATGCCATCAGAAACTTCAGCCTTATTTGCTTCAGACTTCTTCTTCCTTCCGCGACATTCTGCTACCTTGTGTCCTTTCATTCCGCAGTTATGACATGAGCCTTTAAACCTTTTAGCCTTTTTATTTGGACCATTTTCGCGCTTTCCTTTGTTGGGCTTTTCATCTTCAACTACATTCGTCTTCGCTGCCATGTTGAAGGACCCCTTTTTCTCTGATTTTCGGTTGTCTTCCTCAATCCTCAATCGAACCACTAGTTCTTCAACAATCATCTCCTTGCGCTTATGCTTTAAATAATTTTTGAAATCCTTCAAGGAAGGGGGAAGTTTTTCAATTGCAGCAGCCACTTTGAATGTTTCATTGAGCGTCATTCCTTCATCATTTAGTTCGTGGAAGATGACTTGCAATTCCTGCATTTGATTGATAACAGTTTTGCTATCAATCATTTTCAAGTCGAGGAATTTTCCTGCTATGAACTTCTTCATCCCTGCATCCTCAGATTTGTATTTCTTATCTAGTGCAGTCCATAGTTCTTTCGAAGTTTCAGCAGTACAGTAGACATTATACAGAGAGTTGTCCTGGCCATTGAGTATATAGTTCTTGCGCATAAAATCAGCATTTTTCCAGACATTGAGGGCTTCAACCTTCGTCGCATCTGGTTCCAATTCAGTCACTGTAGGAGCATCTTCTGTCAGATACTTCGCATGGCCCAGAGTTGTTAAATAGAACAACATCTTTTGCTGTCACCTTTTGAAATCCATTCCCGTGAATTTTTCAGGCTTTTCGCCATGGGATATGCTTACTGGTGGAAGAACTGTCGGAGACTGAGGTACAGTCACTACTGGTGCCATGGTGTTAGTTTTTTTAAACATATTCGCTTGCGCAAACAACAGCATCCAAAACAAATACGATTTAAGATTGTTGTCACCAACGACAGTAAAAACTGCGTTGATACAGTACTCTGCAGATTATGAATAATAATCTGGAAACATTGAAAAATCAGTGCAACGGAAATACAGAGCGAGAAAATATACCGTCGTAGTTGATCAGAAAATATGTAGTAATCCGAGTCCAGTCTGATTATTGACTATTTCCTTAAATCGTATTTGCGCCCCTTTAGTAGCACTTAGGGCTCTGGTGCAAATCGATTCCCAAGATAAAACGGATCAACTTCGCCTTGTAGTGCAGCAGACGAAGCAACGACGAACGCAAGAGAAAGTGCAAGTAAGAACAATGGAAGAAGGAGACTATTATTCAGAAAATTTCGTCATTTCAAATGAGGAAGAGGCAGTCTTTATAAAGGCTTCAAAAGATGCCTTTTCCAGTCGAACAGTAAGCGTTGTTTTGAAAAGGTTGCGATCCTTTCACCAAAAAGACGCGACCGTTTTGAATTTAAAGGAAAAAAATACGTTGAATCCAATCCACCAAAAATAACCAGGTTTGATGTTACAACTGCTCACTACAAAGTGCTAAGTGTCTCTAATACGCCTCAAATGCCCATTCGCTCACGAGCACGGGCACGGGTGCGTGTTGGTGCGTTGCACCAACCCGTTAATCTATTCGGTTCGTGCGTTGCACCAACCTTTGGCCTTTCATCCCTATATTTTACCTCTCTCATGTCCTTGTAATTACTGTAGGGTAACTACCCTAATATATAAGGACCTATAGGGTAGTGTCTTACAAGATATGAGACTTTTACCCTACAACTCATTTATTTCTAACAACTTGATCATCTCAAAGTCTGGAAAGTTCCTGACAGTTTGAAAATTTTGAATGCTTACATGAAGCTCCTGTTTAGCTGGGAATCATTTGAAAAGACCAAGGATGCAAGATAACATGTCATTACCGGCTGGGCACCAAAAGTAAATGCTTGATGTTGCCATCATACACTCTTTAGTGTCTTGAAGGCGTGGGATGTATTCAGTTTTGATAAACTTGTCTTGTTGTTACCTGTCGTGCCTAATTCTGTGAGAATTAGTGAATAAATATCAGAAAAATATCTACGTGTTTAACTGCTGCTTTATTAAAACTAAGAAATCTGATAAAATATACTGTGTGCTAGTAAAAATAGTTCAAAATTTGTGCAAGGAGGACTAATTGTCCTCCTGTATAGTAGTATAAACATTCTTTCTGTCTGCTATTTTTTTATTGTAGTTTCTATTGTTTTGGAGCTATATATATATATATATATATATATATATATATATATATATATATATATATATATATATATATATATAGAAATTTACATATTCGCTTTAATAAATATAGAAATTTACATATTCACTAATTGAATTATTTAAACATAGTTTCAGTAGAAGTATCTAGAAGTTTTACTGGCAATTATAAATTAAAATAGAAAAGGAAAAGAAAAAAACAGAGGGGGGCTCAAAACTAGTTAACAAACGTGGTTAAAAAAAGTTAATTGCTATAAATAAAACAAGAAAAAAGCATACATTACCCACTAGTACTGAAACTCAATACATACAGGCTCAAAAAAGAGAGGCTTAAAACTCATTTTTTAGTAGTACTGAAACATCTTGTACGCTCAAAACAAGAGAGGCTCAAAAGCCATTGTCCAGTAGTACCAAAACTTAATTTGTATCTTGAGGGGTTAAGTCACCATTATTTTCGCAACAAAGGTTTCATAAAGTAACGATAAAGAGGATTATTTTGTATCATTGAACGCATGGAGAAGGGTAGAAAAACTTAATTAATATATACTTTAGCAATTAAATTAACTGAGAGTTTTCAGTGTCCTGACCTCTTAAAGCCAAAGCAATCGCCTGCATTGGAATTTTTGTTACGAATTAAGCTTCACTTTGATTGTCTTTTCCTGACAAGGACGCCTCATGTGCTTGCGTTCACTTTCACCAGGACTATCATTCCCATTTTGGTTTACATGACATTGAGTAGCGGTCCTGCCAAAAATAAAGGACATTCATAAGTAACTAAATCATTCAAGGGAAAAACAAGGAAAACAACATAAATGGTTTGGTGTTCAATTAAATAATGCATTTCCTGATGCATGTATAGGACGCAAGTCAGAGGTAATAGCATGGGTTACTGAACAATATATTTCTATATAGTCACATGTCCTGATTAAACAATGCCTGGAACAGCAAACTTGGACAATATAGTAGCCTACGTAATGATTCATGTTGATTTTAAAACTAAGATATTTCAGTGCAATTAAGTAAAGACTTTTTATTCATGTTGATTATGGATCTAATATTCATTGTTTGTAAACGAGAAAATATCTGTCATATTTTTTTAGTACTAGACAATTACACATTTCAAACATGAAACAGAGTTAATAACCTCATAGATTGGA
The DNA here is from genome assembly GCA_030737875.1 of Allium sativum. Taxonomy (NCBI): domain Eukaryota; kingdom Viridiplantae; phylum Streptophyta; class Magnoliopsida; order Asparagales; family Amaryllidaceae; genus Allium; species Allium sativum. The sequence goes on along the minus strand of CM060913.1, from coordinate 6,209,011 downwards.
TTAATTTTGGCATAACCAACTTGAATGCTTATACTGTATGCGGTATGTGATGTGTGCAATGTTATGAGAAAAATTGAACTGCATTTTCAAAGAAATATCTTTTATGTATTATATTTTTATGTTTTTTACATTTAGCAAGGAATTTGTGGATTCAATTAATGCAACAATTATTGCAAGTAGGGAAGTCATGAGTTATGAACCTCAAAAGATAGTAATAAGCATATGTCATTACATTCTTACTCAATTAAATAATAGTCTTGTAAAATTATAAGGTTTATAAATTAGAAATGGAATGCATGCAATAAAACTTTAAAGGTATATATACTAGAAAACTTACCAAACCTCATATCTTTGAAGCTACCAACGTTTCTAGAGTAAAATAAATACAGCTCCTATATTGAATTAACAGCTAACTAAAAATTCTCTTTCCTTATGACATATCAAAAAACAGCATGATAAATTTTAGGAAACTTATCCTTGATTTATTTCTAATAAATGACAGATCACTAGAAGATTTTTCTGATATAAGAACAATTTCACTTCGAACCATATTTACAGGAATAACACACAATATGTTGTTCCGCATACTTAAGAGATTGGTATGAAATAATATTTATTGTGACATGAATGACATAAGCTTCAAGCTACAAGTAAAAAAAATCCACATTTGTTATTGCAATGGCACACTGTAAAATTACTTGCAAATCGAAACCATTGTCATTTCCTAGGCCCAATAGAGCTTAAAAATCTGCAACCAAATTACCGTAGCATGAAGCATGGAGAATGCACGGGTATGAAGGGATGGTCAGTGATTAAGGTGACTATGTTGGGTTTGGGTGGATGATAATAGTGCTGGTGGCGATATCTCTTATCATATAGCTTTGTGCGCCAAAAGCACAAATGGTAAACTCTTTTTTATATAACATTGATAATATTTACTTCTATTTATAAACCTATAAATAATCGAATTTTGATCATTATCCGTTCTGAATTGCAATGGCTAACTTATTTCTTTTGCTTTATTTATTAGTTTATAACCATTTAATTTTACGCCGTTATTTGTTAAGGTTTCTTTTTCATTAATAAATTAACAATAATAAGTTTTAAGTTAACAACATCACATTTACATAATACATAGTATAAACTATGTTCCTTTTATTTTGAAAACAAAAGAAAAGAAAAGAAAAAATCTGAAACAAGTCTGTTGAACAAACAGATTTCACTCTCATTGAACAAAAAAGCTTATGAAGCTTGTTGAATTTGAATTGAATTCAATAAAATGTCTTAATAAATGCTGATCCAAAGCTTCAATATGATTTCTTTTCAAACATTTAAATACACCAACTACTTTTGATGAATAGTTGAGAGACAATTTACTCTGCTTGCCGGTAAATAAAATACTGTATTTTATCCATTTTCCATCAGCTTGTGTGTGTTTTACATTTCTAGCTCTAAAAAAGACTATATTTTACTAACTCTTAGCATTTTACTTATCTTTCCTGAGCGTTACCACCGTGAACTGCCCACTATTTTTTGAATTGCATTATTTTTATCTTCTTTTTGTCTTCCTTCTTTCTCCTTCAACTGTAAGCACTGTTTTAGAATGTACTGAACTGAAACCTTCATGAACTTAATAGTGATAAGTTCATTTTATATTGTTATTAAGTGGAGTTAATTCAATTCACATATATTAGCAAGTTTGAATTTTTTTTCTTAACACTCTTCAAGGCAAATATTAATGCACTATCTCTTTGTTGGGCTTTAACAGGATGTTATTTTGATCGAGTCAGGGACCTGATTCTACAAATAAGATCTTTGTCTGACATATGCACCATGTACATGAAAACATTAATAAGGATGTATGATGAAAGGTGGCATGTTAATTGGTTTTAATATGGTTATTTTACTAAGTTCAGGATTATGGCTACACTTACACCAGTTTGGACATTAAAGCTGTTTAGTTTGGAGTCTAATGAAATGAAGAAAAAAAAAAGATCTGTAAAAAAGGAATATTTATTTTGTAATAACGGAAAAATGCTTTGGTATGATAAAAACTTGCTTAAATTTAGAACACCCGATTTTCCATCTTCAAATGGAGTTTATTAATAAGAAAACAATTATAAAATCAATGACAAAGAGCGGGGAACGGAAAATAGCAATTTGTTTCTGAATAAAAATAATATCATTCTTCGTCCAAGCTTCGGAACAGAAGTGCTTCCATGATGCCTATGAATTGCATGATGCAAGCTAATTACATGGTTGACCAAATAAACGTCTAGGAAACTTCATTGACTGAAGTTATTGCCTTCAACTTAACCTATATGAAACCTTTAAATATGCAATTCTACATATTTAATATAATGTTAAGTATAATACAAAATTAGTTAATTATTCCTCCAGATATTTTTAACGTCATTTGAGTAGTAATATATTATATGTCATTTTAGCTTACACAGGAAAGATGCTAATTGGATTGAATGCCATATATGCATTGTGCGAGTGGTAGTCTGTAGTATGCGCCTATGTGGCGAAAATAATTCCCTACCTGCTACCCAGTGTAGTCAATAGCGAATAGTGCAAAATAGCGCAAGGCTTACGCTATGCGCTATAGCGCGCGCTATAATGTTTTTTTTTACACAACTACTCGAATTATCATACATAACTAAAATTTAATGCTTTTGTTGGAGATTTTGTGCCATATCCAAGACGTTTAAGGCTCCAAATGTAATGCTAGCGTACTTCATGCATATGTTATCTTTATTTAATGTTAAATGTAATTATGTTAGAGAAAAAAATAATGATTTCATATTGTACATTCAAAATCATTGATGGATATAACATATTTATGTCTTATACAATTTGAAATTTATTCTTAAATTAATGACTTATGATGAAATTTATTATGTTTGTGAGTTATGATGAGATTCCACCAAAAAAATGCATGAAAAGTACAATTCACATAAAATATAAAAAATCTCATTAAAAAATTAACACAGGAAAAATGCATGAAAAGTACAATTCACATATTGTTATAACATAAAATAGAACAGATAAAATATGAGAAGACATTAGAAAGAACATAAGAGATAAGGGAGAGACCTTTTTATTTCTCTTGATTCAGTATATATATTTCTATTACATTGGCTTCTTTATATATTAGCTTTGGAGCTGATGTTAGCCTTATTTCCATAATGTGGGACTAAAAATAAAATGACAAACGCATATTCACTTATATGTATTACAACACTCCCCCTTGAATATGCGTATGTAAAGATGATAAGTTTAATTGCCTCATTAAAAACCTTTTTATGAAAAACCCTGTTGGAAAAATCATAAACAAGGAAAAGACTACAATTTTTATTTCATCTCTAGGAAACATATTGACAATGTTCCAATGAGAGTTGATACTTCTCGATCAAAATAATGCCTCATTAAAAACCTTACTGATAAAAACCCAGTGGAAAAAATATTTGTGAAGGAAAAGAGTGCATTACAGCATAATATATGCTCCCCCTGATTCGTAACGCATTATTCAAATAGTTTGGTGATGCAAGCGGCACATACCAATTTTATATATAATCTTCTGCAATGTTGATTTTGGATGTGTCTTCGTGAATAGATCTGTTGGATTTTCTTGAGATTGGATTTACTTCACTTCTATCTTATTGTCCTTCTGAAGCTCATGTGTGAAAAAGAATTTAGGAGAAATATGTTTTGTCCTATCACCCTTGATATATCCCGCTTGAATCTGAGCTACGCATGCTGCATTGTCTTCATAAATAATAGTTGATCTTTCTGTAGTTGAGGGAGGTTGACATGTGCTTCGAATATGTTCAATTAATGACCTTAACAAAACACATTCTCGACTCGCTTCATGTAGTGCTAGAATTTCAGAATGACTGGATGATGTTGCTACCAATGTTTGTTTTGTAGATCTCCATAAAATAGCTTGAATATGTGTCTTCAAATTATTGAATGCTCTTATAGTAGCTTGAAATTATCCCCTTTGAAAGATTATTGCTCCCCCTCATAGATATTGTCATATTAAAATGACATTTCTTCTAAGAGTTCGATACTTCAGGATCGATGTAATGCCTCATTAAAACCTTACTAAGGAAAACCTTAAGGGAGAAATCTTAGTGAAGGAAAAAGATTACAAAGACATATTTTCAATAATTTACTACATTAAATGTAGAATGATACTTATGGATCAATATAACTCTTCAGTAAAAAACCTTACAAAGGAAAACCCAGAGGGAAAAACCTTAGTTAAGGATAAAAATACATATTAACTTAAATAACATATTTGAGATGTTATTCCTTGATGTGGTGCTTGATTCTTCTAGATCAAGATAATGCCTCGTTATAACTTTCAAATATTACTTTGAGGATTGTTAACCGGCCTTTTGGTCCGGTCACCAAAAGTACTCAAGACACGCTCGACTCAACATATCGCGTGATATTACAGCCCAGAGGTGTCGCCAATATCTTCTGGGGGGCCAGTATCAGAAGACTCAAGTCTGGCCACTAGCAGGACGTCGCATCCCTCAAACGCAACCCCTATCAGTATCTGTCCGCATCCGAGCCGAAAGCGAGCCGTGCTCCGAGCCGAAGGCGAGCCGTGCTCCGAGCCGAAGGCGAGCCGTGCTCCGAGCCGAAGGCGAGCCGCCAAGCGGGTCCGGGCGCAGCGCTGGTGGGGGTCCGGGGCCCCACAGTCCCTGCGGCGATCGACCTAACCGGTTAGGTCGAAACTGTGGGCACCACCCGATTTTCTCCATGCCGGAAGCTCAGATTCCTTCACTTCGGACCAGCAAAACGGTGGATTCCTTCATTTCGTGTTGAGGAGCTTCAACGCCTCAAAAGAACCAACTAGCCTCGGCAACGCCTCTCGCCGAAATCCACTTCGCACCCAGCCGGATGCGAAATTTCGCACCTATCAAGTACGAAATTTTGCACCTCACCCCAGGTGCGAATTTCCGAGGCCCGACAGCAAGAGGTGCGAATTTCTGGAAGATGGTCCCCATTTTTACCTACTCCTACCTAACCCCTACCTAACCACTTCCTATAAATACCCCATGGCCTCACACTTCAAAAGGGTTGGATTCTTGAGCTTTGAGACCTCCATAAAGCTTCATTAATGGCATCTCCTCTTTGAGGAAGAGGAAGGACAAAATCGTCTTTTTCCTTATTATTCAATATATGATAATTATGACATCATATATCATGAAAAGTGAATGTAATGAGATGTCATGAGATAGTCTCAACCTTGTAATTCTTCCAAGTGATTAATAATATTCCAATCGACTCTTCAAAGTGGACGTAGGCCCTCACTGAGGCCGAACCACTATAAATCTCGTGTTATTTACTGCTTATGTTCTATTTAATGTTCTTGTCTATGCGACCATATTTATAATTCCTAGTAATTGGGAATCTTTGGTGTTTACGACATTTTTTGTCGTCAACAAGGATGATACTTCTAGATCAATATAATACCTCATTAGAACTTTACTAAGAAAAACCCGGTGGGAATAATCTTAGTTAAAGAAAAAGAGTGCATACTTTTTGATATCTCAATTTCGTTATAGATACTTCTGGATCTATAAATATGTATCTCATTGACAATATTACTTAAACAGATCTTGTATAGAAAATAAACTCAAGAGATAATAATCTTTGCTCTTCATACTTCCGACGTTCATCATTTATTAACATTTGCCTCATTAAAACGTTCACAATGGAAAACCCTATGGGAAAAAACCAAAGTGAAGGAAAAAGAGTACAACATCACAAGAAAATTCTTAATGAATTTTTCTTTAAAGACTTTTGTGTGCATTTTCATGATTCAGGCATGTTTTCTTATTTAAATCACCTTTTGTTTGCGCTTGCTTGCTATACACTTCGAGTGTTTACAATTTTGTGCTTCAATCAGGTTTGCACATTGCGAACAATAATAGTTTCATTACAGCAATACTTATAAGCAGGAAGTAATTTACTCATCTTGAATTATATCAAGATTTTCATTACAACAATACTTAAAAGGATGTTGTAATCTATATTCTATGTTCTTTGCATTCTTTATAATCACTAAAGTTATTTATGTTCTTCAGGAACCTGTACATTTCAATGAATTTTACATATCACAACTATACTCAAAAGTATATTAAATGTTTCATTACAACAATACTTAAAAGCAGGAAATAATCTGCTTATCATGAATTATGTCATGATTTTCATTATAACAATACTTAAAAGAATATTGTAATCAACTTTCTTTGTTCTTTATATTCTATATAACTAACAAAGTAGTTTATGTTCTTCAGGAACTAATATTCTTTTATCATTTCGTGTGATTTAACAAATATTCATACCTTCGAGGTTTATTCACTACTTTGCGGACTACAGGTCAACATTTCTCAATTAGAGAAGGATTCATGATGGTCAATCATGATTTAACATAAGCGCTTTACTTTTATAATTGTCATTGATGATTATATATTATCAGTTCTAGATATAATTTATTGAGATCTCTTTATTTATCTATTTTAGGTACCTAAACCACTTCTGGGGTTATTTGACAATCATGTCATGGATCTCTTCAAGAGACTCCTTAGGTGTTTCTTCAAGAACACTCACCTCCTTCATCTGGCATCTTAATTACTTACTTCAAAAGTATCTCGAACTGACTTTTAAACCAATCTTTAAATGTGGTTTATGCATTTTGATCCTTCAGGGATTCAAATATATATTGAAGCAAGTCTACAATGGATATTATTTATAATTTTTCGTTTGTCAATTATTTAACACTGATACTCAAAATGAAATTGTATCCCTTTATCCTCCCCCTCAATGTTGACAAACATTGACACACTATAATAATCATCATGGGATTCTCATTTTGATCCATTATCACATTGCTGCTGGCAAGTATATTATATGTATATCAGTTGTTGGAGGATAACCCTTTAATTAGTCGATAAGATGCATTCATCATTTTTTTAATTACTTATTCTCTTTCATTGATCTAGCAATATTGGAGGAATTTTCTTATTATACAGGTTATTTGAATACACATATGACTTCAGGTCATTCAACATTCATGTTGACTGAAATTTAAATCACTAAATAATATTTACGCATAGTCTATAAAATATGCTTATAACAAACTTCAGGTTGTTAGTTAAATATTTATAGATATGAATATATAAATACGTGCGTCCACGTATTATAAATTTGCATAGTCTTTCTCATTTGAGTTAGTGATTTTAGAATAAATTATTACAAAGATCAAACTATTAATTTCAATGTATTGATCAATGTCATTACAAACTCTTCAGGATCGTATGATAATGTTCAAAACTTATGGTTTGAAAACATATCGAACTTCTAATCCAAATAAATATATGAACAACTTCAAGTTGTTTAGTTGATGGAGTTTTAATATTGCTTCTGCGATATTCCATAAACACCATTTGTGGAGTTTTAATACATATTTTCTCCTTTAGGAGAAATTTATGAACTTTTCTACAAATATTTATCACTTTTAATTGTAGAAATCTCTTCTGGAGATATTTTATTATTTTCATATAAACAGATCTCTTCTAGAGATATCTTATCATTTCCAAATATACAAATATCCTCTAAAGATATTTTGTTATCACCACTTCTGGGATGAACTTATCTCCTCCATACAAACTATTGAAATATTATATCAATATACAAAAATACATATCAGACTTTAAATGCAGTAACAAAAATAGATGCATTAAATAAAAATAAGATTCAAGAAAAGAAATCACTACTTCTGGAGTGTATGATATTCCTTCAGGGAATATATTTTTTATTTATGTAAACGATCATAGTTGATCCGGAATGACCTAAACGATCATGTCAAAGAATCAATTTCTTTGTATCTGTGAGCTTCTAGCTCATGTTTATAAAATGAGATTCAACTATGCCAGTTTTGGTAAAGTATAATCCAGTTGAAATTGTACCAAATTTTCTAAAATAAGCTTCTGGCTTTCAATTTTAGAAATAACACAAAGATATTCTTTGTTGTTTTCATTTATGATATCTATTCATTCTTATATCTTTGAAGCCAAGCAGATTTCTATTAGAATTGCTTGAATATAGTGCATTTTGAATGAATATATGTGTACCATTTGGTAACACTATATGGGCTCTTCTGGACCCTTCAATTATATTAGCTGAACCAACTATAGTTGAAACTTTATATGAAATATTTTCGGATAATTCAGAGAAAAAATTCAGGTTTTTCAATATCGTATGAGTAGTTCCACAATCAACCAGACATATGTCATCACTTAAACACTCTCGATCCATACCTTAAGAATTAAAAGCAATACAGCTAGTTGATAACTGAAATAACTTATAAATACAGATAAATGTCCATGGGAATAAACTACTTATCATGTCCAACATTACATATTATTTCTGCAATTCCATAAGCACAAGCTAAAAAGAAAGGCAAATAAACAAAAGTTTCAAACTAATACATGCTGAAAGGAAATGAAACAAAATAAAAATCACATAGTGAGATTCAGGCTACTTGTTACCATCATTGAAGCTGCAAGTTCTAAGTTTTTCATTTTATAACAAAAATTACTTTTGCATTCACTTCCGTTGTGCAAAAATTAAGATCAATATTTGGATCTTAACTTAATATGATCTTCAGGATGCATATTTTCTTTATAAAGGTTTTCCTAAGAAACAATAAAATATTTCTTCTAGAAATATAATCTGTTCTAAAATGACTATAATAAAACTTCAAGTTTTATCATAATTCATATATTGTTATTATATATTTTAAATTGAAGCAACTTTTCAAGAAAGTGCCCATTTTTTAACATATGAGAATCATTTTACTATTTTCTTCAAGAAAATAGTATTTATTATAAATGTAATGATCTCTTCCAATAATAAGTTTCTTCAAGAAATTATTTGTAGCATAAAGTTGGAATATAAGGCTTTTTCCTTTTGTTGAAACTTTTCCTTTCATTGATTTTTCAAATCCTTCCCTATTATTGGTCATTTGCTATAAGCAAATATTAAATGCAATTATATGCTTTTATGCTTTATTTCATGTTTCTCATTTGAATATGAACTTCAGGTTCCTCATTTGAAAGAATTTGTATATGAACTTTAGGTCATATGCATGTGAACTTCAGGTTCAACCACTCTTGCCTTGTGTTTGGAAGTATGACCGTCTTCTGGTGGTCATAATGCTCCTTCAGGGAGTTCCATAAGTGGATAGGATCTTTTTCAGTTAAATATTCTGATTTTAGATCATCGCGGATGTGGCATCTTAAAAATATCAGAGCCTTTGCTTTGTCCTGTTGCGACATAGTATTACCATTTTTAATGGTATCCTCTAAGCATTGAGATTGTAAATGGATCTCAGTGTTCGACATCTTTGTGAACTACACAAAAAAAATTGCAGATGCTTAATTAAACAAAGTTCACATATTAGTATATATGTTCTATAATTAAATTGAATATATTACGGCACAGAATCATAAAAAAAAAATCCAAATCTGCAAATCTTTCTTTATACATTTACAATGAACTAATTACAATAAATGAAACAATACAAACCGCCAAGGAGCCATACACCATGTTACATAACAAAAATAATGGCCATAGTAATACATATGTTGGCTAACAAGCAACTTGCTTGTATTGGAAGATGAAAAAGCATATAAAAGTAAGCCATACATGGAAATGTAATTCTAAATATTTAAAGCATCTCATCTGGCGAGATGAAGCATTACAGTAAAGTAGTAAGATAAAATAAAAATAAGAATAGGTAGTCTATTATTACAAAGTTGAAGCTGTACAACAAGCATTAGATTAAATAAAAAGCAGCCTGCAGTTTACATACATGCATACCTATTAGCAATGGCTTCTCTGTTATTGAAGAGATAAAGTAGCAAATGAAGATGTTTTATGTATAGCGTATGGGGTAAAAGATCCATATATAATATTATAAAAAGAAAATGAATGGATCTTCCTAAAAAGAATATTTGGTATACCATAATACCAAATCAAATATGAATAGGTGGATATCTAAAAACCACTAAGCTAAAAATAATTAGATCTAAAAAGTTAGATCCACTGGAACACAATCTAGATCTACAAAAAATATATATATATATAGATCCATAGATCAAATATTCTAAAATAAAAATTACTTACATGACAAATTCATAGATGTAGATCTAGAAGATTTCAACAAATAACTATAAAAGAATCTTGTGCTGATAACGTGTTATAAAATAAAATAGAACAGATAAAATATGAGAAGACATTAGAAAGAACATAAGAGATAAGGGATAGACTTTTTTATTTCTCTTAATTCAGTATATATATTTCTATTACATTGGCTCCTTTATATATTAGCTTTGGAGCTGATGTTAGCCTTATTCCCATAATGTGGGACTAAAAATAATATGACAAACGCATATTCACTTATATGTATTACAACACATATAATATGAAAGCATATATGTTCATATTGAAAGTAAAAAAATAGTTTTTTTCTTGAAAAAAAATCTCAGCAAAAGGTTAACATAGGAAAAAAGCACAAAACAAAACCTATATGCTCAAAATATCTCCCAATTTTTTTTCTGAAACTATATGTTCAAAAAGAAACCTGTATGTCGATCAAGAAAGTAGATAAATGGGGGAAAATGTCCCAGAAAAAAAGACATGGATAGTTTTAAAATTTGGATTTGGAGAAGGAGAAACAAAAGTAAAGCCAATCACGAAATCAAATGAATAAAGAATAAACAAACTGATTGAAGTAAGCTTCAGCTTTTCTAGCAGCAGAAATTGATTTGAAGAAGAAAGTAATTTTTCCCTAGCTTAGAAGTTGATTCACTTGTTACGTTATTGTCTAAATAGGAAACAAAATGGACATCTTACGTTATTATTCAAATTAAATGGGCCAGACCGGGCTTCTTTACACACTCTCCAAACCTTAAAAAGAGAAAAGAAAAATAGCGCGCTATTTATCGCTATGCGCTATGTTGCGCTATGATAAAATAGAGCGCTATTTCTGCGCTATAAGTAACCCCTGTGCTATAACAAGCAGAATAGCACAATGCGCTATGCACTATTTGGCGCTATAGCGATCACTATGATAGCACAGCTGCTACCATGTAAACAACCGATAAATTCCTTATGTATTTCGTTAGTGAATATCTTGTTAAATGTCATATATAATTCAGCTAGCATATGTACTTCTAAATGAATGGATGATAAAAATATCAATTCAGTTTCAGCCAATTCCAATACATACATTAAGAAAAAGTGTGAAAAAAACTGGCCAGCATTTTTATTGTATTGATTCGGTTATAAATTTCAAAGTACTTGTCCAATTTTGACGCTATTACACTTTCTGGAAAGCTTCTAGCTTAAGAAACAACTTTTATGATTAGAATTTGGTAAAATTTAGTTGTTTTCCGTGCCAAAAAGGGCATTCTCTAAAGTGGTCATGCGCTTCTATTTTAATTCCTGAATTGTAAACCATTCACCATAACTCATTGTTTATGTTATATATTGATAACCTTCAAGTTGATTCTCAAAATTCACCATGTAACTTCAAGCTCCTACTTTGTAAGCGTCTGAATTCAGGGGCGGTAACAAATATTAAATAATAATAAAAACAAATAGGATTCTCTACCAATTTAAAATTGGTACTTAAACAGTTGGAGAACCATTACGAAACATGTTGTATATGAATCTTTAAGCAACTCATAATAGACTAGGGAAAATTTTACATCAAAAGAAGGGGAAAAATTTGCTCCCTCCCTGCCTTGCTTAAACTACACAACCATCTCAGGACTTACTTTTGAAGTCAAGAGTGTGATTTAACACTATATCCCAAAAAAAACATAGAACATTTTCCATCTGATGTTTTTTCTATTGTTGCATTGTAGTATAAGAAACAGAACCAAAACAAATTATACCTGAAGTCTGAATGTGTCAACAATATCAACCTTTATGCCCTGGTCACCGATGCTTGTCATCATCATCGGCACCTTCAACAGAAGAGTTTGCATTCATGTTTACACAAACGGCTCCCTGAACGACACAATGCAAAAGTATAAACAAGCAAATTCAAATTAAACTCAAGTAACAACGAACACATGTAAATAGGTAATTTAAACTCTTCATTGAACACAAATGCAAGAAACATTTAATTTATAAGTAAGTGAAGATCAATGAAGTCAAAATGTCTAATATTTACCTTGTGCAATGCAATTTTTTTGGGTATTGGTCTGAATTACAATATCTGTTGGTACGTCAGAATGAACAGTCCTGCAACTTTCAAACAATTATGACAAAAGAAACATAAATGTCATTTACCTTTGTCCATTCACAGAAAAAAATGCAACGAAGAAGATGTCAAGGTTTTCAGTGTTGTAAGGAAATATGGTATTATGATCTTTTCACTAACATATTATATAACTTCAAAACAATATAATGCATGCTTAAACTGTAGTGAGAATACTTGTGCACAATAATTTGTCACTAACTGAAATTGAAAACAAACATGGTTGAAGCAGTAACGTTTAAACTGAGAGCTAAGTTAGCTTTGTATCATTTGAATGACAATGGGGATTGTATTAGTTGGGGTCTTGAAAAGAGTCTTGTGTACTCTGCTAATTCTATGTATAATTTTCTTAATTTTTCTGGCATTTCTATGTTTTTATTTAAGTTCCTTTGGAAGTCTAATTCTCCGCCTAAAGCTAAGTTTCTTATGTGGTTGATCATTCATAAGAAGCTTAATACGGTTGAGCTTTTAAAGAAAAATATATATTATTTTTGATGTTAAGTGTTATTTTTGTAGTCTTTTTGATGAAAATGTTGATCATTTATTTTTCTCTTGCTATATTACCAATTATATCTTAAATATGGTTTTAAGGATTTTTGTTTTTAGTTGTTTAAATTCTTTTAGTAACTGTGTTGATTATTGGGATTGTTGTATATTTGTTTATAATTCCAGGCAAAGATATGTGTTGGATTCTTTAGTTACTATTATTAGTTGGTTCATATGGTTGGAGAGAAATCAGAGATTATTTCATTCTATTTCTGTTTCTGTTGATAATTTAATCATTAGGATTGTTACCTTTTGTCTGGATTGGATGTCTAACTCCACTATAAGTTTTTTGAAGAATCGCGTTTTGATAGATTTTTTATTAAGGTTATATTTAATTTGAGTTTATTTATTAGAATCAATAATTTTTTTAGTGTAATAGATTTCGCATTTGTTATTGATTTATGTTTTTTTGGTGTTGCTTGCTTGTCTCTTTTTCCCTTATTTTATTTCTTCTTCACATATATGTATGAATATTTATATATATATATATATACTTTGACATATATATATACACTCATATATATATGTGTGATGGCTGTTTATGGTTTGGCTAGTTTCTTTCAGTTTACAGGTAGTTGATTATAGCTGAAGAGCTTGGTGGGAAGTTGTCTTAGTTGGTGGATGTTTTTTGCTTTGGAGTTATTTTGAGTGCGGTTTTGGAGAGTTTTTGTGTTGTTCTGTTCTCTTGAATTTTTTGTATTTAGTTTGGAGTGACTAGCTTTTGTATAGGAGTAGATATACTTCACTATCAGGTGGTGGCTTTGCCGGAATTCGATATTGAAGTATGATAGGCGGTGGTTTATCCGGAGCTCATTTATCTACTTTCTTTTACATTCATATAGTCATGTTTTGAGTAGCTTTTGGTTACCTATCTATTCTGTAGTCGAATTTTGTATACTTTTTTGTTTTTTATTATATATGTGCGCTCTCTTCTTTTTAGAAGATCACACATTTTTGCTTTCAAAAAATGATGCAGTCAGTTTTTCAAAAGCAAAAATTATATCCCAGACAAGACAAGTGAGACTAAAAGAAAAACTTAAAAAAATCTTTTGTTATGGAGAAAGAAGACTATAGATAGATGCATAAGATTCGTATAATTATGAGACAAGCTATTTATGCCACAATAACAACAAATAGACCCCTTATAACTTCTTTAAGTTTCTCAACATGCTATTTGGTATAAAAATAAAGTTATATCATACATTAGTACAAATTTGCAAACTATTATACAACAGTGGCCTAAAGACTATCCACTTTTTCAACATAAAATACCTGAATCACATTTCATATCATGGGTATAGGCTTAAGTAACTAAAACACTCAAAAAGTTATCTAGTAAAAGAAAACTCAAACCTAGAGCTGAATATTACGGAACTTCTCAGGGGCGTTGGATGAAGAGCCGTGTGTCAACATGAGGAACCCTCCGATCTCACGTCGTTGTAGTTTCTTCACTGAATTGACGCCCTCTCTCTTGATTTTCCTAGCAGATGAAACTGATGATGAGATGGTCAGATCTCATCCGTGCTTTTTCACCGTGACTCATCGCCAAACCATAAGATGCGGTTTATTAGGGTTTTCCATCCTCCGCTACCGCCCAATAATCGATTGTAAAAAACTTTCAAATTCAGATTTGGGGATTTTTGGCTATAGTGTTATTACGAGTTCTTAGTTTCCATAGTTGCACCCCCTTTCTGCACTCACCTCAAAATTGACTTTTGTACAAATTTGGGGAATCAATCAATCAATCCCCAATGCTCCACCAAAAAAATATCAAAAATTATAGAATTACCTAAAATTGTCAATTTTGGGATGCGGTTCAGCAAAGTAGCAGAGTCGCCCTACTCGCGCTTCAACGAAGTTGAGGAGTCAATTTCTAAAAAGTAAAGAAAGCCGCAATAAAAGAGGTTATCGGAGTAGGAAAATGGAGGAAGAGGGTAATTCAGCAAGTTTCATGATTTTGGATTTTGGAAAGTGAAATGTTAGAGGGATTATCCGAGAAATAGGAAAATGAAGGAGGGAAAACTAAAATTGCACGGCCAATTTGTTCGTTTTCAACAGCATGACCACCAGCTGTCTTTCGGCGTAAAAGACTTCCAACCGGATAACTATAGCAACTCAAGTTTTCATGTTGTCCATTCTTGCTATTAATACTACTTTTTCTTGTAGTTCTCGTTAAGGTTGTGTGTAGACTATCATAAGCTGAACAAGGTGACTAAGAAGAACAAGTATCCGTTGCCAAGGATTGATGACTTGTTCGATCAACTTCAAAAGCTAAAGTGTTTTCTCAGATGGATTTGGCAACGGGATTTCACAAGTTGAGGGTGGCTAAGGATAGTGTGCCAAAGACTGCTTTTAGGACACCATCCGGATTCTTCGAGTGGTTGGTGATGCCATTCGGGTTGACTAATGCGCCAGCATACTTTGTGGATCTTATGATCAGTTGAACAAGTTCATGTTTATGTTCGTGGATGATATTTTGGTTTACTCTAGGAATGAGGAAGAACACAAGACGCACTTGAGAGTTGTGTTAGAGATCTTACGAAAGCATCAGTTGAAGGCTAAGTTCTCGAAGTGTCACTTATGGAAGGATGAAGTGAGGTTCTTAGGTCATGTTGTTTCTAGAAATGGGATATCGGTTGATCCTGCTAAGGTGGCTGCAATCCAGGACTAGGATAGACCTAAGAATGCGACGGATGTACCGAGTTTCCTTGGGTTGGCTGGTTATTATCGACGGTTTATCAAGGATTTCTCCAAGATAGCTGCACCTTTGACAGGATTAACGAAGAAGAACCAAGTGTTCACATGGAATGCAAAGGTGAACTAGCGTTCGGGATCCTGAAGGAGAGATTAACAAGTGCTCCTATGTTAACCATTCCAAGGGGAATGAAGAGATGGTGGTATATACCGATGCATATGGTACTGGGCTTGGAGCAGTGCTAATGCAGAAGGATAAGTTGTGGCTTACGCGAGTCGACAGCTGAAGCCACATGAGAAGAATTACCAACTCATGATTTGGAGTTGGCAGCGATTGTATTTGCTCTGAAGATGTGGAGACATTACCTATTGGGGGTTCGGTTCGAGTTGTTTACGGACCACAAGTCGTTAAAGTATCTTTTCTTCCAAAAAGATTTGAATCTTCGGCAGGAACGATGGTTAGAGTTTCTGGCATCGTATGATTTTGGTATAGCCTATACTCCGGGCAAGGGCAACGCAGTTGCAGATGCATTGAGTCGAAGACACGCAAGTTTGGGAGCGATGTTTTCGAAAAAGAAGAGCCTTGAGTATTTGGCAAGGTTTGATTTCAGGCCAAAGTGTAAGTTGGAACCTGAAATGTTGGCAAGCTTATCGATAAGACCTACTCTCATCGAAAGGATTAGCAAGAGCCAAAATCGAGATGCAAAGCTTGTCGAGTTTATCCAGAGACTAGAACCAGAAGATAAAGAGTTCGAAGTCGATCGAGAAGGTTGGCTTCGAAATCAAGGGCGATTAGTTGTTCCTGATATTGATGGATTGAGAGATGAGGTTCTGAGAGAATGTCATCACTCGAAGTTGATGATTCATCCCGGTGGTAACAAGATGTATCAGGACATGAAGCGAGTCTACTACTGGGAGGGGATGAAGCGAGATATTGGAAAGTTCATTTCCAAGTGCATGAACTGTCAGTTAGTGAAAGCTGAACAGAAGAAGCCGAGTGGTTTGCTTAAGCCATTGGAAATTCCTACGTGGAAGTGGGAGAAGGTATCGATGAATTTTATCGATGGACTGCCTAGAACCAGGACAGGAAATGAAGGAATTTGGGTCATTGTGGATCGCTTGACCAAAAGTGTGAAATTCATTCATATCAAGTCGACTAGGACAACATCGAAATTGGCTGAACTTTATGTAAAATGGATAGTTCGATTTCATGGTGTCCCAAAGAGTATAATGAGTGACCGAGATCCATTATTCACGAGTGGATTTTGGAATAGTTTGCAAGAAGCTTTGTGAACCGAGTTGTGCTTGAGTACAGCATATCATCCCCAAACTGATGGTCAGACCGAGAGAGTCAATCGAGTATTCGATGATCTCCTTGAAGATTGCGTACGTACTAATACAGTACACACGGATCATGTAATATGGTGTATAACACACAAATATACAACAACTATGAAAGAAAATATAAGATGATATAAATATTAGCTAATCACAAATATGTAACAGTAAATGCAGTAAAATAGAAAAACCACACTAGGGATTTTCATACTGGTTCGGAGCACCGTCCTACGTCCAGTCCCAGACTTCTATCTGGATTTTCACTAACAACCACCTCACTTCATCCGGAGGAAATAGGTTTACAACACCTGAGCAGACGAACGAGATTTCACGCTCTAACAACACGGAGGACTTCAACACGTGCCTCTTACAACACCGAGGACTTCAACTAAGACGAATACAATTGTTTTTGACAGTATGTGTCCTTGATAACAAGAATTTGTCACATGTAGTAAAACCTTCCTATAATCTTATCCTCAAATAGAATATTTGTGTATGTGAAGATTTGGAAGTGGATATCGTATTGAATCAAAAGAATATTGAACAGATTCTAGGATTCAAACGATATATTATTGAATATGAGCAATTTGAGCGCTTGAGAATATAGAATTGAGATCAAGAAAATAGAGATAGTAACAAGTCAAAATTTAGTTGAATGGAATGATGATCTCATGGTGTTTATATAGAAAATAAATAGTTGTAACCCTTTGTGAAGAGTAACGAACAATAGCCATGATTATTGGTGAAGAGAAGGAGATGCAACCATTGATGAAAGGAAGTGTCTTTTTGAAAAGTTGCTCTCTGGAAGAAACAGTAGACAGGTCAAAAAGGATCGGTAGACAGAAATTTTAATATATATATATATATATATATACGTTATGTGCACATGTATATGTTTAT
The DNA here is from genome assembly GCA_030737875.1 of Allium sativum. Taxonomy (NCBI): domain Eukaryota; kingdom Viridiplantae; phylum Streptophyta; class Magnoliopsida; order Asparagales; family Amaryllidaceae; genus Allium; species Allium sativum. The sequence goes on along the minus strand of CM060913.1, from coordinate 6,191,178 downwards.
TGTGCATGCTGGGTAGAAACGGTCGACCGGTCGAAATATAGGCGATCGACCAGTTTCACCCAAGTTGCACAATCAATGTGTACATATATATATATTCGTGTATATATCGATAATTTCGAGGTGTGTGATTGTTTGACGATAGATTTTAACATAAACAACACTACTAAAACACCAAATAATCAACCTTTAATCTAGAATACCATATGTAGCTCTTTGTGCCTCTTCAAAACAATAAATATCTTCATTTTGTCGATCATGGCTTATATCTTTGTCAGAAATCAAAATTCCATGAAATTCTTAACTCAACATTCTCCCCCTTTTTGATTGATGACAACATAGTTCTGAATCTCCCCCTGTATATGATCTCCCCTTGAGATTGTGCCTGTATATCAACATGAACTCTATATTCCTGCATAAACACTATTAGTACCAATCTTGCATGAACTATATATTCCTGCATAAACACTGTTAATACCAATCTCTCCCCCTTTTTCATCGACAAAAAGGAGTAAATAAATAAATAAGTGAAGTTATAATGATACTATCAGGATATTTAAGCAACAGAAACGAGTACCATAGATCATGGAAAGAGTCAAAATAACTTCATACACACACAAATGTCTAGTACGAATAAAACACGGGACCATTTAGATACAAGTGTTGGATCAAGTCTTAAAGCAAAAGATAGTCATAAGTACGTAGCAAGAGAAATACTTAGAAGTGAACTAAGAAGACACGGATTGCGACTCCGTCTCATCTTCCTCTTCAACAACTTGGGTTTTTCTGTGACCATGTCCACCACTAGTTCCGGAACTTGTAGCCTCCTCCGAAGATGTCCAAGAAAAAGTAGGAGGAGCTGGACGTTTGTCGGGGTCTTGATCTTGCATAGATGATGATGCACCACACGACATTGCTTCCCATAATGTTCTGAAGAAAGAATTAATCTTGTTGAAGCGTTTGTCAATTTTCTATCCATACGTTTAAGTCTTGTTTCGAGTAGAAATTGGTTGCGAGCAATGGTGTCAAGCGATTCCTTTGTCGAGGAAGACGATCCTAGAAGTTTGACTTCCTCAGGTCGTGGCTGGGATGATCGTGTGGAAGCTCCTTGCTGTCTATGTTCTTGACATTGCTCAAAAGGCCTAATAGTGAAGTACGGATCGGGGAGCTTCATCCGTTTAATCGTTGCTGTGTTGATGACTTTGGGCCTTGGAACAGAAGACTCGGGGGGTGCGATGTCACAAGCAAGCAATAGGCACATGATATATTCATTATAAAACAAATGTGGCCTAGTGCATTCGTTTACTTGCAAGATCTCATCAAAAATCATACCGATCCAATTGATTCGAATATCCCCGTATATTGCATATAATGCCCTGAAGTTCTCTTTATAAACGACATCAAAATTACCTAGTCATGGTAGTAGAGAGTGCATGAGAATGTGATGAATAATCCTCGCAGTGGGTCGTAAGCCTATGGATTTTGTGCTATTCATATCATCTTCAATGAATGTATGGCTAACACGATCACGGATATGGATATTGCAAAAGTTACTCGAGAATTTTTCACCTATAAAGGGAACTCCAAGAATACTCACCATTCTAGAGCACGAGATGAACACTTGCTTGCCACAGACAACAGACCTAAGACATTGTGCAGGATTATCGGGCTTGTACTTCTCTAAATTCAAGTTAGCGTAGAATAATTTGATCATAACATGGTTTATTTCCACATTATTTAGATCAAAATCAATTAGGGGTTCAATATTTGAATTCCTTGCTAAGTTAAGAACGCGATAACTGGAGAAATCGGAGAACTTAATGAAAGAACCCGGATGAATCTTAAAGTCTTTCATATCGTTCCATCTTTTAACAGCAATCGGATCAACTAGCCACTTCTTGATTGAAAGATCAATTGGTTGGGGTTCATAAGTTGAAGCTTTCTTTGATTTCTTCTGAGGAGGTGCCATTTGTTTGAGATTGGTGAAATTGCAAGAAAAAAATTGAATTCTAGGGTTTTGGTATTTTTGGAGCACGGAACGGTTGGAGTAAAAGTGAAGAGGTGGAAGGAAGAAATGCTCGTATATGTATTTAAAAATTGGAAAATGCGACACCGGTCGACGCCAGATTTTACTGGTCGACCGTTTTTAATCAGAAGCAAAAACGGTCGACCGGTTGAAATTTGGCCTGTCGACCGGTTGGCTTCTAAGCTGTTTTTCCTGGGTTTTTTTTCTTCATTTCTGATATTTGATGGTCCATATAACATAAGAAATTACTCAATTATGATATATATATATATATTAGTACATGAGTGATACAAAAGAATATAACCACGATATAAATCTAATATGAAGTTGACAATTTGTGATCGGTAAAATCTTCTTTGACGTCGTTAATGAGTGGTTTCCATGGTGACCGATTTTCTTTTGCTCCTTCGTTCCTATTATAGTTTCTTTCCCATGAATTCGGGCTCCTAAAAGATGAAGGCATGTTTGGAATAGGCTCGTGTACGTTGTGTTTCTTTGAGCCACAAAAGAACATTGCCATTTGTTCTAGAAAAGATAGTCGACTTGAGGTCTCATAATACATTTCCCTTTGAAGATCCATTTGATGTTTCTGGTAATGGTGGATTTCATCAAAAAAAATTTGGTATGAGGTGAGCAAAACAAAACTTTCTTTGACCGTTTTGGAATTAGCGTAGTGCCGGGGGGTACTATTGCTTTTGTGATGTCCTGATTTGTGTTCGGGAGTGGGTGTTATCGGAGAGGAATGATCTCCCGTCTCAGAACTAGTGATAGAGATATGGGAATATTGATCACATTTGTCACATATGTGTGCCATGTTTATAGAAGAAAACAAAATATATGAACTATGTAGGATTTAAGATCAGCTTAGGAGAGATAATATAGGAATTTATGCCAAGTTTAAATAGAATTTTCTATATATATATATATATATATATATATCGAGAGAGAGAGAGAGAGAGAGAGAGCCTAAGGTATATATAGAGTTGAGGCTAAGAAGTTTCAGAATTACTTGGCCGTAGGAATTATCAAAGGCTCATAATCAATTTACTCAAATTAACAATAGCTAATATTAGCTAATATATGTTTGAGTAAATATAATTCGAATATGAAAAAAAGAACTACCTAATATAGAAATATGACGTTAGTGATAAAACTAATTGTCGAGTTCTTTTCTGGAGATAAGACTAAGCTCTCTAAGTAACTTTATGAAATTAGACTCAAATAGAGGCTTAGTAAAAATGTCCGCTAGTTGATTGTCGGTTTGGACATACTCGAGACATATATTTCCCTTTTCGATATTGTCTCTTAGAAAATTATGATGGATATCAATGTGTGTGGTTCGAGAGTGGTTCACAGGATTTTTAGATAAATTTATAGCACTGGTGTTATCACAGTATATAATAGAATTTGATAAATGAATATCAAAATCTTGAAGTATTTGTTGCATATATATTATTTGAGTACAAGCAAGAGCCACTGATATATATTCAGCTTCACACATTGATAGTGAAACACAATTCTGTTTCTTACTAAACAAAGAGACAAGTGATTTTCCAATAAAATGGCACGTACCACTTGTACTCTTTCTATCCGTTTGAGAGCCTCCGAAATCAGCACGTTGTATGATACTAATTCGAATGAACATTCTTTTGGCTAGAAAAGACCGAAATCTTTGGTATTATTAAGATAACGAATTATACGTTTCACTGCTCGTAGGTGTGATTCCTTTGGATCCGCTTGAAATCGTGCACATAGACAAACACTCATCATTATATCTTGACGACTAGCAGTGGGATAAAGAAGAGAACCAATCATGCTTCGATATAGCTTTTGGTCAACACTCTTGCCATTTTCATCTTTTTCAAGATGTGTGGTTGTACTCATGGGAGTAGGTTTACCAGACGTGTTTTCTAATCCGAATCGTTTGATAAGATTTCCGCAGTATTTTTCTTGATTGATAAAAATACCGTTCGGAAGTTGTTTGATTTGAAGACCGAGAAAATATGATAGTTCTCCCATATGAGACATTTCAAATTCTTTGGTCAAAATATTTGCAATCTCTTTGCAAAGTTTATCGTTTGTTGAACCAAAGATGATGTCGTCTACATATATCTGGATAACTAGAATATTTTTTCGAGAATGTTTGATAAACAAAGTTTGATCGACTTTGCCTATTTGAAATCCTGAATTAATAAGATAGCTACGTAGTCGTTCATACCAAGCACGGGGTGCTTGTTTTAGACTATACAGAGCTTTCTTAAGTTTGTACACTTAGTCAGGATATTTTTCATGTACGAACAAAGGGGGTTGTTCGACATATACATTCTCTTTGATAAATCCATTGAGGAATGCTCTGATACCAAATGAAGATTGCGTACGTACTAATGCAGTACACACGGATCGTGTAATATGGTGTATAACACACAAATATACAACAACTATGAAAGAAAATATAAGATGATATAAATATCAGCTAACCACAAATATGTAACAGTAAAATAGAAAAATCACACCAGGGATTTTTATACTGGTTCGAAGCACCGTCCTACGTCCAGTCCCAGACTTGTATCTGGATTTTCACTAACAACCACCTCACTTCACCTGGAGGAAACAGATTTACAACACCCGAGCAGACGAATGGATTTCACGCCTCTAACAACACCGAGGACTTCAACATGTGCCTCTTACAACACCGAGGACTTCAACTAAGATGAATACAATTGTGGTTGACAGTATGTGTTCTTGATAACACGAATTTGTCACTTGTAGTAAAACCTTCCTATAATCTTATCCTAAAATAGAATATTTGTGTATATGAAGATTTGGAAGTGGATATCGTACTGAATCAAAAGAATATTGAACAGATTCTAGGATTCAAACGATATATTATTGAATATGAGCAATTTGAGCGCTTGAGAATATAGAATTAAGATCAAGAAAATAGAGATAGTAACTAGTCAAAAATTAGTTGAATAGAATGATGATCTCATGGTATTTATATAGAAAATAAATAGTTGTAAACCTTTGTGAAGAGTAACAAACAATAGCCATGATTATTGGTGAAGAGAAGGAGATGCAACCATTGATGAAAGGAAGTGTCTTTTTGAAAGGTTGCTCTCTGGAAGAAAACAGTCGACGGTTCAAAAAGGACCGGTAGACAGAAATTTTAATATATATATATATATATATACGTTATGTGCACATGTATATGTTTATTGTGCATTCTGGGTAGAAATGGTCGACCGGTCAAAATATAGGTGGTCGACCGGTTTCACCCAGGTTGCACAATCAATGTGTACATATATATATTCGTGTATATATCAATAATTTCGAGGTGTGTGATTATTTGAGGATAGATTTTAACATAAACAACACTACTAAAACACCAAATAATCAACCTCTAATCTAGAATACCATATGTAGCTCTTTGTGCCTCTTCAAAACAATAAATATCTTCTTTTTGTCGATCACGGCTTATGTCTTTGTCAAAAATCAAAACTCCATGAAATTCTTGACTCAACACTCCTGAGGGCTTGTGTGTTAGACTTCGGAGGATCATAGGAAGACCATCTACATCTAGTTGAGTTTGCATATAACAATAGCTACCAGTCCATCATTGGGATGGCACCGTACGAGGCGTTGTATGGAAGACCGTGCAATTCTCCGGCATGTCGGTTAGAAACTGGAGATAAGTTGTTACTTGGGCCAAAAATTATAAGAGAGACCTCGGATTGTATCAAGATCGTTCGACAACGAATGAATGCAGCCCAAGATCGTAAGAAGAGTTACGCCGATAAACGTCGTAAGGATTTGGAATTCAACGTTGGCGATTTGGTTTTCGTGAAGGTTTCGCTGTTGAAGCATATGGTGAGATTCAGAAATAAAGGAAAGTTAGCTCCTAGGTTCGTTGGACCATTTCCGATAGTTGAGCGAATTGGAAAGCTCGCATACAGATTGGAGTTACCCGGAAAGATGTCGAGTGTGCATAATGTTTTCCGTGTGTCATTTCTACGGAAGTTCGTGCATGATTCGAATGTGGTGGTATCTCCAGAACAGTATGAAGACCTAGAAGTAGAAACCGCAGTTGCGAAACCTCGTAAGCCACTTCGTGTTGTGGGGAATGACACGAAACAGCTTAGGAGGAAGACGGTTAAGCTGGTCAAGGTACAATGGAGTGAAGATGCTGACGATTGTACATGGGAGACAGAAGAGAGCATGAAGACAACTCATCCAGAACTCTTCGTCAGTAGGACCCTTTGATATTGTACCATCGTTATATAGTTGTATCTTGTTGATTCTTTGATAGAATTCCGCGTGCTAGGATTATGCTATGGATGCATGGCTTGATGGTTGCTAGTTTGGATGATAGAATTGGCTTTTCATGGATGACAAGCATGCGGAATTATTGTGTTTGCTTGGATTTTCAGGGGCGAAATTCTTAAGGGGGGAAGAATGTAACAGCCCACATTTTTCGTATCGGAAGATCGTAAAATATTTTTATTTTATTCCCTAAGGGTTGGATTATTCTCATCTTTTAATATGTTGCTTATGGGAATGTGAGACATGTCCATAATTTTTACCGATTTTGTTTGTGACCATTTTGCCCCTGTCAATCTTGTATAGGGCGTAACTTTTGACTCAGGTCGAATCAAAGGGTGAGACATGTGCCATTGGAAAGGAATTGATGTTTGTCTTTCCGTAGAGTGGTTACATTGAGGATTTGGCTCAACAGTTTGGGAGAAATCGATATTTTAAGGTTTTTTAGTTGGATGTTCAGGTTTGGAGAGCCTAATGGGATGAATTGGGGAGGCCCATTAGTGGGTTGGTGGAAAATATAAATAGGGGGTGAGGGTTATGGAGAATAGATTACTTCTCCCATTCTCTCATTTGGAGTCCTTGTGCTTCTTCTTCCTCTAACACCTTTCCACCATTAAAAATCCAAATCTAAGGAGGGAAATCATAGATCTACATCATTTCAAGGGCGAATTCATCGGATCGAGGAGTTTGGTTTGAATTTCTCGCTGTCCGGATTCATAATTCTATCATTTTAGCTAATTTTGGAGAATTAGTGAGTGATTTACATCTCTCACATGGATTCAATGAAGTGTATGAGTGTTTGATTAGGTATTTTCTCATATTCAATCATTTTCCCATAGATCTATGCCATATTAAGTCCATTTTCATATAAATCACCCTATGATATGATTTAGTAAGTTTAGATAGGTAATTTCCATGATATTTCATACTCTTATGCAAGTTAGATCTATAGTGTTGTTCATATGATCATTTTTCCATGATTTGGAGTGATTTGCATAATTTTGGTGAAAATCGTTGTATTCATGTTGATGATGGTTTCATAACAAGCTTGTGGTCGTGTTGGATGAATTAGATGAGATGGTTTCGTCGAATCTATCGTTTGGCGAAGTTTTGGTCGAAATCGGAGTTGAATTGCAATATGCAGGTTTTGAATCGGCCATAAGTTGTTTCGGCCATAAGTGGATCGACCTAGTCAGGAAGAGTGGATCGACCATAAGTGGGTCGGCCTAGTCAAGAAGAGTGGACCGATCTTAAGTGGGTCGGCCTAGTCAGGAAGAGTGGATCGGCCATAAGTGGGTTGGCCTAGTTAGAAAAAGTGGATCGGCCATAAGTGGGTCGGCCTAGTCAGAAGAAGTTGGGTCGGACCAAAGTTGGTTCGGACCAAAGTGGGTCGGCCTATTCTGGTCATTCATTTCTGGTCAGCCATTTCTGCCATTTCTGGTCGAACATTTCCGGTGATGATGTGACTTCAAAGTGAATTCAATTGGGAAGTTTGGAAGTGTTGAAAAGTGTTTGTTGTTCATTATATGCAAAAAATGGGGAGACCACTCAAGGATGTATTGAGTTCGTGTGAAGTGATAGGTCTAGAGTGTTCTGAGCTAATTAATAGTCGTAATTGATAACGACTAGAGAGACGAAGGCCGAGGAATTATCGTTGTCGTAGGTTCTAGCGGACTCAAAGCAGAGGTACAATTGAAGACCAATTGTAGGTCGAGTGCCTTGGGGGTCGTTTATGGCCTAGACACGTGTTGAGTATAGTGTGTAGCACGTGTTGAGTATAGCATGTGGAGTTTTTCTAGAACCGGGGCGTCGTGTGTGGTCCTTGACAATTGACGGCAAATTGTTAGCCAGTCATACGATAACGAAGTTTCCAAAGCAAGGTTGACCGTGATAGCCAGAGTCAGTCATGGACGTTTGACTACATGTTGCGATCATGATTGGGTTGCTTTGCCATATATGAATGGATGCTTTAATTGTCGTGACTGAATTGATATTCCTTTGGGTGTATGGATTGTAAAGGCTATCACTGTCATGTAATGGGGAAGGAAATTGAGAGTTCTTCTCTGGAGCTAGGTAGATTAGTTGATTATTTACCCATTCTCATATACTTTATTGATGAAGTTTGTTAGCTGTTTTATCGCTCACTAAGGCTGAAGTCTGACTCAAGGTTTTATGTTTCCTTTCTTTACCTTGGGCTGTTCATCCTGTAGGATCGATAATAACCCTAGAGGGGGGTGAATAGGGTTTTAAAAAAAATAAAACAAACAAAGAGATATAAAATATGAAGTAAAGGAAAATCACACGCAGAGATACCCAGCTTCGGCAAACTGTGCCTACTGCTGCCTTTCTAAGATTTCTACTAGGAGTTACAAACAGATCCCGCTTACATTCCTATGTAAACTTGCAGCTCCTGCTCCTGTCTAACCCTAAGCTTAAAATCATAGACTGGCCTGTGCACCCTAGACCAGATTTTCCCAGACTACATGCCAATAATCTGTATATCCTAGTTTTACAAAGAAACTAGAAAAAGAAAAGATTATTGTTAAGGAAATACAACATAAACAATACAAATGAAATTAAAGAAGAGCAAAAGCAAAAAGTTCCCCTTTTTAATGACTTGGCTTAGCAAACCAACATAGGCCGGCTCTTTTGTAATTGTTTCACCCTTCATTGTTTTAGCCCGATCTCCTTCTTCTGGAAATTAAAAATGGCGGCCAAAAAAAAACTAGGGTTTGCAATTTGAAACCCAAAACGATCGACTTTGTGATTGATCTGTGATCCTTTCCGAAGCTTTGAATCTGTGGATTTTCTTGGACGTTCTTTCGTAACTGATTTGGGATGAGGTTGATCGAAACCTAGAAGAAACGTGAGTTTTTCTGATTCACTTCTTTCGTTTGGAATTTGTTTGTGGTTCTGATTCTTCTGTGTGAGAATTCGATGTCTTTGTCGATGATGAATGGTGTGTTTATATAGGGGTTTAGAAACCCTAGTACTCTGATTTCCATTGAAGACTTGCCCGATTTCCCTTTTTGATTGTTGCGTGATTTTTTTTTCACTGTTGGTCCCTCTGGTTGCCTCGGTTTGAAAAAATAAAAGCTTGCTCCTTTTTGAAATGTTGCCTTGATTTTCTCTTGTGTGATTGATGACTATGCATATGAACCCGAAATGATTTTCCTGCCAAGTATAATTTCCTGTAATTTGAACTCTTGCCAAAAACATTTTCTTGTGTGAATTAAACAATTGATAAGATGCCAAGAAAGAGTTTTCACAATGAGATTTCCTTGATTGATTATATTTCAGGAAAGTGAATTACACCCCTGGTTTTCTCGAGATAAACACTGCTTAATTCTTGTGATGTAATCTGAGACAAAAAGATTTGCAATTACCAAATATTTTGGATTTATTTCTTGCCAAAACTGGAAATGATTGAATTATTCTCCCCATTTAAAAAGAAAACTTTGATTTCTTACCCGTTTTGAAAAACATTTTATTTCTGGAATTTGTTTCAATGCCGAGATACAAAGTCTTGGTTGAATTTTTACTTGCCCCATTTGTATTGATTTGACTTTCACCATTCATGTATACAAGTTTGCACATATACACTTTGATCACTCTGTTTTGATCTTCAACATGATGTACTAGCTTGAATACATTAGTTTGATACCATTGTTATGAGTACATCGTGTCCCTATGAATTGTGGCCATGCATATCATGTTGTTCCTTGACCTGTTTTGCATTGAATGTTCCCTTGACCATAATGCTTCATGTACATGTCACTGTCCATGCTCCATATTATTACTGCATGTTGGCTCCCTTCTGTATATACTGTTGTTAAGCTGGAACATTTGTGTGACCCTTGAACTTGTGTGTTAAAAAAAATGTTGCTCTAACCTGATCTGCTCATGCATTGAATTTCCTGAAAACTACTCCATTCCTTTTCATATGCTGTTCTTTACATTGTTGCACAATCTGCTTTACTTTGCGCACACTTGTATGTATCCCTGTATGTGAACTTGAACTACCAAATATGTTTGTCATATCATTAACATGCTGCTTCTCCTTGAGTTGTATTTGCACACCACTTTGCATTTGTTTCATCACTTCATTGCTCACTTGATTATTACTTCTACATGCTGCTTCATGTTGTTGCTTTATTCACCACTGTTCTGAGCTTGCCATGTACATTTATGCTGAATTGTTTGAGCTTGCTGAACCAAAGTATTATTCTGTAACAACCCGTATTTTCAATAACCTATTATAACATAAATCGAGGCAGAATTTAATTTATAAATCTGAATCAAGGGAAACGGGCTATGCCATTGCGTTTGTCTCGGAAAAATACGCGAAATAGAGTCCGAGTTTTCGAAAATCGGAGTCCGTATGACCCGATTAAGGCCCAACGAAGTTTTCAGAAAATTTCAAAGTAAAAACAGATTTCAAATTCAAGTTTGAATTTGGAAAATTAGGTCAGATTGGGGCAGACGGGAAAATTCCCGCTAGAGCACCCAAGTCGACAGCCCTGTCGACTTGGGAGTCGACTTGGTTGACCCAAGTCGACAGCCCTGTCGACTTGGCTGTCGACCTGGTTCAGCCGGGCAGTTTGTCTGGTGCACCATTTTGGAGTTGTGTTGAGTTTGGGGGCCAGATTCGGTTTTAAGGGCTGAGATTGGAATTAGGGTTTAATCCTAAGGTTGAAACTAATCCTAATCTCTATAAATAAGCCCCTAACCTAACCCTAAATCATATTAATCAACCCTACAACTAAACTATGGCAAAATCATTCCTCTCATGGCCTCCACTCTCTTCATAAAATTCCTAAATAAATTTCTATGAGATTTTCCATGCATACAAGTGTTTTCAAGCTTGTATGAGTGTCATTAGCTTGCATTCAAGTCAAGTTTCCATATTTACATCATAAAGCAAGGGTTTTGATCATTTTTGCTCAAGGGTTTTTCTATTGGAGCTTGCATTTTGGGTTTATTTGATTGCATAAGGGCTTTATCTCAATCTTATATTTTCTTATACTCATTTGAGTCTTCATAAGCATTGTAAGCCCTTTTCTACTTTCATATTTAAACTCTAAAGTTAATGAATGATGCAAGTTGTGTTTGATCATTATGATATGATATGCAAGTTTATCATGTTATGCAAGTATGCTATGATATGATATGCAAGTTTATCATGTTATGTTATGCAAGTTTACTATGATGTAATATGCAAGTCTATCATGTTATGTATGCAAGTTTGCTATGTTATGATATGCAAGTTGCCATGTTATGTATGCAAGTTTGGGTTGATCATCTCACTCATGTTATCATGTTATGCAAGCTTATCTTGGGGTTATGAGCCTAAAGCTTCAAGCTTTATGCTAAAGGTTGCATTTTGGCAACATGTAGGTTATCATATCTCTTATGATAACTTGCATGTGAGGCTAAATGCGAACTTATGGCCATTTCTACATGTCATTTATCACCATGTATCACCAATATGCTAAGTTTGGTTTTATGCATGCTTTTGAGGCCTAAAATGTAATATGCAAGTATATGAACATATGTACATTTCATATGCCACCATGTTAAACTTGTGGCTTCAACACCTTTATGTCATGATTATGCCAAGTTCCCTCTTTCTATCCTTTATGCGCTATTGCGATATGTAAGCGATGGAATTGCGTTTGGGGTTGGGTAAACTTAAAAGACATAAAAACATAAGCTTGGGAATTTACCTATTAAGTTAGGTCTATCCTTTGGGAATTTACCTATTAAGTTAGGTCTACCCAAATGCTTGAAAACTTGTAACATGTTTTGGAAACATGATGGACATGACACTTAGAAAAGATAAGTGTGACCAACTCGAGGTTGGGTTGAGTTTGTAGCGTAAACCTACCCGGAACCGACCAGCTTAACTAGTTGCTACAAACAATAGGACCCAATGTGAGAAGTTGGTCATGTTGTACCTTGAACCCGAGGTTAGACCAAGTTGTGGTGTAAAGCTACCCGGAACCGACCGGCTTAACTAGTAACCGCAACAAAGTCTAATGTGAGAGGTTAAGGCGCATTAATTAATTAATGCCTCATGATTAGGGTTAAGTCATGGTCCATTTAATACTTAACCAATTTGGGCTTGGTAGATTAATCAGGGTTAAGCCGTGAACTCATCGTTACACTTAACCAAGTTAATCCATGATTAGCAAGAGGGTTAAACCGTACTTAACCCACTAGAAAATCCTAGCAACGGGGGTCCACTCCAGCAGTAATCCCAAGTTTGTATCATCATGACCCTAGGGACTAGGCTAGGGTGGGGGCACGATTACTGGACTTGAGGTAAGTGACCAAAAACGACGGCAGAGTGGTACGCCGGTGTAGTTCCGGGCGGACCATGGTCGTGCACATAGTCCGAAGCCGGGGAAAACATGCACGGGTAACAGTAGATCGAGACTGTGCACTTATGTTTATGGTGTCCAGGGGTTGACACCCTAGGGCTTGATACACCCGACGGGAGACCCTGCACAGTCTGACTACAATTATGTTTGGGCCGTATTGACACCAACACATGACGAGTTAGGCTTAGGGAGCCGATCGACTAGACCGTTTGGTTGGACCTCGTATTAGGGTCATCTCATGTTATTGGACCTCGTATTAGGGTCACTTCATGTTATTGGGCCAAAGCTTGGGCCAAGGGATCAATACTTGTTTATTCAAGTCATGTTAGTTTGCTAGTACACCTGTGGTGCAAAACCTTAATCCTGATTATGCGATGACACCTTTATCTACCTTGTTAGTTAATCATCATGCTAGTATGTAGTTATCCTTATGATCATCCCTGCTTCTCATGCCAGTTAACTTTATCAGTTTACATTGATTGTAGTAGGGCTTACTCAGTCTTTTTGACTGACCTGTTTTTCTTTCGCCTCTTTTCTTCCGTTCCCCCCCCCCCCCCCCCCCGAGGTTCTCAGGGTGGGAATATTGGAGCTTAGCTTGGATTTCTGATCGCTTGCTTGTGGGATTTTAGCTCATGTACGGTCTTGACATGAAGCTAGCTATGGTTATCACTTATTTTGGGGATAGTACTTATGTATTTCAGTTTTTCAGTAATGTTGTTTTTATCTAGACTTGTGTATTTGGAAAGTTGACATTATGTTGTACCAGACTTGTTTTGAAATGGTTTGAAATCTTCCGCTGTTTTATCTATGTTATTTACTCTGCTTACATATATACATATGTTCTTGTTCTGCCTTGATATATCATTATGCATGTTTACCTGATTCAAACGCCCCTCCAAAGTCAGAGTGCTTGCAAGAGACACCCTGGCGGAGGTGGGGTGTTACATTTGGTATCAGAGCATATGGTTTATGAGAAGGAACAAAAAGGTTTTTTAAAACTTTTGGAAAACTATTTTCAAAACCAAGTATAAAGTATTTTCCAAAGAAAAGTCTAGTTTATTTTAAAGGCTATTCCCCAAAAAGCCATTAGCAAAAATTCCTTCGTTTTTCTCCATTCTGAATCTGTCTTTTTCTTCGTTTTCAGTATGGCCGATAACTTTGCTATTCCGGAGGGAGTACACGTACCTGTTTGGTATAGGAGACTTTTGGAGGCTAGGGCGACCGAAGCCGGCCTCGCAGATGTCCCTCCTCCTCCTCCAGTAGTTAATGTTCCTCCTCCTCCTGTCGCTGAGGTTCCTCTTCCTCCTCCCCCTCATCATCCTCAAGCTGACTTCACAAAGACTTGCAAAGATTTCAAAGCAATGGGTGGCAAGAACTTTCAAGGCACTGAGACTTTTGTAGAGGCCAGAAATTGGTTGAAAGAGACCGAGGATTTATTTGCTATCTTTGGGTTAGACGATCAGAGGAAGATCTTGTTGGCAGTTTGGCTTATGAAGGATGAAGCCGCTTATTGGTGGGAAGTCACCAATGGTACTAGGCCTGTTGAGACTTGGGCCGATTTCAGGGCAAGGTTCGTGCTTAAGTTTCTATCTTCTGCTGAGGAGAATCTGCAAATGGAGAGGTTCATAATTTTGAAACAAGGAGATATGTCTGTCAAAGAATATGTGAACAAGTTCAATCAGTTAGCTCGTTTTGGCTTGGATATGGTGAATACTCCTCAGAAGAAGGCTCTTCGTTTTGCTAGAGGATTGAATGAGCCGTTGCAGGGATTGGCTATGTCACATATTCCCCATGGGGCCACGTTTGAGAGCTTGGTTTATATGGCGTTACTTCAGGGAGATGTCAAGAAAGAGATCAAGATGAATGATACTCAAGTCAAGAAGACTGATTCCCAGTGGAAAGGAAATCAGGGTAATCAAAGTGGTCAGAACAGTCAAGGCAATCAGAACAAGAACAAGAACAAAAGTCAAGGCAACAAGGGGAACAACAACAAGGGCAAGAACAACAAGGGGAAGTGCCATTATTGCGGTTCAGTTGGGCATCTTATTAAGGATTGTAAGAAGAGGAAAAGGAAGAATGGTGAATGCTTTTTCTGCGGTGAGACTGGACATTTCAGTAAGGATTGCCCGAAGAAGCAAGGGCAAGGCCAGGGTCAGACTCAGCGTGCTGGACCTTCAGGAGGGCAAGTTCATGCTCTCAATGCCGCTCCAGTTCCCGATCGAGGTAGTATTTCTGTTGAGAGCCTTGTATATATTTCTGATTTTCCAGTTCGTACCTTGTTTGATTCTGGTGCATCGCATAGCTTTATCTCATCTGATCTTGTTGATAGTTTGCACCTTAGTACTAGCTTGGTGGATGATCCCGTCTGTGTCTCAAATCCTATTGGGGGTTCCGCCCATCTGTCTATGATATGTGGGGATTTGAGGATCTCTATACTGAGTGTAGAGTTCTTGTGTAGTGCTTATGTTCTTGGTTTTAGGGGATACGGATTGATATTGGGCATGGATTGGTTGTCCAGATATGGAGCCATCCTTGATTGTGAGCATAAGGTTGTGAGGCTCGTGACTCGCCTCGGAAACACCCTAGAAATTTCTTGTAATCCGAAAGGTCCCGTCATGTTGTGCTATCTTGAATCACTCGACTCGTCAATGGAAACTCTTCAGTCTGTGAGAGTGGTTCGAGAGTATCCGGATGTTTTCGAGGAAGTTAGGGGGCTGCCCCCTAAGCGAGAGATTGATTTCCGCATTTATCTGGTGGATAATGCAAAGCCGGTTTCTTTGCCCGTTCGGCACATGGCTCCACGTGAAAGGCGGGAGCTAAGTAAGCAAGTGAAGGAGTTGCTTGAGAAGAACTTCATTAGACGAAGTATATCTGAATGGGGAGCGCCTGTGGTATTTGCTACCAAGGCAGATGGTTCTCTCCGACTTTGTGTTGATTATCGAGAGTTGAATAAGCTGACTAAGAAGAACAGACACCCGTTACCGAGGATTGATGATCTCTTTGACCAGCTTGTCGGTGCTTTTGTTTTCTCTCAGCTTGATCTTGCTACTGGGTTCCATCAGCTCAGGGTAGCTGAAGATAGTATAGACAAGACTGCGTTCAGAACGCCAGATGGATTCTTCGAATGGCTTGTCATGCCGTTCGGCTTGACTAATGCACCCGCATATTTCGTGGACTTGATGAGTAGGGAGTTCAGGGAGTTCTTGAACAAGTTTGTCGTGGTCTTCGTAGATGATATTCTGATCTTCTCTAAGGATGAGGAAGAGCACGCAAGGCATCTCGTGGAGGTGATGGATACGCTTAGAGCGCATCAGTTGAAGGCCAAGTTCTCCAAGTGTCACTTTTGGAGAAGGGAAGTTAGATTCCTTGGGCATATAGTATCTAAGCAAGGCTTAGCGGTGGATCCCGCTAAGGTAGTTGCAGTTCAGGATTGGAAGACTCCAAGGAATGCAACCGAAGTAAGAAGTTTTCTAGGTCTTGCAGGCTTTTACCGGAAGTTTATCAAGGACTTCGCGAAGATTTCCGCTCCTCTCACTAAATTGACGAAGAAGAATTTAGTTTTTGCTTAGAGCATAGAATGCGAGCTTGCTTTTCAGAAGCTTAAGAGAGCTCTCACATCAGCACCTGTTCTAGCTTTGCCCGATGGAGGGAAGTTATTTACAGTATACACCGATGCATGTGGCACGGGGTTAGGAGCTGTTCTGATGCAAGAAGGAAGAGTGATATGCTTTGGCGGTAGACAACTCAAAGTGCATGAGAAGAATTATCCCACTCATGACTTAGAGTTGGCAGCAATAGTATATGCACTCAAGGCTTGGCGCCATTATCTTCTGGGAGAAAGATTTGAGCTTTATACCGATCACAAGTCATTGAAGTATCTCTTTTCTCAGAAGGATCTGAATCTGAGGCAACAAAGATGGATGGAATTCTTGGCGTCTTACGATTTTGAGATAGCTTATACCCCTGGCAAGGGGAATGTGGTAGCAGATGCATTGAGTAGAAAAAGGTTGGCTCTGAGTCCTCGATTCGTTGAGATGAAGAATTTAGAGTATGTGGCAACCTTTGATTTCTCTTTGGCGATTGAATCGATGACCGGTTCTTTAGCATCTCTGGAACTCAGACCTACCCTTCTTGATCAAGTTGGGGCTTCGCAGAGAGAAGACCCTCAGATAGTTGAGATTATGGATAAGCTGATTCGAGGAGAGGAGTCTAGTCATCTCGCTCGATATTCTATTGATGACAAGGGTTGGCTGAGGAGAGACGGAAGGTTATGTGTTCCAATGGTAGAAGATTTAGTAAGAAAAGTTCTTGAGGAAGCGCATCGCTCTAAGTTGACTATACATCCGGGCGGAGATAAGATGTATAAAGATATGAAGCGCATTTTCTTTTGGCCTGGGATGAAGAAGGATGTAGCAGAGTTTGTCTCTAGATGTATCATTTGCCAGCAAGTTAAGGCCGAGTCGAAGAAGCCCGGTGGGCTATTGCATCCTCTAGACGTTCCACTATGGAAGTGGGAGAGTATTGTAACGACCCAGAAAATCTGAACCAATTTAAAATTTTTAAATTGGCTAAAATAATGGATTTTAAATATTTAAAATAAATATTTTAAATAATGGCGATGAAAACTGAGTTCGAATCGACATTTGAAAACCAATATAATTAATTAAAATTATATATAGAATTGAAAATGGCGCGGTAGTTCGATAAATTCGATTTCAAACTTAAATTGAATATACCGGGTGCAAAACAATCCGGATTTTAGTGAAACAAAAAAATATGGAATCTAATTGATAATATCTTTCTAACGAATCCGACCAATCGAAATTTGATAGCGGGAATCAAAAGATATGTCCAGTTGAAAATTCTGAATAGTCGCTATGGAATTCAGGCCCTTAAAAATGGATATTTTGCAGATGACCTCGGATTTCGACGAAACCACTTTCGTTGGGTCCGCAGTGTCAAGAGATTGCTAGGTTTCAAATTTCATAAATTTTCGAATCAATATGTGAGCGTGGCAAAGGAAAACGCGTTTGACCAGTTTCAGTTGATTTTAATCGACTGGAAATTGGCCATTTTTCAAACGGTCTCAGAATTCGACGAAACTAGCTTTGTTAGGACCGTATCGTCAATACGAAGCTAGAAAATATTTTTCTGGAATTTTTCTAGTTAGTATGTGGCCCCGGTAATTTGAAATGTACGTTTAAAATTCAATATAGTGATTTAAATGAAAATTCAAAAGGAAACTGATTGTAACGATCAAATCAGCTTGCGATACATATCCCATTGTGTTCGGAATGGGGGTAAAACGCTATGGACGACAGGCGGTGGGCCTCGTTTCGAGGTCATATGTAAAAGTCAACTCTTTGCTAAATTAAATATTTAAATAAAAATTAAAAAAAAATTTATTTCCCTCCCTCCTTATCTCCTGCTTGCCCCCCCCTCATTCGATTATAACCAGGAAAAAAAAAAGAAAAAAAAAAACAAAACCCTAAAACAATCGACCCGTCGCCCCCCCTCGTCTCGACGCCGACGAAGAGCCGCGCCCCCCCCCTCGTCTCGACATCTGCGAAGAAGCCGCGCCCCCCTCGAAGCCCTCGACCCTCTCACGAAGACGCCGCATCGACGAACCGCGCCACCTCGAAGCCTTGCCACCTCGCCGCCGATGAACTGCAGAAGCCCCCTTTTCTTCAAAATACTGTAAGCGGTTTTAATTTTTTTTATTTCTATTTAAAACTGTATTTTTTTTTTTAGGGTAATACTGTAATGATTTTAAAAGGGATTTAAACTGTTTTTTTTTATTATTATTATAAAGATTAAAACTGTTATTTTTAAAAGCAATTTAAAACTGAATTTATAAAAGAATTTTAAAACTGAAATTTTTATAAAAGAATTTTTAAACTGAAATTTTTATAAAAGTAAAACTGTTTTTATAAAAGAACTTTAAAACTGAATTTTTAAAAGTATTTTAAAACTGAACTGAATTTTTAAAAGTATTTTAAAACTGAACTGAATTTTTAAAAGTATTTTAAAACTGAACTGAATTTTTAAAAGTATTTTAAAACTGAATTGATTTTTTTTTAAAGTATAAAACTGTGTTTTTTTTTTTTAGAAGAAACTAAAAACTGCATTTGAAAAAGGGATTTAAAAACTGCATTTGAAAAAGGGATTTAAAAACTGCATTTTTTATAAAGATAAAAAAAAACTGCATTTGAAAAAGATAAAAACTGCATTTTAAAAAAAAAATAAAAACTGCATTTTTATAAAAGAGAAAAACTGATTTTATTTTGAACTTTAAAATAGGAAAAAGGTTTAATCTTTTAGTAGAAAAAGATTTGAACTTGCAAAAGTAAAAATCATACTTTTATATGTTGAAAGCAAAAGTAAAAATCATACTTTTATATGTTGAAAGCAAAAGTAAAAATCATATTTTTATATATTAAATAGCGAAGTCAAAAATTCGATTTTTATATATTGAATAGCATAGTAAAAATTCTATTTTTACATATGTAGAGAATACGGGCGAAAGCGACAAAAGGCGAAGATTTCTATAAGTGAAGTGTCGTGCAGTTGGATAGCTATTGGTGAGATTTCTGATTTAAAAATTATATATATATGTGTTGAAAATGAAAGTGAATAGCTATATATAAATATCTATATATCTATATATATATATATATATACGCCCCTCGTCCACAAACCATGGACGATATTTATTGATTGAAATTGTTGTGATAATTGGTTGATAACGAATGGTTGTTTGGGATTGTTTGTGATTGATATTGGTTGATTGTGGTTGAAAAATACCCATTTGTGGTTGTGAAATATTTGGTTGAAACCACATAGGATTAGTTTGTGGAAATGAAATAAATATATACATGCCGTCTGCGTGCGAACTAGATGCATGTTTCCCATTGTCAAAAACCGCGAGGTTTTAAGGTAGAGCGAGGAGCCGTACTAGGGACGGTGCCGGTGTAACTACCCTGCCGTTATGCTGCCGAAATTTTGAATAATATTTGTGTGTTTGAATTATTTTCATATGCTTAAACAATAGAAAACATTCATGTGTTGAATTGATATTCATTCGTTGTTTAGAAATTCATGTGTTGAATGGTATTCATATTTTGAAATAAACTGTTTGATAATAAAAATCACATTTTTATCTATATATAAAAACAATAGCAAACATTCATGTGTTGAATTGATATTCATTCGTTGTTTAGAAATTCATGTGTTGAATGGTATTCATATTTTGAAATAAACTGTTTGATAATAAAAATCACATTTTTATCTATATATAGAAACAATAGAAAACATTCATGTGTTGAATTGATATTCATTCGTTGTTTAGAAATTCATGTGTTGAATGGTATTCATATTTTGAAATAAACTGTTTGATAATAAAAATCACATTTTTATCTATATATAGAAACAATAGAAAACATTCATGTGTTGAATTGATATTCATTCGTTGTTTAGAAATTCATGTGTTGAATGGTATTCATATTTTGAAATAAACTGTTTGATAATAAAAATCACATTTTTATCTATATATAGAAACAATAGAAAACATTCATGTGTTGAATTGATATTCATTCGTTGTTTAGAAATTCATGTGTTGAATGGTATTCATATTTTGAAATAAACTGTTTGATAATAAAAATCACATTTTTATCTATATATAGAAACAATAGAAAACATTCATGTGTTGAATTGATATTCATTCGTTGTTTAGAAATTCATGTGTTGAATGGTATTCATATTTTGAAATAAACTGTTTGATAATAAAAATCACATTTTTATCTATATATAAAAACAATAGAAAACATTCATGTGTTGAATTGATATTCATTCGTTGTTTAGAAATTCATGTGTTGAATGGTATTCATATTTTGAAATAAATTGTTTGATAATAAAAATCACCTTTTATCGACTATATGAAATATATAGAAAAATAGTGTTTTGAAATGAATCATTTTACAATAAAAATCGTATTTTTATTGTATGCATAAATCGTTGAAATGTGAAATGTTAAAAATAGCCACTTGTTCAAAATAAACATATATGAGTTGAAATATTCATTAATTAGCTAATGAAATGATTTGCACCTATTTATGTAACATTAGAATGAATGGTGTTTTTAAACCAAATAGAAATCAAATATGAAGTTGAATAGAAAATGGAAAATGATATAGACTGTATATATATGTACATGCATATTCATTAAACATGTTATAGCAAAGGGGCTAGAGAAGAGGAATAAAATTTTGTGCCCGACAAATAGGTACACATTTACTGATTTGTTTGGGTGATGATTTTGAGCCCGTTGGCTAGCCGCTTGGCTTTTTCTTTTTCTTTTTGAGATTAAAAGGACCGGGACGCTATTTGCGATTTCCCGACGCTCCCGGTGCAGGGGAGGTTATGGCGAAATTTTTCCAAAATTTAAGGTGTTAGAAAAATTTTAGAAGTGAAAACGATATGGAAATCATTGAATAAACTATATTTATATAACTATATAAATATAAATAAAATTAAAACGAAACGAGGCCGTGCAGTTCGTATTTTGAAACCGTGATTTCAAACGACTAGTACGGGAAATCCGACCATTGGATTTTCCCGAAACCTCAACCGTCGGGTTCGCCTTGGAATAATCTTTCCAACGGCACCAACCTTGTAAAAATCCAACGGTTGGATTGTCTGGAATGTTTAATTCAAATCTGAAGAAAAACAGCGCCAGAAACGATTATATTTATTTATATATATAAATAAAATTATATTTAATCGAATAACGACGCTGTAGTTCGTATTTTGAAATCGAAAATTCAAACGATTGTACCGGGAGATCCGACCGTCGGATTTTCCCGAAACTGGAACCGTTGGGTTCGTTTTGAAAAGACCTTTCTAATGATGTAAATTTTGTGAAGATCCAACGGTTAGATTTTCAGAAATGTTTAAATCAAATCTGAAGAAAAACAGCGCCACGGCCGCCTTATGGCCCGAAGCGTCGTTTTAAATAAAATGGCTATTTTAAAATAAATAAAAATAGCGATAAATAGTTATAAAATATCATAAGCGATATGGAATGGAAATAAACTGAATTTGCTTGATTTATGTGGCTTTTGATGGTTGAATGTGTTTGGTGTGAAAATTACATTAAAGAACACAATAGGTGTTGTCGAATAATTTAACCATTGAAATAAATCGATTCGAAATTCTAAATATTCGTGAATTATTTGAAAAGGCCGAGTTAATTCTCATTTCAAATAATTGATCGACGATTGAAAGTCGAAGATGAAGACGACGGTCGAAGACCGGAGATCTTCACCTCGTTTGGATGGTAACCGAGGTCCTGATTGGGAGGCATCCCGAAATATGGATAATGAGTGGTGATCGTTCAGACGTACGTGTTGATCGAAGGGTTTGCGAGGTATTTAGTGCCTCCGGTTTCGTTCAGACCCAGAACGGACTTGTAAATGGACCGTGTGTCTGACATAGGATTTATTCTGTGTGGCATGCTAAGATGCAGTGATCAGGGCTTCTGTTGAAAAGCAAAGTCTTGTGGTGATGATCAAAGCACCGCCTGTGTGGCGTAGCTTTGTGTATAACGTGAATTCGCGAGCCTCACACCCCGGTATGAACCTAAAACGGGAGAACGGACCTCAGGGAGGGCCTACGTTTCCTCCTAGCTAAAAGTGGCGTCAGTGGTTTTACACGCCCTGACGAGTTTGACTTATGTGGTTGTTGCTGTTGCGAGGCGCCTCGGTTAGATCGGACGATCCGGGTCCGATGGAGTCACTTGTTGGCTCGCTTACGCCCCAAAGGGCGGCGAAACGTAGTGCTCAGGCATTTTTAATCCACTCCGTGTGGACCGGCCCTGTCGCTCCAAGGATCGATGCGTTCTGATCCTGAGACTCGGGCTAGGCAGTCTCGAATTCGGTAAGGACTATCTTTTGCCTTGGTTCATGACGGAAATCCAATTTCCAAATACGACATCGTGCGGTTTTGATTGTATATAGATATGGCGACATGATATATGGTACCCATGCCGTCTATGATTGATAGTTATGATTTGAAATTGTTTTTTTCAAAACATATTAACACTAGCAATAATATCAAATGCCTTTGTTTTATTCGTATCAATCATATTTTGGCCATTATAAGGTAAAACTCTATCCTCCGGCTTGCGTTGCATTGTGTGATGGGAACTGAGTCTTATAATGGCTTCATTTTTATAAAAAGCATAGCGATGTTTAAAAGAAAGATTTGTTTTAAAGCACTGGCAATCCGATGGAGTAAACCCGTTCCACGAAAGTGGCGTGGTCCTGAGATTAGCCAAATTATATATGTGTTGAGTAGATTTCTCATACCAGTCCCATGACTGACTCGTAGTTTGTTTCACTCTCAAACTTGGGTGCCCCTTTTTCTACACGGGCAGCCTTGTATTCAGGTTTAGCTGGTTCTTTCTGGATAGCTAGAGCTGAAGATGGATTCTATCATTTATTTCTTTTTATGCTGTTCAGCTCCTATTGTACATATTTTGTTTATTTCCGCTGTAGACATTTATGTATAGCTGAACTCTATTTGTACTAAGTAAGATCCTGTATACTGTGTAACTCTGATGATTACTTTTATCCAGTATATCTTGTTGTTCATTCTGGTGTATTTATTTAATTCTGTTCTGCTATTATATGTTTCTGTGTTATATTCCAAAAGATAACCTTGTTTCCGTGAGAACGGGAAATCGGGTCGTCTCAAGTATTTCCATGGACTTTATCTATGGGCTACCAAGGTCAAGGAGAGGGAATACGAGCATTTGGGTTATTGTGGATAGACTTACGAAGAGTGCTCATTTCATTCCGGTAAAGAGCAAGAGGACCGCATCTTGGCTAGCGTCTGTATATCTTCGTGAGATTGTGAGACTACATGGAGTCCCTTCTAGTATAGTCAGTGACCGTGACCCAATTTTTACAAGTCAATTCTGGAATAGCTTGCAAGAAGCTATGGGCACGAGGTTGAATCTAAGTACGGCTTATCACCCACAGACGGACGGTCAAACCGAAAGGGTGAATAGGGTACTCGAGGATCTGTTGAGGCTTTGTATCCTGGATTTTGGTGGTACTTGGGAAGACCACCTTCCTCTTGTTGAGTTTGCATATAATAACAGTTATCAGGCAAGCATAGGGATGGCACCATTTGAAGCTTTATATGGGAGGCCGTGCAAGTCGCCTACATGTTGGTGGGAGACTACAGATGAGCTTATACTTGGGCCTGATATGATTAGAGATACATCTGAGAAGGTCGAGTTGATTCGGAGACGGATGAAAGCGGCCCAAGACCGACAGAAATCCTATGCTGATAAGCGAAGAACTGATTTGGAGTTTGATGTTGGGGATATGGTTTTCGTGAAGGTTTCTCCTTTGCGGAATGTGGTCCGATTTGGAGCCGTTGGGAAGTTAGCACCGAGGTTTGTTGGACCATTCCCTATTATAGAGAGGATCGGGCAGATGGCTTATAGAGTGGAGTTGCCCGAGAAGCTTGCCGGAGTACACGATGTTTTTCATGTCTCGCATCTCCGGAAGTGTTTACATGAATCAGCAGAGGTTGTTGAGCCAAGTGTTCTGAAAGATGTGGAAGTGGAGAAAGAGGCTACCTTGAGGAGAGCTCCGATTCGTATCTTGGGGACGGAGACCAAGAAGCTAAGGAATCGAGAGGTCAAGTTGGTGAAGGTTCAATGGGGTGAAGCCGAAGAAGACGCAACTTGTGAAACCGAGGAGAAGATGCGTGGGCTTTATCCATTCCTTTTTGAGGGTACACTCTCAATCTCTTTTCTTTGTTAGCATATCTTTCTCTTTGCTATCCATGTTTATCTAGTTTATCGTGTTAATCTTGTCATGAGAACCTTAGGTAGAAACCCTTTGGATGAAACATGTGTTTGAAACATGTTATGCTTGATGTTTGCAAGTGGTTGCAAGTGTTTGCAAGTGGTTACTCGTGGATGCATTATACACGTTAGGCACTAGATCGGCTCACACACTCCTCATATTGCATATGCATGAGTGTTTATGCTTATTCATGGATGAAAATTTTTGTGTTATCACATGGATGTTGCATATGGATGTATGTTATGTGCACACATGTAGATGTTATATATTATGTTAGGAATTGCATACATATGGATTCATTTCACTAACATAATTTGCATTGATGATATTTGCATTAGATAAGTACATATACACACAACATTGCATATGTTCATGCAACATTTAGAATCTTGTAAGGAAAATGATTGCTCGTGGATGATGTTTTGAGTAGATGGATGTTGGATGGTAGGATACGTTCTTCCTAACTTGAAGATTTCGGGGAAGAAATCCTTTAAGGAGGGGAGAATGTAACAACCCGTATTTTCAATAACCTGTTATAACATAAATCGAGGCAGAATTTAATTTATAAATCTGAATCAAGGGAAACGGGCTATGCCATTGCGTTCGTCTCGGAAAAATACGCGAAATAGAGTCCGAGTTTTCGAAAATCGGAGTCCGTATGACCCGATTAAGGCCCAACGAAGTTTTCAGAAAATTTCAAAGTAAAAACAGATTTCAAATTCAAGTTTGAATTTGGAAAATTAGGTCAGATTGGGGCAGGCGGGAAAATTCCCGCCAGAGCACCCAAGTCGACAGCCCTGTCGACTTGGGAGTCGACTTGGCTGACCCAAGTCGACAGCCCTGTCGACTTGGCTATCGACCTGGTTCAGCCGGGCAGTTTGCCTGGTGCACCATTTTGTAGTTGTGTTGAGTTTGGGGGCCAGATTCGGTTTTAAGGGCTGAGATTGGAATTAGGGTTTAATCCTAAGGTTGAAGCTAATCCTAATCTCTATAAATAAGCCCCTAACCTAACCCTAAATCATATTAATCAACCCTACAACTAAACTATGGCAAAATCATTCCTCTCATGGCCTCCACTCTCTTCATAAAATTCCTAAATAAATTTCTATGAGATTTTCCATGCATACAAGTGTTTTCAAGCTTGTATGAGTGTCATTAGCTTGCATTCAAGTCAAGTTTCCATATTTACATCATAAAGCAAGGGTTTTGATCATTTTTGCTCAAGGGTTTTTCTATTGGAGCTTGCATTTTGGGTTTATTTGATTGCATAAGGGCTTTATCTCAATCTTATATTTGCTTATACTCATTTGAGTCTTCATAAGCATTGTAAGCCCTTTTCTACTTTCATATTTAAACTCTAAAGTTAATGAATGATGCAAGTTGTGTTTGATCATTATGATATGATATGCAAGTTTATCATGTTATGCAAGTATGCTATGATATGATATGCAAGTTTATCATGTTATGTTATGCAAGTTTACTATGATGTAATATGCAAGTCTATCATGTTATGTATGCAAGTTTGCTATGTTATGATATGCAAGTTGCCATGTTATGTATGCAAGTTTGGGTTGATCATCTCACTCATGTTATCATGTTATGCAAGCTTATCTTGGGTTTATGAGCCTAAAGCTTCAAGCTTTATGCTAAAGGTTGCATTTTGGCAACATGTAGGTTATCATATCTCTTATGATAACTTGCATGTGAGGCTAAATGCAAACTTATGGCCATTTCTACATGTCATTTATCACCATGTATCACCAATATGCTAAGTTTGGTTTTATGCATGCTTTTGAGGCCTAAAATGTAATATGCAAGTATATGAACATATGTACATTTCATATGCCACCATGTTAAACTTGTGGCTTCAACACCTTTATGTCATGATTATGCCAAGTTCCCTCTTTCTATCCTTTATGCGCTATTGCGATATGTAAGCGATGGGATTGCGTTTGGGGTTGGGTAAACTTAAAAGACATAAAAACATAAGCTTGGGAATTTACCTATTAAGTTAGGTCTACCCTTTGGGAATTTACCTATTAAGTTAGGTCTACCCAAATGCTTGAAAACTTGTAACATGTTTTGGAAACATGATGGACATGACACTTAGAAAAGATAAGTGTGACCAACTCGAGGTTGGGTTGAGTTTGTAGCGTAAACCTACCCGGAACCGACCGGCTTAACTAGTTGCTACAAACAATAGGACCCAATGTGAGAAGTTGGTCATGTTGTACCTTGAACCCGAGGTTTGACCAAGTTGTGGTGTAAAGCTACCCGGAACCGACCGGCTTAACTAGTAACCGCAACAAAGTCTAATGTGAGAGGTTAAGGCACATTAATTAATTAATGCCTCATGATTAGGGTTAAGTCATGGTCCATTTAATACTTAACCAATTTGGGCTTGGTAGATTTATCAGGGTTAAGCCGTGAACTCATCGTTACACTTAACCAAGTTAATCCATGATTAGCAAGAGGGTTAAACCGTACTTAACCCACTAGAAAATCCTAGCAACGGGGGTCCACTCCAGCAGTAATCCCAAGTTTGTATCATCATGACCCTAGGGACTAGGCTAGGGTGGGGGCACGATTACTGGACTTGAGGTAAGTGACCAAAAACGACGGCAGAGTGGTACGTCGGTGTAGTTCCGGGCAGACCATGGTCGTGCACATAGTCCGAAGCCGGGGAAAACATGCACGGGTACCAGTAGATCGAGACTGTGCACTTATGTTTATGGTGTCCAGGGGTTGACACCCTACGGCTTGATACACCCGACGGGAGACCCTGCACAGTCTGACTACAATTATGTTTGGGCCGTATTGACACCAACACGTGACGAGTTAGGCTTAGGGAGCTGATCGACTAGACCATTTGGTTGGACCTCGTATTAGGGTCATCTCATGTTATTGGACCTCGTATTAGGGTCACTTCATGTTATTGGGCCAAAGCTTGGGCCAAGGGATCAATACTTGTTTATTCAAGTCATGTTAGTTTGCTAGTACACCTGTGGTGCAAAACCTTAATCCTGATTATGCGATGACACCTTTATCTACCTTGTTAGTTAATCATCATGCTAGTATGTAGTTATCCTTATGATCATCCCTGCTTCTCATGCCAGTTAACTTTATCAGTTTACATTGATTGTAGTAGGGCTTACTCAGTCTTTTTGACTGACCTGTTTTTCTTTCGCCTCTTTTCTTCCGTCCCCCCCCCCCCCCCAGGTTCTCAGGGTGGGAATATTGGAGCTTAGCTTGGATTTCTGATCGCTTGCTTGTGGGATTTTAGCTCATGTACGGTCTTGACATGAAGCTAGCTATGGTTATCACTTATTTTGGGGATAGTACTTATGTATTTCAGTTTTTCAGTAATGTTGTTTTTATCTAGACTTGTGTATTTGGAAAGTTGACATTATGTTGTACCAGACTTGTTTTGAAATGGTTTGAAATCTTCTGTTGTTTTATCTATGTTATTTACTCTGCTTACATATATACATATGTTCTTGTTCTGCCTTGATATATCATTATGCATGTTTACCTGATTCAAACGCCCCTCCAAAGTCAGAGTGCTTGCAAGAGACACCCTGGCGGAGGTGGGGTGTTACATATTCCATTTCTCTTTTTGATTTTTACCTTGTCCTGAAACACAAAGAAATAAAACAGCAGTCAAACTGTACTATGTTGAGGCTGGTTAGAATCAGTTGGTTCTGATCAGCAAACCAGTATGGTTATGGCGTGGCTGTTCAAGTCTGAAAAATGATGAGAAAAACACACAGAAAACTGAGAAAAATTGTGAATCAAAATCTATAAAATTCTATTTGTTCAGTGTTCATTTTAGTTCCAGTGTAATGTGTGTTTTCTTTTGTGTGACAGGTTTCAGGATTATGCAGCAAAAGGCAGAACAGAAACTGGGACAGTAAGAGTGTGCAGAGCAGAATTTGTCTAGCAGAGAGTTGTGTATGAAAGGTAAAGAGAGTTGTAAAATCATTTGTATTGAGTTCATTTGTAAAAAGTCATGTAAATGAATGGGTGTTCAAAGATAAATTTGTATATAATTGTTTTGAGAAATAAAATAAATATTATTGAATAACAAATGCTTGTGTAAACTTCCCGTATTCTATGTAAAGCATTATTAAGCAATAGTACTTATTATTTCACTATCAAACACATCAACAAAATCTATTTGTTGTCATCAAACAAAAAAATCATATATTCAACAAACTCCCCCTTTTGATGATGACAAACAGACTTAAGATTTTTGAAGATAACAGGATGTGTTTGAAATGAACTCCCCCTATATTTGTGCTCCCCCTACCAATTGTAACTAGACATAAGATAAGAAGTTGGAAAAAATAGAAAAAAATTTAAACACTTAGCATTAATGGCAAAATAAAATCTATAAATGTCTGTACACCAACACAAAATCTAAACTCCTTCTCCCCCTTTGTAATCATCAAAAGATGAATAGTTCTGAACATTTGCAAAAGACATGGACCATAGTTAGAAATCAAGTCATTTGACAGAATCAGAGCCGTAAACCCCGAGCAATCAAACAAAAAATCATAATAATTCGTAAAGTAGGAACACATTTCACAAAACAAAGGATGGAATGGAAAGTTATTTAATATATACCAGGGAGGATTTTATCAAATCTATAAAGAAAAGAAGAATATATATATATATATATATATATATATATACTTCAAGAGCACACTAACCACTCATAACCAGAGCTTGGATTTTTAAATGGGATTAGTCGCAGCATGAAAATAAGTAAACTCATAACCGTGCATGACCAGAGCTTGGATTTTTAAATGAGGTCAGAGAACTACTTATTATATATATAAATTATTAGTACCCTCCTTTTTTTTAATCCTCTTAATATATATAAAACAATGATGGATGGTAGAAGGGTGATAGAGACAGAGATGGATGTGAAATTTTTTTTCCTAAATTACTCATATTATAAAATATATTTAATCACATCAGAGCTGCAGACAAACTTTCAACCATCTCATATTCTGAAATCTTATACAGTCACAATTTTATCAAAAATGTCCAAAATAAAAACTGTTCTTTTCTTGATAGTTTGAAGATTGGATTATTTGTCAGAAAATGGTATTGATAACAGAACATCTTAAGAGAAAATTTACCCAAAAATGCAAAGAGATTAATTTATTTCTATAATTCCCAAATCCAATCGTAATCTGCAAAATCTATCTTTGGGAAGGGGTTTTGTGAAAATATCAGCATGCTGAGATTCTGTTGGAATAAATTCAATACAAATGTCCTCACTAGCAGTATGATCTCTAAGAAAGTGGTGTCTTACATCAATGTGTTTTGTGCGTGAATGATGTACAGGATTATTTGATAAATCTATTGCACTCTTACTGTCACATTTTAAAGGAACTCGTTTATAGCAAAGCCCAAAATCAGATAGAGTCTGCATCATCCATAAAATCTGTGCATAACAACTTCCTAAAGCAATATATTCAGCCTCAGTGGTGGATAAAGCAACACAGTTTTGTTTACGACTTGACCAAGAAACAAGTGAATGACCTAGCATGAAACAAGTTCCACTAGTACTCTTCCTATCAGTGAGTGAGCCAGCATAATCAGCATCGGTAAACCCAACTAAATTAAAGTTATCACAAGAAGGATACCATAGACCAAGATTTGGTGTGTGTACCAGATATCTCAGAATTCGTTTTGTGGCTTTTAAATGAGATTCTTTTGGATTAGATTGAAAACGAGCAGACAAACAAACATAAAACATAATATCGGGTCTAGAAGCAGAAAGATAAAGAAGTGAACCGATAATACCGCGATATTTTTTCTGATCAACAGCAACACCTTTTTCATCTTTGTCAAGTTTGGTTGTTGGACTCATTGGTGTTTTCATCGGTTTTGCATCTTCAACTCCAAATTTCTTCAGTAACTCCATCACATACTTTGTTTGTGAGATAAAGACACCTTTGCTGCTCTGTTTGATTTGAAAGCCAAAAAAGTATTTCAGTTCTCCCACCAAGCTCATCTCAAATTTGTCCTGCATAACTTTTTCAAATTTTTCACACAAGACATCATTAGTAGCACCGTATACGATATCATCAACATAGATTTGAACAATCAAAAAATCATCACCGTCATGTAATAGAAAAAGAGTTGTGTCAGCACACCCCTTTTTAAAACCGTTTTCCAAAAGATAAGTACAAAGACAGTCATACCAAGCTCGAGGAGCTTGCTTAAGGCCATACAATGCTTTTTCTAGTTTATACACATGATTTGGAAAATCGTGACTCTCAAAACCAGGGGGTTGTTCAACATAAACCTCTTCTTTTAGTTCTCCATTCAGAAAAGCACTTTTCACATCCATTTGTTTTAGTTTAAAACCTTTAAAACATGCAAAGCTCAACAAGATTCTAATTGCTTCTAACCTAGCTACTAGGGAAAACGTCTAATCAAAGTCAATGCCTTCGATCTGATTGTATCCCTTAGCAACCAACCTAGCTTTGTTTCTAATTACATTTCCAGACTCGTCAAGCTTATTTTTAAACACCCACTTTGTTCCAACTACTGGATAGTCTTTTGGCCTAGGTACCAAGTTCCAGACTTTGTTTCTCTCAAACTGGTTAAGTTCTTCTTGCATAGCTAACAACCAAAATTCATCATTAAGAGCAATATCATAAGAACCTGGTTCTATTTCAGATACAAAGGCATTATGAATACAAAAAGTACAAACATCCTTATTAAGAGAGGAACGTGTACGAACACCAGCTGTTGGGCTTCCGATTACCAAATCTGGAGGATGACTGGGCTTGAATTTCAGTCTTTCAACATTTGTTGTTGCTTGAGTGGCTTCTTTGTTTGTTTCAGTATCGTTGCTTTCTTATTCACCTTCTTGTGCACCACCATCATCTTTATCATCTTCAGAGATCATATCCACATCTGTTTCATTGAACTTTACATTGACGGTTTCCACAATTGTCCTTGACTGTTTATTGAAGATCCTGTAAGCTTTACTTCTTGAGGAATAACCCATGAAAATTCCATCAATCGTTTTTGACTCAAATTTCCCAAGCTGTTCTCATGTGTTCAAAATATAACAAGGACATCCAAACACTCTAAAGTATGAAATGTTAGGCTTTTTGTCAGACCAAAGTTCATATGACGTTTTATTGAGTATTGGTCTAATCATAACTCTGTTCATTACATAGCATGAAGTATTTACTGCCTCAACCCAGAAGGTTTGAGGCAAATTATATTCACATAACATAGATCTAGCCATTTCTTGTAATGTACGATTTTTCCTTTCAACCACCCCATTTTGTTGAGGTGTTCGAGGAGCGGAAAATTCGTGTTTAAAACCATTTTCTTCACAAAAAATTTCAAAGTCTAAATTTTCAAATTCACCTCCATGATCACTTCTCTCAGAGTTTTAATTGAAACTCCTTTTTCATTTTGAACAAGTTTTGAAAACTTTGAAAAATAATCAAAAACTTCAGACTTTTTGGCTAGAAAGTAAACTCATGTAAATCTAGAGTAATCATCAACCAATACATAACAATAACGTTTACCATTTAAGCTAGCAGTGTCAGTAGGTCCAAACAAATCCATATGAATCAACTCAAGCACGTGTGAAGTACTAACAATATTTTTTGGACGAAAAGATGAACGACTAAGTTTTCCCATGGTACAGGCTTTACACACTTTGTTATTTTTGAACTTCTGATGTGGTAAACCTCTGACAAGCTCATTTGTTTCCAGTCTTTCTAGAAGACTCATACTTGCATGTGCCAGCCTTCTGTGCCATAGAATTGCCTCCTCTTCCATTGCTACCAAGCACCTAGAAACAGTTACATCATCGAAAGAGAGTGTGTAGACATTTCCTTTTCTTTTCCCAGTAAAAACAACCTTTCCAGAGGATATTTCAATGATTTTGCAAACATTACTATCAAACACAACATTCATTCCTTTATCATAAAGTTGACTGATAGAGATAAGATTATGAAATAGATTATCAACATATAAGACATCGGTTAAGCCAAAAATACTGTTACCTACTTTTCCTTTACCAATAATTTTACATTTGCTGTTGTCATCTAGAGTCACATTCCCACCTTTATGTTTTTCGAGGCTAAGAAACAGTCTTTTGTCTCATGTCATATGTCTGGAGCAACCTGAATCCTAATACCATTTCTGTTGCTCCTTAGCCTGCCAACATACCTATACAAACAGAGAAGAGGATGACCCAGAGAATCTTCTAGGTCCAAGCATATCAGTAGTAAAAAAATGATAATCATAAGACTCTTTTGGAACCCAGACTTGATTTTTTTTTCCCCTTATTTGTGTTCCAATCATTACAATAGTTGTGTGTCAAGTGTTTAGGAACCCAAACCCTTTTGAACTTTTGAATTTTATTACCATTCTTGCAGTTTTCATGACTGTGACCAATTACTCCACATTTTACACATTTGGGAAAGATACTTCTACCTTTAGCATTGTCAATCCTAGTCATTTTTTCTTGTATCTTTCCAAAGCCAAGTCCTTTTCTAATATTTGCAAACAGGTGGTTTCCAAGTAACATTTTAAAAGATGTTTGACCAATTGAAAACTTATTCAAAGTAACTTCAAGATCTTGAACTCTCTTTCTTAAGATTGTGTTCTCATTCACAAGTGAAGTGCATCGTTTAACGTAATTCTTTATTCTGGTGTCATCATCTTCTTTTAGAGTCAAATTTACTTTTTCAAGATTCTCAATGGTGCACTTGAGTGTTGAGAGTTCTAGATTCACAACCTTACAAATTTCACAATCTAGATTATTGATTTTTGAAACATTTTCAAGTTCAGATTCCAACTTCTTATTATTGTGAACAAGATCAAGGTTTTTTGCTTTCAGTTTCTCTGCTTCTGATTCTAATGTGTCAATAATTTCAGAAAGATGCTTACACATTAAAACTAGATTATTATAATTGTATACCTCAGTGGTTTCGTCGTTGGTATCTTCTAGATCTGACTCTGCCATGAAGCACAGATTACTTTCTTCCTCACTGTTGTCTGAGTCTTCTTCTCCTTCCTCTCATCCCAAGTTACAGCAAAAGCTTTCTTCTTCTTCTTGTTTCTTTTGTTTTGGAGAAGTGGACAGTTTGGTTTTAGATGTCCAGGCTTCTGACAGTTGTAGCAGAGTGGTTCGTCTTCTGAATTGTTGGGCTTCGGTTTATTTCTTCGAGGTTTGAACTTACTCCACTTCGTGAGTTGTCTGACAGCCATAGCAAGCTGTTCGATGGAATCTTCACCATCAGTGGTGACAGTGTTGGACAGAGCTATTGACTTTTTCTTTAGATCTGAATTGTTGCGATCTTCTCTTGCTTTTAGCTCCATTTCATACGTCATTAGATTTCCGATAAGCTCTTCCATGCTCAGCTTACTCAGATCTTTAGATTCTTGAATGGCTGTGACTTTTGCTTCAAAGTTCATTGGCAGAACACGCAGAATCTTCCTCACAAGCTCCACATCTGTATAGATCTTTCCAAGAGCTCTAGCATTGTAGACCAGCACGGAGAAGCGACCATACATTTCCTTGATGCTCTCGTCCTTCTGCATGATGAAGTTTTCATATTCATTGTTGAACATGGCAAGACGAGATTCTTTAACTTGAGAAGTTCCTTCGTGTGTGACTTCCAGAGTATGCCAAATTTCCTGGGCTGTATTACAGTGAGAGATTCTGTTATATTCAGTTTTATCAAGAGCACAAATCGGAGCATTCATAGCTTTAGAATCTATAGAGTATAGTTTCTTATCATTCACATCCCACCTACTTTTTGGTTTAGGTGTTACAGTTCCATTAACAATTTCAGTAGGTGGTTTATATCCAGTTTCAATGATATCCCAGACGTCGTAATCGACAGACACAAGATAAATTTTCATCCTAGCTTTCCAATACGCGTAATCACCACCATTGAACATGGGTGGTCTAACAATAGATTGTCCTTCAGAAAAAGCATTGTTCATTGAAGTCATGATTCTAGGGTTAAACACTGGCTCTGATACCAATTGTAGGATCGATAATAACCCTAGAGGGGGGTGAATAGGGTTTTAAAAAAAATAAAACAAACACAGAGATATAAAATATGCAGTAAAGGAAAATCACATGCAGAGATACCCGGCTTCGGCAAACTGTGCCTACTGCTGCCTTTCTAAGATTTCTACTAGGAGTTACAAACAGATCCCGCTTACAATCCTATGTAAACTTGCAGCTCCTGCTCCTGTCTAACCCTAAGCTTAAAATCATAGACTGGCTTGTGCACCCTAGACCAGATTTTCCCAGACTACAGGCCAGTAATCTGTATATCCTAGTTTTATAAAGAAACTAGAAAAAGAAAAGATTATTGTTAAGGAATTACAACAAAAACAATACGAAGGAAATTAAAGAAGAGAAAAAACAAATAGTTCCCCTTTTTAATGACTTGGCTTAGCCAAACCAACATAGGCTGGCTCTTTTGTAATTGTTTCACCCTTCATTGTTTTAGCCCGATCTCCTTCTTTTGGAAATTAAAAATGGCGGCCAAAAAAAAAACTAGGGTTTGCAATTTGAAACCCAAAACGATCGACTTTGTGATTGATCTGAGATCCTTTCCGAAGCTTTGAATCTGTGGATTTTCTTGGACATTCTTTCGTAACTGATTTGGGATGAGGTTGATCGAAACCTAGAAGAAACGTGAGTTTTTCTGATTCACTATAACATGTTGTAATGGGAGTAATGACAGCATTCCCAATTTATTCCAATTTTCGAAGGTTACTTGTTGACCCTCTTGCCCCCAATGTCGTGGGGGATTGGTTCGGCCATTAAGTCCTCCAGTCATACTTAGGATTGACTCATCCTAGGCCGGGAGTCAAACATCCCTAAATAGGAGTTCCTTTAGTCTTTTATACTCCTCCTCTAGTTGTCGAGGGTTAGAGTTTTAAGGACCGAGCGGTCTTTTGTCGGGGTGCACCTTTCACACTCATCCGTAATTTTATACTCCTTCTCAGGTTGGGAGAATCAGAGTTATTTCCAAACAGTCGGTAATGCTGTTTGTATCGCGTCATCCTCACTTTTAATCAACAAAGTGGGACTCGAAAGTGTGTCAGTTAGTCTAAATTTAGAATTAGTTTCCCCAGATTTTCATCGTTTCCCCAATGAGATCGGCTCGTTTCATCAATGGTCGGCATATTAGGGCATCAACTATTGACTTAATGTCGGTCGAATCACAACACTTAGCCGTCATAATAATAAGTCAGAGTAGGAAAAGGAGCATTTATTCATAAACTAATGCGAGTGACCAGTCACACCTTATTACATAACTAAAACAAATAAAACAATAAGGAAATTGAAAATTCTAAGAAAGATAAGGTCGCAAGTGCTCTGCATTCCATGCTCTCTGAAAAGGTTCGCCATCAATAGTTGATAGCCTGAAGGTTCCATTATCAAGCTTGCGTTGAATGACGTAGGGTCCTTCCCACTTTGAGCCCATATGTACGGGAGTCGGGAAGACCCGTTTCAAGACCAGATCTCCAACGTAGAAGATCTTATGTCGAACTTTCTTGTTGTAATATCGGACAATTCTCTACCGGTAAGCCTCAGCATGAAGGTTTTCCTCTTCTCTTTTTTCATCAATCGTGTCAAATGATTGTAAGAGAAGGGCTCTGTTTGTTAGCGGATCGTAGTACGTGGCTCTATGAGATGGAACTTCGAGTTCAATGGGAATGACAGCTTTCGATCTGTAAGATAAAGCCAAGGGGGTGTGTCCGGTGGCAGTTTATGGGTGGTTCGATATGCCTAGAGAGCCAAAGGGAGTACGTCAACCCACTTGCCTTTAGCTCATTCCAGTCGTTTCTTCAGGGTTGACTTGATAATTTTATTAACTGCTTTGACCTGTCCATTAGACTATGGATGTGCAATCGCGGTAAACTTCTTCTCAATGCGGTATTTTTCACGAAAGTCCCTGAATTTTGAGCTTCGAACTGAGTCCCATTATCCATTATGATGGTTCGAGGAATCCCGTATCGACATATGATATTCCTTACAATAAAGTCAATGACTCGCTTCATCGTGATCGTGGTCATCTGTTCGGCTTCTGCCTACCTGTAAAATAATCTATTTCCGCGATAGTATATTTTGCACCTCCTTTCGAGATGGGTAAGCTTCCAATGATGTCTATTCCCCAGAAAGGGAATGGTCAAGGACTGACCATGTGGTTGATCTCGATTGGCGGGGCTCGTGGAATCTGCGCAAAACTCTGACATTTATCGCATCGTCTGGAATAATTAGTTGCATCTTTGCTGATATTTGGCCAGAGGTGCCCATATTATAGCACTTTCTTAGCCAGAGTTTGCCCGTCGGTGTGTGCATCACATTCCCCTTCATGCACTTTTCTCAGTATCCTTTTGACATCATCATTGGCCACACACCGAAACATGGGCACAGAGTAACCGCTTCTATAGAGTTGGTCTTGTTGGATGACGTACCTAGAAGCCTGTTGTACGATGGCCCATCTTTCATTTCTTTTTTCAAGAAGTGTGCCATGTATGAGGAAATTCTTAATGGTAGTCATCCAAGATTCGCTTTCAGGCTCGGCTCTAGCTTGGTCGACTTCCATTTGGTCGATGCTTGGAATGCTCGGTCTCTACAGGAACTAGCTCTGTTTAACTCAGGCGGTCTGAGCTAGCGAGTTTTTTCAACCTGTCTGCCTTTTGATTCTTCTCTCTAGGAATGTGGGAGATGCTATATCGGTCGAAGTCATGCAACAATTTCTCGACCTGCTTGAGATAGGATAAAAGTCGAGCTCCTTTGGTTTGATATTCTTTCTGAACCTGAAACACAATAAGTTGTGAATCCCAGATGATTTCAATCGATGTTATTCTTAAGTCCCTCGCAAGCTTAAGCCCGACTATTAGGACTTCATACTCAGAATCATTGTTTGTGTCCAGAAAGTCTAATCTCAGGGCATAATAGGTCGACCGTCCCTCAGAAG
Source organism: Allium sativum (assembly GCA_030737875.1). NCBI lineage: Eukaryota > Viridiplantae > Streptophyta > Magnoliopsida > Asparagales > Amaryllidaceae > Allium > Allium sativum. The sequence goes on along the minus strand of CM060913.1, from coordinate 6,153,572 downwards.
ATAACAATACTATGCCAGCACCCGAGCGTCGGTCATTTCGAGCTCCACCCGTATATAGTTTCTAGGTGTTTGATATTGACTCTATGTCTGGGGGTTCGGTGCTATCTTCTAAGTTTTCATCCTATGGAGTTGTAAATTCAGCTATGAAATCGGCCAATGCTTTCCCCGTGATGGATTTCCGTGGAACAAATGTCAGGTCGAACTGACTCAGATCAATGTTCCATTTAAGCAGCCTTCCGGTCACCTCAGGTCGTTGTAGAATCTATCGAAGAGGTTGGTCGGTGAATATTTTAATGGGGAGAGCCTGGAAGTAATGCCGAAGCTTTCGCGACACAATCAGCAGACTATAGGCGAGCTTCTCAATCCTCGGGTAGTTGCGTTCCACCCCTGTCAATTTCTTGCTCACATAATAAGCTGGTCATTGTACCCTGTCCTCTTCATGGATTAGTACCGAGATGATTACGTGTGTAGATACTGCCAAATACACAAACAGATCGTCATCGTCGATTGGTTTGGACAAGATGGGAGGTTTTTCTCCAAATGATCAAGTAAGTTTTGGAAGGCTTCGACACAGTCAGGTGTCCAAGCAAAGTTCTGTTTTCCTCTCTTAATCAACTCAAAGAAGGGTAGCATTTATTGGTTGCCTTGGAAATGAATCGACCCATTGATGCAACCTTGCCTTCCAGGATCTGTACATCCTTGATTCTTCTAGGTTTCTGAATTCTCTTATTGGCCAAAATCTGATCAGGATTGATCTCGATTCCTCAAGAACTAACTATGAACCCCAGAAACTTACCTGATGCTACTACTAAAGAACATTCCAAGGGATTTAATTTCATTCCATATCTTCAGATAATGTCAAACATTTCAGACAAGTTTTTTACGTGGTCGGACAATTGTCTCCACTTTACCAGCATATCGTCCACGTACACCCCCATTGTCTTTCCTAATTGATCATGAAACATCCGATTAACCGAACATTGGTATGTATCCCTAGCATTCTTCAAGATGAACGACATAACTACATAAAAGTATAATTCGAGACCTGTTATGAAACTAGTATGATCTTGATCTGGGACGTGCATGGCAATCTGATTGTACCCCGAGTAAGCGTCCATAAACGAAAGGAGTTTATGACCTGCAGTTGAGTCGACCAACTGATCAATCCTAGGCAATGGAAAGCTGTCCTTGGGGAAAGCTTATTCAAATTGGAAAAGTCGATGCAGGTCCGCCATTTCCTGTTGGCCTTTTTTATGAGTACTGGGTTGACTGCTCAGTCGGGATAGGTTGAGTCTCGAATGAACCCATTGGCATGTGGCTTTCCAACTTCTTCCTTTAGGGCCGCAGATATTTTGGGACCGAGCATTCTCCTCTTCTGCTTTATAAGGGTATACTTTGAATCGATATTGAGGAAGTGAGTTATGATTGAAGGAGAAATCCCATACATGTCAGCATGGGTCCAAGCAAACACGTCAAAGTTTGCATGGAGAAATTCGGTCAATTCCCTCGTCCGGAGGGGATCGAGATGAGACCGGATCTTCATTACCCTGGTGGGGTCATCTTTGTCGATCGAAATCTTTATGGTAGCCTCGTCTGGGACTGCCTTCCTACATCCCGATTCTTCGTCCTCTCTTGGATCGATATCCTCGACTTCACAGACGGACAGTCCTAGCCAGTATGTTTTCTGTAATTGTTGTGCTTCCTTCCGCTCCACGGGTGGAGAGGTGTCATCAGATTCTTTGCTACTTTTTCTTCATAGCTCTTTCCATTCTGCCAAGTAGTAGGCTCATCCTATTACTTGATCTCATTGCACTGTCCTGATTCCACCATCAGTCGGGAATTACAAAGGCAAACACCAGGGAGCGATACATGCTCTGAACTCAGCTCAGGCCGGTCGACCCAGGAACGTGTTATACTGGGAGTTAATGTTCATCACAACAAATGGTAGAATTCTAACTCTTCTGCGATCTCCATCTCCTAATTCTATAGATAGCTTGATTTGGCCGACCGGTTCAGTGGGCGCTCCATTGAAACCACGTATTTGGCCGGTGCATTGTTCCAAATCTTTCAATTCCAGCCTCATCTGGTCATAAGCTTATTTGAACAATATATTCACCGAGCTTCCATTGTCAATCAGAATCTTTCTCACGGTAGATGGGCCTATAATGGCTGTTATTTCTAGTGCATCAATGGCTGACGCCTCTATTTCAATCAATTCCTTATCGCGGAAGATAATGTTATCGGCCATCGTTCTTCTTTGATTGATAGGACTTGCAGCTTCACAAGTGCTTGTTTCTGCAATATCCATATGCTTTGCGGAGTTTACATAATGCTATAAGGATCGAATGCTATATCCTGCAGGGAGCGGTCCTCTAACAATGGCGTTAATCACTATACCCTTCCCCTTCTCTTGGGTAGTAGCTCTAGGCGTTGCTTGACTTTGTTTGGGTGCCAAAGTCCCCTGCCCCATGTCTCTTGGGGCTACTTTATATTCATCAAGTTTCCCTTCCTGAATCAGTTTCTTGAAGATGTCTCGAAGGTGACGGCATTCATTGGTCGAGTGCCCATAAATCTCATGGAATAAACAAAACTTTCCAATAGCCCGCTCCTTCTCGGTCGGCTCACGCACGGGTGACCTCTTGTATTGAACCGTACTGCATGTATCAAGATAAATATTTTCCAGCGTGTCATTCAACACTGTGTAGGTTTTGAAGACCTGGAACTGGGTCCACTTTTTTGGAATTCCCTCTTTATCTAGGATTTTCATTGGCGTCCTTCGGTCCATCACCATTTCACTTGCCACGGTTTCCGACGTTCACTTCTACCTTCCCTGAATTATCCCCAGATTGCTTGACTGCGACATTGCTCTAGATTGGTTTGGTAGATACATCTCTCTGCCCATCTTCCTTGTCTAACTGCGCTTCCTCCTGCCTTAGCCGGACATTAGCCTTTTCGTAAAACATCTCAATCGACGTGGGCGGCTTCCCTAATAGATACTTCCCGAACTTTGTTCTCTTGTCAATGCCATCGACCATGGCCATTAGGACGGTCTCATGATTAGGGTTGCTTACTTCGGTGGTTGTCTGGTTGGATCGGTTGAGATAGTTTCGTAGAGACTCGCCTCTTCCTTGTTTGACTATTGAAAGAGCCATGACATGCTTAAATTTAGAGGCATGGACACAGAACTGGTTCAGGAATTTCTCGCCCAAATCTTTAAAGCTTGGGACCGACCTTGGGGGTAAACGAGTGAACCACATAAGTGCTACCCCACTCAAGAAAATTGGGAAAACCTTGCACTTGATGGTGTCTCGAGCTACTGCCATCTCCATATGCCATGAGTACATCATCAAATGCTGTTATGGGTCGGTGGTCCCATCATAATGGTTCATCTGTAGCATATTGAACCTCCTAGGGAATTCATCCTGTAATATGTCATCAGTGAATGGGGTATGGCTTCGGTTGATTCCCCAATCTTCATTATTGTATCCTTTGATGTCATTCATGATCTGCCGGACTATAGTAGTTAGGTTCGGAGGGATGACTGTGGCTCGATCGGCTTCCTCGACCGACCGACCTCTCTTCGCTCTTTCCATGGGTAATGTTGTCTGACTTGCCATAGGGCAGTCCTTCCTCCTCTATGAATATCTCGGCAATCACAAGATTCTGAGGAGGAAGAACATGGGCTCGATCTGTTCGTGCATTATTTTGATGAGAAGGCAGAGAGGTGCCTTGGTTTTGTTGGGTTGCGTGATCGATGGCTTCTATCTCGGCCTTGCCAGCCTGAGTTTGACCTCTTGCCCCCAGTTGGTCTGAACACCCTTCTAGATGCAATTGATGAATATTTTCGGCTCTTTCTAACGGACATTGAGGTTGACGCGGTTTCTACTTCCCCTGGATGATGATAGGCTCTCTGAGATTTGTTCTAACTGATGAGGGGGAACTTGATGATCCCTAAACTTCTGAGCTTGTTGATTCCCGAACTCCTCTCGTTGTCTTGACATGCGATTTATATCATGTCGCGTTGTAGCATTCTCCCGAGCATGAGCTTTTAAGGCATCCGTAGTTTCTCGGAGCTAATTTAACAGGGTCATGAACTCATCTCAAGTGGGAAAAGCTGTGGAAGAAGCTAGATTTTCCACAGGGAATAATGCAGGTTGATTCGAAGTAGTTCCAGGAGCAGTCGATCCATCAAATGCGTTCGTAGATGTCCCGGCTTACGGCTGTTTCCCGGTATTGCGTGTTGATTTTCCAGCCATAACTCAACAATTACAGAAAAAAGGTAGGATTTTTTCTCGGACTTGGTGATCTGAAAGAAGAGAAAAAATCTGTCTTATGCTGAGAATATCAGTTCTTAGTGAAAACACCAAAGTGTTGACACCAAAAATTGGCACAACACACACAGATTGAATTTGTAGAGATATAAATGAAGACAAATAAATAAAAAAATGTAGAAAAGAGTGACCACACACATATTTATAGCGGTTTGGCATTAATGAGCCTACGTTAACTTTATAGTTCTTTTTATATAAGTAATCTATTACAGCTGAATTGTTACAATGATGATATAATCAGAAAAATGCCAAAAGTTCCAAAAGTTCCTTCTTCTAAGTCTAGAAAGTGTATTTATAGGTGATTCAGTGCTTGAGTTTGTGAGGATATGTGTCACTCGATCCTAGTTAATCGGAGAGCATGAAGACGCGCTCTAGTCCCCAAGAATCGGCATGATTTGAACAGGTATCAACAGGTGGCACTCTATTCGGATGGCTTGGAATGATTAATGCTGAGTGAGAGCCACTTTAAGGTAGATATTTTATGTTGGATCAGGTTTATTCTGACTCGGTCGGTCTGGCCAATGCAGGTTTCAACTAAGATCTCTTTAATACGGGTCCGTGGCTTCAATGAACTTTGATGGCCTTGCCAAATGATCCCATCAACAGTACCCCTGAGTTACTTTTTCTTGGCTTGTTACATGGACCACTCCATGCTTGCATATGCCATGTTGAACCATGTATATATATACACAAACATGTATGTATGTGTGTGTGTCTTGGCTGCTGCCCTCTTGTTTTATGCACACAGCATTGAACTGTGCAGTGTACACCCATGAACCATTTCCACCTCGCTGACTCATTGTTGATTGCTTTATGAACATGCTATACTCTGTGTATTGTTGTAACAACACCATATATGTATTTGTTGTTCCATTTTGGGCTTGCTGTCTTAAAGTCGGTTTCTTGTGACTTGTCCATCCTAGTTGTGTGCATGACTGTGTTGTTGTGTCTTGTTTGAATTCTTTACACAACCAAATATATACATGTCTATATATTCATGTATATATATACACAAGGATGTGTGTGTTTATATATATGTATATATATAAGTATAAACATATATGTTTATACTTTTGTGTGCACCACCTTGGTTGGTTTACATTCATGTGCACTTGTACACATGCTACTTGTTCCTGCATCAAATCAGTGTGGCTTGACTTTCAGTTGCTACATGCCTTTGTGTTGATCATGACCATTTTGTTGACTTGTAACTGCACATTGCTCACTTCTCTGGCTTGTGCAAATATTTGCTATGTCCATTGTTTTGTTGTTGAACTATATTCTTGTTCATGCCATACATATGATCATACACTGTCATTTATTCATGATGCACCATTGCATGAATTGCTCGGCCATGCTCCAGTTTTGTGTGCATGCATATTTGAACCACTTTGATTCTTGTCATAGTTTTGTGTAGCTTGAACTATGCCCTCACCAATGTTTGACCATATTGCTTCTACACGATATAAATATATGTGTATATACATACACATGTATGTGTATACATGTATTGTGCATGTGCAATTATATTTTTTTATTTACATCATAGACCACTATACGATGATTTGTAGTTGGTCAAGATCAGCAGACCACAATTGTGAGTTGAGTTTTGTCTTGATCTGTAGACTATAATTGGTCAAGTTCAGCAGACCACAGTTGTGAGTTGAGTTTTGTCTTGATCTGTGGACTACTATAGGTGTGTTGAGGCTGATCTACGGGCACAAGATATATAGTCTACCTTGTGGTATTTACATTGAATCACTGTGAATATCACAAGCAGTCTAGACACAGATAGATGCATATACATATCAGGCCAAATCAAGAAATACATTGAGAAACATACCAAAATAAAATTTAAAATAAATTTATACTTACTAGAATTTAAATCTATTTTGTTCCAGTTTATTCTTTGTTTCTGTGACAGGTATGTAGGTGACTGGACTGACTCTGATGCAGACTGAAGATAAGTGTGTCAGTGAGTGTAACTGAGAGAATAGAGTGAAATGTATATGTAACTAAGTGATTGTAAACATATATGAGACTGTATGTGTAAACTGAGTGAAACTCGAGTGTTGTAGTGAGAACTGAATGTAATAGTGGAATTTGAATGTCTTGTATCAGTGAGATGTACAATAGTGGAATTAGAAAATATGTACCAATCAAAAGTTGAAATAAAATATTTATACTTTAATAAAACACTGTTTGAATATTTAAATTCTTGTGTCATAGTATTCTATTTAAATATAAATATTTATTTCTGTATGTGATGCAATAGAATAGTACAACTGCAAACACATTTATATAATATATATATATATATATATATATATATATATTTGTTATCATCAAACAAAAATCATATTGTTATATAGAACAATCTCCCCTTTTTGACGATGACAAACATACAAATAAGATTTTGAATACAATAAATATGACACCCCACGTCCGTTAATGTCACTCACAAAAGGAATGCATTAAGTTTCATGAAGCGTTATAGGTACACAGAAACAGAAACATTACAAGACAGATATAAAATAATAGCGGAATTAAAACTTCATTTATCATAAAACATCGTGGTTTAAAAACATCTCATGTTTGAAATACAAAAACCATTACATCGTAAAAACTACTATCTGGTACTTTAAATTATCAGAGTACATGAAAGAAGCAAAATTCCCCAAAACAAAATATAGCCATAGCAACAAGGATAGGAGCTTGAGCCATACATCAAAGCAGCTCTAGCAAAAGTAAGCAGAATCACAGTCAAGCCTGACTGTTCCCACCCTGAGAATCTGGGGGGAACAGAAGAAAGAAGAGGAAACAAAAAGGGTCAGAAATAAAGTCTGTCGAGTCTAGTTACTTTTAGCAAATAAATAAATAAAAGTAGCACGATAGGCATATAAAGTGGATAAGAGAGAGATAACTACAAGGCAGGTATGACAAGGTAAACAGGATAGAGTGTATACGCTTCCTTAATGATTACTCTGCACTATTACTAGTATAACCAGAATAAGATGATCCCTTCCACTATAAGGTGGTAGACTTAGGCATACGTCCAAATGTACCCTAACTACTACCCTAATCGATCGGCTCCCTAATCCACATAGATACTTTGTGCCGGCCCCACCGTATGATGTATCACGTCCTAAAGTGGCAACCCTTCGCTGATATGCATAGCCCAGTGTCTACAGGTGTCACGGTCATCTTATCCCCCTTTGCCCGGCCCATGCACGCACATGACCCGGTCGATTTGCGCCATCCACACCGTCCTCCACATTTGGATCTCTTAAAATTAGTTCAGTAAGCGTGCCCCTTCTCTGACCAGGTTCGGAGTACTCTGTTTGATACCTATTCTGGGTTACTGACTGAAACGGGTCCCACACAATATGATACAATCTCTCCCTTTTGTTTTGTATCCCCCACTAGGTTTTCCCATAGGTTATATTTACCCTAAAGGTGTCTTTAATTATATAACCCCAACCTTTCTACCGGTTATGCTTACCCATAGGTGTCTTTAATACATAACCCCTAATTGGTTAAGTATTGTGGGCCTATATTAAATATTACCCACCCATCTCAGATATACTTAACTTAACCTTCTCATTGTTCAACCAAGTTTACTTAAGCCCTATTCATGTTTATGTTCACCTAATCCCTATGGATTCAACTAGGTTAAGTATTTCAATTCTTTACCATGTCCATTTATGGTTTATAATGGGCTAGACCTCCCACATTAGGCCTACAGCTTGTGGATATTGGATATGCCGATCGGTTCTGGGTAGATTTCTTCCACAAGTTGGGTCTAACCTTGTGTCTTAGCCCGTCTTATATTTGTGCACTTATACCCCTCACATTAGATTCAACATTTTTGGTTGCTGGATATACCGGTCGGGTCCGAGCAGACTTCCACCACAAATGCAATCTAACCTCGTGTCACAAGTGCAGTTACAGTTTCTAATTACTGTAATCCTAGGCATTTTAATTATTAACCAATTAATTATACCTATGTCTTTATAGTGTTCATGCCCATTTACCCAATTATATTCATAGTGAATTATATGTCCAAATTCGTATTCATCATTCAAGTTATGCCAATTCTAATGTTTTCCCCCGTTCCCTAACTAACGCATTCGCATATATTTGGCATCATGCCTAAGCTAGAAAGTAGCCCGGACGTTAACAATAAAAGGGAAAGATGATGGGAAGATGACAATAGTGATTATTCTAACATAACTGGCATAAATATATATATATATACTAGAATAGACATGTAATTGGCATAATAATAAGGTGGACATGAAAATAGATCTAGTGAACAGGTGATGATAAAACTAGATCTAACATAATACGGATGTCCTAATAGGCAGGAATAGATCTAAATAATGATTCATATGTCCAATTAATGATAGATCTAAATTAACCACCACACGATAGGTACAAAACGATCTAGATGGAGAATTAGATCTAAAGAGGGTTTTAATTGTCAAATAATGACATATTCAAATTATCCCCAAACATAGATAAAGGTTAAGATCCACAAAGGTGACATGATAAATAAATCACAAGTGAATTAGATCTATAAAGGTAGATCTAGCATAACAAAGTTTAAGATCCAAGAATATCATAGATTCATAATTTATAACAGATCCAAATAACAGTTATATCACGTTTACTTTTAATCATTTAAATCTAAAAGTAACTAACTCACAGTGTTTGAATTTTAGAAGATAGAAGATAAATTGTTGGCGCTCTGATTTATACTTGAATCTCTGACTGATTAGCTTTAGTTGATAGTTATAGAAGAAAAAGGATTCGGTTCAGTCCAGACACCGGCAGCGTTTGGCCTCCATTGATTTCCAGTGAAGAAAACAAGAGAAATGGGCCTCTATATATAGCTGCCAGCCTCCAAAATCTGACCTGCCACCTAAGCCCTAGGGGGGTCGACACCCCCTTAGGGTTTCGACCCATGGGTCGACACCCCCCTTGAGGGGAAGACCCCGGGGTCAACACCCCTCCTATGGACTCGCCTAGGCTGTATTTTTCCCGCTTCCCCCAATTTCCGTGATTTCGAATTTTGAACAGAAATTTTGAATTCATGGGCCCTATATATATAATTATCTTGCGCGTATACAAACCTTCATAACTTCTTCATGCGTTGTCCGTTTTACGCAAACCAAATGTCTATCTTGACCAAAATTTCGAGACGGACGCAATGGCGCAGTCTGTTTTCCTTAATTCTGGATATTAAATTAATTATTATTTAATTTATCCTCTTTTAGTGTTGTTAAAATTACGGGGTGTTACATTCTCCCATACTCGAAGGATTTCGTCTCGAAATCTTCAAGGTAAGAATAATGTATATCCCACCATCCATCAGCCATCTACTCATCCATCAATCACCGACATCCATTGTCCTTAAAGGCTTCTAATTCTTATATGAACATATGCAAAGGTGTGTGCATATGTCCCAATACTAATGCGAAGATTAGGTGGTCTACTGATTCAGTCGACTTCCTCATTGCAATGTATTTTTGTGTCATGAATCCAATATGTATGCGAATAATCCTATTATAATATGTAAGTTCTATATGTGTGCACACTCATTTGTCCAAATGCCACATCCATTTGATAATACATCCATTTTCACCCATTAAAAGAAAAGAAAAAATGCACACACATCCATATGCAGTATGAGAGTGATTGATCTGATCTAGTGCCTAATGTGTGTGTAAATGCATCCACAAGCAAACACTAGCAAATACTTGCATCCATCAAGCATAACATGTCTCAAACACATGTTTACATCCATAGGATTCCTATCTAAAGGTCAAAAATACTATTGATAGGACATACTCAAATGATATAAACAAGCATAGATAAAACTTTGGAAAAGGAGTTAAGAACATACCCTCGAAAAGGAAAGGGTATGAAGCACGAATCTTGCCTTCGGTCTCCCAAGTCGCATCCTCTGGGTTATCTCTCCATTGAATCTATATCAGCTTGATTTCTTTATTTCGTAGCTTCTTAACTTGTGATCCAAGAATGCGGGTAGGAACTCGTCTATATGTTGCCTCCCGTTCCACTTCTACTTCCTCTAGTATACTTGGCTCAACAACTTCCGCGGTGTCATGCAAGCACTTCCGCAGATGAGAAACGTAGAAAACATCATAAATGCTGGAAAGATTTTCTGGGAGCTTTACTCTATAGGCCATTTGGCCGATCCTTTAGGTTACGGGAAATGGTCCCACAAATCTGGGTGCCAACTTCCCTACAGATCTGAAGCGAACCACATTCCTCAGAGGTGATACTTTAATAAAAACTAAGTCTCCCACTTCAAATTCGATGTCATTCCTTCTCTTGTCTGCATAGGATTTCTGCTTATCTTGAGCAGCCTTCATTCGCCGTCGAATAAGATCAATCTTCTCGGATGTTTCTCTAACCATATCTGGTCCAAGTAATAATCTTTCTATAGATTCCCACCAACAAATTGGTGATTTACAGGGTCATCCATATAATGCTTCGAAGGCTGCCATACCAATGCTAGCTTGATAACTGTTATAGGCAAACTCTACTAAAGGAAGATGCTCTTTCCAAGTCCCTCCGAAGTCTAGGATACGCAACCTCAAAAGATCCTCAAGAACTCTGTTCACCCTCTCCGTCTATCTATCGGTCTGAGGATGATAAGCGGTGCTCAAACACAATTGTGTACCTAATGCTTCTTGCAATCTCCTCCAAAATTCACTGGTAAAGATGGGGTCACGATCGTTTACGATGTTGGAAGGTACTCCAAGAAGATAGACTATCTCATGAATGTAAATTGCTGCCAACCATGATACCGTCGTATTACTCTTAACTGGAATGAAATGAGCACTCTTAGTGAGTCTATCCACCACAACCCAGATACTGGTGTTGCCTTTCTTCGATCTAGGCAAACCATCTACGAAATCCATAGAGACGCTCCCCCATTTCCACTAAGGAATCTCCAAAGGATGAAGTAAACCACCAGGCTTTATTTGCTCAGCATTAACTTGCTGGCAAACTAAACATTGAGAAACAAACTCTACCACATCTTTCTTCATCCCATCCCAAAAGAAAACCCTCTTCATGTCTTTGTACATCTTATAACCGCCTGGATGAATAGTCATCTTAGAATGGTAGGCTTCTTCTAGGACTGCCTTTATCAAGCTTCCAGTTTGAGGAACACAAAGCCTTCCATCTCGCCACAACCACCCCTTTTCATATATGGAATATCTACTGAGGTGACTAGAAGTCTCCCCCTTTCTGAGCTTACCCATGGTGTCTAAAATCTATGGGTCACCTTGCTGTGAAGCTCCTACCTAATCCATAAGAGTGGGTCGTATTTCTAGTGATGCAAGTAAATCAGGAAAAATCTCGATGGAGGGTCTAAAGTCAAAAGTTGATATGAACTTCAAGCTATTCCTTTCCACAAACAGAGGACTTATGGCCATCCTCTGCCTACTTAGTGCGTCGGCCACCACATTACCCTTACCAGGGGTATAAGCGATTTCAAAATCATAAGAAGCTAGGAACTCCATCAACCTTTGTTGCCTCAAATTAAGATCCTTTTTCGAAAACAGGTACTTGAGAGATTTATGATCGGTGTATAACTCGAACTTCTCTCCAAATAAATAATGACGCCACGTCTTTAACGCAAATACTATGGAAGCTAGCTCTAAATCATGGGTGGGGTAGTTCTTCTCATGAACTCTCAACTGTCTACCCTGATAACACACTAAATTTCCTTCTTGCATCAGAACTGCACCAAGCCCTGTACCACATGCATCAGTGTAAACTGTAAAAACTTTGTTCCCATCGGCAAAGTCAAGACTAGGGCTGTTGTCGGAGCCGTCTTCAAACGTTGGAAAGCAACATCACAATCTATATCCCATGAAAATGCCAAGTTCTTCTTCGTCAGCCTGGTGAGAGGGGCTGATACCTTTGCGAAGTCCTTAATGAACTTCCTATAATAGCCTGCCAATCCAAGAAAGATTCTCACCTCTGTTGCATTTCTTGGAATCTGCCAATCTTGCACTTCAACCACCTTTGCGGGATCTACAGCTATCCCTTCTTTGGAGACCACATGCCCTAAGAATCTCAACTCTTTTCTCCAAAAATGACATTTGCAGAACTTTGCCTTAAGCTGATGCGCACGGAGAGTTTTCAAAACTTCTCTCAAATGTTGGGCGTGCTCTTCTTCCCTTTTGGAGAAGATCAAGATATCATCAACAAAGATTGTGACAAATTTATTTAGAAAATCCCGAAACACCCTACTCATCAGATCAACAAAATAAGCGGGTGAATTGGTCAGCCCAAAAGGCATAACTAGTCATTCAAAGAAACCATCCGGAGTCCTAAAAGCAGTCCTGTCTATACCGTCCTCAGCCACCCTCAACTGATGAAACCCCGTGGCCAAGTCTAACTGAGAGAATACCAAGGCACCAACAAGCTGGTCAAACAAGTCGTCTATCCTCGGAAGTGGGTGCATGTTCTACTTGGCGAGTTTATTCAACTCTCTATAGTCTACACACAAACGAAGCGAACCATCTACCTTAGTCGTGAACACAACTGGAGAACCCCATTCAGATATGCTTCGTCTGATAAACCCTTTTTCAAGTAGCTCCCCTACTTGTTTGCTAAGCTCCCTCTTTTCCCTTGGAGCCATATGGCGAACATGCAATGCAACTAGCTTTGCATTGTCCACCAAATATATACGAAAATCGATCTCGTGCCTCGGAGGTAGACCCGGTACCTCATCAAAAACATCAGAATAATCTCGGACTACTGGAATAGATTGCAAATCATTGATAGATGCATCAAGAGACTCTAGGAAACTAAGCATAACAGACCCTTGTGGGTCACAAGAAATCTCGAGGGTCCTCCCATGGCAAGTCAAAATTCTAACGACCCTCCTCTCGCAATCTAGAATGGCACCATACGTATTTAACCAATCCATCCCTAGAAACAAACCATAGCTCGTAAAACCGAGTACATACCCGTCGCATTCAAACTCGACGCCTAACACAGATATTCTCAAACCCCGACAAAATCATAGATAAATGAGCCGAACTACCAATGGGGTTTGAGATAACTACGGGATCCACTACCATACTAGTAATTAAGTGCAGAGATTCAACCACAGAACTAGATATAAATGAATGTGAAGTGCCAGAATCAAAAAGTGTTCTAATAGGATGATTTGAAAGTGAAATTAAACCTTCCACAGAAATTTTTCTACCTCTATCAGGAGCACTGATCGCGAGAGCATGCACCTGCCCTCCAGAAATTCCTACCCTCTGACCTTGTCCCTGTTTCTTCGAGCACTCCCTAGCAAAGTGTCCGACCTCTCCATATTTTAAGCAAGAATTCTTCCTTCTTTTGCAGTCTTTCACCAAGTGACCCTCACGTCCACAACTGTGACACTTCCTCTTATCCTTAGCCTTGTCATTCTTTCCTCTCTTCTTCTGTTGCTGCTGTTGTTGTTGTCCTTTCTCGGGCCATATCTTCTTGTTTTGCATTGTTTCCTCAGCCTTTACTTCCTTCTTTTCTTCTTTCTCTTCCTCATACATCAAGGCCATATCAACAAGCCTTTCAAAAGTTGCCCCCATTGGAATATGGGACATAGCTAACCTATGAAGGGGTTCATTCAGCCCTTTAACGAACCGCAAAGCTTTCTTATGTGGAGTATCCACCAGTTCCAATCCAAACCTTGCTAGCTGGTTGAATTTGTTCTCATACTCTTTAACCATCAAGTTTCCTTGTTTGAGTGCTAAGAACCACTCCATTTGAATGCTTTTCTCAGCTAGGGAAAGAAACTTCATTTCAAACCTCTGTCTAAAATCATCCCATGTTTCCACAGGACGACCTGCTTGTGTTACCTCCCACCAAAACGAAGCTTCATCTTTCAGTAGTCAGACAGCTAACTGAATCTTCCTTCGATCTTCCACTTCAAAGTTTACAAATAAATCCTCGGTCTCTTTGAGCCAATTCCTTGGCTCTACGAATGTCTCCGTTCAATGGAATGGCTTCGCTCGCATAGCACGGAAATCTTTGTAGATCTTAGAGAAGTTTTCTGCATGTGGAGGAGGAGGAGGAACAATGGGTGCAGCTAGGGGAGGAACGTTTCCTTGGCCTTCGGTAGGCGCCGTGGCCTCCAGATACCTACGGAACCAGCCTGGTATCATAACGCTCTCTGGAATATTGGGTTCTCCAGACATGTTGAAAAAGAAAAGGAAAGAGATTTAGATAAGGGATCGAAAGATATTACTTATGGCTTTTTGGGGAATATTTTTCAAAACAGACTTTTCTTTTTGAAAATGCTTTCTTTTAAACCCATTTTGAAAATAATTTTCAAGAACTTTTATCTAATCTGGTAAATTTCAGCTCTGATACCAAGTGTGACACCCCACATCCGTTAGTGTCACTCACAAAGGGAACGCATTAAGTTTCGTGAAGCGTTATAGGTAAACAGAAACAGAAACATTACAAGACAGATATAAAATAACAGCGGAATTAAAACTTTATTTATCATAAAACATCGTGGTTCAAAAACATCTCATGTTTGAAATACAAAACCATTACATCATAAAAACTACTGTTTTGTACTTTAAATTAATCAGAGTACATGAAAGAAGCCAAATTCCCCAAAACAAAATATAGCAATAGCAACAAGGATAGGAGCTTGAGCCATACATCAAAGCAGCTCCAGCAAAAGTAAGCAGAATCACGGTCAAGCCTGAGTGTTCCCACCCTGAGAACCTGAGGGGAGGGGGAAATGGAAGAAAGAAGAGGAAACAAAAAGGGCCAGACATAAAGTCTAGAGAGTCCAGTTACTTTTAGCAAGTAAATAAATAAAAGTAGCATGACAGGCATATAAAGTGGATAAGAGAGAGATAACTACAACAAAAGGTAGGTAAGACAAGGTAAACATGATAGAGTGTATACGCTTCCCTAATAATTACTCTGCACTACTACTAGTATAACCAGAATGAGATGATCCCTTCCACTATAAGGTAGTAGACTTAGGCATGCGTCCAAATGTACCCTAACTACTACCCTAATCGCTCGGCTCCCTAATCCGCGTAGATACTCTGTGCCGGCCCCACCGTAGGATGTATTACGTCCTAAAGTGGCAACCCTTCGCTAATATGCACAGCCCCATATCTGCAGGTCTCACGGTCGTCTTATCCCCCTCTTCCCTTCCCATGCACGCACATGACCCGGTCGGTTTGCACTGCCCACACCGTCATCCACGTTTGGACTCTTACAATCAGTTCAGTAAGCGTGCCCCTTCTCCGGCCTAGTTCTGAGTACTCTGTTTGATACCTACTGTGGGTTACTGACTGAAACAAGTCCCACACAATATGATACAAGCTCTCCCCTTTGTCTTGTATCCCCCACTAGGTTTTCCCACAGGTTATATTTACCCTAAAGGTGTCTTTAATTATATAACCCCAATCTTTCTACCGGTTATGCTTACCCATAGGTGTCTTTAATACATAACCCCCAATTGGTTAAGTTTTGTGGGCCTATATTAAATATTACCCACCCATCTCAGATATACTTAACTTAACCCTCCCATTGTTCAACCATGTTTACTTAACCCCTATTCATGTTTATGTTCACCCAACCCCTATGGATTCAACTAGGTTAAGTATTTCAATTCTTTACCATGTCCATTTATGGTTTATAATGGGCTAGACCTCCCACGTTAGGCCTACAGCTTGTGGATGCTTGATATGCCGGTCGGTTCCGAGCAAACTTCTTCCACAAGTTGGGCCTAACCTCGTGTCTTAGCCCGTCTCGTATTTGTGCACTTAGACCTCTCACATTAGATTCAACATTTGCGGTTGCTGGATATGCCGGTCGGGTCCGGGCAGACTTCCACCACAAATGCAATCTAACCTCGTGTCATAAGTGCAGTTATAGTTCTAATTACTGTAATCCTAGGCATTTTAATTATTAACCAATTAATTATACCTATGTTTTTATAGTGTTCATGCCCATTTACCCAATTATATTCATAGTGAATTATATGTCCAAATTCATATTCGTCATTCAAGTTATGCCAATTCTAATGTTTTCCCCTGTTCCCTAACTAACGCATTCGCATATATTTGGCGTCATGCCTAGGCTAGAAAGTAGCCTAGCCATAAAAAATAAAAGGGAAAAATGATGGGAAGATGACAATAGTGATTACTCTAACATAACTAGCATAAATATATATATATACTGGCATAAACATGTAATTGGCATAATAATAAGGTGGACGTGAAAACAGATCTAGTGAATAGGTGATTATAAAACTAGATCTAACATAATAAGGATGTCCTAATAGGCATGAATAGATCTAAATAATGATTCATATGTCTAATTAATGATAGATCTAAATTAACCACCACACGATAGGTACAAAACGATCTAGATGGAGAATTAGATCTAAACAGGGTTTAATTGTCAAATAATGACATATCAAAATTAACCCCAAACATAGATAAAGGTTAAGATCCATAAAGGTGACATGATAAATAAATCACAAGTGAATTAGATCTATAAAGGTAGATCTAGCATAACAAAGTTTAAGATCCAAGAATATCATAGATTCACAATTTATAACAGATCCAAATCACAGTCATATCACATTTACTTTTAATCATTTAAATCTAAAAGTAACTAACTCACAGTGTTTGGATTTTAGAAGATAGAAGAGAAATTGTTGGCATTGAATCTCTAATTTATACATGAATCTCTGACTGATTAGCTTTAGTTGATAGTTGTGGAAGAAAAAGGATTCGGTTCAGTTCAGACACCGGCAGCGTTTGGCCTCCATTGATTTCCAGTGAAGAAAACAAGAGAAATGGACCTCTATATACAGCTGCCAGCCTCCAAAATCTGACCTACCACCTCAGCCCTTGAGGGGTCGACCCCGGGGTCGACACCCGTCCTATGGAGTCGACTCCCTTAGGCGGGATTTTTCCCATTTCCCCCAATTTCTGTGATTTCGAATTTTGAACTGAAATTTTGAATTCCTGGGCCCTATATATATATTATATATATATATAATTATAATTATCTTGTGCGTATATAAACTTCAAACCTTCGTAACTTCTTCGTATGATGTCCGTTTTACGCAAACCAAATGTCTGTCTTGACCAGAATTTCGAGACGAATGCAATGGCGCAGTCCGTTTCCCTTAATTTTGAATATTAAATTAATTATTATTTAATTTATCCTATTTTAGTGCTGTTAAAATTACGGGGTGTTACAATAAATGTGTTTGACAATGAATTTAGAACTCCCTCTATATGTATGCCCCCCCTACAACAGAACTCCAACTATATATATGCATATGAGTGAAGAAGAAATAATAATTGAATTTAAAATATTCATGAAATATTCACTCATCAATCAAAATCTTAACGATTCTCCCCCTTTTGTTATCATCAAAAGGATATAAAATTCGAAACAATGATGAATACAGACTAGAAATATAAGTTCAAAATCGAGAGAGAGAGAATGTATATCATCAATTTCATTTAATCAAACAAAAATAATAATATTCTTCAGACTAGTGGTAAATTTCTCATTGTAGAATGATGGATTTATGATGAAATTTATAAAATGGAGAGAATTATGTATTCCAATTATTTTCAAGAAAAAAATTGAGCACAAAACAGTGATGGATTTGGGCTATGGTTATAAATTCAAATCAAGAGACAAAATCAAATAATCGTAAATCCAAAGAAACTATCAATCAAAAATTCAAAATATATTATAAAATATTAACACATTTCACAATTTAGAAAATGGATTGATAGGTTAGTTTTTACATAGAAAAGAGGATTTTTATTTTTTTTTCTTCTTATTTTTATTTTAAGAGCACACTAACCACGCATAGCCAATTAGGACATTTAAATGGGATCAGTCGCAACTTAGATTATAAGCAATCTTTAACCATGCATGACCATATCTACGTTTTTAAATGAGATTAGAGAAACACTTATTACATACAAAATCTCCTCAGTATATAAAACCAAAATGGATGATAGAAACATAGTAGGTACAGAGATGGTTGAGAAATGAATTTCTAAATTAATCATATTATGAAATATGCTCAAATGAATCGGGATTTTTGAAAATTTTCAATTGTCTCTTTCCATAACAAATTTTGAAACTATACATTTAATATGATTTAAAAAAATAAACTCTCCATATTAAATAAAACCATGATGGATTACAGAAGGTGATCGGAAAAGAAGATGTTGGTGAAATAAGAACCCATTCAAAGATATTACAAAAAAAATTCAGTCATCATGAAAATTAAAATCAAATCTCCTCTTGTTGTGAAATATATTATATCACAACTCATCAAAATTTCATAAATCTGATAATAATTTTGATGAGTTCCAAATATAGTTCAATTTGGTCAATAATCTCAATTTCTGAATAAATAACCAAAATTGATTTTAAAATTGAAAATATCAATTACAAGAGGGATTTTGAAAGATCTACATAAGATGAGAGTCGGTTTAAATCAAATCAATCAATTGAATGTGAAATGCTTCCAAGCCAGATACCACTTGAAGCTCCTAATTGCCCATAGAAGCCAATGAAAAACAATACACTGATTTTTCAACATTTAAATCGAGCAGCAATAAACATTTGATACCAAATCAAGCAGCCATCAAAAATATTTACAATGCAATTCCTTTTATCAGAGAAGCAATCATTCAATTTAAAACAATATTTACAAGAATATTTTCAGAATATTTGCATCAAGTTTAAGAGATGTTTCATGATCCAAGATTAAAAACAGCTCATTTGAAATCACTTGAAGAAATTTGTAAATTCCAAGATTCAATAATCAACCACATAAGATTATCAATTTCAAATCCAAGAAGTGTGTGAGATTCAAGATATCAACAAATTCAAATGATTTCAAAAATCAAATATCCAAGCTAAATAATCATGATATAAAAGCGTGTTTCAAGAAGCAACACAACAATCTATGCCAAAAGATTTTCAATTAAAATAATAATTCCCATCCAAAACACAATGAAATTATCATAACTAGAAAATAGTTGTGTTTTGTAATGAGTATAGGTTTTCAAGTCTTTCCAAAATGAATTAGAAGAAACTCAAAAACAGCAAAGATGTGTGAAATTTCAATAGTTTTTCAGATCATAAAAAAATAGAATTTTGTATAATAGTGTTCAAGATGCGATAAGAATGCTTCAACGCTATTTGGAATTCAAAAAATAAATAAACTTCAAAAGAATTGCAAAATACTTTCAAATTTGAATTTATAGTCTGGAAATCAAGAAAACATGAGAGTTTTGGATAAATGAATCTAATTCCCATAAAATCAAGAGTTTTTCAATTTATAGTTAAGAAAGCATAAGAAATGTTACAAATGATAAGGCAGTGTCAAAATGAATTAGAATAAACAGAAGGAAGAATAAAAGAAGAAGTAGAAGGAAGAATAAAAACAGACAGTACAAAAAAATGTGAGTTTAGAGATCATACCTAATTTACTGTAGATGTTGTGAATCTCCATCTCATCAATCTTGGCTAAGGAACATAAATCAAATAACTTCAAATAAAAAATGGAAAAATCCTAGATTCTTTCGAAAGTCATTCCTCAACCAACCTCTAGTACCTAAGTATTTAGAGGATTGAGTGGTCTAACAAATTTGTGAAACCACTCTTAACTGTATTCATACGCTTTGGTACCAAAACCTGTTTATATAACAACCCATTACCATCAATTAAAGTCCCCTTAGGAACCCAAATTTGTTTAGTTTTTCTCGAATTCATTTTATATCTTTTTGGGATACACAATTGTTTAACTGGATTATTACTAAACAATTTCACATCTCGTTTTTGATTTAAAAATCTTTTGAAATTTTTAGGTTCCAAATTTCCAGTTCGAACTTTCCCATAGTAATTTGAATAATTTCTAAAATCATTTTGATTCAACTTTTCAAAATCATCAATTTTTCCAAAACCAAGTCCACATTTACTTCGAGCAGTCGATTATTTTTCAGTAACATATTCAATGACTTTTCTCCAATTGAAAAACTTTTCAAACTCAACTCAAGATTGTTGATTTTGGATTTCAAAAAATCAATCTTTTTTATTAGCTTTGAACATCGATTCGTAGAAAATTCTCTTTTCTAAGTATCATTTTGTTTCGAAATCGAATTTTCATTTTCAAGTTATTAGATTTGAGCATTGGACTTGGAAATCTCAAATTCAACCTGTTTACACTTTTCAAATTGATGTTTTTCAAGATCCTTTAAATTCTTGATTTCCTTTTCAGGCTCGGTTAAAATCAAATCAGTTTTCAATAAACTTTCTTTCTCAATAATTTCGTGTTTGGAGTTGTTAGCTGTCTTAAAATTTTCCAACTACTTCTGCAAAAAAATGTTTTTTATTTTTAGTTCAATCTCGGTTATGTTTAAAAACATAATTTCCTTTTCAAGCTTTTGAAACTTTTAATTGGGATGAACAAAATCATTTTCCAAATTTAAACATTTTTTGCAATTAGAGTTTTCAATATTTTTAAGTATTTCAAGTTTTAATTCCAAATCATGATTTATATTGGTCAACTCTATATTTTCAGATTTTAGAATTTTATTTTTAGATTTGAGACTATCAACAGCATTTGTTAATTCATTACAAAGATTAATTAAATCTTCATATGAAAAGTCTCCATTGTCCGAATCATCATCTATTAAGTCTCTGTCACCAGATTCGTCTTTAGTAAATCCAGTCAGGCAAAATTCTGAATTTGAGTTGACTTTTGAGGGTTTTAAGCTTCTATTGTCATTTCCAGCATATATTAAATCGAGAGCTTTCCGAATTTCCTATGCAGTTGAACAACGAGAGATATGTTTAAACTAATTAATACTAAGATAAAAATAAATAATATGCATAGCACGAGCATTGATAACTTTATTCCTCTTATCTAGCATATCACCTCCATTGATAATAATATCCCAACATTTAATATTAACAGATTTTAAATAAGATTCAATTTCTGAATTCCAATTTAAAAAAATTGTACCACAAAAAATAGTTGGAATATGATTGGACTTAACCTCGTTGGACTGACAACTAGTGAAACCAATTACTTTAGAGTTAATTAAATACCTACTCTGATACCACTTATAGGATCTAGATTAATCCTAGAGGGGGTGAATAGGGTTTATTGGAGTTTACAAGGTATTAAAATTATCACAGCACATACTACAACAGAGAAAATGAATGCAGAAAATAAATGATAGATTTTACCCAACTTCGGCAAATCCTGCCTACTGCTTCATTCCCAAGATTTCTACTAGGTATTAAAATAGATTCTCAATTACAAAACACCGTAAACTCGCGAACCCTGCTACTGCTATAATCCTATGCTCAAAACCCTAGACTGATCTTTATCCCCAAGATCAGATTTTCCCCGAATTACAAACCCGTAACTCGTAAACCCTAGTTTAAAGTAAACTAGAAAACCTATACAATGTTTTAAAATAAAAACACTAAAAAGGAAAAATAACACAAAACCCTCCTATGTAAAATAAAATAATCAGCCTCCTTATTTCTCTTGAAATATTTTTGCCTTCAAATCAATGTCGGCCGAAATCCAATTTAGGGTTTTGTATCCCACACTACAACAAAATGACCATATTACAACGGTGGAAAACCGTTGTAACGTACATTTTACAATGGTGGGCTAACCGTCGTGTATTTAGAAGTTGTAATAAACTAAAATCTTTTACAGCTTTTTTGCACCATTGCGACACCGTGGTAATATGTATATTTTACAACTTTTTTCCACCGTTGTAATAAACTTTATTACAAAAGTTGTGCACCGTTGTTGTTGTAATTTTTACAACAATTTATAACCGTTGTGATATGTTTTATTACAACTTTTATTTTACAGTTGTAATATATACACAAATTATATGCATACAAATATATATATATTTTATATGTGCAACAATAAATAGATAAATAACATAAGAAACATATGTAAGTTTAAAGGCATCATAATCCATTCATTGATAAAAATCACAACTTTATATCTAGAATACAAATTATAAATCATATACCACATAAAAATGTATAAAATTACAACTGTCCTTATTTGCCTCTGAAAGCCTTTAATCCAATTACTAAGCTTATTTGCCTATGAAATCTACAAAGCTCATTTGCATAAATCTTCTCTTTTTGCCATGCATTTAAAAAGGAATAAGTAACATTTTAAAGCCATCCATCCAAATAGAACACACTTGAGCCATCAAGGTTGTTGGAATTTGAATGAAATTAACACCACGAAGAAAAGCTACAGCAACAAATCCACACATATCGCTTATCAATCCGCCACCTAGAGCCATGAATGTTGAACGCCGATCAAATCTACTTTTTATGGCTTTGTCAAATACCTTCATCTATGTATCCTACGGTACATAAAGTAATAATTTAGGTAAGGTTTTTTAGAATCTTCCTTGTTAATTTTTGGTATAAAGTTTATTCTGTGCTTAAACAGAATTGAAATTTCAGAAAATTACCATAAAATGGTTGTTTCAAAGAGGCATGCAAAGAATATATCATTTATGAATGAATAAAATTTTATATTTTTGTTTGAACATCAAAATGGACTCAGGGTGAAGTAAATCATACATCTTCTTGGAAACCAAATTATGGATACAGACTTATCAAATATTTTGTTTATACCCTAATGAAATATGATATATTTACACACTGAAGTCATCCTTCCATATAATCTATTTATACCCTAATGAACTTTTTACATACTGCTATGTATATATACTTTATCCAAAGTGCCACTAAAAGGAAAATTATTATCATTTCCAGTGTCTTCTAGATTAACATTTCTATATCCATACCTTTTCTTTTATCTACTTCCCCTTCACTAAAATTTTGATTATTCATAATTGTGCCCCACTGACTGATGTAGAGTGAACTCTTTATCTACAAGGTATGTTGTAACATCTACATTTCCTTCAAGAGCATTAGAAGCTGACATCTTGCTTTCAGAATTCTCAACTATATTCAAAGATCTTTCTGAATTTGATAAACATGAATTAAACAGCTAAATGAATGCAATAAGGGAATACTATTTCCAATTTACATTTTTTTGGACCAGCAATTTCTTTAATGATAATTTGTAAACAATACGTCTACTTTTGTCAAAAAAGGCATGTTCCATAATTCATGCACCTACAGGTTTTACTTATAACTATTCTCCTCGTGGTCACCAAAAAGTAATGCTCATTGTAATTAAATTCTTAACAGATAATGCTACCCCTTAAAGAGATGTGAGAAGTGTAGCTTATCAAGTATGTATATACAGTTGCCAGTTATGCAACAAGTCTCACTCTAAAATCTAATCTAACTTTGTAAACTGAGCATCTATTTTTAATATCATACCATCTTTCAATGTAGCATTAGCTTGAGCAATATTCCTAGCTATTCTCACCAACAGGGAGATTCCATGCTCTGCAGCTGCAATTGTATTTGCAGTTGGCTCATTAACAACCAAACATCCGAACTTAGTTGCAGCCCCAAGATCCACATTATCAATCCCGACCCCAGCTCTACCCACCACTTAAAACCTCCCATTAGAGCTTTCAAACACTTCCCTACTCACTTGAGTCCCTCTTCTCATGATCAAAGCATCACAAAGGGATATCTTTGTGCAGAGCTCTTCCTGAGTTAAATTGTAGGAGCAGTCCATGTTGGAGAACGATTTAAGAAGGTCAATTCCAGAAGGCCAAGCTTTTCGACGACTAGAATAGTGGGTTTAGAGGAAGATATGACCGAGGAAATGACATGACGACGGGAGAGTGGTAGGCGAGAAAAGGAGACACGATTTGAGCTGTTGGGTATGTTGGTTAAGGATTTTGGAGGGACGAGGAGGCTGGACTGGGAGGCAAGGGAGAGACTCGACGTCATCGATAGAGGGAGAGAGAATAAGGACGACTGAGGTAGACTTCGCCTGAGAGAAGGAAAGCGATAGCGAAGGGGTTGGTATGTAGAAAAACGGAGCAAAGGTAGTTAGATTCAGGGTTAAGGGCATGGCGACGGCTGAAGACATAGTGCAGTGCGAGAGGGAAGAAATGAGTGGATAAAAGCTTAGATCTAGAATAGTGCGAGAGGGATTTTATTGTGGCGCGATTGGGAATTTGGGAAGCGGTAGTTGAAAATCAAAAAGAAACCAGGCTAGCAGGAAATGAAAATTTAGATGAAATAGGAGCGCAGAAACGCTATAATTATTAGCATAAAATGTATATCTAAATCTAAGGAAAGCTTCTAAATTCACTTTCTATTAATTATTTTATTTAACACTAGTTACTAATGATTATTTGTTAACTTTCAATCATTAATTAAATATTCAATATTTATTTATTACTTATTAATTACTGATTTTCTAATCATTAAATAATTAATTAATATTTATGTATTATTTATTAATTATTTAAAAAAATTATGAATTATCAACAGCTAATTACTAAATATTTCTTAATTATTAATATTAGTTATTACTACTTAGTTATTAATTATTAATGTAAGTTATTATAATGTATATGTTATAATTGAATAGTAATTATTAAAAGTTAATTACCATGCATATGTTACTAGCCTATTTATTAGTTATTCATATTTAAAATTATTAATACTATTTATTAGTTGTTATTATTAAATCCATTATTAATTATTCAATTTTAATTATCAATATTGGTTATTTCATATTTAAAATTAATTATTATTATTTAGTAGTGATTATAATTTGATATTAATTATTATTATAAAAAGGTTGTAATAGACATCTATTACAATAGGTAAAGAATAAAAGTTGTTAAAATTAGACGTCTGTTTCAACACGCCAATAAGAAATGTTGTAATAGGCATCTATTACAACTAGAAAAATAAAAGGGTAGTTAAAAATATATTTATTACAACTTTCAGGAAATGACACTTGTAAAAAACCTTTATTACAACAGTCATTTTGTGACAGTTGTAAAATTACAGTTGTAATATGGTATTTTTGTTGTAGTACCAAATCGTGGCTCTTGATAAGTAGATATTCTCTCTGATAGCTCGCATTTGTTGTTGTTATCTTGTACACCGATTAGGTCTTGGTGCACTCGAAACTCCAATGAATTGTGAGTATTCTAGAAAAAAAAAATTCTCTCTTGTTTGCTTGTGGTTTCGTTGCTTATGCCGATGATGAAATGCGTATTTAAATAGGTTTAGAAACCCTGATTTCCTCTGACTTCATTGTGTGGGTTGGCTTTGATATTGTACACAATTGTTGCTTGATTTATTGAATTTTTGAAACGATTATTATTCCTAAAAACGTGCTTGCGATTTTCCTTGAATATCCCTTGATTTCAAAGATAATACGCTGATACCCAGTGACATATCTGGTCCAATTTTTGCCCTATGAGTAAATATAGAATGCTTTGAGTATCTTCTTGCCGAATAATTCTCACTGTGTATTTCTAGAATCATAGATTTGATTTCCTACCTAAAAATTGATTTGCTATTTTCTGGATAGAATTGAAATATGTTTCCAAATATATTCCTTGATTTGCTGGGAAACATATTCTTGCATGTAAAAGAAACTTTTCAAAGTACTTCCATTCCTAGTATGTTTATGCCATCCATGCAAATTTAATTACTTTCTTCTTACTGAATCCAAACAATTTTGAATAAGAGTTTCCTTTTATTATGAGATCATTCAAATAGCAATTGCATGTATTGGCACTTAAATTTTTCTCTGTCTTAATATGACTTTGCATATTGGATTCTATATATACATATATATACACACACACACACACACACACACACAGTTATGTCTGTATATGTATATTAGTGATGCACAAAGATGTCTGAGTCTATCTTATCATTCTTGCATGCTTCACTGAACCAGTGCTTCACCGTTGTATGTGAAGCCCCATTTGCATTGTGAACCAGCCATATTTGTGTTGCTTGATGTACATCATACATCAATGCCAAATTCCTATTTTAATTTGGGTTTGTGACTGCTTTGGGCTTGTACTTGTTGATTTGTGCATGTTTTGATCTTGTTGAATTATGTACGCCTGAGTTACTTTTTCTTGGCTTGTTACGATGATCACTCGATGCTTTCATATGCTATGTTGAACCATGTATATATATATACACAAACATGTATATATATATATATATATATATATATATGTTTGTGTGTGTGTGTGTCTTGGTTGCTGCCCTCTTGTTTTATGCACACAGCGTTGAACTGTGCAGTGTACTCCCATGAACCATTTCCGCCTCGCTGACTCATTGTTGCTTGCTTCATGAACATGCTATACTCTGTGTATTGTTATAACAACACCATATTTGTATTTGTTGCTCCATTTTGGGCTTGTTGTCTTGAAGTTTGTTTCTTGCGACTTGTTCATCCCAGTTGTGTGCATGACTGTGCTGTTGTGTCTTCTTTGAATTCTTTACACAGCCAAATATATACATGTGTATATATTCATGTATATATATACACACAAGGATGTGTGTGTGTGTGTGTATATATATATGTTTATACTTTTGTGTGCACTTCCATGGTTGGTTTACATTCATGTGCACTTGTACACATGCTACTTGTTCCTGCATCAAATCAGTGTGGTTTGACATTCAGTTGCTACATGCCTTTGTGTTGATCATGACCATTTTGTTGACTTATAACTGCACATTGCTCACTTCTCTGGCTTGTGCAAACCTTTGCTCTGTCCACTTTTAATTTGTTGTTGTGCTATATTCTTGTGCATGATATATATATATATATATGTATGTATATATGTATATATATCTGTGTGTGTGTGTGTGTGTGTGTTCATGCACCGTCCCTTATTCATTTTGCACCATTGTATGAATTGCTCGGCCATGCTCCAATTTTGTGTGCGCGCATATTTGAACCACTTTGATTCTTGTCACACCTATGTTCTTTCTTGGCTTGAAAATTAAATTTCACTGGCTATGACATCTTGATTGTTCACTTGAGTTACTGACTTGTGCCATGCTCTACTTCACTGTCATGTTGTGTACATTGCCATTGTTCCTTCTCTGATTCTGTGTAGCTTGAACTGTGCACTCACTGATATTTGACCATATTGCTTCTGCACAATGTAAATATATGTGTATATACATACACATGTATGTGTATACATGTATTATGCATGTGCAATTATACATTTTTATTTACATCCGCAGACCACTATACGATGAGTCGTGGCTGGTCAAAATTAGCATACTACAATTGTGAGTTGATGCTAGCTTGATCAGCAGACCACTATAGCTGTGTTGAGGCTGATCTGCGGGCAAAGATATATAGTCTACCTTATGGTATTTACAGTGAATCACTGTAAATATCACAAGCAGTCTAGACATAAATAGATGTATATACATATCAGGACAAGTAAAGAAATATGATGAGAAACACACCAAAATTCTGAGGCAAATAAAATTTAAAATAAATTCACTTGCTAGAATTTAAATCTATTTTGTTCTAGTTTATTGTGTGTGTTTCTATGACAGTATGCAGGTGACCAGAATGACTCTGAAGCAGACTAAAGATAAGTGTGTCAGTGAGTGTAACTGAGAGAACAAAGTGAAATGTATATGTAATTGAGTGATTATGAATGTATATGAGACTGTATGTGTAAACTGAGTGAAACCCGAGTGTTATAGTCAGAGCTGAATGTAATTGTAACAACCTGGAATTTCTGAACCAATTTAAAATTTTTATTTTAGATATTTTAATGGATTTTGAATATTTAAAATGGTTTATTTTAAATAATAACGACTAAACATCTATTTAAATTGAAGTTAGAACGTATAAATTTATTTTAATCACAAAACGAGCCTGAAAAGGCGCGGTAGTTTGAAAATTCGATTTTAAATTTCAAATGAATATACAGAATTCAATATAAATCAGAATTGGACGAAACAAGAAATATTTGAATCTATTTAGCTATTTCTTTCTAACGAGTGTAAGAAACTGAGATTTCACTTTATAAATTAAAAGTTATGTCCAGTTTAAAATTTAAAATAGTCGCTATGGAATTTATATATATATTAATATAATATATAGCCCTTAAAAATAGCCATTTTGCAAATGACCTCCTTTTCAACAAAACCACTTTTGTTGGATCCGGAATGTCAAATTATTGCTAGGTTTAAAAATTCAAAATTTTTGGAATTAATATGTGAGCGTAGTAAATTTAAACGTGTTTGAAATTTCAGTTTGAATTTAATCAACTAGAAAAAGCCCATTTTTCAAATGGTCTCAGAATTTGACGAAATTAGTTTTGTTAGAACCGTATTGTCAAAAACATAGATAGATTTATTTTTCTGTAATTTTGGAGTCAGTATGTGTCCCCGGTAAATTAAAATGTACGTTTAAAAGTCAATGTATTGATTTATATTTTTAATTTAAAGAAAAACTGACTGAAAAAGTCGAATTGGCTTACGAAACATATCACATTGTGTTCGGAAGGGGGTATTTGGCTAGGAACGATAGTCGTTGGGTTTGAGTTGGAGTTCGGGGAAAAAACTTCACTTTAAAACAATTAAAGGAATTAAAATATTAAAATATTTAGTATAAAAGGGTAAATCCGGAAACCCTAATCACTTCATCTTCGTTCAGCCGCCAAGTACAAAAAATGGCCGAAATTCACGATTTTAAAACCCTTAATCTCTTCACCAATTTGGAGAATTAAATGAAGATTCCTAAACAAAAATCAGAGAGTTTTCATCAGCTTCAATATCATACGGGGTTGATCCATTTTAGTCGAGTATTGGGTTCGGATTTTTCGTTCAAAGTCCAGTCGTTCGAGCCACTTTCTGGCGAGGTTGAGGAGGCCGAGTTGGCCGTGGTCATGGGCGACGGGGGAAGCTTGGGGAGGCGAGTCTTGTGGTGGAGGCCGATCGATGGCGCAAGGCCTGGAAGTGGGCGCGGTTTAGAGAGATGGGATTGAAGTTTGGGTTCAGGAGGTTACAGATACATGAAGAAGGAAGAACGAACAACTTTTTTTAATGTTATTAAGGTTAATGAGGTTTTAATTAATTATTTAATTATCCTATATATGTCATTAGCTTTTATAATAGCGTATCTTTCTCATACGAACTCCAAATCGCATGAAACAAGATTCGTTGCGATCGTGGAGTTGAGAGCTTCACAATAAAACCGACTGGATCCAGTTTGGAAATTGTTTGAATTTGGGGGCAAACACAAACCCGAGCAGAATTAAAATCATAAAAATAAAGACTGGCTGAGTGGAAACCAACGCGAGAACTCATTCTCACTCAACTATTTTTGTTACGTCATTATATCATAGGTTGCAAACGGGGCTTAGTAGCTCCTGACACTACTTTTTGTACAAACCTTGGATGATTTTGGTGATATGATTGTGTTATGGAAAAATTGATTGTATTGTGTTATTATTGGATTGATTGATTATTGTGTATGGCGCGAGCCATATCAGGAGAGGGATAATGCTAGACATTATTCCGGTTCTAATATCGCGCCGTTATAATGCCAAATTTTTCTAAAACTGAAAATATAAATTATTTATATAAAGTGTATATAAAATTTTCATAAAAAGAAATTGGAATAAATATTCATTTACAAGTCGGACGGCTTTTTTATGTACATCTATTTATCTGATATTGATTGGGACGATAAATTTTACACATCGCCCAAGTGCACAAAAAATAATCAGCGTTTGTTGTTTGAAAACCTCACACGGGTATTGGGATGATATTTGACATACACTAATCCCAATATTTAGTTGTATGTCAATCGATGGGTTGACAGGATGTGATGAGCGTTAATTATATATTTTAATGCTTATACAGTTGTAAGTTGCACTCTGGATGATGTTTGAATGGTACATGATTATTTATCATTATTGTTGAATACATGCAAAGGATGAAATCCATATAATTGAAATTATATGGTAATTGATTGAGTCGCATTCCGATTCAGAAATAAAGAATATTTTAAAATAATATTCAGTGAAGAAAAAATGTGATTTTGATGTCTGATTTTGGATGGACACGAAAATATTGAAATGTGAAGCCGAGTTATGTAGTTAAATGCCATATCAACCCGAATGGGTTTATCGATCTATTATATTCATTTTATAAATAATATGAAAGGGAAATGGATTTCAAAATGAGATATTTTGAAAATATTATCATTTTAATATTATAATGATATGGAATATTCAATTTTGATTTAAAATTGAAAATGAAGTTGAAATCATTTTAAAACGAATTTATAAACGATTTATAAAATACGTTTTAAATGGAAATCGATGATATATATTATATATATATAATGGCCTGAATAGAACACGCCGCGCAACGACTGTTTGCGAATTTCGACCATTAACTTCAAATTAATGTAACGGGAGATACGACTATCGGATTCTCCTAAAACCAGAAACTTTGGTTCGTATCGAAAAGATCTTTCTAATGAATATAATAGATTTGAAATCTAATGGTTGGATTTGGAATTATGGCCAAATCAATTTCAAAAAAAGGTCACTATGAATGCAGCTCGGTGGTCGATATTGGAAACCGACTGTAAACGCCTTAATAAAATTATTTAAAATATGGAAAAATTGTGTAAAATCATAATAAATGATTTGGAAAGAGTTTGGGTGAAAATTCCATATTTGAAAAGATAAAATATATTTTTATCAACATGAACTAGTTATTAACTAGAATAATAATCCAATTATTTTTAGAAATAATAAATTGGGTTGAAAATGGGTTTTAAAATAACCAGAATTTTTCCAACATATGAATTGGAATGGTTTTGAATGGAAATAATCTTCGGAAAATTTCGGTATTGGATTCTGTGATTTTACGGATTTTGATGTGGGAATTTGGAAGATACAGATATCGTTATTCCCAATACGACATCCGTTAGTTTCAAATTTTGATATTGAATATAAGCCGATAAAATTTCTATTTAGAGCCTTGTATTTAATATCAAATTGGATTTTGGGTTTGTCGTGAATGGTGTCTTAAATAACACTGTTATTAAACCTCGATGAGAAAAGAATAAATCAATTAAATAAGATTTAGAGAAGTTTACCAATTAATTAATATTTAATTGGAATTGAACTAAAATTGGATTTTGGGTTTGTCGTGAATGGTGTCTTAAATAACAATGTTCTTAAACCCCAAAGAGAAAAGAATAAAATTTTTAAATAAGAATTAGAGAAGTTTACCAATTAATTAATATTTAATTGGAATTGAATTGAAATTGGATTTTTGGGTTTATCGTGAACAATGTTTTAAATAACATTCGTTCTTTAACCCAATTAACAATGAATATATGATTTGGAATATATATAATCTTTTAAATAAGATTAATGGAATTTTCCAAAGAAAAGTTTTCCAATTTAATATATATTAGATTGGAATTGAATGGAATTCGATTTGGTAATAATCGAGACGAGTTTCTGTAAAGGAAGACCGTTAATATATATGGAATTTAAAAGGCTTTGTCATTATTCCATTTATATTATTAGTCTGATACGGAAATTTATATCAATTATATGTATTGGTCTATTTTCCGTGAAGATTCCATTTTGATGGAATATGATTTTATGGTTTATCGTGACCGGTGTTTTAAATGACATTTGATCTTTAACCCAGTTAATGACATGATTAATTTTCCTAAAAGTTGAATAATCATAAAGTAATGATTTATGATATTAAAACCAAGTTGGAGTTTTAATGAATCTTTAATTAGATTGAAAAGTTAACGTGGTAATTAAATTTGCCAAATATGAGAAGTAATCAAGAATGGAGTACCACCAATTTTACTCTGGGCGATAGTTAAGTCTTTAATTAGATTTGAACGGGAAATGGTAATTAATTTTACCGATAACACATTGGGTGTTAGATATGGAGTACTACCAGTTTTGCTCCATGGTATGAATAGGTTGGGACTGGAAAATAAAATAAATGGTTACTTCGGTAAGGTTCGCTAATCCCGTCTAGTTTGGTAAACCTTAATTTGGTTAAAACTATGAAAAGAATTTTTGAATAAAATAATTTTCTGAATTGGAATGAGGCATATGATGTGTTTTTAAAGCATTTGATTGTAAAACACGCGAGTTATTAGGAAAGACACGGTTTAACCTATTCTGAATAATTGATACGATGATTAAAAGTCGACGATGAAGACGGTGGTTGAAGACCGGAGATCTTCACATCGTTTGGATGATTACTGATGTCTTAATTGGGGTGTACACCCAAGACAAGGTAATAAGTGGTGATCGTCCAGACGTACTTGGAGATCGACCGGATATGCGAGGGCCTCTCTCCTGTATTGGACATATGGGACAAGGAATAAGGTGCCTCCGATTTCGTTCAGACCCAGAACGGACTTACAAATGGATAGTGTGTCTGGCATTGTTTTCCTTTTTACTGTATTCGTTGATCTCTGCTAAATATATATATCTGTTTGGTGGTGGAGAATTTATTCTCATTCTTAACACCCTTCTCTGAGACGTACGAGCATAGAGGTTATATATTGGTGGAAATCAGTAGTACTGTATGGATTGACAGTGTGACATGCTGAGATGCGAATGATCAAGGCTTTTGTTGAAAAGCAGAGCTTTGTGGTTAATGATCAAAGCACAACTTTAATTAGCATAGCTTTGTGTAGCGTTAATTCGCGAGCTTCACACACTGGTATGAACCAGAAACGGGATGAGGACTTCAAGGAAATGGACATATGTTATTTTCTAGCTTGGAGTAACATCATGGTATGGAGCCCAGACTATTTACTTATGTAGATGTTGGAAAACTTTATTGACGGAAAGCGAGGTACCTCGGATTTGAGTCCCTAGTGGCTCTTGTACTAGAACTGATTAAAAGGTTCTAGATGGTCGACTGGACTGACCATTTTGTAGGTTCCATAGAACCGGCTAATATATAGTTTATGGTGTTGCCAATCATCGATGGATGACCGGCCCTGTCGCTAACCGCAGGTGCAGTTGCGGCTGAATCATGAGGCTCGGGCTAGAGAGTCTCGAATCGGTAAGGAAGATTGCTTGCCTTGGTTCATAGATGGAACTCCAATTTCCAATACGTGAGTTTTCAGTTTTAGTTATATATATATATATATGGTGATGTAATGTAATTGTAATGACCCGGGTTTTTGACGATCTTGGTTATCCGATATACAACACATATCGAACATCCAAGGATCGAAAATACCGGTCATTAAAGAAAGAAATTAGAGGGTGAGGAAAGATAAGATAGAAACTTAGAATAGAAGAAGAAGAAGAACACAACATCAGAGTAACATGAACCTCACAGCAGAACGAATAACATATAATATATATAACATAACTTGAAATATACATATGTACTTGAATATACATCATTATCAAAGTACAACACTTACAACACAGCGAAATTAAACTATAGCTATATGATCCTGAAGCCTCCTACTCCAGCTCTTCAAGTATCTGTAAATCCCAACTACTTGACTGCCCGTACAAAATTGGGCACCCAAGAGTTTAGGGAAAACAAAACAAAATAAACTCCGGGTCAGTCATGGGACTGATATGAGTAAAACAGTTTAAAACAGTTCGAACAAGTAAACGATATCTCATAAGACCACGCCGTATAACGGAACGGGTTTTTCCCTTATGTGAATCCAAAATATCTTTATATCAAAAACCTTTTGATATTATAATAATGTATATCAACCAAAATATAATAATCATCTAGCAGAAATGCCTTCATCTCACGTTCTATATACATAGTATACAATCAAAACCGCAAGCATGTATTGGGTAATGGATTTCCAACTATGACAAGGTATGGAACCACCTTTCGCTAGTGTACATCTAGAAAGGAATACACTGGGTTCAACAAGAACATCTTGCAACCCAGCCACACATGACCGACCACTCATTTCGCTTGAGTGTATCGAATGTATATCACCAACGGTTGGGATCAGCAACCGTTTCCCGAATGGGACAGCATCAACAATAGATTTTTAGGAGTAAATGAAACTCTAGATCATGTGATTATACACCCTACTTCGGAGCGACCGACTTAGCCATGCTGCCTGCCCGATTTCTGTCATTTCCCAGTTGATGAGGCTTGAGGTTACGCTTTATCATCACATCAGATTTACTTCGAATGCCACATCGTCAAATCCATCAAATCACCGATTGACGTCCTCAACAATACATTATGTGTTAGCTAAAGAAGTTTCCTTCTCCGCTTCCACTCTTGGTACGGTTGAAGAAATCAATGTACGTGACCTTTCTGGAAATACTGTGTCAGACATTCATCCATACAGGTCATCCAGGAACAGGATGAACCGAAGGCACCATTCAGTACATCGATCTTAGGCACTGTTATCTAAGACTTATACAATAGCCCTTGCACCTTACTCCGTCTTCAATTATCTTTGGCATATATAATTCGCAACGCTTATGCCAATAAAGAGTGGTTATTTGGAAAATAATCCAACCGGTCTCTCCATATTAACAACGTTAAAATGGTCAAAACTTCGATAGTCTGTGATTTAACCATCAAAGAAAAACAGATGTGTAAACAACGATATTATTTCCAAATGGAAATTCTATCAATCAATCATCAATCATATATATATATATATATATATATATATATATTTCCTTATTTTCTATGTTTAGAAAATATACGTTAACGCTGGAAAACATTTCCATAGCTTAATTACATATCATTATTCTTCCACATCTATCAGTCCCTGACTATAATTAGCAAGAGAACAACTTCCTAAGTATAAACCCCGAAGGCCGAAACCAACATCAGATCGATACTCAGGAAACCATTCAACTTATTAATCCCTAGTCAGTTTCCAATTTCTTTTTAACTCCATTTCTTAATTTCTATGTTCGATTAACTACTCTTGAAAAACTATGTTCAATTTACTCCTTTGATAAACTGCGTTTGATTAACTCCTTTTCATCTCGTCAATTTCCTTTTATAATCCTATTTAGTTTCCAACTAAATATTCCTTTTATAATTCTATTTATTTACTAAATAAATATTCCTTTATTCTATTTATTTCTAAGTAGATATTTTTTTTATTCTATTCTATTCGTTTTATAAACATTTTTCCCTTTTATAAAACTCTATTCGTTTTATCAACATTTTTCCCTTTTATTTACTTTCGAAATATTTCCTTTTATAAAATCTATTGATTTTATAAAATCCCTTTATTTCAATATACATTGAAATAATTCTTTTTACATCCCAGGGTCTTTTTATGATATTTAAAATATCGAATAGCAAGGATCAATATCATTCTAACACACATAATCCATAACAGATTATATAACACATCATATATCACAATATATGAAAAACAGTAAAATAAATGTTGAGGAATCCAGTAGGATTCCTCCAACCTGTTTCCCTACATCACAGATGTTACACAATATAATCAACATCACTTTCAGTTACATATGATATATTCTGTTAAACAGAATCAATATAGAAATTCAACTGACTGACTAGCAGTTCAATCAAACAGTCAACACACAGTCAATCAGCCAATATTTAATAGTTCTAAAAATACAACATGAAATTATAAACTGTTCAGAGTTAGTGAGATTTACTCACATTGGCAGTTCATCGTTAAAGAACGATAAACTGTTGTTTGATCTGAATCAAACAGTTTATTTTGCCATAATTTCAAACGAGTCCCAATCCACTTCCAGTCAGCTTCATTGTGAAGCTCTCGTCCGTACGATCCCGACGGATCTGATTTCGCGAAATTCCGATAACATACGACCAAGTTATAACACTTTGAAGTTTAACCATATTTTATAAAAATAAAACATGGATTTACTTCCTAAATGGGCCTCACCTTTTAATTTCCCTTTGGCCCAATAACCCACCAGCTAAAACCCGTTTAATCCTCTTCTTCCTCCTGTATTAGTGGACGCGGCCTCCTCCTGTACACACAAGCCAAAACCGATCCTTTGAGCTCCCTCTTCTACTCTTAATCCTCCATTAAACCGAAAATGGATTTCACCAAACTCCTGCTCGTCTCCTCCTCTTCGAAACCATCACCACCTCGTCAAGCTCGAGCCTATCATCTCTGATGCGACTTCAGTACGTCACGCACCACTACAGTACCCCATCGACAACAAACACCACCAAACTTCCCAAAAATCCTCATAGAGGTGCTAAACAACCTCATAACCCCAAATATAATACTCATTTCACAAATAAATGACTAAACCTCTCGATTTCTTAAACCCTAGGAGGCGCTGCCCAAAACAAGACTGCGGAAAACACTTCGAACCCCAAATAATGGGTACAGGCATGAAGATGAGCACGCCAGGAATCCAAATATATATATATTATGATTTTTAGGATTTAGTTTTGATTTTATTTTGGTTTTCTTCTTCCCATTCTTACTGTGTGTTCTTCGTTCTGGAGGAATGAATGGTTCTGCGTTTTATAACTGAGGGTTGGTAGTGTTTGTGGTTGCGAAATGGTTCCTGCGTGGCCTGTTGTGGATCATAAAAAGATTGGGATATTTTTATTTTGATTTTTCTATTTTATATTAATGATTTTCCACTCACCTCGCGTCCTTAAAAATCCCTGCGTCCACATATGATATCCAAAAAATCATGAAAACTAACATGCCACTAGAGTTCGACATTACGGTCCCAACGAAACTGGTTTGTCGAATTCCGACTTCGTATGCTTAAGTGGCTTATTTTTACAGCTCTGAATGACCCATTTAAATATGTAAATATTTTTAAATATGATTAAATTAAATATAAATAAATTTATATTATCGTATATATTCACAGAGGAATACCATACAGCTCAGAAAAATCCTATATGGATTTCTAACTCGATATTTCAATCTGGGTCAACCCGATATTCGATTTATATTTAAATTCCCTTTTAAAATATAAATAAGTCCTTTATATATTATAAAGGAATTCCACAGTGACTTTTCTAAAATTTGATTTGGACGTAAATCAAAATCTACACGACGAAATCCCGATTTTTTTCTTCCACTAGAAAGATATACTCCACCAGCTCCACACGTTTCTTATTTCACAGAAATCCGGCTTAAAACGAATCTGGTACATTCAGTTGAAGTTCAAATCGCCAAATAGCGAACTGCAGCGCCATTTCAAGCTCGATTTTAATTATAATATAATTATACGTTCAAACTGTCGTTCAAATAATATATTCGTTATTCAAATTCAATTCTAAATTGAATTAAATATCACAAATGATCCAGTTCACACCATATCGCCATTTCATCCAATTCTGATTATTTCAGAATTAAGTATATTATTTAATTTATTATTTTAATTAAATATTCACCATTATTTAGTTAAACCACCATTTAATTCACTATATCACTATATATATAATTAAATAAATTAATTATAATACCTCTGCAAATGCGGGTCATTACAATCTTTCCCCCATAAAATAATTTCGTCCTCGAAATTGCTAAGGTAGAGGACGACCCTATCGACTGGTTAGAACATATTTGTTCACTTCTTAACTTTAGTTTCAACTGAACCAAATTAATTACAATTAAATTATTAATTAATTCTTATCAACGAAAATTTTCAAAAATCCTGAAAATTTTCTAACACCTTAATTTTTTGAAAAATTTCGCCAGCACCTCCTTTGTACTGGTTAATAGCTCAAACTCCAACTTGCCTCTCTGGGCCATCTCCAACCCAAAAGAATATCAAATAGCCAAGCGGCTTGCCAATTCGGCTCATAAATCTTATATCCAATAGAAATATAAACTTGTACCTTTTGTCGGCATATCAACTCTATCACTTCCATATGCTATCAACTCAGCATATACCAATGTTATCCCAATCAAATTCCAATCTGCTTTTATCCACAACACCACCATTCGCTTATATCCGAGCCAAATATCATTTTAACTCGAGTTTCTTCTTGATTCCCAACTCTTAACTTGATTATCCCATTACAATTCAAATTTGAATCTCACAATCCAATTTGTCTTGATATCATTCTAATTAAACCTCAGTTACCACTTTACTGGCTTTACTTTAATTCAATTTTTCTTTAACAAATTTCTGTTAAATTTGTTTTTAATTCAAACAGTCTTTCCCTGGGAGTTTTTAAACAGTTTACTCTTTTCAAAAAATCGAATTTTCCTTTTTGACATGTCACTGAGCCCTTAATTAATATTCCATTAGTTAAATCACTTCTATATTTCTTTATCAATATTTGTTAACCAAATATTTTCAATAACCATATTGGCCTTTTATGCTATTTGGAAAACATTTCCGAATATCGCCTTCCTTTATTTTCTAAACTTTAGAAAATATATGTTATTTATAATTGGAAAATATTCCAATTACTTATCTCTTTTCCGATCTCGTTTATTTCTATACTTAGGAAATATTCTTTATTACATTTCCAAGCTTACACTTATTTGGGTTAAAACGGATGTTGTGTAAAACATCGTTACGACAACCCAAATATTATATTCAACTAACTCTTATTCAACATTGATCTTCGAGCCTGAAATATTACTATTTATTTGCTAATAATGAAATCAATCAAGTTGGGGTATAACTACCTCTCAGACCTTAACTGAATAACATTTATAACGTCAAAACAGATATGACTACTTGCTCGAATAATCAATACCATACAACTACTTATTCACTTTTAAACACGTATACGCTTCCTCTTTCTATTCTTACTAGATTTTACTCTTAGTCTTCCCTTTTGATTTTACTATTCTATTTCTAAGTTCGTTTCCTTATCGACTTCTATATATATATATATATATATATATATATATCGATATGTTGATTTCTAACTATCAAATTATATTAAAAATATTCTAACTCCTTAAATTCTCGAAAAAATTCGCCATAACCTCCTTTGTACCAGGAGCATCGGGATATTTCAAATAGCCTCCCATGCCCCTCACCAATCCAAAAGAAAAAGAAAAAGCCAAGCGGCTAGCCGATACGGCGCATAAAATATCATATATGAATTAAATACATACCTTTTCGTCGAGCATTCTATTTATATACCTTCATACCTTATCCATACCTATCTCATGTACATTTATACCTGCCCAATCTATTTTAACTATACCAGATCGTTTTAACTTAATTCATTAATTAATTTGTTAATTAACTCTTTAGTCTATTTCACTTTTATATTCGAACATGACATGTTCAAATATATTTTAACTTGCTTATTAACTAATTTGAATCCAAAATTCAAATTTAAGTTCTATATTCGATTTCGAATATCTATTTACAAATCCAATTCACCTTTCAAAGTTCAACTTCAAATTCAAAACTCAATTAACTAATTCCTCTTCGACTTAGTTAATTCTATTCAAATTTTATATCACTTCTATTATTCAAATCTATATATCAAATTCTATTATTCAAATTCTATATATCAAATTCTATATTATAAATCCCATTTTAATTTCTATATTCAAATTCTATATATTCAAATTCTATATATCAAATTCTGTATTATAAATCCCATTTTGAAATTCAACGCAACTTGTCATTCCCAAAACAAATTCAAAACAGTATCTCTGGTAGTAATCCATCACTTACAACTCGAAAATGAATACTGATGATGCAGCTGTCATTATCGGAATCTATTTTCCAGCGATCGAAGTGAGTTCAATACTATAAAACCATTTCTAAACATTTCCACTATGAAATTCATTTCAAAATATAATTCACACTACTTGTAAAACAATTTAAAATCTCCCAGGATCTTAAATTTCCTTATTTTTAATCCAAATCCATTTACAAACACTTATCCAATTTCCAGAATTTTAATTCAATTTCTGGTTTAAATTTCAAATTTAACTCATCTGATTTCATGTATTTCACTTATTTGAATTCTGATTGGTTATTTACATAATCATTTAATTTATAATCTTACTCGATTATAATACCAACCAATATATCCAATATATTAAAATTTTGATATATATATATATATATATCTTCTCTACATCAAGATATACCTTGGGTAACCTATTTTAATTTACCCTCTTTTCAAAACATATCGTGTCGACCCATCGTATTCGAGTGTTTATAAACTCCTACCGATACAGTGGATCAAACTGATCGACCAGAACCCATAAACTACTCAACCAATAAATCTTCATAATATAAAATTATTTTTATATCATCTACAAATACGTTCACTCGTATATATACACTCAAACTCAATCTAGGGTATTACTAACCCTATCTCTACCGAGTCACGCCACAGAGCCAAGGTATAACTTAACCTTTACTCTGATACCAACTGTAATGACCCGGGTTTTTAACGATCTTGGTTATCCGATATACAACACATATCGAACATCCAAGGATCGAAAATACCGGTCATTAATGAAAGAAATTAGAGGGTGAGGAAAGATAAGATAGAAACTTAGAATAGAAGAAGAAGAAGAACACAACATCAGAGTAACACGAACCTCACAGCGGAATGAATAACATATAATATATATAACATAACTTGAAATATACATATGTACTTGAATATACATCATTATCAAAGTACAAAACTTACAACATAGCGGAAATAAACTATAGCTATATTATCCTGAAGCCTCCTGCTCCAGCACTTCAAGTATTTGTAAATCCCAACTACTTGACTGCCCATACAAAATTGGGCACCCAAGAGTTTAGGGAAAACAAAACAAAATAAACTCCGGGTCACTCATGGGACTGGTATGAGTAAAACAGTTTAAAACAGTTCGAACAAGTAAACGATATCTCATAAGACCACGCCGTATAACGGAACGGGTTTTTCCCTTATAAGAATCCAAAATATTTTTATATCAAAAACCTTTTGATATTATAATAATGTCTATCAACCACAATATAATAATCATCTAGCAGAAACGCCTTCATCTCACGTTCTACATACATAGCATACAATCAAAATCGCAAGCACGTATTGGGTAATGGATTTCC
The DNA here is from genome assembly GCA_030737875.1 of Allium sativum. NCBI lineage: Eukaryota > Viridiplantae > Streptophyta > Magnoliopsida > Asparagales > Amaryllidaceae > Allium > Allium sativum. The sequence goes on along the minus strand of CM060913.1, from coordinate 6,112,129 downwards.
AACTATGACAAGGTATGGAACCACCTTTCGCTAGTGTACCTCTAGAAAGGAATACACTGGGTTCAACAAGAACATCTTGCAATCCAGCCACACATGACCGACCACTCATTTCGCTTGAGTGTATCGAATGTATATCACCAATGGTTGGGATCAGCAACCGTTTACCAAATGGGACAACATCAACAATAGATTTTTAGGAGTAATTGAAACTTTAGATCAGGTGATTATACACCCTACTTCGGAGCGACCGACTTAGCCATGCTGCCTGCCCGATTTTTGTCATTTCCCGGTTGATGAGGCTTGAGGTTACGCTTTATCATCGCATCAGATTTACTTCGAATGCCACATCGTCAAATCCATCAAATCACCGATTGATGTCATCAACAATACATTATGTGTTAGCTAAAGAAGTTTCCTTCTCCGCTTCCACTCTTGGTACAGTTGAAGAAATCAATGTACGTGACCTTTCTGGAAATACTCTGTTAGACATTCATCCATACAAGTCATCCAAGAACAGGATGAACCGAAGGCACAATTCAGTACATCCATCTTAGGCACTGTTATCTAAGACTTATACAATAGCCCTTGCACCTTACTCCGTCTTCAATTATCTTTGGCATATATGATTCGCAATGCTTATGCCAATAAAGAGTGGTTCATTGGATAATAATCCAACCGGTCTCTCCATATTAACAACGTTAAAATGGTCAAAACTTCGGTAGTCTGTGATTTAACCATTAAAGAAAAACAGGTATGAAAACAACGATATTATTTCCAAATGGAAATTCTATCAATCAATCAATCATCAATCATATATATATATATATCCTTATTTTCTATGTTTAGAAAATTTACGTTAACGCTGGAAAACATTTCCATAGCTTAATTACATATCACTATTCTTCCACATCTATCAGTCCCTGACTATAACTAGCAAGAGAACAACTTCCTAAGTATAAACCCCGAAGGCCGAAACCAACATCAGATCGATACTCAGGAAACCATTCAACTTATTAATCCCTAGTCAGTTTCCAATTTCTGTTTAACTCTATTCTTAATTTCTATGTTCGATTAACTCCTCTTGAAAAACTATGTTCAGTTTACTCCGTTGATAAACTGCGTTTGATGAACTCCATTTCATCTCGTCAATTTCCTTTTATAATCCTATTTAGTTTCCAACTAAATATTCCTTTTATAATTCTATTTATTTACTAAATAAATATTCCTTTATTCTATTTATTTCTAAATAGATATTCTTTTATTCTATTCGTTTTATTAACATTTTTCCCTTTTATAAAACTCTATTCATTTTATCAACATTTTTCCCTTTTATTTACTTTCGAAATATTTCCTTTTATTAAATCCGTTGATTTTATAAAATCCCTTTATTTCAATATACATTGAAATAATTCTTTTTACATCCCAGGGTCTTTTTATGATATTTAAAATATCGAATAACAAGGATAAATATCATTCTAACACACATAATCCATAACAGATTATATAACACATCATATATCACAATATATGAAAAACAGTAAAATAAATGTTGAGGAATCCAGTCGGATTCCTCCAATTTGTTTGCATCACAGATGTTACACAATATAATCAACATCACTTTCAGTTCCATATGATATATTCTGTTAAACAGAATCAATATAGAAATTCAACTAACTGACTAGCAGTTCAATCAAACAGTCAACACACAGTCAATCAGCCAATATTTAATAGTTCTAAAAATACAACATGATATTATAAACTGTTCAGAGTTAGTGAGATTTACTCACATTGGCGGTTCATCGTTAAAGAACGATAAACTGTTGTTTGATCTGAATCAAACCGTTTATTTCGCCATAATTTCAAACGAGTCCCAATCCACTTCCAGTCAGCTTCATTGTGAAGCTCTCGTCCGTACGATCCTGACAGATCTGATTTCGCGAAATTCCGATAATATACGGCCAAGTTATAACAATTTGAAGTTTAACCATATTTTATAAAAATAAAACATGGATTTACTTCCTAAATGGGCCTTACCTTTTAATTTCCCTTTGGCCCAATAACCGACCAGCTAAAACCCGTTTAATCCTCTTCTTCCTCCTGTATTAGTGGACGCGGCCTCCTCATGTACACACAAGCCAAAACCGATCCTTCGAGCTCCCTCTTCTACTCTTAATCCTCCATGAAATCGAAAATGGATTACACCAAACTCCTGCTCGTCTCCTCCTCTTTGAAACCATCACCACCTCGTTAAGCTTGAGCCTATCATCTCCGATGCGACTTCAATACGTCACGCACCACTACATTACCCCATCGACAACAAACACCACCGAACTTCCCAAAAATCCTCACAAAGGTGCTAAACAACCTCATAGCCCCAAATATAATACTCATTTCACAAATAAATGATTAAACCTATCGATTTCTTGAACCCTAGGAGGCACTGCCCATAACAAGACTGTGGAAAACACTTCGAACCCCAAATAATGGGTACGGGCATGAAGATGAGCACGCCAGGAATCCAGAAATATATATATTACAATTTTTAGGATTTAATTTTGATTTTATTTTGGTTTTCTTCTTCCCATTCTTACTGTGTGTTCTTCGTTCTAGAGGAATGAATGGTTCTGCATTTTATAACTGAGGGTTGGTAGGGTTTGTGGTTGCGAAATGGTTCCTGCGTGGCCTGTTGTAGATCATAAAAAGATTGGGATATTTTTATTTTGATTTTTCTATTTTATATTAATGATTTTCCACTCGCCTCACGTCCTTAAAAATCCCTGCGTCCACATGTGATATCCAAAAATCATGAAAACTGACATGCCACTAGAGTTCGACATTACGGTCCCAACGAAACTGGTTTCGTCGAATTCCGACTTCGTATGCTCAAGTGACTTATTTTTACTGCTTCGAATGACCCATTTAAAAATATAAATATATTTAAATATGATTAAATTAAATATAAATAAATTTATATTATCGTATATATTCACAGAGGAATACCATACAGCTCAGAAAAATACTATATGGATTTCTAACTCGATATTTAAATTTGGGTCAACCCGATATTCGATTTATATTTAAATTCCCTTTTAAAATATAAATAATTCCATTATAAATTATAAAGGAATTCCACAACGACTATTCTAAAATTTGATTTGGACGTAAATCAAAATCTACACGACGAAATCCTGATTTTTCTCTTCCACTAGAAAGATATACTCCACCAGATCCACACGTTTCTTGTTTCACAGAAATCTGGCTTAAAACGAATCCTGTACATTCAGTTGAAGTTCAAATCGCCAAATAGCAAACTGCAGCGCCATTTCAAGCTCGATTTTAATTATAATATAATTATACGTTCAAACTGACGTTCAAATAATATATTCGTTATTCAAATTCAATTCTAAACTGAATTAAATATCATAGATGATCCAGTTCACACCATATCGCCCATTTTGATTATTTTAGAATTAAGTATATTATTTAATTTATTATTTTAATTAAATATTCACCATTATTTAGTTAAACCACCATTTAATTCACTATATCACTATTTATATAATTAAATAACTTAATTATAATACCTTTGCAAATGCGGGTCATTACAATAATGGTACCTACGCCGCCTATGATTGATACATTTATATTTGAAGTTGAGTTCTTCACTTATAGTAATAATAAAAGATGAAATTTCACGTATCAAGCATATTTGGCAATTATAAGGGAAAACTCTATCCTCAACTGCGTTCATTGTGTGATGGGACTTGAGTCTTATAATAGCTTCATTTTTCTCTTTAGCATTGCGCTGTTTATTTTTATGCACTGGTATCCATGAGGGATAAAACCGTTTCGTGTTATACAACGTGGTCCCGTGATTACTTAACTTTAAAAATGAAGCTAATAACTGTTTTAGTTCTCATACCAGTCCCATGACTGACTCGGAGTTTATTGTCTTAACCAAAACTCTGGGTGCCTATATTTTCCACATGGGCAGCTAGTAGTTTTGATTTTGCAGATTTCTATTTAACAGGATCCTGGATTATAGCTAGAGCTATATTCAGAAAGCTTTGTATCCGTATATCTCTTTCAGTTGTGCTAGTTGATGTATTTTCTGCTGCACGTTTTATTCATGTATTATATTTTCCGCTGTTTAGAAATTGTAAAATCTCTAATATTTTCTGCTATAATATTTATTCAAACTCTGATATATTCTTGTACTTTGATGTAAATTGTTGTAATAGCAATGAAATGTTTTATTGTTTGTGTTCTGATGCATCGTGTTCTCAAAGCAATTCAGGCTTGTTCGTAAGGGGAAGTCTGGGTCGTTTCAGTTTGGTATCAGATCTTTGGTTTAAAAAGCCAGAGAACAAGGCACATTAGAACCAAATGAAAGAATTCATCAAAGATAGGATTAGTAATATCCCATATGAATGACTAGTTAGAGATAGGGTTAATAATACTCTAGGATGAGTTCGAAGAGTGATATTTTACAAAAACAAATTTAGTTTTGAAAATTATATCTTATTATTTGTATATGAGTATTTTATTTTAAATTGATTTTGGACTATCGGGTATAATGAGATTTTAATATACGTCTGATCCAGGTGTATTTGAAGTCTCAAATATACTGGGTAGATATAGAATCACACTTTAGTCGCCCGGGGATAATTCTAGTGATGGTACACCATCATCAGTATTTATGTTCGAGTTTCAAAAGTGGGATATCTATATGTTTCCAATTGACTGGTGTGGGAACCGAATATAATTAGAGTTCATTGTTGTGATTTGGCATTAAAATATGATTTTTGAATATATATATAAGTTATATATTTTGGAAATTTAATTCAAAAATTGGTTGCTGGTTGTGTTGTTTGATTATTAGTTTGATTAATACAAAATATTGGATTGAGAAAACCAACAAAAGAATGAATGATAAGTAAAGCCAAATCGAATCAAGTATTGAATTAAATTGAAAATTGATGGGAATTGCATACATATACATGCATATATATATATATATATATATATATGTGTGTGTGTGTGTGTTTTAAGCAGGTTATGGATTTACTGTTGAGTAGAGAAATATATTGCATGCCCAACAAATAGGTACACCTTAATGAGTTGGTTACACAATTTCATTTATATCAACTCCTATGATTGAAATTGGATGCGTTGTGATGGTTGTTCTGTGTGAGATTATAAACCATGCCATAGGATAGCAACAAATAAATTATGAACTACACCGCATGGCATACTGCATGAAGACAACATATTATATCATATTCCATATAAGCATTTGGCGCATATATGACGAGGTTTGATTTACCATACGGGCGAGATGATTATATGGCGATTACTGTATTACAAGTTGAACAGAAGACCGATTATGGACATAATTAAGGAATACATGTAACGGTGCTCATGGCAGGATTAATAAAAACCCTACACAGGTCTGGAGATAATAATAATTCACGTCTCTCTTGACTTTAGATATGACACATGGATTATTTATTACCAACGTTGGGCAAGGCATGAGATATGATTTTTACACTCTCCTTTAGGCATAGATAGGTCAGTAAAAATTGTGTATGCTTTTACTTGATTTATTGGGTGCCTAATGCGGCCTAATTAATTTTTAAAAGTCAACCTGTACAAAGGAGGTTATAGCGAATTTTTTCGAAAATTTAGGGTGTTAGCCAAATTTTTAAGAAATTAGAAATTCTTAGAAATTGAAAAGTTGAAGAATGAAAGCTAAAATGAAAGTTGAGTCGGTTAGTTAAACAACTTTCAGCTCCGCTCCTTTTTTAGGACGAAAAGATTTTAAGTGGCGAAGAGTATAACTACCCGAAATTTCTAAACCAATTTAAAAATTTTATTTTAGCTATTTTAATGGATTTTGAATATTTAAAATGGTTTATTTTAAATAATAACGACTAAAAATTTATTTAAGTCAAAGTTAGAACTTATAAATTTATTTTAATTATAAAACGAGCCTGAAATGGCGTGATAGTTTGAAAATTCGATTTTAAATTTCAAATGAATATACAGAATTCAATATAAATCAGAATTGGACGAAACAAGAAATATTTGAATCTGTTTAGCTATATCTTTCTAATGAGTGTAATAAACTGAGATTTCACTTTATAAATTAAAAGTTATGTCTAGTTTAAAACTTAAAATAGTCGCTATGGAATTTACATATATTTTAATATAATATATAGCCCTTAAAAATAGGCAATTTTCAATCGACCTCCATTTTTGATGAAACCACTTTTGTTGGATCGGAATGTCAAATTATTAATAGGTTTAAAAATTCATAATTTTTGGAATTAATATGTGAGCGTAGTAAATTTAAACGTGTTTGAATTTCAACTTAATCGACTAGAAAAGGCCCATTTTTCAAACGGCCTTTGAATTCGATGAAATTAGTTTGGTTAGGACCGTATTGTCAAAACATAGCAAGATTTATTTTTCTGTAATTTTTGGAGTCAATATGTGGCCCCGGTAAATTAAAATGTACATTTAAAATTCAATATATTGATTTATATTTTTAATTCAAAGAAAAACTAACTGAAACGGTCGATTTGGCTTACGAAACATATCCCATTGTGTTCGGAAGGGGGTATTTGGCTAGAAACGACAGTCGTTGGGTTTGATTTAGAGTTCGGAGGAAAAAACTTCACTTTAAAACAATTAAAGGAATTAAAATATTAATATATCAAGTATAAAAAGTTAAATCCGGAAACCCTAATCACTTCATCTTCGTTCAGCCGCCAGGTACGAACGAATGGCCGAAATTCACGATTTTAAAACCCTTAGTCTCTTCACCGATTTGGAGAATTAAATGAAGATTCCTAAACCAAATTCAAAGAGTTTTTCGTCAGCTTCAATATCATACGGGGTTGATCCATTTAATCGAGTATTGGGTTTGGATTTTTCATTCAAAGTCCGGCCGTTCGAGCCACTTTCTGGCGAGATTGAGGAGGCCGAGTTGGCCGTAGTCATGGGCGACGGGGGAAGCTTGGGGAGGCGAGTCTTGTGGCGGAGGCCGATCGATGGCGCAAGGCCTAGAAGTGGGCATGATTTAGAGAGATGGGATTGAAGTTTGGGTTCAGGCGGTTACAGATACATGAAGAAGGAAGAACGAACAACAATGTTTTTTTACGTTATAAAGGTTAATAAGGTTTTAATTAATTATTTAATTATCCTAAATATGTCATTAACCTTTATAATAGTGTATCTTTCTCATACGAACTCGAAATCGCATGAAACAGGATCCGTTGCGATCGTGGAGTTGAGAGCTTCACAACAAAACTGACTGGGTCCAATTTGGAGCTTGTTTGGATTTGGGTTAAATACAAACCCGAGCAGAATTAAAATCAACAAAATAAAGAGTGGCGGAGTGGAAACCAACGTGAGAACTCTTTCTCACTCAACTATTTTTATTACGTCATTATATCATAGGTTGCAGACGGGGATCAGTAGCTCCTGACACTACTTTTTGTACAAACCTTGGATGATTTTTGTGATATGATTGTGTTGTGGAAAAATTGATTGTATTGTGGTATTATTGGATTGATTGATTGTTGTGTATGGTGCGAGCCAGTATCAGGAGAGGGATAATGCTAGACATTATTCCGGTTCTAATATCGCGCCGTTATAATGCCAAATTTTTCTAAAACTGAAATATATAAATTATTTATATAAAATGTATATAAAATTTTCATGAAAAGAAATTGGAATAAATATTCATTTACAAGTCGGATGGCTTGTTTATGTACACCTATTTATCTGATATTGATTGGGATGATAAATTTTACACATCGCCTAACTGTACAAATAATAATCAGCGTTTGTTGTTTGAAAACCCCACATGGGCATTGTGATGATATTTGACGTACAATAATCCCAATATTTAGTTGTATGTCAATCGATGGGTTGACAGGCTGTGATGAGCGTTAATTATATATTTTAATGCTTATACAGTTGTAAATTGCACTCTGGATGATGTTTGAATGGTTAATGATTATTTATCATTATTGTTGAATACATGCGATGTATGAAATCCATATAACTGAAATTATATGGTAATTGATTGAGTCACATTCTGATTCAGAAACAAAGAATATTTTAAAATAACGAATATTTTAAAATAATATTCAGTGAAGAAAAAATGTGATTTTGATGTCCGATTTTGGATGGACACGAAATTTTTGAAATGTGAAGTCGAGTTATGTAGTTAAACGCCATTTTAACCTGAACGGGTTTATCGATCTATTTTATTCATTTTATAAAGAATACGAAAGGGAAATGGATTTCAAAATCAGATATTTTGAAAATATTATCATTTTAATATTATAATGATATGGAATATTCAATTTTGATTTAAAATTTAAAATGAAGTTGAAATCATTTTAAAATGAATTTATAAACTATTTATAAAATACGTTTTAAATGGAAATCGACGATATATTATATATATATAATGGCCTGAATAGAATGCGCCGCACAGCGACCGTTCGCGAATTTCGACCATTAACTTCAAATTAATGTAACGGGAGATCCGACCGTCGGATTCTCCTAAAACCGGAACCTTGGGTTCGTATCGAAAAGAGCTTTCCAGTGAATATAAGAGATTTGAAATCTATCGGTTGGATTTGGAATTATGTCCAAATCAATTTCAGAAAAGGTCGCTATGAATGCAGTTCGGTGGTCGATATTGGAAACCAACTGTAAGGGCCTTAATAAAATTATTAAAAATATGGAAAAATTGTGTAAAATCATAATAAATGATTTTGAAAGAGTTTAGGTGAAAATTCCATATTTGAAAAGATAGAAGATATTTTTATCAACATGAACTAGTTATTAACTAAAATAATAATCCAATTATTTTTAGAAATAATAAATTGGATTGAAAATGGGTTTTAAAATAACCAGAATTTTTCCAATGTATGAATCGGAATGGTTTTGAATGGAAATAATCTTCGGAAAATTTCGGTATTGGATTCCATGATTTTACGGATAATTATGTGGGAATTTGAAAGATACAGATATCGTTATTCCTAATACAATATCCGTTAGTTTCAAAATTTGATATCGAATATAAGCCGATATAATTTCTATTTAGAGCCTTGTATTTAATATCAAATTGGATTTTTGGTTTGTCGTGAATGGTGTCTTAAATAACACTGTTCTTAAACCTCGATGAGAAAAGAATAAATCTTTTAAATAAGATTTAGAGAAGTTTACCAATTAATTAATATTTAATTGGAATTGAATTGAAATTGGATTTTGGGTTTGTCGTGAATGGTGTCTTAAATAACACTGTTCTTAAACCCCGATGAGAAAAGAATAAATCTTTTAAATAAGATTTAGAGAAGTTTACCAATTAATTAATATTTAATTGGAATTGAATTGAAATTTGATTTTTGGGTTTATCGTGAACAATGTTTTAAATAACATTCATTCTTTAACCCAATTAACAGTGAAGATATGATTTGGAATATATGTAATCTTTTAAATAAGATTAATGGAATTTTCCAAAGAAAAGTTTTCCAATTTAATATATATTAAATTGGAATTGAATGGAATTCGATTTGGTAATAATCGAGATGAGTTTCTGTAAAGGAAGACCGTTAATATATATGGAATTTAAAAGGCTTTGCCGTTATTCCATTTATATTATTAGTCTGATACGGAAATTTATATCAATTATATATATATTGATCTATTTTCCGTGAAGATTCCATTTTGATGGAATATGATTTTAGAGTTTATCGTGAACGGTGTTTTAAATGACATTGATTCTTTAACCCAGTTAATGACAGGATTAATTTTCCAAAAAGTTGAATAATCATAAAGTAATGATTTATGATATTAAAACCAAGTTGGAGTTTTAATGAATCTTTAATTAGATTGAAAAGTTAACGTGGTAATTAAATTATCCAAATATGAGAAGTGATCGAGAATGGAGTACCACCAGTTTTACTCCAGACGATAGTTAAATCTTTAATTAGATTTGAATGGAAATGGTAATTAATTTTATCGATAACACAGTGGGTGGTAGAAATGGAATACTACCCGTTTTTCTCCACGGGATGAATAGGCTGGGATTGGAAAAATAAAATAAATGGTTACTTCGGTAAGGTTTGCTAATCCGACTAGTTTGGTAAACCCTAATTTGGTTTAAAATTGTGAAAAGAATATTTGAATAAAATAATATTCAGAATCGCATTAAGGCGTATGATGTGTTTTTAAAGCACTTGATTATAAAATACGCGAGTTATTCGAAAAGTCTGGGTTTAACCCATTTTGAATAATTGATACGATGAATAATTGATACGATGATTAAAAGTCGACGATGAAGACGGTGGTTGAAGACCGGAGATCTTCACATCGTTTGGATGATTACTGATGTCTTGATTGGGATGTATACCCAAGACAAGGTAATAAGTGGTGCTCGTCCGGATGTAATCGGAGATCGACCGAATATGCGAGGGTCTCTCTCCTGTATTGGACATATGGGACGAGGAATAAGGTGCCTCCGGTTTCGTTCAGACCTAGAACGGACTTGCAAATGGATAGTATGTCTGACATTGTATTCCTTTATACTGTATTCGTTGATCTCTGCTAAATATATATCTATTTGGAGGCAGAGAATTTATTCTCTTGCTTAACACCCTTCTTTGAGACGTACGAGCTTAGAGGTTATATATTAGTGGAAATCAGTGGTACTGTATGGATTGACAGTGTGGCATGCTTAGATGCAAATGATCAAGGCTTTTGTTGAAAAGCAGAGCCTTGTGGTTGATGATCAAAGCACAGCTTTAATTAGCATAGCTTTGTGTAGCGTTAATTCGCGAGCTTCATACCCCGGTATGAACCAGAAACAGGATGAGGACTTCAGGGAAATGAACATATGTTAGTTTCTAGCTAGGAGTAACATCATGGTATGGAGCCCAGACTGTTTACTTATGTGGATGTTGGAAAACTTTATTGATGGAAAGCAAGGTACCTCGGATTTGAGTCCCTAGTGGCTCTTGTACTAGAACTGACTAAAAGGTTCTAGATGGTCGACTGGACTGACTATCTTGTAGGTTCCATAGAACCAGCTAACATATAGTTTAGGGTATTATCAATCATCAATGGATGACCGGCCCTGTCGCTAACCGCAGGTGCAGTTGCGGCTGAATCCTGAGGCTCGGGCTAGAGAGTCTCGAATCGGTAAGGAGGATCGCTTGCCTTGGTTCATAGATGGAAACTCAATTTCCAATATGTGATTTTTCTGTTTTAGTTGTAAATATATATATGGCGACATAATATAATGGTGCCTACGCCGCCTATGATTGATACATTTGTATTTTTTGTTGATTTCTTCACTTATGTAATAATAAAAGATGAAATTTCGCGTACCAAGCATATTTGGCTATTATAAGGGAAAACTCTACCCTCGACTGTGTTCATTGTGTGATGGGACCTGAGTCATAATAGCTTCATTTTTCTCTTTAGCATTGCGCTGTTTATTTTTATGCACTGGTAACCATAGGGGATAAACCCGTTCCGTGTTATATAGCGTGGTCCCGTGATTACTTAACTTTAAAAATCAAGCTAATAACTGTTTTTGTTCTCACACCAGTCCCATGACTGACTCGGAGTTTGTTCCTTTAACCTAAACTCTGGGTGCCCATATTTTCCATACGGGTAGCTAGTAGTTTTGGTTTTGCAGATTTCTATTTAACATGATCCTGGATTACAGCTGGAGCTATATTCGGAAAGTTTTGTATCCGTATATCTCTTTCAGATGTGCTAGTTGATGTATTTTTCGTTGCACGTTTTATTCATGTATTATATTTTCTGCTGTTTAAAAATTGTAAATCTCTGATATTTTCTGCTGTAATATTTATTTGTACTCTGATATATTCTTGTACTCTGATGTAAATTGTTGTAGTAGCAATGAAATGTTTTATTGTTTGTGTTCAGATGCATCATGTTCTCAGAGCAATCCGGGCTTTTCCGTAAGGGAATGGGTCGTTTCAGTAATAGTGGAATTTGAATGTATTGTATCAGCTAGATGTACAATAGTGGAGTTAGAAGATATGTACTATTCAAAAGTTGAAATAAAATATTTATATTTGAATAAAGCACTGTTTGAATATTTAATTTCTTGTGCAAATGTAATCTACTTATATTTAAATATTTATTTCTGTATGTGATGTAGTAAAATAGTACAATTACAAACGCATTTATAATATATATGTGTGTGTGTGTGTGTGTGTGTTTGTTATCATCAAACAAAAATCATATTGTTATATACAACAAAATTGAGCCGAATCGCTCATTAAAACTAAGCCTATTGGTCTTAAATTTACCGGGCCATTTGGCTCATTTTAACTGAGCCTAATGGCTCACTTTAATCCATACTATATGTCTAAAAATGACTGCAGTTGGTAGTTTTAATTCATAAACAAATGGATTTTGAGTCTTTGATTTTATAGGGTCAGGGCATCATGTTTTAGAGTTAACTAAGAGAGTGCATGTTTGAACATTACAGTATATGTTCCTAACAAATTAATATGTATACACGATTTACCCTTAACCAATCAAAATTTTAAGCATGTTAATATGTGTAATCATTCAAAAATTTAGCTTTTGACTTCATACATCTATTTATTTAAATCTAAACAAGTTTAGCATACCTCACATTACCATGCATACATAGCATACATATAGTCATTTAAAGACTAAAGCATGTACCAACATGGAAACGTACAACATCCAACATTTAATTCTCATATTTACTGATAGGTAATTTTTATTCTAGTCCACAATTTTAGTAAGTTAATCCACCCTATTTTATAGGTTCACTGACTTTTACTAAAATTTAAATTTTAATCAGTGTATCCACCTTAAAAAACATACATTTTTTTCTTCTTCTTAGTCTTCTTCTCTGCGTCTTGTGTCGTATTCTTATTTCTGAAATCCTACCATCTAAATCCAAGTTTAAGTGGAGTAATTCCACATAATAACAGTAAGTAGTTTGTTTATTTTTTGTTTTTGATATTTTTTTCAGAAGGTACGTTGCTTGTTTCAAATGTAGACATCTTTCTTAGTCTTGATGCAAAGTGTTATTCGAAAAAAATTCAAAAGATACATTGGTTGTTGTTGTAGTATGTGATACTATATGTTGGATTGAAGAGGACGAAGATAGCTTTGAATCGGAGGTGACCGTTAGCGAATCGGAGCTCGTGCGCAAGTTAGAGCCTAAATGGTGTTTGGTGTGTGCTGGCTTCATTGACAGACGTCTGTCGTGGGATACGACAGACGTATGACACTACATGGGGGTTTTCCTACGAGTTCTGACGGATGTCTGTCATTCCCACGACAGACGTCTGAAAGAGGGACAGACGTCTGTCATATTGGGAACAGACGTCTGAGCTGAGTGCTGAAGCCCAATTAATTCCCTGGAAGGGGACAAACGTCTGTCACCTCCCACGACAGACGTCTGACGTGACTTTTGGGCTATTTCGGGCTGAAAATTTGGCAATACGATTTGTGAAGACTTGGGGACAATTTGGTAATTGGTCAATCTCTATATAATCTATTTTCAAGTGTGTTAGTGGGAGAGCTTGGATACTTGATTTGGGATCAAGGATTTATTCCCAAGGAGGAATTAGGGTTTATAAACTAATTCCAATTCTTCAATTCTATTCTTCTCAAACTCTTTTCTATATTGAAATATAGTGATCAATGGATCAATCTCTTATATTCCTTTCATCGTGGTAATAAAATACTCTCTCCAAAGTGGATGTACACTAACAAGATGTTAGTGTTACCACTATAAATCCTTATGTGATTTATTTTTGCTACTTTTGTTATTAGTTTCTTGCTTGAGATTTGGATTTGGATTGTTCGTGATTGGTTGATCTTTGGTTTGTGACTAAAGTTATTGTTTTGGTTATTTTTGCAAGTCTAACAACGGTCTTGTCTTCCGCTAGCGCTTTGTGATTTAGATATCGAATTCGAGTGGTCTTGAGTCGGATTAATCACAATGGTTACAACAGTTGGTATCAGATCAATTGCGGTGCTTGTTAGGTATTTGTGAAAATGCTGGATACGGATAGTAGCTCGGTAAGTCCTACAACCGGAAGTCGGAATAGTGTGGCGCCTTATGTACGGAGTTCATATGCGGCGTCAGGTTCTCAATTGTTTATTGACAAGTGGAATGGTGATAATGACTTTGAGAAGTGACAATGGAAAATGTAAGCGGTTCTTAGGAGGAATCGGGTGCACCGAGTGGTATTTGATACTCACTTATTGCCAAGTGATATCTCGGATGTTGAGAGAGAGGAGATGGAGGAATAGGCTTACACTACTCTTTAACTTGCAATGAGGGAGAATGCGATCTCCGAAATTAGTGGTGAGACAACCGCTAAAGTTATTTGGGACAAGTTGGAAGAATTGTATATAAAGAAATCACTCACTAATCGTTTGATCTTATTGCGTACGTTTTTCACTTTCAAGATGTAGGAGGGTAATACACTTAAGTCACATTTGAATGCCTTTGATGACTTTCTCATGAAGATGAAGGTCGTTGATTTGAAGATTGAGGAAGAGAAAAAGGCGATGATATTATTATGTTCGTTGCCGGACCACTATACAGGTTTCTCAAATAGTTTGATGGTCGGGATACCTTGACTCTTGATGATGTCAAGACGGGTCTTCTTAGTGAGGAGTTGAGAGATCAAATGAAGGAGATGAGTGAGGGAAGTAGTGAAGCTAGTAGTGGTCACGGGTTGTTTGTGGAGAAAGAAAAGAATGCAAATAAAGGAAACCGGGGGCGTTCTAAATCAAGAAAACCCTGTGGAAGAGGTAAATCGAAAGAGAGAAACGGCAAGTGCTTTATTTGCAAGAAACCGGGACATTGGAAGAATGAATGTCCGGACAAAGATAAGAAGGAAGTATCAACTTCATCTGTGGCGGTGGAGAGTGGGGATGGTGAGATAGATGAGAATGTGTTGACGACGGTAGCATCAGGTGTTTCGGGTAGCGAATGAGTTCTCGATTCGGGTGCGTTGTATCATATAATGCCAAATAGAAATTGTTTTTCGCCCTTTTAGGTCAAAGAGGGAAATGGTGCTATTTTCAAGTTGATGGGTAGTGGCTCCGTGCAAATAAGGATGTTTGATGGAGTTGTACGCACGCTCACCAATGTTCGCTATGTTCCGGGACTTAGGAAGTCGCTTATATCTTTGGGGCAATTGGATTCTCTAGGATGCAAGATCACTATCGAGAAGGATTGCTTGAGGGTTTTGAAGGGGGTGCTTGTGGTTATGAAGGGTGCTAGGACTCATGGTATATATTTTATTCAAGGTGTGACCGTACAAGGTGAGACTTGTGTGGGTGTTGATAGTTCTCGTGACTTGGATCTGACACGGTTGTGGCATTTGAGATTGGGTCATGCCTCAGAGAGGAGTTTGGATATTCTTCGGAAGCGGGAGATGATCGAGGTTAAGAGTTTCAACAAACTAGAGTTTTGCGAGGAATGTGTCATGGGGAAGCAAACAAGGGTATCATTCGATGAAGGCAAACATGACTCAAAGGAGGTTCTTGAGTATGTTCATTCGGATGTTTGGGGACCGGCACCAGTTGCTTCTTTGGGAGGAGCAAGGTATTATATTTCTTTCATTGATGATTTGTCTCCCAAGGTATGGGTGTATGTAATGAGGGACAAATCGGAGTCATTTGCTAATTTCAAAGTGTGGAAGGCTCTTGTTGAGAATGAGAGTGGTAAAACTTTGAAGGTGTTAAGGGCCGACAATGGCGGCGAATATGTTTCCCGGGAATTCTTGGAGTTTTGTAAGCATCACGGAATCCGGAGACATTTTACTACACCGGGAGATCCGCAATCTAATGGAGTAGCAGAGAGAATGAACCGAATTCTACTTGAGAAAGCTCGATGCTTAAGATTGACATCGGGTTTGTCAAGGGATTTTGGGCCGAAGCTTTGTCAACCGCGGTGCATATTGTGAATCAAATTTTGTGCTCGTCCATTGGTAACAAAATTCCGGAGAAAGTGTGGAAAGGGAAGAGTGTTGACTTAAGATATCTTCGTGTGTTTGGTAGCCCGATTTATGTGCATGATCCGGGGAACGATAAGCTTGGAGCTAGAGCATTCAAAGGGGTCTTGCTAGGTATCACGGATAGCGTGAAAGGCTATCGAATTTGGAATCCGGAAACGAAGAAGGTTGTAAATTCTCGTCATGTCACTTTCGATGAGTCGGCTTTATTCAAGGAAATGAGAGCTCATTGGATGTTCCGGATTTGGTTCATGGTGAATCAAAGGAGAAGGAAGTCATTCCCACATTCTGTCTAAGTGGTAGTAGAGTTGAAGAAGCTCGTGGGGTTGAAGCGGTTGATGAAACATCACATAGTCCACATGGTTCCTCTAGTGATGTTGGTGATGTACATGATACTAGAGAATTTTCGACTCAAGGTAGATCCGAATGGGGTTTGGGTGATAGTATTGCTACTCGGGTTGGTCGACATGCAATAAGGCCTCCCGAAAGATACGGTGATTGGAACTACCTTAGCTTTTGTGATCATTTGGACTATGCTCTCAATGTAGTCCAAGATAAGACGATGGACCTTGATGACGTCATGGAATCGAGAGAGAGCTTGAAGTGGATTTGCGCCCTGGAGGAAGAGATGAAATCGTTAATGAAGAACCAAACTTGGGAGTTGGTTCCACTTCCTCAAGGAAACCGTGCTATAGGGTGCAAATGGATTTACAAGGTGAAGGATGATCGAAGGTACAAAGCAAGGTTAGTGGCAAAGGGGTTTGTACAAAGAAAAGAAAAGGAGTATGATGAAATTTTTGCACCGGTGGTACGCCATACTTCTATCCGGGTTTTACTAGCAATAGTTGCTATCCATGACTTGGAGTTGGAGAAACTTGATGTGAAAACCGCCTTCTTTCGTGGAGACTTGGATGAAGACATCTACATGGAACAACCGGAAGGGTTTGTTGTAGATGGTAAGTCTTGAAAAGTCCGAGTGTGTACGACTAGTGCAGGATCTATAATATGGCTATGCGGAATGTATGTGATAACTTAAGCTATTCAATAGTTATGCAGGTAAAAATTTGCAAACAAGATATATATCACAAATAACTATAAATGCAGTAAAGTAAAGTAAAGTAGAGTAACGACACCAGGATTTTTATACTGGTTCGGACCTCCAGTCCTACGTCCAGTCCCGAAGCTCCTCTTCGGCTTTTCACTAAACAACACCCTCGCTTCACCCGGAGGAATAGGTTCACAACTACTTGATTTACGGGCTACAAGTTTACCCACTTGATTTCTCGGGCTACAAGCTTACCCACTTGATTTCACGGGCTACAAGCTTACCCACTTGATTTCACGGGCTACAAGCTTACCCACTTGATTTCATGGGCTACAAGCTTACCCACAAGATGATTACAAGAGTTTGACCTTGAATGTGTTCTTTCTTCAACACTGATTAGTCAATGATTGAGTACAACCTTCCTATAATCTTATCCTCAAGTATATGAATTGAATGCGAAGATTTGAAGGAAGTTAGTTGCTTGTTGAATCAAAATATGAGAAATATTATCAAGGATTCAATAAGTAACTTGAATTTGGGAGCTTTTTAGAATGCAAGAGTATTTAGAAAGTAAGATCAGAAATCAGAGCAAGAATCGGTGATTTGGATGAATGAAAGATGATGTATTTGTAGCAAATGAGAAGTTGTAATTATTAGTGAAAAGTTGCAATCAAAAGGAGTGATTTTTAATGAAGAGAAATGGATGCAACTTTTCAAGAAAGAAGATGACTCTTCATGAAATTCAAAAAATAGGTCGACAGGAAAAATTAATAGGTTGACAGGTTTTTGACCGTTATTTCAAAAAACTGTCGATCTGTTAATTTTAACAGGTTGACCTGTTAAGTTTAAAAAGCTGTTGACCTGTTAATTTTAACAGGTTGACCTGTTAAGTTTAAAAAGCTGTTGACCTGTTAAATTTAACAGGTTGACAGGTTTTTGTCAACATACATAAAAAATGAGTTTTCATGTATATTTTTTGAAGAGAATAAGAAGTATGATTATTTGAGGATAGATTTTAACATAAATAACTCTAAATAACCATCTTCTAACCTATAAAGCATTGAATCTTCTTTTTGTCGATCATGAAGCTCCTTCTTGTCATTAATCAAAATAAGCATTGAAATCGTTGACTCAACATTCTCCCCATTTTTGATTGATGACAATATAGCTTGATATTTTAATCTTTATTGCTATCTCCCCCTGTATATAAGCTCTGTCTCCCTTTAAACATCTATATATCCATAATCTTAGCTCTATGTCATGATTTCCATTGATCTTTATTTTGTTGTTATCAATCGAAATTCTCGTGTCTCAACATTCTCCCCCTTTTTGATTGATGACAACACCTTGGATTTTCTCCCTTTGAATATAAAGCTCCCCCTGAATTTCGATTGTGATCTGACTTTTGCCATGAGACATTTGTTTCCTTGTTCTCCTGATTCTGCTTTGTTGCTCTTCCATTTTCTAATGCCTTGACTAGATTTCTTTATTGCCAGTTGTTCCAGGATGTTGTTACGATCTCTAGAACACCTCGCTCTGATACCAATTGAAAAGTCCGAGTGTGTACGACTTGTACAGGATCTATAATATGGCTATGCGGAATGTATGTGATAACTTAAGCTATTCAATAGTTATGCAGGTAAAAATTCGCAAACAAGATATATATCACAAATAACTATAAATGCAGTAAAGTAAAGTAAAGTAGAGTAACAACACCAGGATTTTTATACTGGTTCGGACCTCCAGTCCTACGTCTAGTCCCGAAGCTCCTCTTCGGCTTTTCACTAAACAACACCCTCGCTTCACCCGGAGGAACAGGTTCACAACTACTTGATTTACGGGCTACAAGTTTACCCACTTGATTTCACAGGCTACAAGCTTACCCACTTGATTTCACGGGCTACAAGCTTACCCACTTGATTTCACGGGCTACAAGCTTACCCACAAGACGATTACAAGAGTTTGACCTTGAATGTGTTCTTTCTTCAACACTGATTAGTCAATGATTGAGTACAACCTTCCTATAATCTTATCCTCAAGTATATGAATTGAATGCGAAGATTTGAAGGAAGTTAGTTGCTTGTTGAATCAAAATATGAGAAATATTATCTAGGATTCAATAAGTAACTTGAATTTGGGAGCTTTTTAGAATGCAAGAGTATTTAGAAAGTAAGATCAGAAATCAGAGCAAGAATCGATGATTTGGATGAATGAAAGATGATGTATTTATAGCAAATGAGAAGTTGTAATTATTAGTGAAAAGTTGCAATCAAAAGGAGTGATTTTTAATGAAGAGAAATGGATGCAACTTTTCAAGAAAGAAGATGACTCTTCATGAAATTCAAAAATAGGTCGACAGGAAAAATTAATAGGTTGACAGGTTTTTGACCGTTATTTCAAAAAACTGTTAACCTGTTAATTTTAACAGGTTGACCTGTTAAGTTTAAAAAGCTGTTGACCTGTTAATTTTAACAGGTTGACCTGTTAAGTTTAAAAAGCTGTTGACCTGTTAATTTTAACAGGTTGACCTGTTAAGTTTAAAAAGCTGTTGACCTGTTAAATTTAACAGGTTGACAGGTTTTTGTCAACATACATAAAAAATGAGTTTTCATGTATATTTTTTGAAGAGAATAAGAAGTATGATTATTTGAGGATAGATTTTAACATAAATAACTCTAAATAACCATCTTCTAACCTATACGCATTGAATCTTCTTTTTGTCGATCATGAAGCTCCTTCTTGTCATTAATCAAAATAAGCATTGAAACCATTGACTCAACAAGTCTAATATGGTTTGCAAGTTGAAGAAATCACTATATGGGTTAAAGCAATCACCTAGACAATGGTACAAGAGATTCGATCATTTCATGCTTGAAAGTGGCTTCCATCAAAGCATCAAGGATGCTTGCGTATATTTCAAGAGATTGGGAAATGATTGTTGGGTGTATTTACTCTAGTATGTGGATGATATGATCATTGCTTCCAAAGATAAGAATGAAATCAACAAGTTGAAATGCTTTTGAAATCGGAATTCGAAATGAAGGATCTTGGAGAAGCAAGGAAAATATTAGGCATGGAAACTGGAAAGGACCGAAAGCGTTTTGAATTGAGATTAACTCAAAAGGAGTACATTAAGAAAGTTCTTTGCCGGTTTAGCATGGAGGTGCAAAGGCATTAAATACACCTTTACCTTTTGCATATGAATCTTTCGGATAAGGGATCACCTATCGGGGATAAAGACACGGCTTATATGGCAAAGGTGCCATATGCAAGTGTGGTTGGTAGTTTGATGTACGCTATGGTGTGTACAAGGCCTGATATTGCAAATGTCGTCGGGGTGGTTAGTCAGTATATGGCTAATCCGGGGAAATCGCTTTGGGAAGCCGTAAAGGCTATATGGAGATACTTGAAAGGCACGGCATCCCATGGACTTGTCTTTGGAGGTAGTGATGAGAGGAGTTGCAAGTTGGTTGGCTATTGTGACTCGGACTACGCCGGTGATAGGGTTCGGAGGAAATAAACTTCCGGGTATGTCTTCACACTTAGCGAGACAGCCATTAGTTGGACATCAAGATTGCAAACCGTAGTTGCTTTATCCACTACAGAGGCGGAGTTGATTGTTGCGGTGGAAGCGGCAAAGGAGGCACTCTACTTGAAGTGATTGTTGTGTGACTTGTGTTTCGAACATGAAAGTGTTGATGTTCGATGTGATAGCCAAAGTGTTATACATTTGGCGGAGAATTTGGCGTCTATCTCACGGACCAAGCATATTGAGGTGAGGGAGTCATTTCTTGTAGCCATGGATGAGGGTAATCTAGTATACCTTCGGAAAGTGCACACAAAGGATAATGTGGCGGATATGTTTACTAAAGCATTACCGGTTGGGAAGTTCGAGCATTGCTCGAACTTAATTCGCTTGTTGAGTTGCTAGGTGCCAAGGGGTGGCACGGGGGGAGAGAGTGATTTTGTTTGTATATGATGGAAAGGAATAGCGGTGAGAGATTGGATATCTATCTTCATGGTAAGTACTCGCTTCACTCCCGAGTACATTTTCTTTTGGTGAGACGGTTTTTGGTTTGAATACATTCAACATTTCGTTGGCGGGTGGTGGCCTTGCCGGAGTTCGTTAACGAAGTGCAATGGATGGTGGCTTTGCCGGAGCTCATTGGGAAAGTATTCATGTTGCTTGTTCGAAGGTAAAAGGAAATGCTTGGGTGCATTGGAGTTTGGAGTTGAGATGGATATAGTATCGAGGTGGAGTGTTGTAGTATGCGATACTATATGTTGGATTGAAGAGGACAAAGATAGCTTCGAGTCGGAGGTGACCGTTCGCAAATCGGAGCTCGTACGCAAAAAGATAGAGCCAAAATGGTGTTTGGTGTTTGGTGTTTGCTGGCTTCAGTGACAGACGTCTGTCGTGGGATACGACAGACGTCTGACATTTCAGGGGGATTTTCTCGAGAGTTCTGACAGACGTCTGTCATTCCCACGACAGGCGTCTGAGATAGGCACAGATGTCTGTCATATTGGGGACAGACGTCTGAGCTGAGCGTTGAAGCCCAATTAATTCCCTGGAAGGGGACAGACGTCTGTCACCTCCCACGACAGACGTCTGACGTGACTTTTGGGCTATTTCGGACTGAAAATTTGGCAATACGATTTGTGAAGACTTGGGGACAATTTGGTAATTGGCCAATCTCTATATAAGCTATTTTCAGGTGTGTTAGTGGGAGAGCTTGGATACTTGATTTGGGATCAAGGGTTTATTCTCAAGGGTGAACTAGGGTTTATAACCTAATTCCAATTCTTCAATTCTATTCTCCTCAAACTCTTCTCTATATTGAATTATAGTGATCATTGGATCAATCTCTTGTATTCCTTTCATCATGGTAATAAAATACTCTCTCCAAAGTGGATGTACACTAACAAGATGTTAGTGGAACAACTATAAATCCTTGTGTGATTTATTTTTGCTACTTTTGTCATTAGTTTCTTGCTTGAGATTGGGATTTGGATTGTTCGTGATTGGTTGATCTTTGGTTTGTGACTAGAGTTATTGTTTTGGTTGTTTTTGCAAGTCTAACAACGGTCTAATCTTCTGCTAGCGCTTTGTGATTTAGATATCGGATACGAGTGATCTTGAGTCGGATTAATCACAATGGTTACAACACTTGTTTCAAAGTGTTATTCAAAAGGCTTGGTTAAGAGTATTATGTTTTATGTATTGCTTTATTTGTGCTGAGTGTTAAAGTCGGTTTACTTGGCTGTTAAATTTGAAGTGAAAACTATGTAAAGTTTGTAAAATTGTGGTGCTTAAGCTAATAATTTCTGAATTAAACTGGAGATTTTAATGAAGTTTGAAAGAGGAAAATGATTACTTTTTTAATGTTTGTGTAATTGTATACACATTCAGATTTATACATGTTAAAATAACTTAGGTATGTATTTAAAGAAGTTTGAAGAATTAAATATAAACTAAGTCTGGAAGTTTGTGTATTTAAAGGAGAAATCACTGAATTTCAGTAGTGTGTGTGTGTGTATATATATATATATATATATATATATATATATATATATATATATGAGTATTTGTATGAATCTGTGTATAAGTGTTCATCTGTATAGAAAATCAAATAGTTGAACGACTTGAAGTTATGTATATAAGGTATAACTTGTTAACTGAAGTTAGGGATAAATGTGGCTTGTATGTTCATTTGGATGTCAACAAGCATTTTAATCTAATGATTATTAGAATTTAAAAGGGTCGTATTATTAAAATAAGCTGAGTATAAAAAGTAAAGAGTTTATGAGCAAGAAAATATGAGCCTGCTGGCTTTTATATATATAAGAAATTATACATCTTTATACAAGGGAACAATTTAGCAGCAGCTACACCTATATGAAGTAGAGTGTTGGTTGTTCTTTGAGGTGTAAATAATATGGAATAGTTCTCTAGAATTCTAGAAATCTATATGACTTGTCCATATGACTTTTACATATTTTTCTAAGTAAAAATAATAGGCCAGAAGCTCATTATTGTAATGTAAAATATAACTGATATTAGAATAAACTTGTATGTGGTTTTACCATTGTTTTGAGGTTATACGTAATGACCCGGATATTTGACGGTGTAATAATTAACTTATTTAATTATTTAAATAACGAATATATTATTTAATCGTCGACGTTAGAACGTATAATTATATTATAATTAAAATCGAGCTTGAAATGGCGCTGCAGTTCGTAATTTGGCGATTCGAACTTCACTGAATGTACAGAGTTCGTTTTAAATCGGATTTCTGTGAAACAAGAAACGTGTGGAGCTGATGGAGTATATCTTTCTAGTGAAATAGAAAAATCGGGATTTCGTCGTGTAGATTTTGATTTATGTCCAAATCAAATATTCAGAAAAACAGCGGTATATTCGTTCGTGGCCATAACGGTTATTCAAATATATTTGAGTATCGGTTTTGAATTTAAACAAGGTTCTTTTGGGAAGTAGTGATAATTTAATTTTTAGAATTTAATGGTAATTTTTAATTAATTTAAGATGCAACTTTTTATCTGGAGTATTTTGCACCCTGTAATCAATATTTTGGGTTTTCACAATATGAGTTCATCTACCGGTATTATTACATTTTTGGGATCGTGACACCGAGCTCATCACAATGGTATATTTATTTCTGTCATTAGCAGTCCCTAAGTGTATGAAATTTCATGAAATCGGTACCCTAAATAAATTTCTAAAAATATCTAAACTATTTGTGAATAAAACAAGCCACGCCGTTCCTCTATTTCAGCCACATGAAAACGCTTGGTCCACAAGAAAAATCGTGGTCTTCAAATCATCCTCTCAATGTAAATATAATCTCTCTATATAATACCCCTTCTTAAAATACCTAATTCGGATTCGTTCTCTGGTAAAATGGAACCCACGCTCTCCTCTTGATTTTTCTTCTTTCAGCAAACGCCGAAGCCTATTTAATGGCTTCAAAGAAATCAAAACTTGCAGTCGCCACTTCATTCCCCTTTTCTTCAAACGCGAAAACAGGCGCACCCAAACTCTGGAGCTCGTGCAAGGGTTCTAAAGGAGGGCGAGACTGAAACCGAAGGGGTCGGTATCAAATGACGTCGTGGGGTTCAGTAGTGAGAGGAGGACGGTCTGGAGAAGAAGTCTTAAAAACTGGAGCGAGATCTGGTTGTTGTAGCGAGGTGCTGAGGCCTGGAGGTTGACGTCGAGTTGTGTACGTCGGTGATGAAGGTGTGTCGGTGCTTTTCAGTAAAGAAGTGTACGTGAGGGATTCATGGCAAAAGGATTCGGTACATGTACTGTGGAGGCTAACGACGCAACTGTGTATGGAGGAACGCAACACTGGGACATGTTCGAGTTGAACAGTGTTGATCTAAGAAGAAAGGGCCGTGGGAGAAAAACAGAGAAGTATCAAAAATGGGGTTTGCTGATGTAAAAAGGAATGGAAGACCAGTTATTCGTTGCAAGGAGGAAGGGAGTTACAGCAACTAGTTGGGTTATTATTGAATAAGTCGGCCAGGGTACCAACGTGAGGAACGAGATGGTCAAAGCATGGGTATCAGGAAGGGAGCATACAAAGTCAAGAAGTAGCTGTATACAGTATACATTG
This sequence comes from Allium sativum, assembly GCA_030737875.1. Classification (NCBI taxonomy): domain Eukaryota; kingdom Viridiplantae; phylum Streptophyta; class Magnoliopsida; order Asparagales; family Amaryllidaceae; genus Allium; species Allium sativum. Next base: position 6,087,368 of record CM060913.1, on the reverse strand, counting down.
GAAAAGTGTGGACAGTATGAAGAGAGAGGAAAGAGACGAGACTGGACAAGAAAATAGGAAAGTGGCATAAGCAACGGATGACGTGGCAGATGGGATAAATGAAGTCCGACCTTTTCTTTCGGAAGCTGGAGTTATGTCGGCCCGTGTGTTTCTTTATCCAAAAGTAAGTGATTTTTACTAAGCTTAATAATTTATCCAATTATAATTGAATTAGGGAAAATTTTAATTTATTTAATTAAACTATTCAACGTATCTTAATTAATATGTGAAATTGTACAGGCCGGGGATGTCTGAAGCTTGAATTGCGTGAATGAGGAACACAGAGTTCGATTGTATTTATTGACCAATGTAATTATTTTTAAACTAAACTCGATTAAGTAACCAATTATTTATTTAATAATTTTATAAATTAAAATGTTAATAACTTTTGTACGGTGAACAGAATTTAACAAAAACAAGCCTCACTGGAATCATGGTAACGAACCGTAAAGTTACATTGGGACCGTATGGACGGACACTTCGCAATGAAACTGACGGGAAGTGGATTGGAGCTCGTTCGAATTTATGGTGGAATAAACTATTTGATTCAAATCAAATAACAGTTTATCGTTCTTTAACGATGAACTGCCAATGTGAGTAAAACTCACTAACTCTCCTCAATTTATATTTTAATATAAATTGTACTTTATTTATTGACTGCTGTATATTGATTGTTAAACTGGACTGTTAAATAGATTTGATTGAAAACGTAGTTATAGTAAATCTATGTACTGTTAATCAAATATGGTTCTGTACAGCATGCTATTTCATTTAAAAATGAAATATGATATATATTATACTGTGTAACATCTGTGGATGCAGGGAGACAGGTTGGAGGAATCCGACTGGGTTCCTCAACAATTATTTTACTGTTTTCATATATTGTGATATATGTGTGATTTATAATCTGTTATTGATTATGGATGTTAGAACGATATTGATCATCGTTGTTTGATATTTTAAATATCATAAGAAACCCTGAGTTGTGAAAAGGAATATTTCAATGTATATTGAAATAAAGGAAATTATTTATAAAACGAACACGGTTTTATAAAAGGAAAGTATTTATAAAACGAATAGAGTTTTTATAAAAGGTAAAAATGTTGATAAAATAAATAAAGTTTTATAAAAGGGATGTTTATTTAGAAAATAAATAGAATAGGAAATATTTGTAACGGTAAATAGAAGTTGTAAATAGGAAATATTTGTAACGGTAAATAGAAGTTGAAAATAGGAAATATTTGTAACGGTAAATAGAAGTTGTAAATAAGGAATATTTGTAACGGTAAGTAAACGTTAAAAAAGGAAATAGTTGTAACGGAAAATAAACGTTATAAAAAGGAAATTGAAGAGATAATCGAAATAGAGTAATTGAATATTAGTCATTCAATTAGAAATAACCTGATTTGAGTTAGTCTAATATTAGTTAATCGAATAAGAATAGTCTAATATTAGCTAATCGAATTTAGTAACCGAATACAAGTAAATCAAAAGGAGTTTATCGAATTTAATTATTCGATAGAGTAAATCAAAAGGAGTTTAACGAATTTAGTTATTCGATAGAGTTAAATCAATAGAGTTAATCGACTTATAGTATTCGAATAAGAGTAAATCAAATAGAGTTAAACAATATTAGAAACTGACTAGAGATTGGTAAGTTGAATATTTTTCTGAGTGTTGATCTGATGTTGGTTTCGGCCTTCGGGGTTTATACTTAGAGAATTGTTCTCTTACTAGTTTACAGTTAGGGACTAATAGTTGTGGAATGATCGTGATGCGTAAATGAGGATTGGAAATGTTTTCCAATGTTGAAAATGTATATTTTCTAGTTTTAGAAAATAAGGAAATATGAATATATATATATATATATGGTTGATGATTGGATCAATAATTCCATTTGGAATTTAGATCGATGTTTGTACACCGACATGTTTTCATTGATAGTTAAATCACAGACTATCGAAGTTTTGACCATTTTACGTTGTTAATATGGAGAGACCGGTTGGATTATTATCCGAAGAACCACTCCGTATCGACATAAGCGTTGTGATCAAATACGATGAAGAAATTGAAGACGGAGTATAGTGCAAGGGCTGTCCTGTTTACAGAATAGTGCCTTCGGTTTCGTTCAGTCCCAGAACGAACGTATATGGACGAATGTCTGACAGAGTATTTCCAATGATCGAATGGGTTGGACTGTACAAATATATATATGGTGGCCAACGGATTTATTCCCTTCGTATAATATCCAGAATCTATTTGTGCAGATCCAACTAATGATTAACGGATCTGATAATGTGGCATTCAAAGTGATCGTGTTATAAATGAATGGAAAGTAAGCATAGCTTCTAGCCTCACATCCGGTAAATGATAGAAATCGGGCAGGCAGCATGGCTAAGTCGGTCGCACCGAAGTAGGGTGTATAATCACCTATCTAGAGAATATTCATTTGCTTCTTAAATCTATCAATGTTGTCCCATATATATATATATACGGGAACGGTTGCTGATCCCAACCGTTGGTGATGTACATTCGATACACTCAAGCGAAATGAGTGGTCGGTCATGTGTGGCTGAGTTGCAAGATGTTCTTGTTGAACTCCAGTGTATCGTTCCTAGAGTACACTGATCGGAAGGTGATTCCATACCTTGTCATAGTTGGAAACCCAATCATCCAATACGCACCTGCGGTTTTGATTGTATACTATATATGCAGAACGTGAGATGCAAGCGTTTATACTAGACTGATATCTATTTGTATTTAGACATTATCATAATATCAGAATGATATTGCTTTTCAAAGATGTTTGGATTCTCATAAGGGAAAAACCCGTTCCGTATTCATGGCGTGGTCTTATGAGATATCATATACCTGTTTAAATGATTTGAGTTTACTCACACCAGTCACATGACTGACCCGGAGTTTATTTGTTTTGTCTTCCCTAAACTCTTGGGTGCCTAAATTTGTACGGGCAGTCAAGTAGTCGGGATTTACAGATGCACTTGGAGAGCTTGGAGCAAGAGGCTTCAGCAGTCGATAGCTATTATTTATTCCGCTGTGATGTTATATGTTGTACTTTGAAAATGGTATGTATAAACAGTTATAACTTTGTATTTCAAAAAGTTATGTTATATTTTATTCGTTCCGCTGTGAGATTCGTGTTACTCTGATGATGTTGTTGTTGTCTTCTTCTTCTTCTTCTATTCTATGTTTCTATCTTATCTATCCTCACCCTCTATCTTCTTTCTATTAGTTTCTTGTATTTCCAGTGCAATTTGGGGTTGGACTTGTGTTATTTAGTCAGCTCAAATTGGACTGGATTTCCGGGTCACTACAGTTGGTATTAGAGCTTAAGTTAAGTATTACCTTGGCTTTGTGGCATTACTCAGTAGAGATGGGATTAGTAATATCCTAGATTGAGTTGAGTGTATATATACGAGTGAACGTATTTGTTAATTGATATAAAAAAATTTGTTTTATATTGTGGAGCTTTATTGGTTGAGTGGCGTATGAACTCTGGTCGATAGTGGGGCACCACAATATCGATAGGGGTTTCTAAACACTCGAATACGATGAACCAACATGATATGTTTTGACATTAACATAGTATAATTGGTTGTGTTGGTTGTTATTACAATCAGATGAGATTATAAAAAGGCAAAATGGTTATAGATAACTAATCAGAATTCATATAAGTAAAGTATATGAAATAAGATGAATTAAATCTGAAATTAAATCAGGATTAGGAATTAAAATAAGGAAATTTTAAGTTCCTGGGAGATTTTGAAAATGTTTTCAAATTGAAAGTGTTATAGTGTTGAACTCACTTCGATAAACTGGGAAATAACCCTGATGAGTGTGGCCACATCATCAGTGTTCATTTTCGAGTTGCTAAGTGACGGATTACTACCAAAGGTTGTGTTTTTGAATTGTTTAAGGAAAACAGGTGTTTAGAAATTCAAAGGTTTTGAATTGGTATTATGGTTTCAAATTGATTTGAAATAAACCCAGGAATATAAATTCTGGAATTAAGATTTAACTTATGAAGTTAAATAGATTAAAATATTGAAAGTGAATAAATTAATTTGAATTAAACTTGGACAAGGTTATATATAATATGAAATTATATTGGGATGATATCGAGTAAGTTGATTGATTTTATAAGGATTTGGAATCAAGAATTGTACTTAAGTTTGAAATGGAATGTGACTTGAGTATAGGCAATTGTTTGAGTTTGAGGATAAAAACTGACAGGAGATGGATTGGAATGACATTGGTATATGTTAAGTTGATAACCAATGGGAATGGTATAATGATATACCCGACAAAAAGGTACAAGTTTATATTTCATATGAGTTGGAATTTATGAGCCGATTTGGCAAGCCGCTTGGCGTTTTGATTTTCTTTTGGGTTGGAGAAGGCCTAGAGAGGCGAGTTGTGGTTTTACAGATAGGGCTGTACAAAGGAGGTTATGGCGAAATTTTCTGAAAATTTAAAGGGTTATAAAATCTTCAGAATTTTTGAAAATTTAGGTTAGTCGGAAGGAATTAATATTTTAGTCAATATAAATTGGTTCAGTTGAAATTAGAAATAAGAGGTAAACAAATCTTAGGAATTCCAATAGATAGGGTCGTCCTCTACCTTAGCAATTTCGAAGACGAAATTATTTTAAGTGGGAAAGAATGTAATGACCCGGATATTTGACGGTGTAATAATTAACTTATTTAATTATTTAAATAACGAATATATTATTTAATCGTCGACGTTAGAACGTATAATTATATTATAATTAAAATCGAGCTTGAAATGGCGCTGCAGTTCGTAATTTGGCGATTCGAACTTCATTGAATGTACAGAGTTCGTTTTAAATCGGATTTCTGTGAAACAAGAAACGTGTGGAGCTGGTGGAGTATATCTTTCTAGTGGAAGAGAAAAATCGGGATTTCGTCGTGTAGATTTTGATTTATGTCCAAATCAAATATTCAGAAAAACAGCGGTATATTCGTTCGTGGCCATAACGGTTATTCAAATATATTTGAGTATCGGTTTTGAATTTAAACAAGGTTCTTTTGGGAAGTAGTGATAATTTAATTTTTAGAATTTAATGGTAATTTTTAATTAATTTAAGATGCAACTTTTTATCTGGAGTATTTTGCACCCTGTAATCAATATTTTGGGTTTTCACAATATGAGTTCATCTACCGGTATTATTACATTTTTGGGATCGTGACACCGAGCTCATCACAATGGTATATTTATTTCTGTCATTAGCAGTCCCTAAGTGTATGAAATTTCATGAAATCGGTACCCTAAATAAATTTCTAAAAATATCTAAACTATTTGTGAATAAAACAAGCCACGCCGTTCCTCTATTTCAGCCACATGAAAACGCTTGGTCCACAAGAAAAATCGTGGTCTTCAAATAATCCTCTCAATGTAAATATAATCTCTCTATATAATACCCCTCCTTAAAATACCTAATTCGGATTCGTTCTCTGGTAAAATGGAACCCACGCTCTCCTCTTGATTTTTCTTCTTTCAGCAAACGCCGAAGCCTATTTAATGGCTTCAAAGAAATCAAAACTTGCAGTCGCCACTTCATTCCCCTTTTCTTCAAACGTGAAAATAGGCGCACCCAAACTCTGGAGCTCGCGCATGGGTTCTAAAGGAGGGCGAGACTGAAACCGAAGGGGTCGGTATCAAATGACGTCGTGGGGTTCAGCAGTGAGAGGAGGACGGTCTGGAGAAGAAGTCTTAAAAACTGGAGCGAGATCTGGTTGCTGTAGCGAGGTGCTGAGGCCTGGAGGTTGACGTCGACTTGTGTACGTCGGTGATGAAGGTGTGTCGGTGCTTTTCAGTAAAGAAGTGTACGTGAGGGATTCATGGCAAAAGGATTCGGTACATGTACTGTGGAGGCTAACGACGCAACTGTGTATGGAGGAACGCAACACTGGGACATGTTCGAGTTGAACAGTGTTGATCTAAGAAGAAAGGGCCGTGGGAGAAAAACAGAGAAGTATCAAAAATGGGGTTTGCTGATGTAAAAAGGGAAGGAGGACCAGTTTTTCGTTGCAAGGAGGAAGGGAGTTACAACAACTAGTTGGGTTATTATTGAATAAGTCGGCCAGGGTACCAACGTGAGGAACGAGATGGTCAAAGCATGGGTATCAGGAAGGGAGCATACAAAGTCAAGAAGTAGCTGTATACAATATACATTGGAAAAGTGTGGACAGTATGAAGAGAGAGGAAAGAGACGAGACTGGACAAGAAAATAGGAAAGTGGCATAAGCAACGGATGACGTGGCAGATGGGATAAATGAAGTCTGACCTTTTCTTTCGGAAGCTGGAGTTATGTCGGCCCGTGTGTTTCTTTATCCAAAAGTAAGTGATTTTTACTAAGCTTAATAATTTATCCAATTATAATTGAATTAGGGAAAATTTTAATTTATTTAATTAAACTATTCAACGTATCTTAATTAATATGTGAAATTGTACAGGCCGGGGATGTCTGAAGCTTGAATTGTGTGAATGAGGAACACAGAGTTCGATTGTATTTATTGACCAATGTAATTATTTTTAAACTAAACTCGATTAAGTAACCAATTATTTATTTAATAATTTTATAAATTAAAATGTTAATAACTTTTGTACGGTGAACAGAATTTAACAAAAACAAGCCTTACTGGAATCATGGTAACGAACCGTAAAGTTACATTGGGACCGTATGGACGGACACTTCGCAATGAAACTGACGGGAAGTGGATTGGAGCTCGTTCGAATTTATGGTGGAATAAACTATTTGATTCAAATCAAATAACAGTTTATCGTTCTTTAACGATGAACTGCCAATGTGAGTAAAACTCACTAACTCTCCTCAATTTATATTTTAATATAAATTGTACTTTATTTATTGACTGCTGTATATTGATTGTTAAACTGGACTGTTAAATAGATTTGATTGAAAACGTAGTTATAGTAAATCTATGTACTGTTAATCAAATATGGTTCTGTACAGCAGGCTATTTCATTTAAAAATGAAATATGATATATATTATACTGTGTAACATCTGTGGATGCAGGGAGACAGGTTGGAGGAATCCGACTGGGTTCCTCAACAATTATTTTACTGTTTTCATATATTGTGATATATGTGTGATTTATAATCTGTTATTGATTATGGATGTTAGAACGATATTGATCATCGTTGTTTGATATTTTAAATATCATAAGAAACCCTGAGTTGTGAAAAGGAATATTTCAATGTATATTGAAATAAAGGAAATTATTTATAAAACGAACACGGTTTTATAAAAGGAAAGTACTTATAAAACGAATAGAGTTTTTATAAAAGGTAAAAATGTTGATAAAACAAATAAAGTTTTATAATATTTAGAAAATAAATAGAATAGGAAATATTTGTAACGGTAAATAGAAGTTGTAAATAGGAAATATTTGTAACGGTAAATAGAAGTTGTAAATAGGAAATATTTGTAACGGTAAATAGAAGTTGTAAATAAGGAATATTTGTAACGGTAAGTAAACGTTAAAAAAGGAAATAGTTCTAACGGAAAATAAACATTATAAAAAGGAAATTGAAGAGATAATCGAAATAGAGTAATTGAATATTAGTCATTCAATTAGAAATAACCTGATTTGAGTTAGTCTAATATTAGTTAATCGAATAAGAATAGTCTAATATTAGCTAATCGAATTTAGTAACCGAATACAAGTAAATCAAAAGGAGTTTATCGAATTTAATTATTCGATAGAGTAAATCAAAAGGAGTTTAACGAATTTAGTTATTCGATAGAGTTAAATCAATAGAGTTAATCGACTTATAGTATTCGAATAAGAGTAAATCAAATAGAGTTAAACAATATTAGAAACTGACTAGAGATTGGTAAGTTGAATATTTTTCTGAGTGTTGATCTGATGTTGGTTTCGGCCTTCGGGGTTTATACTTAGAGAATTGTTCTCTTACTAGTTTACAGTTAGGGACTAATAGTTGTGGAATGATAGTGATGCATAAATGAGGATTGGAAATGTTTTCCAATGTTGAAAATGTATATTTTTTAGTTTTAGAAAATAAGGAAATATGAATATATATATATATATGGTTGATGATTGGATCGATAATTCCATTTGGAATTTAGATCGATGTTTGTACACCGACATGTTTTCATTGATAGTTAAATCACAGACTATCGAAGTTTTGACCATTTTACGTTGTTAATATGGAGAGACCGGTTGGATTATTATCCGAAGAACCACTCCGTATCGACATAAACGTTGTGATCAAATACGATGAAGAAATTAAAGATGGAGTAAAGTGCAAGGCTGTCCTGTTTACAGAATAGTGCCTTCGGTTTCGTTCAGTCCCAGAACGAACGTATATGGACGAATGTCTGACAGAGTATTTCCAATGATCGAATGGGTTGGACTGTACAAATATATATGGTGGCCAACGGATTTATTCCCTTCGCATAATATCCAGAATCTATTTGTGCAGATCCAACTAATGATTGATAATGTGGCATTCAAAGTGATCGTGTTATAAATGAATGGAAAGTAAGCATAGCTTCTAGCCTCACATCCGGTAAATGACAGAAATCGGGCAGGCAGCATGGCTAAGTCGGTCGCACCAAAGTAGGGTGTATAATCACCTATCTAGAGAATATCCATTTTCTTCTTAAATCTATCAATGCTGTCCCATATATATATACGGGAACGGTTGCTGATCCCAACCGTTGGTGATGTACATTCGATACACTCAAGCGAAATGAGTGGTCGGTCATGTGTGGCTGAGTTGCAAGATGTTCTTGTTGAACTCCAGTGTATCGTTCCTAGAGTACACTGATCGGAAGGTGATTCCATACCTTGTCATAGTTGGAAACCCAATCATCCAATACGCACCTGCGGTTTTGATTGTATACTATATATGCAGAACGTGAGATGCAAGCGTTTATACTAGACTGATATCTATTTGTATTTAGACATTATCATAATATCAGAATGATATAGCTTTTCAAAGACGTTTGTATTCTCATAAGGGAAAAACCCGTTCCGTATTCACGGCGTGGTCTTATGAGATATCATATACCTGTTTAAATGATTTGAGTTTACTCACACCAGTCACATGACTGGCCCGGAGTTTATTTGTTTTGTCTTCCCTAAACTCTTGGGTGCCTAAATTTGTACGGGCAGTCAAGTAGTCAGGATTTACAGATGCACTTGGAGAGCTTGGAGCAGGAGGCTTCAGCAGTCGATAGCTATTATTTATTCCGCTGTGATGTTATATGTTGTACTCTGAAAATAGTATGTATAAACAGTTATAACTTTGTATTTCAAAAAGTTATGTTATATTTTATTCGTTCCGCTGTGAGATTCGTGTTACTCTGATGATGTTGTTGTTGTCTTATTCTTCTTCTATTCTAAGTTTCTATCTTATCTATCCTCACCCTCTATCTTCTTTCTATTAGTTTCTTGAATTTCCAGTGCAATTTGGGGTTGGACTTGTGTTATTTAGTCAGCTCAAATTGGACTGGATTTCCGGGTCACTACATTATACTAGAATGGTTTATAAGTATCTCAAAAGGCAGGTTATCAGCTAATAATATAAATACAAATAAGATATTGAGGCATACATATATATTTGTTGTTTTCTGATAAAACTGGAACCCGGGTAGTTTAAGTTTGCGGAAAATAGTGAGAAGGACAAACTTAACAAAAAATTGGTGAAAAGTATTGAAAGTTTAGAATTTAGTGAGAAGGACAAATTTTAGTTTAAATGGGGAAATGATAGTGGGCCTCCAGAATTCCACTTTTAGTGTAAATATTTCATTCTCCCTAATTTTAAAACTTTCCATACTTTTCACCATTTTTTTTTTTTTTTGCAAAGTTTGTCCTTTAAAAGAAAATCCTCGTTAAGTATTGAGAAAATTCTTGGTTTGGACCAATGGTAACTCTGTGTGTAAGAGACCATGCTTTGAGCACCTAAATATAAATTAAAAGTGTGGAGTACAAGCTATACTTGATACTCAAAAATTGCTAAAGTGAATGGTACTTAAATATTATTTGTGAGCTGCCCCTAGGTACATATAGAATTTTGTGTAATAGGTAATTAACTATGTGCTAAAAGTTGTGTCCTACTGAATAAACATGCTCTCAAGTCAAGGTATAAATGAGATTGACCTGAGTATAATATAGTTTGATGTATATAGTGGAGTGCAACATCAACCCGATGTAGTTTTAAGGGGTACTGAGGGAGGAAGTTATTAGACTGGATATGAGGATGAACCAAAATAAATACACATGCCAGTTGGCATACGGTTGCACCAAAAATCCAATACAAATTCACACAGTAATGTATAGGGGAGATCCTGGAGTGTAATATTGAGTAGCCTGATATACACTTATAAAATGATCTGATTTAAACAAAGTCTTGAGGCACTACTAGATTTGCTCTTTAAAATGGAACTGCGTATTTGAGTGAATTATAATGACAATATCCAAATAAAGACAGTTTGTCAATAAAACAAAGTATGAGCTAGTCCTATTTAATAAAAGAAATGCATTTGTTCATAGAAGTTGAATATACAAGGAGTTAGGGAAGTAAAAATAACTCGGCCTCATGATATAACCAGGTTCAATCTAACAACGCATAATTGTGAAACAAGAAGCACAAAAATCGATTGTAAGCCAAATGATAGGGTGAAATCTTTAAGTTAACTCACTCGTGGATTAACTTACAAAATAGTTGTGGATTAACTTATTAAAGTAAAATGGTGGATTAACTTATTAAAACTGTGGATTTGAATAAAAATTACCTTACTGATATTACAACATATAACGGTATTTAAACATAGGCTGGTTTTTCTCACTTAAACCTACTACATGAAACAGAGCCAGGATACCACTTCTTTAGATATGTGTTATTTTTATTTACTAACTTGATATAACCTGAAAATATAATTAAAATTCTCACCTTTAGACCTTTATGCTTTACTTGCTTTGATTATTGATTTTTAATTCTTTGATTCTCTTTCCTGATTTCTAGTTTACTTCTCCTTTTTTCTATTTTCTTTCGTTTTGAAATTTAACTTGAGTTTGAAGATGAGATGGAAGAGAATAAACAAATATGTATATACATAGGGGGTAAAGAAATCAAGATCTTCTTATTAGCTTACACCCCATTTTTTCATTATTAACATTAAGTAATTTAGTACGTAAATTTATACATAACTACACCATCTTCTGCATTAGTGCTTTCATATTCCCTTACTCTTCTTAACTAAGCTTTTTCCCCTCTTTATGTTTTTATTTCTAAAAGCAAATCAGAATTCATCACATCGTATATTTTATACTCTTTAATTTCCAAAGTATACTTTTTAAACTTAATTATATACTTAATATATATATACACACACACACACACACACACCCCCTGACTAGAAATCACGCTGGTTTCTAGCACAGGTTTTTAACGAGGCGGTTTACCCATTTTCATATATATATGTATGTATATATATATATGTATGTATATATATATATGTATGTATATATATATATGTATGTATATATATATATATATATGTATGTATATATATATATGTATATATATATATATATATATATAATCTTACACACACACACACACCCTGACTAGAAATCACGCTGGTTTCTAGCACATGTTTTTAACGAGGCGGTTTACCCATTTTCATATATATATATATATATATATATATATATATATATATATATATATATATATATATATATATATATATATATATATCTTACCATACTTAATCAAAATCTTAAAATAGGTTTTAAAACATGAACATGCGCATGTATCATGTACATATACTTATTCTTTTGAAAATTTACAAAATGTCAACCTAAAAATAGACCTGCTAAAACCCCTTAACATGTACAAAAAGGAATAAGTTTTTATTAATTTTGCTGCCAAACGTGTTAGATGCCTTTTCAATCTATTAAAAATAGCAGTTCATAAGACATTTCAGAAGCCTTTTCAAGTATCCCAATGAACTTCTGCTACTTTACATGCTATTAAAAATTTATAATTGAAATTTCTACTTTACATACAATCTATTAAAAACCTAAAATCGACAAAGTACACATCGAATAAAATTTATACCTGAAATCGGAATTACAAACAATAGCAAATTAAATGAACAAAGATCACCTGCGAGTTGTTCCCTGAAGCCAAATTGATTCTCTGGTGTCGAAATCAAATGTGATACTCAAAATCCTAACATCTGAAGTCTGATTAGAGAGAAACTGATTCGAATTTTTTGATTCTGGGATTCGAAAATTTTGTATTTTGATATTCGAATTGAACGCAATTCTAAGATTCGTATTTATGATTCAGCCAACCGCTTAAGGTAAGAGCATTAGAGAAAGAAATGAGAAATGCAATATAGGGTTACGTGCATTAGTTTACCTTTTTATCCCCTCAGAAACCAGTCTTACCAACACAAAAAAGCGTTGGCAATATTTTTTTTTTTATAATTATGTATTTTTGGTGACACTTTATGCTACATCAATAATTAGTCAGCATAATATATTCTTAATGACGTCCACATCTAAGGATCCAAATTCAAATTTAAATTCTTCGAGCGATTCAGGCAGACCTCCAGATCGGAGGCTAGGGAAGGAAGTGGCGGTTATTGATGATGCGAAGGGAGATCAGGCGGCGAATCCCTGGATCAAAGTTTCGAAGGGAGGAAAACCTGCAAGAGTTTCATTCCCTAACATGCGTTTGGATATGCGGAGAGATGGAGGCTCGTATGATCCTCAAAATTCTGCCATTGCGGCAGATCGTCCTCCTCGATTGCAGCCTCTGGAGGGAGCGAATGCTCGATTCAGATCTACAAATCGACAGGTGCAACGCAACCCTACAGGGAATAAGAATTTCGATTGGACAAACTTAAAGGCTGATTTAGCGGCAGGGAAAGCAAGATCGTGGTTCCAAGCTACGGTGGGAGGATCTAGACAACAACAAACTGATTACGTGGATCTGAGTTACATGGCACCGACGGTTGTTAATTCAAAGAAGAAGGCTATTGTTTCAGAGATTGCTGCAACCAGATCCATTAATAAATGGAGAAACTCTTTAATTTTCTATGTCTATGGGGTCAGATCTTATCATCTCCACTTGAAAAAAAAATTGAACGTGTATGGAAACCAACAGGGAATTTTCAATTGTATCGAAAGAAAACGGATTTTTTATTATTCGTTTTGATAATGAACATGACTGTGAACGAATATTGAACGGGGGACCATATCTTTTTGACAATAAAATTAACATTTTAAAGAAATGGAAGATGGGTATGAGATTTTAAAAAAAAATTGTCTTCGTTGCCTCTTTGGGTCAAACTGTCTAATTTAGAACTGGAATTATGGGATAGGGAAGCGATGAGCGTTATAGCGAGCATTCTAGGACGGCCTATCAAGATGGCCAAGATCACTGCAGATGAATCCAGAGTTGCTTTTGCAAAATATTAGTTGAAAATGATGTGGTTTCTGATTTTCCTAACGAGGTAGACGTTCTGTTGCATACGGGCGAGGAGTTGAAAGTAAGAGTTGATTACTTGTACAAACCTGTTTGTTGTAAGACATGTCGTGTGTTTGGGCATACGCATTCCCAGTGCAAAATCAAACTTACTGAAAAATGGGTACCAAAAGATAATGAGACGAGTGGTAATGCCGAAGCATATGCAGAAGGCCAGAACGCAGACATTAGAAATGTGACTGGGAATATGACAGAACAAGAAAATGTTTGCACTGCAAATGCCATAAATAGTAGTGCCATAATTAAGGACCTTAATGTGCCAAATGACATTATTTTAACTACTTCCACTGACGGAACAAATTAAGCTTCTTTTCCACAATCTAACACACAGACTGCAAATATGTTGATTGTAGTACAGGACATGAATTGCAATAAACATGACCATAGCATGGCTGGTCTAAGTGAACTAATTCAAACTACAGAGGACAATACAGAAAATAGAATCTCAGACACTACAATTTTACATAATATCAACTTTAGTAATCTGGCAGGAAATACACAAAATGACAATGCATCCCATGGGGTAGCTGCGGCAGAAGCTCATAATCCAGAGAATGGTGAGGATCTGGATGAAGACCGGGATGATTCTGAAGAAGATAACCTTACACAACAACTAGCCACTGATGAAGAGAAACCAAGACAACCTGAAAAAGAAATAGACGAGTCAGAAAACATAGAGAAAAATCAGAAGTTCATGGACGAGTTGAATGAAGCAAATAAGAATAATAAAAAGAAATGCTCTAAAACAGCCCCAGCCGCTCCTCCTAAAGTGTCGACAAGGAGCCTGAGCAAGATTAAATGAATATTGTAGCTTGGAATGTTAGGGGACTGAACAACACTAACAAACAATTTGAAGTGTTAAAGTTCCTTAACAAATTTCAGCCATCTATAATTGGCCTGCTGGAAAATAAGCTATGTAATAACATGATTTGTTATCTAAAAAACAAGTTAAATAATAAATGGGATGTTTTAGATAACAACTGTACTGGTTGCAAGGGAAGAATTCTTTTGGCATGGGACACAGACATCTGGAAGACAAAAGTTGAAGCTATGATGTATCAACATATCTCGCTATATGCAGAAAATGTTGGGGGCTTTTCATGCAGACTGTCTTTTATGTCCGGTAGTAATTTCTTGGTTGATAGAGAGAAGCTGTGGCTTGACCTGGTTGATAAGTTGCAAAATGTTCACATTCCTTTTATGGTTCTTGGGGATTTCAACAACATTTTATCCCTGAATAATAAGAAAGGGGGTTCCTCAGTTCCGTTCAGGCACGTTGCTGGTTTTGTGGATTGTATTTCTAATGCTGGTCTAATTGACATTCCTATCGCTGGCTTTAAATATACTTGGCGGAAAAAAGGAGTAGCAACAAAAATTAACAATGTCTTATGCAATCATCATTTTCTCGACCTTTTCCCTGATTTAAATGCTTATGGGATTGCTAATCCTATTAGCGATCATATTCCCATATGCATTAATTTTAAGAGAAAAAGTAATGAGCGTAAAAATGTGCCATTTCGATTTCTAAATTCCTGGACTGTAAAGGAGGGTAATATCGATAATTTATACTTGGCTGCAAGCTATTTGTGGTCTTCATATATCCCAGGATCAAAAATTTATAAGTTCCAACTTTTTTTCAAGGCTTGCAAATTCTACTTGAAAGGTTGGAATTATAAAAGCATGAGAGATCAAACTTAAGATGCTGGAGGAAAAATATAAATACTCTCTTGCAGAAGTCGATGAGGATCCTACTGATGGGAATAAATTTGAAAACCTTAAAATTGCTTACAACATGTGGAAGAATCAATGCAAAATTGAAGCTTGTAATGCAAAACAAAAAGCCAAAATCAGCTGGCTCACTGAAGGGGATTCTTGCACTAAATTCTTCCATGTTAAAATGTCTTTAAGAAAACATAGAAATAATTGGAGTAACTTGATCATGAGAAATGGAGAGCTAGTTCATGATGCTGACTCAATTGAAAGGAGGCTATTATTTACTTCTCTAAAATATTTAATTCTGACACTCCTATGATAGACTCTTTTCCCGATTTCAATTGTATTAACATTGTAAACGACAGGGGGAGAAGGCATTTGACTGAAGAAGTGAATTTGGATGAAATTCGTAAGGCTGTTTTTTCTATTCCTGACGATAAGAGCCCAAGACCGGATGGATTCACTGCCAAATTTTTTAAATTTCATTGGGAGGATCTTAATCTGATGTTGCTAGAAATGACTCAGGAGGTTCTCAATACGGGTAAACTTGCCAAGGGAATAAATCATACTTTCATAACACTTATTACCAAAATTGACAAACCTAACGCTATCTCAGACTACAGACCTATAGCGTGTTGCAATGTTTTATATAAGACCATATCTAAAGGGTTATGTAATAGGATAAAACCTTACCTCAAACACTTGATTTCTGATAATCAGTCAGCCTTTATTCCGGGAAGATTCATTGCTGAAAATATCCTATTAGTGCACGAACAAATACGACATTTCAACAATAAAGGCAGCGGTAAAGTTTGGTTAATAGGAAATTTATTTGTCACATGCTTTTGAAGATGGGTTTTCCTAGAAAGATTGTCTACATTATCAAAACTTGTATTTCTACACCGACTTATTCTATTTTGGTTCAGGGCAGTCCTAAGGGTTTTTTACGGAGTAATAGAGGACTTCGATAGGGCGACCCGCTATCCCCGTATTTATTCTGTATGGCCATTGAATTTTTCTCCATTCTTATGTACAAAGCAGCGAATGCAGGTATTATACAACCTATTTATAATCAAGAGTCACCTGTTACTCATCTGATTTATGCAGATGATCTGATGTTTTTTTCTAAAGCCAAGCTAAGTGGTGTTAAGATGATAAATTCAGTTCTTAATCAACTGAAGGAAGTGGCAGGGCTAATTATTAACAATATGAAATCAAAGGTATATTTTAGCAAAGGTGTTAATATTAAATTTCAGCGCTGCTGTAGGAACTTAATATGGTGGAAGGTAGGCTACCGGTTAAATATCTGGGTGTTCCGCTTTCAAATAATTACCTACATTTTAAGGACTGTGGAGAATTATTTGATAAAATTAGAGGTAAAATGGACAGTTGGGATTGTAGATTGCTGTCGATGGCCGGAAAAATTGAGCTGATTCGCACGGTTATCACACTAATGGTCATGTATTGGATGATCACCTACCAGTTACCGGAGGCAACGATCAGTAAAATTAATAGACTATGTGCTAATTTTATCTGGGTAGGGAAAACTCATAAGATTGCTTGTGAAAAGCTATGCACCCCTAAATCTGAAGGAGGGGTTGGACTGCGTAATTTTAAAGATATCAAGACGGCAGCTGCTCTTAAACTTTTGTGGTATTTTGTCGATGGTAATAGCCTATGGAAAAATTGGATGATGACAAGATACTGCTATAAGAAATTTTTTTGGGTTATGGATGTTGATATCAACAGTTCAGGCACTTGGAAAGCTATTCTTAAACACAGACAGATGGGGATACAAAGTATTAATCGGTGCATTGTCAATGGAAGAAACACTATGTTATGGTTTGACCCATGGATAAATAATGACATTATGGTCAAGATGCTGAGGTGGGATCAGTTAGATCTTTTTGGGGGAGAAAATCTTACGGTGAATCATATTTTTCAAGAAGGGGTGCTTAACCCAAACTGTCTACCTGCTGCGAGACAGATTTCCACACGGATTAATGAGGTTAATAGTCAGATCAATGAAGACTATGATTATTGGAGTTGGAACGATAAAAAAATGTCTTTAATTTTTACTCTGCTTGGGATATTTCCAGAAATCACGATAGCGAACTGGAGTGGTGTAAAATTGTTTGGCACTACATTAACAGTCCAAAAATGTCATTATGTTTAGACAAGGTTGTTTTAAACCGTTTGAGTACTAAGGATTATATGATTAACTGGGGCTACGACGTTAATCCTATCTGTGTGCTATGTAACGAAGAGACGGAGACGAGGGATCACCTGTTTTTTGGTTGTCCTTATGCTGCTTATTTATGGGTCAGATGTCGGCTTAAACTGGGATTAGCTCCAACCACAAGCTTCTGAAGCTAGAAGATGAAATGACGCTGCTGAAATCCTCTTTCAACACTGTCTCGTTCGGTCAAGATACCGCCTTTTGTGCCATCACCACTACGATTTACCACATCTGGAATGAAAGAAACCTAAGAATTCATAGCAATCAATCTTGGAATAAATTTTGTAGATGGGAGTTTCTAGAAATCGATGTACAATACCTGTTGAAAAGCTCCAAAAGAATGAAGAATCGCACACGAACGGACATAATCATTGGCGAACGACGGGGTGTGGAGCTCGTGGATGCGGGATAAAGCGGTTTCCTGGAGGGAGAGGATTTAGGGATTTGAAGTCGGCTGTTTTATGGAATGATTTTAATCCATCTGACTTTCTTTCCTTATTGTTTTTGTTGAGTAGAGTGGACACGTGTCGGTTCCTTTTTTAGTGTAACCTAGATATAAAGGTTCTATCGTGCTTTTTTGCTATTTCTTTGGGTAGGCAGCATGGTTATAGATGATATGCTGACCATTCTGTATCGTTGTACCTTTTATTGATTCGTTATCAATAAAACACCGCACTTCTATTTTCCCGGTTAGGTTTCACGCTGAGACCTAGTTCGGGTTTTTAACGAGGCGGTTTACCCATTTTCAAAAAAAAAAAATTGGTAACAATTTTTTAACATAGCAACACATATTATTGTGACTACCTACAACACAAATAAGAGTTGGCAATTGACAAAAAAAATAAGTTACGAAATGGTCATTATGGTGTAGTGATAGCCACAGTCAAAGCAAATAGTAAACTCTACTTGAATGCTTTCTGTGACAAACCTCACAATTTGAAAAGCCAGCTTTGCTGCCCTGTTGTGGTGGCAGTATAACCAAAATGTGTTGATGAATTAGGAGGGTCGTTTCTGCACTCACTGTAGCACAACATGGATGCATCACAAACCCACAAGTGGTGCAAAGAAGCAATATCCTCTTATGGTGTTAGCGCATATATCGCACCTTGACTTTGTGAACCCAACTGCATGATCATTACTCATTACATCCATAAGTTATAATTTGTTTGAAGAAAAAAAGAGTTGTAATTGATGCAGTGGCGGAGCTAGCCCAACTGTTCAGCTAGGGCAACATGGAATTTCAGCCGGGGCCAACTGTGGAACATCAATTTTTTACATTGGGTTTTCAAATTTCAGATAGTGCATAGGCCCTAGCCTTGCACCAACCAATATGGCATACGTCCTCACCACTTCCCCGGTATTTGTACATTTTCAGTTTCTTTGTCTGGGTATTTTTATGATGGAAAAATTAACCTACTCAGTGCTGGCCCTAGGCAAAGAGTGGCCCTAGGCAAAAAAGATAACTTGAGGCCCAAAATTTTGGGCAAAACTTGGAACGCAGCTGTCAAAATTTACAGAGTTGAACATATCTGTACACAGCGGGACTCGAACTCTAGTTACAGGCAAGGAAGTCATCTGCACTACCACTGAACCACCAGTGTTTCATGGATAGACATGGAAATATACTATTCAGTATCGAAAACTCCAAAACATTAAGGCCCCTCCTCCTAACGTCGTCGGACCGTGGCCCTAGGCGACCGCCTAGGTCGCCTTGCCCTAGGGCTGGCCCTGAACCTACTTAATGTTTGTTTCTGGGTTTTGTCGCTTAATCTATCAATGATCGATCGATCTGGCAGATCAATATTAATATATTATAGTTAGTGCTAGTAGATTCTAGATTGTATATACATCCAAATGCATATGGGACTTATGAAATTGAGTCACGTCTTATAAATTATATAATACTGAATCAAGTTCAATACAAAAGAATCATCGATGAGCTATATAGTACCAAATATGTCTCATATTTTACAATGTGGGATATTTCTTAATCCTTTTGTTCATCGATCCAACAGTTTATTGCTACACTGGAGAAATTATAAGAAAGTGATGATTCTTTCGCACACTTATTTAGTACCTAAATCTGTAATTCTATATATCCGTAAATTTACAGTCTAATCCAATATATACATTATCCATGTGGTTTATCCAGGGAACGTTCTCTTGATTTTGTAACATCCCGCCGTAATCTAATATTTTTACAGTCAAACTTCCTCATACAAATACAGCTGACACTACAAGAAATGCTCAAATTAGTTACGGACCATAGCGACGGCTGGCGACGGCTAAAAAAAGCAGCCCTGACTAGCCGTCGCCAGTCGTCGCCCAAAATGAATATAACCGCGAGGCTACATGAAGAAATAACATTCACGAGCTCTCCCCCCTTCCCTCCCCCCACAAAATCAAAACCAACGATCAAAACCCTCCCAGACCCCGTCACCCCCGCCGCCGTCGCCAACCGACACCCGCCACCGCCGATCTGAGGCCTCCACCTGTCTCCTTCCCCTCCGGCCTTCTCAAGCCCTCTCCATTTTTCCAAACCAATTTCTCTCTCTCTAAGGTATGAATTCTAACCTAATTTTATGAATTAATTGTTTAATAATGATATAAATGTATGTGTTAGTTGATTATACAATGGTTGCTGAATTAATGTAGTAGATTTAGTAATGGTTGGAACCCTAAATTGTTGATTTAGTTGTTTACCGGTGTGATGTTTGATTTTGTGTTAATGCATGTGTTAATGAACCGTTATTTTGTGCGTATGTAATTATTGGATATGAGATTGGTGTACATGTTGTTGGATATAGCTAGTTAAAAGCGATGGTTGTAAAATTGTTGGGTTGTAGACGGGGCTTGAAAATGAATTGTGTTGTGGAAATTATTGGAATGGAATGACTATGTATGGCGCAAGTAGGATTGTGGTTGATGGTTTATTTTGGTTGAAACCAAATAGGATTAGTTTGTGGGGAAAAAATTCGTCTGCGTACGAAATAGATTATTGAAATCCCCCTTGTCAAAAGCTGCAAGGCTTTAAGGTAGCGCGAGGAGCCATACATCGGGACGGTGCCGGTTTTAATTACCCTGCCGTTATGTTGTCGAAATTTTCAGAAATATTCATGTGTTTGAATTATTTTCATATGTTCAAGTATATTCATATGTGATAATTTATTCATGATAGAAATAAATTGCTTAGATAATAAAAATCACATTTATATTATGTATGAACCACTAAAAATATTCATGTATTGAATAAATTCTTTGAACAATGAAAATCACATTTTTATTATATGTATGAACCACTAAAAATGTTCATGTGTTGAATAAATTCTTTGAACCATAAAAATCACATTTTTAATGTATGTATGAACCATTAAAAATATTCATGCATTGAATAAATTCTTTGAACAATATATGTATGTGTTATCGAAATCAGTGACATATTTTTTTGAATCAGGAAAAATGTCCAATTATTACATTGACCGTCGTTGGATGTATGAAGCTAGAATTGGAATGAAAGGCTCAGTGAAAGAAGATTTCTATAATGGTGTAAATGAATTTGTTAGATTTGCAGTATCTAATAATCGAAATTACGAGGAGCTTCGTTGTTCGTGTAGTAAGTGTAAACTGATGAGGTTTCATAAACCAGACATCGTTAAAGTACATTTGTAAAAATCAGGTTTTTTGCCAAATTATTATTTATGGGATCGTCATGGAGAACTTGTTGCGCCTACAGTAAATCCTGTAGCGTCGGAGGTCGAATTAGTTATCACGAATCCAATAGAAGATATGGTGGAAGATGCAGCACGGTCAATGTTCCCTATCGGTCAGGTTGACGACGATGACGTCAATATTGAAGAAGAACCGAACATGGAAGCCAAAAAAATATATGATTTATTGCCTTCAGCTAAGCGGCCATTGTGGAATGGTTGTGAAAGTGGAACTGAATTATCGGTAACCGCTGAGTACATCACCATGAAATCAAAATTTAACCTTACAGAAGCTGCATTTACAGCGGTTGTACAAGCTGCGAAAAGACATATGCCACCCGATAATCTGATGTGCGATAGTCATTACAAAGTGAAAACACTAATGTCGGTTTTTGGTTTGCCATACCAAAAATTAGATACTTGTGTTAAAGGTTGCATGTTGTATTGGAAAGATGATATTAATCTTAGAAACTGTAAGAAATGTGGCGGGGAAAGGTATAAACCTAGAAAAAAGAAAAGTAAGGAAGTTCTGTATACAAGAATGCATTATTTACCAATCATCCCTAGACTAAAACGGTTATATGCATCCTCAGTCACTGCATGTCATATGCGATGGCATAGTGTGCGAACACAAGAAGATGGAACTTTGACACATTCATCGGATGGAGAAGCATGGAAACATTTTGATAGGACGTATCCAACATTTGCCGCAGAGAGCCGTAACGTCAGACTTGGTTTATGTACAGATGAGTTTTCACCATTTTCTCAGTTTGGTAGTAAATATTCATTTTGGCCTATTGTCGTTACTCCTTATAATTTACCTCCGTGGATGTGTATGAAAACTCCATATATGTTTCTCACTGTTGTCGTTCCTGGTCCTAATGATCCAAAACAAGGCATGATGTTTATCTACAACCATTAATCGAAGAGTTGAAAAAACTATGGGATGATGGAGTTGAAACCTACGACATTTCAATAAAAAAGAATTTTCGTATGTTCGCTTGTTCGTTATGGACGATTAGTGATTTCCCTGCATATGGGATGCTTTCAGGTTGGAGTACCGCCGGTCGTCTATCTTGTCCGTTATGCATGGAAGAATCACAAGCATTTTTCTTACGGTATGGAAGGAAGCATTCGTGGTTTGATTGTCACCGTTGTTTTCTGCGTACCAATCATACTTTTAGAAGAGATAAAAAAACTTTAAAGCTAACAGCGGAATGACGTTGCAAGCACCCAAAATTTGGATAAGTGAAGAAATATACGATATTGTAAAGGATTATCCGAAGATCCATGAGACTTGAGAGCAAACAAAAATTCCGGGTAAATCTAACATTCATAGATGGTATAAACAAAGCATATTTTGGGAGCTACCTTATTGGAAAGATCTCAAACTTCGACATAATATCGACGTTATGCACAATGAAAAAAATGTATTTGATAACGTGTTTAATACTGTTTTGAATGTCAAAGGAAAAACAAAGGACAATATATATTCGAGACGTGACATAGAAGAATATTGTAAACGTCCAGAACTTCATATGAAGCCTAATGACAATAAAAAACCCAAAGCGTGCTATGAACTAGACAACAAACAAATAAAACTTGTACTGAAATGGGTTGAGGGACTGAAATGACCGGATGGGATTTCTTCTAATCTTCGTAGATGTGTTGACTATAAAAACAATAAACTGAGTGGGATGAAATGTCATGATTGTCATATCATGATGGAATATTTATTACCAGTGGTGTTCAAAGAATTATTGCCTATAAAAGTGTGGGGTGTTTTAACAGAGTTAAGCTTATTCTATAAACAGCTTTGTTCGACAACGTTAAAAATTGATCGTCTCTGTAAACTTGAAGTAGAAATTCCGATATTGATTTGCAAATTAGAGAAAATCTTCCCTCCGGGATTTTTTAATGTAATGGAGCATTTACCTATTCATCTTCCATCCGAAGCTATTCTTCGAGGTCCAGTGCAATATGGATGGATGTATCCTTTTGAAAGGTAAAATTTATGCTTTCAATTCAAAGTGACATTAGTGCATATAAATTGAATTAATTTTATTTTAGGTGTATGAATCATCTGAAGAAAAAAGTACTACAAAAAGCATGAGTTGAAGGTTCGATTTGCAAATCTTATCTTGAAGAAGAAGCTTCGTTCTTTTTTTCTCATTACTTCAGTGATCATGTGAACCTATCATTTGTAAGTGGTCCTCGTAATGATGAAACCGTGGAACCCAATTTTTGTCCGACAATGTTATCTGTTTTTAGACAACATGGTCGATCTTCTGGAAAATGTGTAGAAATATGGTTAGATGATAGAGATCACCGTGTAGCACACACATATGTTCTTATAAATTGTGCTGAAGTTGCACCATTTGTTAGGTACTAAATTTTTAACTTTATTACAGTTATGTGTACATAAATTGTTTGCTAGTAATAAAATCATTTATATTTGCAGTATTTACGAATCAGAAAATCCAAATGGCGATCTCAGTAAAGATTTTGCTAAATGGTTCTCGAAGTACGTTTTCGATCCAATAAACTGCGTCAATGACGAGGGTTTGCAACATCTTGCGCTTGGACCAAAAAGAAATGTTAAGACTTATCCAATATTCTTCGTCAATGGATTTAAATTCAACACCAAAGACCATGGTACTGACAGATTAACATATAACAGTGGTGTATTTGTCAAAGGTAGTGATGATCCCGAAGAGCATATAAAAGACTTTTATGGCGTCTTGACACAGATTTTAGAGTTGACATCTTATGTACAACCCATTGAAAAAGTTGTTCTATTCAAGTGCAACTGGTTCAGCAATGTTCCTGGTACTGGAATCAACGTGCACAAGGATTACAAGCTTATAGAAATAAAACACACATCGCATTACTATAAGTATGATCCTTTTGTATTGGCAAAGCAAGCATTACAAGTTTACTTTGCTCCGTATCCGTCCTTAAAAAGAGATAAAACAAATTGGTCTGCTGTAATTAAAACAAAGGCAAGATTTACCTTTGAAGGAATTGTTATTCCAGACGATGCAGCGTATCAAACGGATGCAAATCAAAACGATGAAATAATAATTGCTAATGATGTTAATTTAGAGTCTTTAAACGATGAATCAAATGAATTAATAGAAGCTTTTGAGAGTACAGAGGACAACGATATAGAGTATGAGACCGAGACTGAATCAGAAAATGAAGAAGAATAATATTATTTGTATCGCTATGTTGTGAACTTATATGATGTGCTATGTTGTGAACTTATATGATGTGATATTTTGTGGACTTATGTGATGTACTATTTTGTGAACTTATATATGATGTGCTACAGTTATTTATTAGCTGGTTCTTCTTCTTTTATGTAAATGGGTCTTGTAGTTGCATTTGATAATATATGTTGTATGAGTTTATTTGATAATGGATGTGCATAATGATGTATGAGTTATTATTATACAAAATAATCTGTTTGTGACAGATATGCCTCCTAGACGCCGACCTACCCATAGTTCAGAGGCAGGTGCAAGCGGTACAGCACCGGATACACGTCCGGTCGTAGAGCTTGTGCCCAAGTCCGCAGGGTAAGTTTTTAATTTCGTAAATGCTTAGTATTCAAAAGTTATTAAATGCTAATATCATACTTTCTGCAGGGGGTTTGATATTATTCCAAGAGAGCTTGTTTTACGTGTGTCTAGACAAGCATATGTCGCTAGATGGACAGAGGTGTGGCCTCACTGGGACGATATTCCTATGCAGATTAGGAATGCCATCCTCGCGGAGGTTCTTGTAAGTATAAATATATTTCTCATTTGCAAAATTATATAAAATATGTAATACAATTTGTTTGTTAATTTATAATGTTCTGTACTTGTCCGGATGAAGATATGGATGTTTTCCTCACCGCATGGAACCAGAAGATGAGGAAAAATTATTCAGGCAATGTATACAAGGCAAAAAAAGCGAAAAAGAGGCCTCGGTGGATGAGCGAGGAGGTCTACGTCGATTTCCAGAAATTGTGGGCCACGGAAGCTGCGAGGGTAAATCACTTAAGCTGGTTTTAAAATTTTATTTTGTATATCCATCAATTAATCATATAATTAAATATACAGGAGCTTTCAGAGCGAAATAGAGCAAACAGGCTCAAAAATCCTGCTTTGCATCGGGCTGGGTCTAAGTCCTTCTCCCAGCATCGTCGCGAATTGGTACGAACGATAAATTACATTTACAAATAGTTCTAAACTTTTTAAATCGTATTGATTAATTCCAAATATATATATTTTATCATTTCAGATGTCGACGCTCCAACGGGAGCCTACATTTGCTGAGGTATTTACACAGACTCATGTCGTCGAGCGGACAGATGAGGAGGGTAACACCTCATATACCTGGTCGAACCCTAAGTCCTGCGAAACGATGGTTAGCATTTGTAATAATTTGTATTTCACATTGTTAATTTGAATTGAGTATTTAATGTATTCCATAATTGTCCGCTATCGCAGGACAAATACAGGGCAGTCTTAGATGCTCGAGCGACGCAGTTAGGTCAAGAGCCGGACGTGGAGGAGTGCAATCGCATCTGGAACAGAATCATCGACCCGCCTACCAGGGGTAGACGCTACGGCTTCGGAAACATAGAGGTAAAGCGTTTTATATCGACAACTCTGTTACAATAATTGTATAAAGCATGTAAAGTGTATAAAAAAAATTTGACAATGGTTTCTAACTTTTTTAATATAATTACAGATAGCGGGCACTCAAGCCTCTTATACGAGGCGTCAGGATGAGGAGGAGATCAACATGCTTCGACAACAGGTTGCAACCTTAGAAGATTTTCAGAAGAACAGGCTCGAGACCGTGCTGGTTGCGCGGATTGCTGCATATCTTCAGGAGCATGGTGTGATGCCGCCGAGTGAGCCCGTGGAGGAGGACGAGGAGGATGGTGAGACTGATGATGATGAGTAGGTAGGTACTGGTCTTTTTTTTATTTTGGACTTGTTTTGTAAATACAAACTAGTTGTTTGTGATGGACTTGAGATGTTTGTGGTATTTTGTGGAGACATGGTTTGTTTGATGTGGATATGGTGATGGTTTTTTGATAGTTTATCGTTTATATTTTTGTTTTTTGGACATGTTGATGGTATGAGTTGATTTATAGTGTTGATGAGGTGATTGAATGTGAATTTGAGTTGATGGAATGTGAAATTGAGTGTATATGAGTTGCCAATGAACTGCATTTTGAGTTTGTGTGGTTTGATGGCTTGTTAACTGCTGAAATGCAAAAAAAAAAATTACAGTTTGGCGACGGCTGGTGACGGCGTTCTGGTCAAGTTTGGCGACGGCGGACGACGACTTACGAGAGTTTTTTACCTAGTTTTGCCACGTAAGGCGACGACTGGCGACGACTTTGTTGCATGGAGTAGTCACGGTTGGCGACGGCTTGTTAGGGCCATTTGGTGACGCTTTATGACGGTTGTATGAATTATAGCCGTTGTTTTGTCCACGTGGCAACCTTGTCGTCGCTAGCCGTCGCTAAAGCGGTGTCCAAAGCCGACGCTATTTACTTAGCGTCCACATTATTTGTGACGGCTTTTGGCGACGGCTGGCGACGGCTTGCGACGGCTATTTGTCGTCGATATTTGAGCCGTTTCTTGTAGTGTGAATATCATGTAAATGCACGTAATATCACTGAATATTTCTAAACACTAGGTAATAATAGACCAGAGATCAAAGTTACGATCGAGCCCACATGCCAAACATCTGGAAACATAAATATCAACTATTACTATAACAATGTTATAAAGCCCAGCTGTATCACCCAATATTTTGGAATAAACCATGCATAATATGAGAACTGAATAAATAAAAGTAACTCAAACTAAATTATGAGATGAAATAAGGACAAGTAAAGTTGATGGAGACTAAAAGAAGGCGGGATATATAAGGAGGTAGGGATTTAATGATATAAGTGTAGAGTGAGGTTTTAGCTCAAAGCCCAAATTACTAAGGGCCCGTTTGGATGTTGATAAATAAGCTATTTTTTTGCTTTTTACAAGTAAAAGTAGAAAAGTCTATATGGATGCTCAATATTTTTGGTCTTTCACAAGTTACTTTCTTGCTTATTCGGAAAGCAAATTATTTTTGCTTTTTGACTTTCGAAGCCCACGCAGTATTTTCTTTTCGGCCGCATCTCTTTGAATTAGGGTTTTTATGTAATTGGCGATTTTTTTCTTCTTCATCATCCACACCGTAAATATCGTTGATTATCTTCCGAGTTTAAAAAAGGTACTATTTTTCTTTTCTCGTTCGTTCTTTATGCTTCTAATCTTCAATTATTCCGTCTATCAATTTTCGATTTTATTTTTTTCACTTAGGATTTGTGTATGTGAAGCCGATGAAGGCGCTTGGTAACCAGTTCGTCGAAGACGAGAGATATTTTGATCTTCAGAATTTCGAGAATACTATTTGGTGTAATTCAGGTAAGAATCTAGTGAAATATTCTAGAATAATTTGCAAGCCGATGAAGCCCTTGCACGCTAACTCCTATTTCATTCTCCCGTTTCTCATAAACTTACAAAAAAAAAAAAAACATAGGTCGGCCATATCTTCAAGGGCACAAAGGAGAAAAATCTAAAAAAACATGTATTTAAGACACCAATTGAATAATAGTAAAGCAAAAAAAAATTGAAGTTCTCTTCTTAGTTTTCTATATTATCTTTTCCTATATTATCTTTTCTCTTCTTAAAAGTCTCTGAATATTTTGTATTAATCTATTTTACTTCATACATATTAATTTCGTAAATTGGTTGACGGTTAGTTCAAAAGCCATATTACATATATACAACAAATTTATCCCGCAAAATAATATCATCTTTTAAAATATTACAACCATATTCAATACTGAAACATAATCACATTTATCCCGCAAAATAATATCATCTTCAATAATACAACATTAGAAATAGTAAATAACAGACTGTCCAAATCTTGATTGCACACCCTCATAATTTTATCCAATTCGTGGTAGTAAAACAATGAAAAATAATATGCATGTTGTTCAAATCTTGGTTGTTGCACCCACATACCACTTCATCCATTCTGCTGTAATAAAACAATGAAAAAAATATATACATGTTCACTTATAAGAAACAAAGTTACAAAAAATTCTATAGAATGAATAAATGAAAACATGGCTGTCAATAAAACTTGTGCAGAAAAAAAAATGTACATGTACCCAGAGCCGGCTCGGGGGAAGCCAACCAAGCCCATAGGCTTAGGGGTGAAGAAACTTTTTTATCAGTTAGACTTATAAATTTCTCTTCTCCTCTGGCTCAACTCCCGTCAAATCCCAATGCACAAAAGGGCTTCGGCTCCAACACAAACCCCATCATTGAATCTGATTTGCGCTACTCTGTCAATTACCATTTGCTGCCCTGACCATGTCCATTAATTTTTTGTCCGAGCTCGCTAGTCTCCATCGCCGAATTTCATGACTGCTATTTCCTCTTGCTACTCGCTCCATCTTCCCAAATGAAGGTAACCTTTTCTTAGATGTTTTTATATTGATAAATGAATTTTATTAGGTTTATCTAGTTGTTTATTTAGTAGGAAATACTAACATTATCCATGTAGTTCAGAAATTGAATGTAGAATTTTATTAGGTTGATTAATCAATTTTAGTAGGTTTATTTAGTTGTTTATATGGGAAATGCTGATATTTTTAGTTGTTCCAAGTGAATCAATTATCTTTATTATCATGTCTGTGCACTTAATAAATGCATCATTTATGAAGTTACTTTATTATCATGCTCATCCAGGGAAACAGCATTGTTTACTATTTCATTATATGCAATACAAACTTACAACTCCTATTTATATAAGGATTTAGGGAAGTTGGATTGTAGGGCTTCCATGATCCAAACTAAATTCTAAGTGCTTTCATCGGAAATGGTACATTATATTTTCGTTGATCTGTTGCTCATTACATCATACAAAATGCTCAAATGAACATATTTTGCATTGGTACAGTTTGATTGCTGCAATTGATGATATTGTTTTTCCATTCCCCTAGTTCTACACATTATTGTTTCATGATCATTTCATTGCATTGTGCTTGGGCTACATGTTTTATGTTATGTTTCACACATACGGTTTCCGGTCATGTATGTTCGTTGCCATTGTCTATATTTTAGGGATCTCTGCTGCCATAGTAAGTAATGAAAAATAAAAATAATAATGAATTGTTATATTGAAGAAGCGAAGCCCCGATAAAATTCGTATGCTATGGTCTTTTATGTTACCCGATATTATTTAAAAGAAAAACAAAGAATTTTTTCATAGGAACGAGCAACAAAATTCAAGTGTGGCCTGGGCAACGGATTCTTTGGGCCAGCACTGCATGTACCAATTCCTTAATGAAAATTAGAAAAAGCTGCATAATTAAAGGTAAACACATGGTTGAATTTCGTTTTTTCGTTCAAACTTAAAAAAAATCTTAATATACAGCAGAATCCTTTTTTTTTCTTAGTCAATGCAATTATCTAAATTTCAAAATATCATAGTCTACTCTCATTTCCTATATAAATAAAAAATATTGTAAGCAATGATTACTGGAGATGTTTTGGTTATCTCTTATACTATGCTCAACCTTGATATTTTCTCTATCTGTTAAATAGTAGTAAAGCGGAACAATTTTAAGCTCTCTCATTAATTCTAGAAGTTTTCTTATTCTCCCTAACTCTCTTTAGATATTTCATTTTAAATTAGTTTAACACTTTATGCTTATTTAATTATTCTTTCCCATCATTTTACAATTTGGTATAAACATTTTAAACTTTACACAACTATTTTATAACAGTTAGCTCTTACATTTTATATTTAAGTCCATATATTTAAATTAATTACAAAACCCAAAATCTAAGTAATTTAAATAAAGTGACAATAAGTCATACGCCCCTAAAATGTTTCATAATATAAAGCTTTGGCCCAGTGTGGGCCATCGCACGGGGCATAAAATTGAGGAGGACATCATTTCGTGGTCGCGATCTGATAGGAAACGATGGAAGAAAAAAAACGCGTACCTCGCGCTGAACAGAAATTGGAAAAGGATGACAGAAGGAGAGCGAATTATCAAAACAGGGAAGAAACGAAAATTTTGGTGAAGAGTGAATCGCAGCTTGATTATTTCAGAGGCGCCGCTGAAGTAAGAAGCTCCAATTGAAGTAAGAAACCCTAATTTATATCTTCTATTTTTTATGCGCTGATTTATTTCGGTTAGAAACTAAGGGGAAGATTGAATAAACTGATTTGATTGTGCAATTTGATTTAATATTTCAAATAAGGAACCCTAATTCCTAAATGCTATGTTCTATTTTTTATGCATTGATTTTTTTCAACTAGAAATTTTAGAGAAGATAAAATAAACTGATTTAACCATGGTTTTTATTTTTTTGTTCAACAAATTGATTTGAAATTTGCCTTACGTACTTGTACTTAAATTTTATAGAAGATGAGAACATGTGTTATTCGCTGTAGAAAATTAACAACAGAAAAGAATGAACAAATTTTGGATTATCCTCTACTTCATTAAAAAAAATTGATTTTTTTCTAGTTTGAAACTTTGGAGATATACAAATTGATTTGATTGTGGGTTTTTTTTTCAATAAACTGAATTGAAATTCGGTATAAGTATTTGTACTGAAATTTTATAAAAGATGGGAACATGTGTTGTTTGCTTTGTAAAATTAATAGAAAAGTAGAAACAAATTTAGTTCATTAAAAAAATTGATTTTTTTTGTTAGAAATTTTGAAGAAGATATTTTTTTTGAAACAAAAATGTGTGATCTTCTATAAAGAAGAGAGCACGCATACATATGAAAAAAACAATAAGAATACAATATTCGGCCACCAACCCAAAAGGAGAACCAAAAAATACAAAACAAAATTGCAAGAATGTAAAGGATAGTAGATAGATGAGCTCCGGATAAACCACCGCCCATCAAACTTCAATATCGAATTCCGGCAAAGCCACCACCCGATAATGAAGTATATCTACTCCAATACATGAACAAGATACTCAAAGCTAAAAACAACAACAAAAAACAGAACATCCCAAGACCAAACACTACAAAAAAACTCTCACTAATAAACAAGAAATAGAAAATCAAGCATCAGCCCAGATAGCTACCCACCAAGCTCCTCGGTTAAAATCAGCTACCTGAAACCTGAAAGAACTAGACAAAATCATAAGTAACCAACACATATATATATGGGTATATGTCCTTTATATATATATATATATATATATATATATATCAAATAATATATATATAAATATAAACATATATCCATATATATATATATGTGTGTGTGTGTGTGTGAAGAAGAAAGAAAGAAAAAACTAATAACAAATACGAGGTCTATTACAACTAAAATAACTATTAATTCTAAAAGTAGACTCAAATTAAATATAACCTTAGTCAAAAAACTCTCAAAAAACGATTCACCAAAAAACGATTAGTGAGAGTTAGACATCCAATGCAAACAGAAATTAACAATCCTAGTAATTAAAATATCACCAGACACAGACACGGAAACAGAATTAAAAAACTAATGATAGAGACTAAAGAATCCAACGCATATCTCTGTCTAGAATTATAAGAAACTCTATAGAAATGCCAATAATCAACACAATTGCTAACGGAAATAGTACTATCAAGAACAAAAATCCTAAAAACCATAATTAAAATGTAATTAGTAACACTGCAAGAGAAAAATAAATGATCAATATCCTCATCCAAAAGACTACAGAAACAACACTTACCATCAAACACAATATTCTTCTTCTTTAAAAGCTCAACCGTATTAAGCTTCTTATGAATAATGTAACAATCCAGAATTTAGGGCCAATTTAAAATTTTCATTTTAGAGATTTTAAAGGTGTCTAAATAGTTGAAATGAATTATTTTAAATAAAAATGGATAGAAATTTATTTTGATTTAATTTAATACGAATATACTTAATTTAGTTATAAAAGGAATTAGAAAAAGGACGGTAGTCAAACCTGAACTTTGACTGACTGCACAGGATGCAGAATAAATCGGATTTTGGTGAAACGAAAAATATTTAAATTTGTTAATGAATATATTTCTAACAAATCTGAAAAATCGAAGTTTCATAATGGAAATCAAAAGTTATGGCCAAATGAATTTTCAGAAAGGTCGCTATAGAGAATATATCGCCCTTGAAAATAGACATTTTGCATACGACCTCGGAATTCGACGAAACCACTTTTGTTGGATTCGGGATGTCAAATTATTGCTAGGTTTCAAATTTCATGATTTTTGAAGTTAATATGTGAGTGTGACAAAGGAAAATGTGTTTTGGTCAATTACAGTTAAATTGGATCGACCAGAAAATTGCCATTTTACAAACAATCTCAGAATGAGACGAAATTACTTTTGTTAGGATCATATCATCAAAACCTAACCAAAAATAATTTTTTCGGATTTTTCAGACTTCGTATGTGACCCCGGTAAAATTAGTAAGTACGTTCGAAACTAATATAATAGAATTAATTTGAAAATAAAAGAAAAACATATTGTAACTTCAGAATTGGACTTCGGCAATAGCGCCATCGCGTTCAGAAGACGTCAAAACATATTGTTCGACAGTCGTTGGGGTTCGTTTGGAGATTGTACGGAAAAACCCTAATTTCTAGAATTAATTAAATTAAAAATAAAATAAAAATACGGCCCAAATACAGTATAAATACCCATACACAGTACCTTCTTCTTCCCGATGGATTCAGCCGCAACAAACCCATAAAGCTTCGAGACTTTAAACTCCGATTTCTCCTTCAATTCTCAACGGAATTCTTCGCCGTTGTGCTACTTTCGAAGAGATTCTCATGCTCTTCCATCTGCGACAAGAATCAGACCCCCTCGTCACCTGAAACCGCCGCCCCGACCCACTAAAGTCGTTGTCGTCGCACCTCCCTCGGCCCCACCTCAGGCGTGCGCAACCCCCCCCCCATTTCCGGCGTTCAGGCTCCCCTCCACCCCCTTCGACCTCCAGGAATTGGTTCGTGAATCCATCAACTACAATTCGCGAATTTGCAAATCAAAGTTTTGAACTTTTCTGAATTATAAAGGTAAATCCAATTTCAGTTTTGGCACGCTTTTAAACGTTACAGCGACTGTTGTTGAAAGTCAGTTTCTAATTTATTCGTATGAACTTCAAATTGAAATCTTTCAGATCCGAAACCACCGTGACTTCGAACACGAGATCTGATCGAGTTTGGACCTTCATTTCAGTCCCAAGCAATGTGAGAATTTATTTTTAATTAAATTTAATTAATTTAATGATTATTCTTGCGTTATGAGCAGTTGAAAATCAAAAATAAATGGATCTACGATGGATGTTATTATGAGTTATAGATCTGACTTGTTGCGATGTTATGATATTAGATCTGAAAGTTTAAAGTGTTAGATGTGGGATTTCTTGTTTAAAGTTATAAATTAATTAAATTATTTTGTTTGCGAGGTAATAATATCATGCTTACGATACAGATCTATTTTGTTTGTCATAGTTGATGATAGTTGGTATGTGTTTATGATGGATAGTATAGATCCGTATGATTATCACCCTTTAGATTATCACTTGTGTTGTTTTGAATTGGTCTAATTTATCATTTCAAAATAAAAGAAATATGATTGTCACATTCTTATGTTATCGCTTTTGTATTAATCTAATTTATCAATTCAAAATAAAAGAAATATGATTGTCACATTCTTATGTTATCGCTTTTGTATGATTTGAATTAATCAAACTTATCGATTCATAATAAAAGAGACATGGTTTGCCATCGTTATGTTAGTGCTTGGTTTTATTTGAATTGATCTAGATTAACAATTCAACATAGAGAATAAAGATTCGTCTTTTTATTTGAATTGATCTAGATTATCAGTTCAACATAGTAAATAAAGTTTACATTTTTTTTATATGATAAAAAGTAGGAATGTTGTATGTATATAAATTTACATTTTTTTTAATGTAAATGAAAGTTAGGAATTTGTAGTATAATAAAATTTACATTTTTATAATGTAAATTTAGACATGAATTTGCATTGAGATAAACATTACATTTCTATATGTAGTTTAGATGTAAATTAGAACGATGAAATAAAAATTACATTTTTATATGAAGTTTAGATGTAAATTAGAATGGTAAAATAAAAATGACCTTTTTATATGCTATTTAGTTGTGAATTTACATTGTATGTTAAAAATTACATTTGCTATGTAATTAAAATGTAAATTTACATCGTATAATAAAAATTACATTTTTCTATGTAATTAAAATGTGAATTTACATCGTGTGTTAAAAATTACATTTTTCTATGTAATTAAAATGTGAATTTACACCGTACGTTAAAAATTACATTTTTCTACGTAATTAAAATGTGAATTTATATCGTATGTTAAAAATTACATTTTTCGATGTAATTAAAATGTGAATTTATATCGTATGTTAAAAATTACATTTTTCTATGTAATTAAAATGTGAATTTACACCGTATGTTAAAAATTACATTTTTCTATGTAATTAAAATGTGAATTTACACCGTTTGTTAAAAATTACATTTTTCTATGTAATTAAAATGTGAATTTACATCATATGATAAAAATTACATTTTTCTATGTAATTAAAATGTGAATTTACACCGTATGTTAAAAATTACATTTTTCTATGTAATTAAAATGTGAATTTATATCGTATGTTAAAAATTACATTTTTCTATGTAATTAAAATATGAATTTACACCGTATGTTAAAATTACATTTTTCTATGTAATTAAAATGTGAATTTACACCGTATGAAAAAAAATTACATTTTACAATGTAAATATAAGTAGAGTTTGCATTGTAATTAAAAACATATTTTTATAGTGTGACATATGATGATAGTTTGCATTGTAATTAAATTTACATTTTTATATGTAAATTTAGAAGAGGATTCACACTACAAATATAAGTTACATTTTTATTACGTAATTAAGATGAGAATGTACATTGAGGTTGAAATTTACATTTTTATATGTAATTTAAAAGTAGGATTTTGCAATGTATCAAAATTTACATTTTTACATGTAAATAGAAAATAGGGATTTACATAGGAATTAAATTTACATTTTTTTATGTAAATGAGAAAGAATGGAATTCACATTTTTAATGTAAGTAAAGGATGAATTTAGGATGCGGTAATATTATCTTCATTCAAATGAACTAAAATTTAATAAGGACAGGTAGTGGTTTAGACCGTTGTTTAAATCAAACGACGTTATCACGATTAAACGATTATATATATATATATAATTAAAATTAAACGAATGGAGCGCGGTAGTTCGCGTTTTGAAATCGTACCTTTAAACGACTATACAAGAAGATCCGACCATCGGATTTCCTTGAAACTGAAACCATTAGGACCGTCTTGGAAAAATCTTTCCAAGGACATATATTATGTTAAGATCCAACGGTTAGATTCATAGGAATGTAAAAATCAAAATTTGTTGAATGCAGCGCCATAGTCGCCCATTGACTCAAGGCGTCGTTATATAAAATTTAATTATTTTAAATAATTGAAATAGGAAGTAATCTGTAATAACCCGGAAATCTGGGCCAATTTAAAAATTTTATTTTGGCAACTTTAGCGAATTTTGATTATTTAAAATGAATTATTTAAATTAATAACGACGGAAAATTTGGTTTTTGTGGAATTAGAACGTTTATATTTATATAGCTCAACGTTAGAATATATATAATTATTTATATATATAAAAGGAATTGAAAATGGCACGGTAGTTCGATAATTCGATTTCAATTTTCAAATGAATGTACCGGATGCAAAATAAATCGGATTTTAGCGAAACAAAAAATAATAGAATCTAATTGAGAATATCTTTCTAATGAATCCGAAAAATCAAAATTTCATAGCGGGAATAGAAAGATATGTCAAAATGAATTTTCAGAATAGTCGTTATGGAATTCTGGCCCTTAAAAATAGCCATTTTGCAAACGACCTCGGATTTTGACGAAACCGCTTTTGTTGGATCCATGATGTCAAGTTATTACTAGATTCCAATTTTCGTAATTTTTCGATTCAATATGTGAGCATGGAAAAGGAAAACGTGTTTGACCAGTTTCAGTTGATTTTAATCGACTGGAAAATGGCCATTTTTCAAACGGTCTCAGAATTTGACGAAACTAGTATTGTTAGGACCGTATCGTCAATACGAAGCTATAAAATATTTTTCTGGAATTTTTCGAGTCCGTATGTGGCCTCGGGAAATTGAAATGTACGTCCAAATTGAATATATATATATATATAGATTTATATTTTAAATTCAACGGAAACTGATCGTGACGATCGAGTTGGCTTACGATACATATCACATTGTGTTCGAAATAGGGGTAATTAGCTTGGGATGACAGTCGGTGAGTTCGGTCTGGAGTTCTAAATCAAAACCACTTGTTGAATAGAAAAAAAAAATTAAAAAAAATTATTATATATATCCCTTGAAAACCCCCCTCCCCACTCTTCACTTTCTCTCTCCCTACTTTCCTCCAACTCAGATCGAAAGAGAAATTGAAAAAAAAACCGACACTTTGGAAACTGCGCCCACTTCATTCATCGCGGCAGCGCCGCCAAGGCCTCCGGCCTCCTCTCGCACATCAGCCCCCCTTCCGTTCTCCCTCCTCTCCCTCTGATGAAGGACCCCACGCCCAAATCAGTGCCCCCCCAAACCTGAATAGAAAACCGCTGCAACCTAAAGGCAGCGCCATCGCCTGAGGTCGACGCCTCCGACCAGGCCGCCACCTGCGGTTCCGACGCAGCTCCTCCGCCTCCTCTGCACGTGAGCGCGATGGTGAAACACCCCCTCCCTCTGGAAACTCCCGTTCAAAATGTAAGTTTTCCCCTTTATCTTTTTGTTTTTGTTATTTATTTTTAATTATCTATTTAAAGCAATTCGGGCTTTTTTATATGAAAGAAAATTATTTTAAATTCAGATTTTAAATAGAAATAAAGTTGTTTTAAAACCTGGTTTTGAAATTATAGAAAGACATTATTTTTATCAGTAGAAAAGATCAGATCTATATATAGAAAATTACATAGAAAAGTTCGGATTTTTATATAAATAGCTTCATGATAAAAATATACTTTTTATATATAAAGTAGCGGTTTAAAAATGTGATTTTTATTACATGTGTAGGATAAAAATATGAAAAGAGCGATATAAAAATATAATTTTATACATGAAGTGATATTATAAAAATGTGATTTTTATGTATGTAGCGAATTAAAAATATGATTTTTGTATAGTAGAGATTATAAAAATATAATTTTTATAAGGTAGAGAATATTAAAATACGATTTTTATATATAGAACAAAATAAAAATCTGATTTTCATTATACGTATAATGATATAAAAATGTGATTTTTATCCATATAGCGTTGGGATAAGAATGTGATTTTTAATGTGAACAGCGTGACAAAGATTATGTTGGAAGTACGGGCAAATCCAGATATCCAGAAATTCAGAAATAAAACTGGAGGAGTGGAACCCACGGTGAGAACTTCTCACCTTTAATTTAATTTTTCTAGTTGAAATACATACTAGGATGCAGACGGTGTTTAGTATCACCCGACACCCGTCGTCCACAGATCATGGACGGCTTGTATGCTTGTTTGTTGGATTTTGATGTATAGTTGATTGTGTGATGTGATGTGAAATGAAATAAAATATTTATATAGTTAAAAATATTTTATAGTCAAAAATAGAATTTTGAACGTGTACATAAAATAAATATTTATAAACAAATCGGAGATTTGTTTATATACACTGATTTGACTGATATTGATTGGGACGATAAATTTTACACATCGCCCAACTGCACAAATAAAATATGTGTTTGATTGTTTGAAACCCCACACGGGTATTGGGATGATATATGACATACACTAATCCCAATAATTAGTTGTATGTCGATCGATTGATTGACAGACTGTTATGAGCGCTAAATATTTATATTTGATGCTTATACAGTGTAGAATGCACTTTGGATGATGGTTGATTATTCATCGTTGTTATTGTATACATGTGTTGTAGAAAATCCATATAATTAACATTATATGGTAATTGATTGGGCCTCATTCCAGTTTTGAAATAGAAATATTTGAAAAAGAAATATTTGAAATAGAATATTTGAAAATGGAAATATATGAAGCCGTGTTGATTAGATTGACGCCATTTTAACGTGAACGATATTTATATCAATTTTATTCATTTTATAATGAATATCGAAAGTGATTTCAAAATCTGATATTTTGAAAAGAATTGAAATTCGAACTGAAACTGAATAGAAATGAATTCGAATTGAAATCGAATAGAAATGAATTCGAATTGAAATTGAATTGAATTGAAAAACGAAATGAAATTGAATTAGAAATCAATTTGAATTGAAATCAATTTGAAATGAATTTAAAACGAATTTATAAGGAAAAATTCAATTTTGATTTGAATTTGAAATGAAGTTGAAATCGTTTTGAAAACGAATTTAAAACGATTTATATAATACGTTTTAAAAGGTAATCGACGAAGTATATATTATATAGATAATATAATGGCCTGAATAGAACGCGCCGCGCCGCGGCAGTTCACGAATTTCGACCATTGACTTCGAACGGATATTACAGGAGATCCGACCGTCGGATCCTCCTAAAACTGGAACCGTTGGGTTCGTATCGAAAAGAGCTTTCTAACGAATATTAGAAATTAGAAATCTAGCGGTTGGATTTGGAATTATGTCCAAATCAAATTTGGAAAAGGTCGCTGTAAGTGCAGTTCGATGGCCGTTGGTGGAAATCGACTGTACGGGCCTTGATAAAATTATTAAAATTACTAATAATTTGTGTAAAATCATAAGAAATGATTTGGGAAGAATTGGGATGAAAAACTCCATATTTGAAAAGATAAAAATAGATTTTTATCGAAATGAACTAGTTTTGAACTAGAATTATAATTCTATTTATTTCTACATAAATAAACTGGATTGGAAATGGTTTTGAAAATAACCAGAATTTCCAATAATTATATTGGAATGGATTTGAATCGAAATTGTCTTCGGAATATTTCGAGGTTGGATTTCGTGATGATACAGATATTGTTATGGGAATTTGAAAGATATATATATATATATATATCGTTATTTCTAATACGATGTTTGTTGGTCGTAGAATTTGATATTGAATATAAGCCGATATATTTTCTATTCAGAGCCTTGTATTTAATATCAAATGTGATTTGGGTTTGTCGTGAATGGTGTCTTCATTAACACTGTTCTTAAGCCCAGTTGAGAAAAAGATTAAATCTTTTTATTTAGATTTAATGAAGTGTACCAATTAAATGATATTTAATTGGAATTGAATTGGTATTGATTTTTGGGTTTATCGTGAAGTGTTTTAAATAACACTTGTTCTTTAACCCGATAATTAATGGAATGTGATTTGGGTTTGTCGTGAATGGCGTCTTTATTAACACTGTTCTTGAACCCAGTTGAGAAAAGATTAAATCTTTTTATTTAGATTTAATGAAGTGTACCAATTAAATAATAATTAATTGGAATTGAATTGGCATTGATTTTTGGGTTTATCGTGAACAGTGTTTTAAACAACACTTGTTCTTTAACCCGATAATTAATGGAATGTGATTTTTGGGTTGTCGTGAACGGTATCTTCAAAAATACTGTTCTTAGACCCAAAGGAGTTAAGAAAATCAGAAACTAACTGGAGGATAGTTAAGTTGAATGGTTTCTGGGGTATTGATCTGATGTTGGTTTCGGCCTTCGGGGTTAATACTTAGGGAATTGCTCACTTGCTAATTTACGGTTAGGGATTGATTGAAATGTGATGTGATTTTGGGTTTATCGTGAACCGTGTTTTAAATGACACTGATTCTTTAACTCAGTTAAAGATTAAAACTAAGTGGAGTTTTAATGAATCTTTAATTAGATTGAAAAGATCGAGAATGGAGTATCACCAGTTTTGCTCCAGGCGATAGTTAAATCTTTAATTAGATTTAAACTTGAAATGGTAATTGAATTTACCGATAACATTGTGGTGTTAGATATGAAGTATAACCAGTTTTACTTCATGGGATGAATAGGTTGGGATTGGGAAATTAAAACAAATGATTACTTCGGTAAGGTTCGTTAATCCCGACTAGTTGAATCGATATTCAAAAGAAGATTAAAGAATAAATTCAAGGAATTTATCCTTGATAAAATTAATGGGAACCTTTCCCTGTGAATGTGAAATTTAGAAACTAACTGTCGGTTAGCTAAGCAGAATGGTTTTCTGGATATTGATCTGATGTTGGTTTCGGCCTTCGGGGTTAATATTTGGGGAATTATTCTCTTGTTAATTTACGGTTAGTGACTGATGAATTGGAATGAGGCGTATGTTGTGTTTGTGTAACACTTGTTTATAATATACGCGAGTTATTCGGAAAGACCGGGTTTATCCCATTCCGAATAACTGATACGACGATAAGTCGAAGATGAAGACGGTGGTCGAAGACCGGAGGTCTTCACGTTGTTTGGGTGATTACTGATGATCTTGATTGGGATGTACACCCAAGAAGATGGAAACAGTTGGTGGTCGTCCAGACGTACTTGGAGATCGATGGATATGTGGGGTACTAGGTGCCTCCGGTTTCGTTCAGACCCAGAACGAACTTGTAAATGGACTGTGTGTCTGACATTGGATTTCAGTCTGTGTGATTGATTTCTATTAAATATATATCTATTTGGCGGCGGAGAATTTATTCTCTTGCTTAACGCCCTTCTCTGAGTCGTACAAGCTCAGGGGTTATATATTGATGGATATCCATCGCATGGAATGAATTGCCTGTGTGGCATGCCTAAGTGGCAAATGAGCAAAGCTTCTTTTGAAAAGCAAAGTCTTGTGTGTGATGATCAAAGCAAGGCCGTTGTGGCATAGCTTTGTGTAACGTTTAATTCGCGAGTTTCACACCCGGTATGAACCAAAAACGGGAGACGGATATCAGGGTGGGGCATGCGTTTCCTTCTAGTTAGAAGTGGCGTCAGTGGTTTTACACGCCCTGACGAGTTTGACTTATGTGGTTGTTGGAATTGGAGGAGCCTCGGATATATCGGTCGTTCTCGAACCGATGGAATCATTTAGTTGGCTCATTTACGCCTCATAGGGCGGGAAAACACAGTGTTCAGGAATTATAATCCACATCGGTGGACCGGCCCTGAGTCCAAGGGACGATGCGTTCTGTTCCTGAGACTCGGACTAGACAGTCTCGAATCGGTAGAGGACTATCTTTTGCCTCGGTTCATACCATAAATGATAACCCAATTTCCAAATACGTGACATTTGTTGTTTTATTTGTAGAGCCTAGTATGGCGACATAGTGGGATGGGGCGCTTATGCCGTCTATGATTGATACTTATGATTTGAAATTGTTTTATACGCTATACACTTATAGTAATAAGCCATGATTTGTTTTAAACGTACTAAGCATGTTTGGCTATTATAAGGGAAAACCCTATCCCCCGGCTTGCGTTGCATTGTGTGATAGGACCTGGGTCTTATAATAGCTTCATTTTTTCAAAAAGCATTGCGTTGTTTTGTTATATGCACTGGTATTCTTGGGAGGAAACCCGTTCCGTGTTATACGGCGTGGTCCCTTGATATATCTGATTTAAAGTAAAGTCTTAAATAACTATTTTAGTTCTCACATCAGTCCCATGACTGACCTGGAGTTTATTGTTTTAACCTAAACTCTGGGTGCCCTTATTTTCGTCACGGACAGCTAGTAGTTTTGGTTTTGCAGATTTATATTCATAGGATCCTGGTTTACAGCTGGAATGATATCCGGAAAGCTTTGTATCCGTATATCTCCTTCAATTGTGTATTGTATTATTTTTCGCTGCTATGTAGTTTATTGTAATCTCTGATATTTTCTGTTGTGTAATATTTGTTTATACTCTGTATATTCTTGTATTCTGATGGAATTGTTGTAATATACAATGAAATGTTCTTCTGTCTACGTTCTATTTTGTCGTGTTCTCAAAACAATCAGGCGTTTCGAACGGTCTGGATCGGTTTAGCGACTGATTCAGATCGAACGAGATTCCTTGTTGTCACATAATCATTATAAAATGATATCAGAAAGCACGAAGGATTTTAAATATATATATATACGAGGATTATTTGGAAAGTCCGAGTTCTCTCATTCCAAATAATCAAACGACGTTAATGGAAGTATGAAGATGGCGTATGAAAACCATAAATCTTCCCTCGAATGGACGACGATCGAGGCCCTGATTTGACTTGTTCTTAATTCAAGGGTCATGGTCATTGCCCAAACGTACGTGTTGATTTCACGGGTTTGGTTTTCGCTCAAACCCAGAGCATAAGCTAATAAATGGATTG
Source organism: Allium sativum (assembly GCA_030737875.1). Classification (NCBI taxonomy): domain Eukaryota; kingdom Viridiplantae; phylum Streptophyta; class Magnoliopsida; order Asparagales; family Amaryllidaceae; genus Allium; species Allium sativum. The sequence continues at coordinate 6,044,555 of CM060913.1, read as the reverse complement.
TGTGTCTGACATCGTACCCCGTTAAATATCATGTTGTTGATTTTCTGTTAATATATAAATGATTGGTGGTGGAGAATTTATTCTTTGCTTAACACCCGTTTATATATTAATGGATGATCAATGGTACGGTATGGAGTGACAGTGTGACATACTAAGATGCAATGATCAAGGTTTCTTGTTGAAAAGCAGAACCTTGTGGTGACGATCAAAGCACGGCTTGAATAAGCATAGCTTTGTGTATTACGCAGCTTCACGAGCCTCACAACCCGATGGAGTCTAAAACGGGAGAAGGGAACACAGGGAGAGCAGCACGTTTCTTTCTAACTAGAAGTAGTGTCGGTGCTTAAACTGGCTGATATTTTACTTATGTGGATGATGGAATGAGGTGCCTCGGATAGGTCCTATAGGATCGGGAAACGTGTGTTCAGGAATATCTAATCCGCAACTCGTATGGTGGACCGGCCCTGCAGGATCCAAGGGTTCTCTGCGGGGAATCCTAGGCATTAGCTAGAGTGTCTCGAATCGGTAAGGAGCTCCTCCCTAGCCTTGACTCAAGATGGAAACCAAAATCCAAATACGACCCAATGAATTTGATTGTATTACTAGTATGGAGGCATAGTAGTATGGTATCTATGCTTCCTAGGATTTATACATTTATTTTGAAATGTTTTCATATACGCTAATAACAATATTAGATTCGTATTTACCGTATTTAGCATGTTTAATCACCATAAGGTAAAACTCTATCCTCTGGTGTGCGTTGCATTGTGTGATGGGACTTGAGTCTTATGGTGATTTCATTTTTCCAAAAGCATTGCGTTGTTTTACGTTTTACTTATTATTTGCTCTGTCACTTGAAATTATGCACGGCAATCCATTGGAATAAACCCGTTCCGCGTTAGCGGCGTGGTCTTTGGATTTGCCTTATTACTAGTAGTTAAATTAGTTAAGATCTCACACCAGTCCCACGACTGACTCGAAGTTTGTTTCACCTTTTTGCAAACTCGGGTGCCCTCCTTTCTACACGGGCAGCCAAGTAAACAGGTTCATTCTTTGCTTGGAGTCTTTTCTTTGGAGCTGCTTATTATCTTTCTTGGATTTGCTTTCGTGGAGAGGTGATGACTTGGAGCTTGAAGACATCTATCATTTGCTACTGTTGCATTTTTCTTTTTCTTTTTTAATTTCAAACATCAAACTTGTTTCATTTCACGTTCTTTATGTTGGAGTTGAAACTTATTTCATTTTCTGCAAACTTGATGTAATAATTTGGAATTCTGTGACTGTGGATTTTCTGTGGTTGATGACATTATATTTACGCTGCTATGATGTTGTTACTCTATGAATTTCCTATACTATGTTGTATCTATGATCTGTATTATTGTATTTATGTTGTACTCCAAATGATTATTCCTTACTTTCATTCCGTGGAAGTTTGGGGTTATCACAGTTGGTATCAGAGCTATGGTTAAACTTAGCTTTGGAATATAACATATTTATGATAATTCGTTTACATAGAATCACAATATTCTATGGAAAACATTTCATGTGAATACATAATAGTCTGTCATTCTATCATCATCTTTTTATCCGTCCTTTTATCTTTATCAATTCTTCAAATTACCATTATATTTGTTCTGACTCTTTCCTTGATTGTACAGAACTAACTAGACATGAGTACCGCCGCTGCTAGAGCTAGAAGAAGGCAAAATAATACCAAAACCAAGGAGCCCACTGTCCAACAAGCACCACCACCCCAGCCCTTTGATTTGGATAAAGTGGCGAAGAAGTTCAAAAACCTAGGAGGAGTGTCATTCAAGGGTACTGAAACTGTGACACAAGCTCAAGCTTGGCTAAGGAACTGCGAAAAGATTTTTGGAGGATTGGAGCTGGAGGATCAGAGGAAAAGATTTGTGGCTTCATGGCTGCTACAGGAGGAAGCTCAAAACTGGTGGGACACAGTCACGGTTGGAGGGATTGCAGATAATATGACCTGGACAAGGTTTAAGGAGCTTTTCAATGACAAATACATTCCAAGGCAGGAGGTAGAACGACTGCATGATGAGTTCGCCAATCTGAAGCAAGGCGACAAGACCATCTCAGAATATGTACGAAGATTTGAAGACCTCTCCCGCTATGCCCCTGAATTGATTCAGGATGACTTTCAGAAGAACAATAGGTTCATAAATAGGCTTCCAAGAAAATATATTGATAGAGTCACTGCCCACATCGACCTTTCTTTCAATAGGTTGGTGGAGTTTGCTTGTCGATATGAGGAGAATGATAAGAAGAATTCCCAACAAGATAGAGAAAGGAGCTTGGCCAACAATGAAAGGAAACAATCCAGGAAGAAGACTGAAGGAAGCAGTTTTGGAGCTGCTAAAACCCATGATAAGTCAAAGGTGCAATGCTACAACTGCCAGAAGTTTGGACATTACAGCAAGGACTGCAGAAATCCGAAGAAGGCCAGAAGTGACGACACTAAGGAGTGCTATAACTGCCACAAGAAGGGCCATATCAAACCTAATTGTCCGCTGTTGAAAGGAGCGCAGATTGCACATGTGTATGAGGGGGCAAGTGCACCATCTTCTTTCGCCCCTACTTCTTCCGAAGGAGCAGGTAAGCCTGATGTTTTAGATGGTATCATTTCTGTTAAAAACATTCCTGTCACTTCTTTGTTTGATACGGGTGCATCAAGAAGTTTTATCTCGAGCAACACAGTTAAGAAATTGAAATTAAAACAAAGAAGTCTTAAAGAGCCAATTGATGTTCATAATCCTGTAGGAGGTTCTATCGCTCTTGATTTATACTGTAGGGTGCCTATTTCTTACTCTTACTTTCAGTTCCCTTTTAACTTGACCATTATGAATTTTTCCGAGTTTGATATCATCCTTGGTCTTGACTGGCTAACAAAATTTGAGGCCAAAGTAAGATGTGCAGAGAGAATAGTTGAAATCAAAACGAAATTTGTAGATGTTATTTCTATACCTTGTCATGGCTCAAAATCTGATAGAAAGGCATTTTGGTCTTCCCTCGAGATCACTCCTATTTCTTTAGAGAATATTCCCGTGGTCAAAAATTACGCGGATGTATTTGAAGAAGTAGACAGCTTACCGCCACGAAGGGACATCGATTTCAGAATTGATCTTGTTCCAAATGCAAGGCCTGTAGTCCATGATGTTCGAAGGATGACTCCTAAAGAAAAAGAAGAGTTGCAAACCCAAACAAAGCAGCTCTTATGGAAGGGACTAATCCAGCCTAGTTTTTCCGAATGGGGTGCAGCTGTGGTGTTTGTCCCCAAATCCGACGGTACTCTAAGACTCTGTGTTAATTACCGCGATCTTAACAAACAAACATTGAAGAACAAATACCCCTTGCCTCGCGTAGATGATTTAATGGACCAATTGAATGGAGCCAAGGTGTTTTCGAAGATGGACCTGGCCATAGGTTTCCATCAACTCCGCATAGCCGAAGAATGCATACCTTTGACCGCCTTCAGAGGTCCTGACATATTCTACGAATGGTTAGTGATGTCGTTCGGCCTATGCAATGCTCCAACTTACTTTGTTGACTTAATGAATAGGGTCTTCCGTGAAGTCCTAAATAAATTTGTCCTAGTCTTCATTGATGATATTCCAATTTATTCTAAAACTAAGGAGGAGCATGAAGGGCATTTAAGGGAAGTGTTGGAAATCCCGCGAAGAAATGTTTTAAAAGCAAAGTTTTCCAAATGCACATTTTGGCAAGAGGAAGTAAAATTCTTGGGCCATGTTGTGTCAAAAGAAGGAATTGCTGTTGACCCAAGTAAAATTGCCGCCATTCGAGATTGGAAGCAGCCCAGTACACCCACTGAAGTAAGAAGCTTCCTAGGATTGGTCGGATATTACAGGTAGTTTGTCAAATATTTTGCCAAGATGTCTAGCCCATTAACAAAGCTCACCAAGAAGCATACCAAGTTCAATTGGACATCAGATTGTGAGGAAGCATTCCAAAAGCTAAAAGTGAGTTTGACCACTGCACCCGTACTAACCATCATCGATGGCAACCAAGACTTAAAAGTTTATACGGATGCTTCTCAAAGTGGTGGTCTTGGTGCGGTACTGATGCAAAGAGGCAAAGTTGTCGCATATGCAAGTCGTCAATTAAAGCCGCATTAGAAAAATTATCGTGTCCATGACTTAGAGTTGTTAGCCGTAGTCTTTGCTTTAAAATTTTGGAGGCATTATCTTTTAGGTGAAAAAATTGAATTGTTTACAGACCATCAATATTTGAGCCTCATCATTACTCCTTCTTTGATTGATAAAATTTCTGCTCTTCAAAAGGAGGATAAGTTTATTCGAAGAATGATTAAGAGTATTCAAGAAGGTGAAAGCACGAGCTTCCAAATGGATCGAAAGGGAGTCCTTAGATTGCAAGGGCGGATCTGTGTTCCAAGTATCCCAGAGCTCATAAGGGAAGTTTTAGATGAAGGGAACAAATCAAAGCTTTGCATCCACCCAGGCGTGAGCAAGATGTATCAAGATCTAAAGCGCACGTTTTGGTGGAGAAATATGAAGAGGGGTATATCCATTTATGTGAGTAGATGTCCTACATGCCAGCAAGTAAAGAGTGATCAACAAAAGCTTGCGGGATTATTGCAACCATTGGAGGTTCCAGATTGGAAGTGGGACCAAATCTCCATGGATTTTATAGATGGTCTGCCTCGTACTAGGAAGGGAAATGACAGCATATGGGTGATTGTGGATCGCTTCACAAAATCCGCTCATTTCATATCTGTCAAGTCCACTAGAACGGCTCAAAGTCTGGCGCAAGTTTATTGCAAATAATTAGTCAGGCTACATGGGTAATAAAACTAAATCTTTCCTTTTCATCATTATCTGAATGAAAATTTTCATTTTCTAATTAAATAATAATCTTTTGTTTTAAACAGAGTTCCTAGTAGCATTGTTAGCGACCGTGATCCTATCTTTGCTAGCAAATTTTGGGAAGCATTCCAAAATGAGTTGGGAACGAAGTTAAATCTCAGTACCGCATATCACCCTCAGACTGATGGCCAAACTGAGCGGGTGAATCGCATTCTTGAGGATTTATTACGAGCTTGCATACTTGATTTTGGAGGTTCTTGGGAGGATCACTTGCATTTAGTTGAATTCTCTTATAACAATAGCTATCAAGCAAGTTTGAAAATGTCTCCATTTGAAGCCTTATATGGTAGGCCATGTAGATCGCCAGCGTGTTGGGTTGAAAAAGGAAATCGGCTTGTATTGGGTCCAGACATGGTCCGAGAAGCTTCTGACAAAGTTGATTTTATTAAGAAGCGATTATTGGCTGCCCAAAGTAGACAAAAGAGCTATGCAGATTTAAGAAGAAGAGAATTAGCTTTTGAAGTGGGTGACTATGTCTATTTGAAAGTTGCTCCAATGCGAGGTGTTATCCGTTTTGGAAAGACAGGAAAATTAGCACCTAAATTCATCGGCCCCTTCCCTATTCTTGAAAAGATTGGCACCCTAGCCTACAAAATTCAGATGCCCGACTGGTTGCCTGGAGTGCACGATGTATTCCATGTGTCTCAACTTCGAAGGCATGTCCATGATCCGGATCTAGTTGTGGAGGAAGCTGCACAGCAAGACTTGGAAATTACCCCAAGCCTAGCAGTGAGAAGAGAACCATTGAAAATCATTGGCAAGGAAACTAGGGAGCTTAGAAACAAGAAGATCAACCTAGTCAAAGTGCAATGGGGCAGTGATCCTAGAGATTGCACTTGGGAAACCGAGGAGAGTATCAAACAAGCCTATCCCAAATGCAGAATGGATATCTCCGATTAAATTTAGTTAGAGGTACGCTTAAAATATTTCCTTTTCCGTTTTCTTTTTCTGTGTTTATTCTCCCTCTTCTCCTCTTCTATTCTTCCCTTTTTCTTTTCGAGGACGAAAAGTTCTTAAGCGGGGGAGATTGTAGCAACCCAGAATTTAGGACAAATTTAAAATTTTCATTTTAAAGATTTTAAAGGTGTTTAAATAGTTGAAATGAATTATTTTAAATAAAAATGGCTAGAAATTTATTTTGATTTAATTTAATACGAATATACTTAATTTGGTTATAAAAGGAATTAGAAAAAGGACGGTAGTTTGAAAAGTCAAACCTGAACTTTGACTGACTGCACAGGATGCAGAATAAATCATATTTTGGTGAAATGAAAAATATTTAAATCTGTTAATAAATATCTTTCTAAAGAATCTGAAAAATCGAAGTTTCATAACGGAAATCAAAAGTTATGGCCAAATGAATTTTCAGAAAGGTCGCTACAGAGAATAAATCGCCCTTGAAAATAGACATTTTGCATACGACCTCGGAATTCGACGAAACGACTTTCGTTGGATCCGGGATGTCAAATTATTGCTAGGTTTCAAATTTCATGATTTTTGAAGTTAATATGTGAGCGTGGCAAAAGAAAATATGTTTTGGTCAATTACAGTTAAACTGGATCGACTAGGAAATGGCCATTTTACAAACAATTTCAGAATGAGACGAAATTAGTTTTGTTAGGATCATATCGTCAAAACATAACCAAAAATAATTTTTCCGGATTTTTCTGACTTCGTATGTGACCCCGGTAAAATTAGTAAGTACATTCGAATTTAATATAATAGAATTAATTTGAAAATAAAAGAAAAACATATTGTAACTTCAGAATTGGAATTCGGCAATAGCGCCATCGCGTTCAGAAAACGTCAAAACGTATTGCTCGACAGTCGTTGGGGTCCGTTTGGAGATCGTACGGAAAAACCCTAATTTCTAGAATTAATTAAATTAAAAATAAAATAAAAATATGGCCCAAATACAGTATAAATACCCGTACCCGTACACAGTACCTTCTTCTTCTCGATGGATTCAGCCGCAACAAACCCATAAAGCTTCGAGACTTTAAACTCCGATTTCTCCTTCAATTCTCAACGGAGTTCTTCGCCGTTGTGCTACTTTCGAAGAGATTCTTGTGCTCTTCCATCTCCGACAAGAATCAGACCCCCTCGCCACCAGAAATCGCCACCCCGACCCCCTAAAGTCGCCACCGTCGCACCCCCCTCGGCCCCACCTCAGGCGTGCGCAACCCCTCCACCCCCTTCGACCTCCAACAATTGGTTCGTGAAACCATCAACTACAATTCGCGAATTTGCAAATCAAAGTTTTGAACTTTTCTGAATTATAAAGGTAAATCCAATTTTAGTTTTGCCACGCTTTTAAACGTTACAGCGACAGTTGTTGAAAGTCAGTTTCTAATTTATTCGTATGAACTTCAAATTGAAATCTTTCAAATCCGAAACCACCGTGACTTCGAACACGAGATCTGATCGAGTTTGGACCTTCATTTCAGTCCCAAGCAATGTGAGAATTTATTTTTAATTAAATTTAATTAATTTAATGATTATTCTTGCGTTATGAGTAGTTGAAAATCAAAAATAAATGGATCTACGATGGATGTTATTATGAGTTATAGATCTGACTTGTTGCGATGTTATGATATTAGATCTGAAAGTTTAAAGTGTTAGATGTGGGATTTCTTGTTTAAAGTTATAAATTAATTAAATTATTTTGTTTGCGAGGTAATAATATCATGCTTACGATACAGATCTATTTTGTTTGTCATAGTTGATGATAGTTGGTATGTGTTTATGATGGATAGTATAGATCTGTATGATTATCACCCCTTAGATTATCACTTGTGTTGTTTTGAATTGATCTAATTTATCATTTCAAAATAAAAGAAATATGATTGTCACATTCTTATGTTATCGCTTTTGAATTAATCAAATTTATCAATTCAAAATAAAAGAAATATGATTGTCACATTCTTATGTTATCGCTTTTGTATGATTTGAATTAATCAAACTTATCGATTCATAATAAAAGAGACATGGTTTGCCATCGTTATGTTAGTGCTTAGTTTTATTTGAATTGATCTAGATTATCAATTCAACATAGAGAATAAAGATTCGTCTTTTTATTTGAATTGATCTAGATTATCAATTCAACATAGTAAATAAAGTTTACATTTTTTTTATATGATAAAAAGTAGGAATGTTGTATGTATATAAATTTACATTTTTTTAATGTAAATAAAAGTTAGGAATTTGTAGTATAATAAAATTTACATTTTTATAATGTAAATTTAGACATGAATTTGCATTGAGATAAACATTACATTTCTATATGTAGTTTAGATGTAAATTAGAACGATGAAAAAAAATTACATTTTTATATGAAGTTTAGATGTAAATTAGAATGGTAAAATAAAAATGACCTTTTTATATGCTATTTAGTTGTGAATTTACATCGTATGTTAAAAATTACATTTTTCTATGTAATTAAAATGTGAATTTACATCGTATGATAAAAATTACATTTTTCTATGTAATTAAAATGTGAATTTACATCGTATGTTAAAAATTACATTTTTCTATGTAATTAAAATGTGAATTTACATCGTATGTTAAAAATTACATTTTTCTATGTAATTAAAATGTGAATTTATATCGTATGTTAAAAATTACATTTTTCTATGTAATTAAAATGTGAATTTACACCGTATGTTAAAAATTACATTTTTCTATGTAATTAAAATGTGAATTTACACCGTATGATAAAAATTACATTTTTCTATGTAATTAAAATGTGAATTTACATCGTATGTTAAAAATTACATTTTTCTATGTAATTAAAATGTGAATTTAAACCGTATGTTAAAAATTACATTTTTCTATGTAATTAAAATGTGAATTTATATCGTATGTCAAAAATTACATTTTTCTATGTAATTAAAATGTGAATTTACACCGTATGTTAAAAATTACATTTTTCTATGTAATTAAAATGTGAATTTATACCGTATGAAAAAAATTACATTTTACAATGTAAATATAAGTAGAGTTTGCATTGTAATTAAAAAACATATTTTTATAATGTGACATATGATGATAGTTTGCATTGTAATTAAATTTACATTTTTATATGTAAATTTAAAAGAGGATTCACACTGCAAATATAAGTTACATTTTTATTATGTAATTAAGACGAGAATGTACATTGAGGTTGAAATTTACATTTTTATATGTAATTTAAAAGTAGGATTTTGCAATGTATCAAAATTTACATTTTTACATGTAAATAGAAAATAGGAATTTACATAGGAATTAAATTTACATTTTTTTATGTAAATGAGAAAGAATGGAATTCACATTTTTAATGTAAGTAAAGGATGAATTTAGGATGCGGTAATATTATCTTCATTTTCAAATGAACTAAAATTTAATAAGGACAGGTAGTGGTTTAGAGCGTTGTTTAAATCAAACGACGTTATCACGATTAAACGATTATATATATATATATATATATATATATATATATATATATATAATTAAACGAATGAAGTGCGGTAGTTCGCGTTTTGAAATCGTACCTTTAAACGACTATACAAGAAGATCCGACCATCGGATTTCCTTGAAACTGAAACCATTAGGACCGTCTTGGAAAAATCTTTCCAACGATATATATTACGTTAAGATCCAACGGTTAGATTCTGAGGAATGTAAAAATCAAAATTTGTTGAATGCAGCGCCATAGTCGCACATTGACTCAAGGCGTCTTTATATAAAATTTAATTATTTTAAATAATTGAAGTAGGAAGTAATCATTGTAAAATGATATCAGAAAGTACGAAGGATTTTATTTATTTATTTATTTATATATATATATATATATGTATGTATGTATATATATATATACGAGGATTATTTGGAAAGTCCGAGTTCTCTCATTCCAAATAATCAAACGACGTTAATGGAAGTATGAAGATGGCGTATGAAGACCGTAAATCTTCCCTCGAATGGACGACGATCGAGGCCCTGATTTGACTTGCTCCCAATTCAAGGGTCATGGTCATTGCCCAAACGTACGTGTTGATTTCACGGGTTTGGTTTTCGCTCAGACCCAGAGCATAAGCTAATAAATGGATTGTGTGTCTGATATCGTACCCCGTTAAATATCATGTTGTTGATTTTCTGTTAATATATAAATGATTGGTGGTGGAGAATTTATTCTTTGCTTAACACCCGTTTATATATTAATGGATGATCAATGGTACGGTATGGAGTGACAGTGTGGCATACTAAGATGCAATGATCAAGGTTTCTTGTTGAAAAGCAGAACCTTGTGGTGACGATCAAAGCACAGCTTGAATAAGCATAGCTTTGTGTATTACGCAGCTTCACGAGCTTCACAACCCGATGGAGTCTAAAACGGGAGAAGGGAACGCAGGGAGAGCAGCACGTTTCTTTCTAACTAGAAGTAGTGTCGGTGCTTAAACTAGTTGATATTTTACTTATGTGGATGATGGAATGAGGCGCCTCGGATAGGTCCTACAGGATCGGGAAACGTGTGTTCAGGAATAACTAATCCGCAACTCGTATGGTGGACCGGCGCTGCAGGATCCAAGGGTTCACTGTGGGGAATCCTGGGGCATTAGCTAGAGTGTCTCGAATCGGTAAGGAGCTCCTCCCTAGCCTTGACTCAAGATGGAAACCAAAATCCAAATACGACCCAACGAATTTGATTGTATTACTAGTATGGAGGCATAGTAGTATGGTATCTATGCTTCCTAGGATTTATACATTTATTTTGAAATGTTTTCATATACACTAATAACAATATTAGATTCGTATTTACTGTATTTAGCATGTTTAATCACCATAAGGTAAAACTCTATCCTCTGGTGTGCGTTGCATTGTGTGATGGGACTTGAGTCTTATGGTGATTTCATTTTTCCAAAAGCATTGCGTTGTTTTACGTTTTACTTATTATTTGCTTTGTCACTTGAAATTATGCACGGCAATCCATTGGAATAAACCCGTTCCGCGTTAGCGGCGTGGTCTTTGGATTTGCCTTATTACTAGTATTTAAATTAGTTAAGAATTCTCACACCAGTCCCATGACTGACTCGAAGTTTGTTTCACTTTTTTGCAAACTCGTGTGCCCTCCTTTCTACACGGGCAGCCAAGTAAACAGGTTCATTCTTTGCTTGGAGTCTTTTCTTTGGAGCTGCTTATTATCTTTCTTGGATTTGCTTTCGTGGAGAGGTGATGAGTTGGAGCTTGAAGACATCTATCATTTGCTACTATTGCATTTTTCTCTTTTTTTTTAATTTCAGACATCAAACTTGTTTCATTTCACGTTGTTTATGTTGGAGTTGGAACTTATTTCATTTTCTGCAAACTTGATGTAATAATTTGGAATTCTGTGACTGTGGATTTTCTGTGGTTGATGACATTATATTTCCGCTGCTATGATGTTGTTACTCTATGAATTTCCTATGCTATGTTGTATCTGTGATCTGTATTATTGTATTTATGTTGTACTCCAAATGAGTATTCCTTACTTTCATTCCGTGGAAGTTTAGGGTTATCACAAATAATCAGCCACATAAGAAACTTAGTTGAAGAAGATATAATGTGTTGATTTGATTGTGGTTTTTTTAATCAATAAATTGATTTTGAAATTTGTTATACATATTTGTACTCAAATTTTATAGAAGATGAAAACATGTGTTATTTGCTATAGAAATTAAACAGTAGGAAAATCGGAACAAACTTAGATTTTTCTCTACTTCGTTAAAAAAGTTGTTTTTTTCATATTAGAAACATGGGAATTAAAATTAATTTAGCATAATTTTTGTGATTTTTAATCCTAATTATGTTTGAAAATTACAAATTTTATTTATAATTATGATGAACAATGAGTTTATCGTATGATCATCTCTCTCTCTATATATATATATATATATATATATATATATATATATATATATCACCGTAATCATGCTAATGAATTGAATACATTGTCTCTTTGGATTTTGATTATCAAATTATTTTAGGTCTCACAATGCTTCCACGAAAACAACCATCCGGAAGTTCTAATAGGAAAAAAAATGAAGAAATAGCTGAATCATTAAGAGGGTATCTTAAAAAATATTTGTTCAAAAAGACAAATTTGATTGATAACTCAGGACAATCTTAATTGCACTTTTCATAAATAACCACGTTACCGACATCTTAATTGTAGACATACGAAGTGCTAGCATATATAATGGTACAAAGGACACAATTATTGATTTCTAGTAGTTGAAACGATTCAAGTCTTATATGTACAAATTCTTTATATTTGAACCAATTACTTATAACTTTTTGCATTATAACAATGTTATTTTCATTTGTCTTGTTTGTGTCTTCCAATGTTAGTTCGTAGTAGTATTGAGTTTTTGAAAAATAGTTTAGATTGCTTACAAATATAAATTTTGTTCAAAACCGCTGTTTAAATTTTACAACATGGGGCATCCTTTAATAAATCAAACTGGGCACTCCAAACCCCAGAACCGGCTCTGATAAACGGCATCCTCCCCAAACTTTAAATACAAAGCGGGTCCTTATTTTCAACTTTTACGTGTTTTTTCAAAAAAAAATTTGCGCTACTGATTTTATAAAAAATTTCAAAAAATTGCAAATATTTGTAGAAGCATTCTGAAAAAACAAAAAAAAAATAGGCAAAACAAGCAATTATAACCAATAATTGCTGACATGTATGCAACAATTCATCCTGAGTTTATATTGAAAATATGGATGAATTATTGCATACATATCAGCAATTATTGCATATTCTTGTTGATATGTATGCAATTAAAGATGAACAATTCTGCATGGCTTACAAATTGTTGCTGAAATGTATGCATTTATGTGTATAATTGCTGAAATGTATGCAACAATGTTAAAACTGATGAAGGCTTATCAATATATGCTGATATGTATGCAACTATTGCTTATACTTGCTGAATTGTAAGCAACAATGCTTAAAAATGGCGTATGATTGAAAAAACAGGGTGGAATGAATTATTGCATCAAAAGCTGCAATTATTGCAGTATTATTGCTGACATTTCAGCAATAATACTGCAGTTTGATGCATAACTGCAATTGTTGCTGAAATGTATGCAACAATTGCAAATAATTGCATCGTTTGATTCAATATACTGAAGATTAGTGATTTTTTTGGTGGTTTTAATGCACGAATTTGATGATGCTTACATGTTTAATTTAATTATGAATTTACGTAAAAAAAATTATTTTATGACGAATTTACGAAAAATAGGGACCTAATTTATAAAAATTTAAGGGAGGGGTGTGAGCTGAATTTCGAAACCTATTAGGGACCTGAGACAAGCTGACCCTTAAATAAATTTAATCAACTAATAATTTTTTTTAAATACTAAAGAATGACAAAATTATATTTTTTGGCTCCAAACATCTACATTTCAAAAAATTTATAATCATCAAAATCCTTCTCATCTTTTTTCTAATATTTCATATTTAATGCCATATTTTATAATTAATTACATAATATAAAAACTATTTAAATAATTCTAGCAAACTATAATTCACTGATTTGCCTAATAAATCACATCAACATTAACAATACTTATATTAATAAAAATAAGAAAACAATAATTCAAATATATAAACATGTTAATTACGAAACATAAATTATACACATAAATAACAATCACAAGTTCAAAGTTTAACTTATTTATATCAATATATTTACCCATTTCAAAATTTATTTAGATCATTTACAAAATGCTCCACATATCACTTAATACGACACAATTAAGTCAATATGCTTGAATT